>OZ025294.1:359454797-360704797 GCA_964019185.1 Maratus speculifer
TCTTTTTTTTCAAAAACCTAATGTAAATTTTTCGAGTAACTTAGAAAGAAAAAAAAGAAATTTTCAATTAAGGAGAGGGTTGTAGACTCATTGCCCATCCCTGGATTTTGAAATGTAATTAGCAATTTTTCCTCCAATTTACAAAAGCATAATAAAATTTATTCTTTAGTGTGATTTAAATAAAGAAAAGAAAAATTTTCCGTGAGGAGTGGGGGAATGATGAGCCATTTTCCCTCACTCGATTTTGAAATTTAACTAATTTTTTTCTCCGATTTTTGAAAAAATACTAAAATTCAATCTTTTTCTTTAGCTTAAAATATAAGAACTAATTTTCTGTTAGGGGGGGGAAGGTAGAGGAAAGTATTTGCCCCTTCCTAAAAAAAAAAAAAAAAACATTTATATACATTAAGAAATTTTTTCTTTTCTGAAGATATTTTCAAAAGCATAGTAAAATGTATAATTTTCAAGAAATTTACAATAAAAAGTAAGAAGAAATTTCGCATTAAGGGGCTGGTGAGTGAAAGGCCCATTGTTCCTCATAACTTTTGAAACTTAATATATTTTTTCTCTGATTTTGATAAACCTCGCAAAATTTATTCCTTTAGAGTAACTTAAAATAAAAGAACTAAGAAATTTCCGTTGTATGCAGGGGGCACAGTCACTACCCCTCACTGGATTTCGAAATGTAATTTAGTGAAATTATTTTTTTTTTCTCTTAGCTTAAAATAATAAAGGAACTAAGAATTTTAAGTTAGGGGGAAGGAAGCATAGATTAGGGACGCCCATGTCTGAATTAAAAAAAAAAAAAAAAAAAAAAAAAAAATGGATTTTAATGTATTAAAACTTGTAATTTCCAAGTAACAAAACAAAGTAGGAACTAATAAATTTTTTACTACGGAAGTGGTTCGATGGGATGAGAAATCCCTAGTTCGATTTTGAAGCATATTTGAAATTATTTTTCTCGATTAAATTCTGTGAATTTATCGGACAATGACTACAGTTATACGAGAGATGCATCGGAAATGTACTTCTAAATTAATGTTTGGATAATAACTTCAAATTCACTGCAGTGATTCTACGGTTATAAAGTCATATATTTTTTAATTTTAGATTAAAAAATGACTTTATAAAAACTACAGTGTTTTCAAAGTTAATAGTGTAGAGAATGTTGAAAATAAATTACTGCAAAATCACCTTTAATTAACTACAAAATAACTGAAGTGATTTTATAGTTGAGATTGCACTACAGAAAGACTAGAGAAATTTTAGAAAAACCTCAAAAACACTTCACTTCTACAAAAAAACTGCAGTTCATTTTTAGCTGGGATATATAAGAAGTATAAGCTAGCAGAAACATAATTCTATTGATTTAATAAAATTTTAATGCCTTTAACTATTGATTAATATACTCAAAGATAGCTTTGTTAATCGTTATTATTACTATTATTATTTTTGATAATGTTGAAAGAATAATCCTTTTTTAGTATTTATAAACAAATACAGAGAAAACAACATGACAATTTTACACTTTAGCAAGAGTGTCAAAAGTTAAACCATAATTTTAGAATTGATACTTTGCAATTTTAAATTCTGAACTAATGTTGCTAAAGAATTAAAAAAAAATGCTCCGTTATTTTTAAGTCGAATGTCTCAAAAAGTGGCTGTTTAAAACGATTTTTTTACTTCTGTGGTTTGACTTTGATCTAAGGAGGTTTGTATACCTATCATAGTTTTAAAAATAATTATACCAAATAGAATGAAATAGTTCTGCCTTTTTAGGTGCATTCATATTTATGTAAATACGAAGCACCTATAGTCATCGTTCAGGCTATAGTTATTGTCTGTCTATCCATCTGCCTGCCTATAACGGAGCAAAAACTACCAAACCGAATCCTTTCAAATTTTAAATGCATAACCGTGATATAATTTTGTCGAGACACTTCAAATTTTATGAAACTCGGATGTATAGTTTAATTAGGGACAATCAAAAGTATTGAATTACATTATGCCCAATAACAAATAATAATTTCAAGTACATTTTAATGCTGTTACTCTCTTTCGAATATAATATAATTGATATGCATCTGACTTTGATAGCCTGTTAGCTAAAAAATAGTAATAAAAGATTTCTTCATACGATTATATTCTATCATATGTAAATAATTCAATGGCATCCCATAGATTGGATGCCATGATGATTACGTCTTATTTAAGATGGAATTACATGATTTCTTTATTACTGAGTTATGTAGCATATGTGACACAGCTTATCTCAACACTTAATTAGTACTTTAATATTTTAGCTGTTCAATAGATAATCTCTTAATTCATTTAGCCATTTAAAACGTAAAAATACATGTAACTGTGTATAAATTACTTAAAAAGTGCATAATAAAACATATAAAAACTTAAAAATACATTTAAAGTACTTTTTAAACGTTCAGAACGTTTTGAACCGTCGCTTACGCGGTCTTCGTCAGTGAGAAGAAAAATCTAAATGACAATTATTGCTGCTTGGCGTTCTCACACTCATTCGAAACAGTCCATTTTTACATCTAGGGGGGGGGGAGGAAGAAACAAAATAAAAAAATATTGAATATATTTTAAAAAGCACAGGTTTAACTGTTATGAATAAAATTTCTTCATGTTGCGTGAATATCGTAGTAAAGTGCATCATTACATACTATTTCTTTATTGGATATTATTTCGATGAATTCTCTAATGATAGCTTCAAAGTACGAAAGACAATTTTCGAACTATTGAAATCTATTTCAATAGGCTGAGTTTGTGCAAATCTTGCGGTGTGGGGTCTACCCAATCTTAAATCTGCGTCATGTTCTTTCAGTCTCTTTTGAAGTTACCTTAATGTCATTATTTTTTAATCTTTAGCCATTTAAAAATATATACATTTGAGAAAATACACATAACTTAAACATTCCCCAATTTCTCACTGAGATCTTCAATTTTAATCAATTTTACTTGGTTAAGTCCAAAGTTAATTACTTCTAAATGCATTTACCTAAGTAGTGAAACCAATAAAATAGTGAAAAGCACAAACTATATAATAAAATTATTTCTAATCTGTTGAAAAAATATAAACTTCGTTCCGTCAAATTAAATGTGAAACAAAAGATGAAGAATACAAAAATTTTTATAAACATTTCCGGTTTCTAAATATACTGATACAAATTGAAAGGAAAAAATATTTACAAAATTAAAGAATGAAACATAGCGCAAATCGCTGCATCATTTGTTAAAAAATATACATTATTTATAGCTAATGAACTAATTGCAGTTCTTTTTGTATTTGAAGTATTTACATATCTCCAGAAACTAAACACGGTTTTTTTTCTCCCGTTTTACTTTTATTGTGTCATAAAACTGGTTCCAATTTGGCAACATTCCATATGATCGTTCATTTTGTTATTTATTTACTGCAACTGTAATCAAGAAAAATGGGTAACAATTATGCCGACACACAACTAACTAAAATTCAAGAAAATTTCCAACGCTGCAATGAATAAATTGCTTTACATTTTTTTGCGATGAAGAAAGATTAATTACTATATCTGTTATTCAGTTTCACTGGGATTTCTTTCAAAGCAGAAACAGAATTCGTGTCAGATTTTGTGTCAGATTCAACTGTTCGGGTTTTAAATTAAAATAATGGAAGAATGAGTAAAAGTTAGTTTTGTGCGAAAACTTTGTTTTTTTTTACTTTATGTTAACTTTAGAATTTATTTTTTTTAAGTGTAATGCAGCTTTTGAATAAAACAAAGGTTTTTTTGAGTCATTTTCTCAAAACAAGGTATACACATTGCAAACTTATTATTATAAAAAATATATATATATTTGTTTAATGTTTATCAACTTAAATCCGAAAGTATGGAGCACATTGGGAAAAAAAGAAGCACACTAAAATTAAACATGGTTGTTCATGCATCCCTTCTAATTAAAAAAAAATGCTTAAGAATAAGATTTTAAAAACAGTAAAGTAGTTTTTTTAAATTTTGACATGTTTCAACTCATCACCGAGTCATTTTCAAAACAAATAAAAATAATGTTCCAAATTTGTACGGTGTGTGGCTTATTCAGCTGAAACGCCATCATTCAGTTTTTATTGTGAATCATTCAGTATTTATTTTATTCGATATTTTGTTGAAATTTTTTTTTAACGAATCAAATTTTATTTCTAAAGAACATTACCGGTATCCCATTTTAGATGGTAATCTACTGGACATCCCTTACATTTATAACACATTAAACAATCATATATGAGAGTATTTAACGTATGTGTGTAAAAATATACTAAATAAAAACTTACCCTGATATATTAGAAATGCAGTGTAGACGTTAAATTCCGATCCGTTGTGTTGTTCATATGAAAATTGAAGTTATACAGATAGAGATACGTAGTTACATACATGCAATGTTCTCGCTGACATTTGACCAACGTTAGTAATTTGGCTAATTAAAAATAAAAACATTCGCCAAATGAAAAAAGTATTAGCCGAATAGATTCGCCGTGTAGCACACAAAAAGATTATTTTTAATCCTTTAATGTACGCCATTTTTTTCAATATGTTCTAAAATAAGTTGTTATAACTGCGACGATTGTTATTAATCTAAATCCAACGATCCACACTGTAAAAAAAAAAAAAATCTGTGAAGGTACTAAATATTTCTACGAAACTGGGATTCCAAGAACTTTTCATGTAACGATAACAGGAAAAACTCATGTAATCGATTCTGAAACTTGAATTTTTGCTGTTACCGTTACAGGAAAAGTTCTTGGAATCCCAGCTTCCTAGAAAAGATTTAGTATCTTTGCAGATTTTTTTTTACAGTGCATTACAAAGATATTAAAAATATGTATATTCTAAATATCTTACGCAATCAAGAAAAAAAAAAAACTCTAAAACCGATTTATCTCATTAAAATGTTATGAAATAAAACTTCCTAAATTAATTCAGAATTTTATCATATTATACATAATGAATCTGAAAAAAAGTTGTTGCAGATTATTGTTATAGATGAAGTCGATGGCATCTGCTAAATTCATTGTTCTGCAACGAGAGCTTAAGAAACATTTAAATAGTTTCCATTCTGACAGTACGGTGCAATTGAACATGGTAAACAATACAAAAAAAAAAAAAAAAAAAAAAGAAAAGAAAAAGAAAAGAAAAGAAAACGACAAATAAAAGAAAGAAAAATCAAAAATTAAGCACTAGCATTTTGGCGAATTTAATCGCTTCTTTACTCGTCAAATGAATAATTTAGTAGCAATTTGGCGCAATGGCGAGCGTCAGCGAGAGCACTGCATACATAAAGATCAAAAGCAGCGTCTTAATTTATTGAGATCACTTAAAATGGTAGGGATGTATTTCAAAGATGAGTGTCTAATGCTTAATCTTTGCTGTCCGACAGTCAGATTGTAAAAACAATCTGTTGAGCTTTCTAGGAAACTGGGATTTCAAGAAATTGTTATATAACGGCAATAGCGAAAATTCATGGATCAGATGCAGATTTGCACTAAAAAGAAAAAAAAATCTGTAAGATTATTAAGAAATTTTTTAGGATATTGGGATTCCTTGAATTTTTTATCTAACTGCAACCCAGGTGGCAGATAAAATTTTAGTAAGCAAACTGTAATTTTACTAGATTCGTTTGTAAAGTTACAGATTTCTGTAGCTTTACAAATTTTAGTTTTGTAGATTTACGTATCTTCTTATACAGTGTACAGATAAAATGCTAGTAAACATATAGATTTCGGCAAATTTCCTCCTGTACACTGTCAGAATAATAACATAATTCGTCGTCAACATAATTCGTCGTAGTCCTAAAACATATTTGATCCATGAATTCATGTCAAACGTCTAAAAAAGAGGAAGAGATTCCATTTTTTCTAAGCACGCATGCGTAAGGGGCCTATTAGTAAGAAATTAGAATTTATTTTTAAAATGGGAAAAAAAAATTCTGTAGATTAAGATGTCTAATTTAGTTTAAAAAGGCAAAAAATGTTCTTGAATTTGAAAATAAATAACAATTACTTTCTTCATTCTTTCAAAAATATTCACTATTTATTATTTAAAGTAAGATAAGTTAAAGTTGGATAAGTTGAATTAAATTGCATTTACAAAATTATTTATAAATAAATATTTTCATTTAAAATATACTTTAAGTGAACACATTTAAAAGATATTTTAATTAAAAAATTAAATACAAAAAAAAAAAAAAAAAAAAAAAAAAAATTGATATTACTCAAAAAAAAATAAATCTTATCGAATAAAAATAGAACATCCATATTTTACCTCTACCAATCTAGCAATCAAATATATTCAAAATACAAATTTTTTATGCTACATTAATATTAAATGTCATATAATCTTAAATGTCAGCGATCAACTCTTTGGCGTTGATCGCTGACATTTAAGATCGTTTGACATTTAAGATATTCAGTGTTTTTTTACTTTTTTAAATAGCAGAGGGATAACCGATTTCTGTACTATGTACTATAGACGTTATATTAAAAATTAGTCTGAGCATTAAAAATGCAGATATGGGAACAGCACATTTCAGACGAAACAACCCAGTAATTGGTAGAAAATCCTAAAAAAAAAAAAAAAAAAAAAGTTTTTATTTTTTTTATTTTTTTCACTCATTATTAACATATATTGCTTCAATTGCTAAAATTCTCTGTTGACTAAAAAAATACAAAGCATAATTTAAAAAAATACAGAGGAGAGTTTTAACCTAAAGATAAACAATGTGTTTTTTTTTTACGTAACTCCTGTGTTCACATCATTAAATTAGAAAACATTATAACCCATTATAAATATACAATGCCTTAATTGGTAAAATGATGAGTAATGACTAAAGATATCTATACTAATAAAATAACAAATCGCTCTGTCTGCGTGTGTGTGTGTGTGTGTGTGTGTGTGTGTGTGTGTCTGCGATGGCTAGCAAAATCTATGGGACGTACGAAGCTCAAAATTTTTATGAGAGTAGCCAAATATCTCTTCTGATGCACCTGAGCTTCAGAATTTCGAAATTCTATTTATTAACTGAGTAATTAATTAAATTCCAAAGATCACTCTCATAAAAATTCGCCTTTTTTCTTCGTTTTTTCCCTTCATTTAGTTATGGTTGGTTGGTTGCATAAAATTTTCACATAAATAATTAAAAAAACTGGAACAGACCTTTAAAATTCATAGACTGGCAAACTGTCAGTTTAAATGATGATTTTTTATCACAGCGGTTCATGGAGCTAAGAAGGTATTCCATGCAGCGGTTGTAAACCATGGAGGAAAAAGATAGGTGGTGATGAAGTAAACCGAAAAAAGGGTTGCAATATTAAACCATTTATCGCTCAAATTTTAATGTCTCAAACAAAAGCATGTGGAACGGATTTTGTATTAATAAGACGAATTGAAAGAAATGAATTACAGCTGAAGTGTATTTTTCGAAGAAATAGTAATTTTTTAAAATGGTCTTTTTTCTATTATAATATTTATTTTTAAAAAATGTTTGCTTTTAAAATAATTGAAATTGATAAGTCCGAAATAATTAAATGTCAAAATGAAATTAAATAAAATATTGAAAACATTTGATTTGAACTAAAAATTGTATTACTAAAAGTTTTCTTTTTTTTTTTTTTTTTGAGAACTTTTTAATACTTTATAACGTAGATGAAAAAATGTTTTTAATTTAACAATATATTAATAAATCTATGTCAATATATAAAATATATTTATGAAAACATTCTTTTAAAATCATGCGCGAAAACTTAAATAACAAATATTAGTCTAAAATCTAGATTTCAGAGTGCAGACGATTTTAAGACATTAACGAATGAATGTTAACTTTTCAAGCAAAATCTTAAATGATGCTTCTATATTGATATTTCAAAGTGACGGCTAGGTTACATTTATGTTATATTTAAGTTACGGTAGGGTAATGTTAAGTCGCAGTTAGGTTACAGACAGACTATGGTTATGGTACGAAAGTTTACGGTTAGGAATTTGTCCACAGAGTCAACATTACGCATGCTTTGATTAAAAATATACACTTTTGTTAAATGGCTCTGAAATTATAATACTATATACCAATCTTTTATCATCGCGTATCGATTTCATTCACGGTATAGTCGGATTTAAGAGTGATATAATTAGTTTGAAATTCAAAATATTTCACTTGGGATTTCTATACGAAAAAAATAATTAGTTATGTGATTTAACAGTAATTTTTATGGGTAAATATCAACACTTTAACACGAAACTAACGCAATTGTTGGATACATGTTCCCTCCCGTGTTTCTCATTGCTCATTTTAAATATTTTTAGAGCTTAATATTAGTTGTTGTTTTTAAAACCGATTTTTCACAAAGTCAGCTGCGACGTATTTCAGACAATGCATTTCTGCATGCTTCCAGTTAATGATAAAATCATACAAATTTCAAGTTCGTTTAATATTGTTAATACGGACCCGGGCAACGCCGGGCGGGTCAGCTAGTATAAAATATAGTTAAAAATGATACAGAACAGATTACTATTTAAAAGATAAAATTTTTTTACAGTAATTTATGTTTTTACATATAGGGGAGAGGGGGGCACCTTTGAACTGGGGGCACCTTTGAACACTCTAAATGTTTTCTTTCAAATAAATTAATTTTCAAATAAATGTATATGGCAATACATTACTGCTTCTTCAAGAGAATAATTATACAAAGCTGTACTAATGTGTATGAACAGCTCTCTCTAAACAAGAAATGTATTTTTCTATCTCTTGAATCTAAACTTAAGAAAATAAAGTTGTAAGATTTTTGTTTACAGACTTCTATCCCTAAAATTTTAATTTATTGTTAAATTCTTAAACAAAGATGTTAGCTTTAATTTATAAGCTTTGTTTTATTCAAATTCTTCGGAAGAATTGAGTGAACCGTTTAATGTTGAACTCCATGTGACGGGGCACCATTGAACAAAAAAGTTGGGGCACCATTGAACAGCGAAAAAACACCAAATAAAATGGTGATAATTAATAATAATAAAAATTTAAAGTGAACACTTAAAACTATGAAGGAAAGAATTGTTAATGTTTCTAAATATTATTAATTCTGATTTTTTTTTAACGTGAAAAGAGGTTTATTTAGAATGTCAAAGAACATGACTGCTAACAATTCCCCTTACTGCACACATGGGTTCCAACCCCTGTATGTATCAGTAATTGGAAGTTTCTAATATAATTTGAATCAAATCTAAATTCATTGTTAGACAATTGCAAATCCCGGATACAAAATAATGATTCACGATTTAACAGATTTCCAAACATTATTTGTGGTTTCCGTAACGGTTAAAACGGAATTTTATATCAGGTATCTTAAAAAATAGCGAATGAAAAATTTTAATTTTCCAGAAGCATGAGATATCATATTGTTGTATTTCAAGGATACTGTGAAAAAATTTTCGTAACCAAACACAACTGGAGGAAACTTTGTGTATTATCAAAAATGAGTTTTGACATCAACTTTGATGGATTTAAATCTGGTTAAATAACAAAAAAAGTAGTAATTTCGGCAAAATGTAGTTATTGAATTTTATTCATTTTACTTCATATTTCTGTAACATATGCAACTTTTTATAAAAACTCTCAATATTTTCATATTTTATTCATTTGTTCATCTGATGAAGAAATGCGTTGTTTTTATTATGTAATATTTAAAACTCAATAAATATAATTCAAGTAAAAAATATATTGATTTACTGAAAAAATGTTCAAAGATGCCCCCCTGTCCCCTACAAGTAAAAAAAACATTATAAACCCTTATTAGTTAACGTGTTTCATTTATAAAATACTGTGTAATGACTAAAAGTAATTAAAATATAATTGAATAAGAAAGAATAAATCATGCGTCAAGCATTACACTATGAAACACAATCCAACACAATCAGAATAATGTTACAAAACTACATCGTTTAACAGTTCAAACGTACTGCAGATTTTTTTCATTTACTTTAAATAAAATAATAACTTTGTAAACTGTTAATATGAAAGTTTGAATTTCATAACGTTACGCATTTATTCACTTTATGCACATCTAAAAATTAACATTAATGACAATTTTGTGCTAAATCATCCATCGTATAAAAAAAATACGTGATGGTAAAACACGGTTAGGACGCTTAGAATTAATAGCTTAAGATATTCAGACAATTAAACCGTACGGAAATACATAAACCATTTGAATACTCAATTTCCGCTGTTTTCATCTGAAAATTCTTTGAATTTTTTCTGGAGTCCTGTGTAATATATAGATTTGTACCTATTAACTACATGCATACCAAAATATAGTTCACATAAGGTATGCATAAACCTTCAGTATTTTCCTTTATTAAACAACATGTTACGTGAATACTTTTGTGCATCATTGTTTATGAGGTATAGAATTTATATACAACGAACAATATGAAAAAAAGAATAGTTAAATTTAAAATCGCATACTAAATGTTAAAGTGCATATTGAAGCAATTATTACTCAAAGGGGGCACTGTATCCGAGTTCATCTGTGTGCCCCTGTAAATGAATAAAATATGCTATAAATGCCCTGTTAAAAGTAATCATAGTGAAATTCTGTGATATATAGCAGTTTCAATATATTTGAAATAGCGAAATCTTATTAAAATACTCTTCAAACAATTTTTCCTTATATACCATAATATAAGGGTATGCCCCTTTAAACGAACTATTAACCAAGCATACTTCATGTACAATATTATACATGCTTTGCTGGTGCTAAATACCTTGTATCAATTGCATGAAAATTGGAGTATAGTGGCGGTCAAATATTTCCGGCCAGCAAAAATTTTTCAGTTAATTTGTAAATATACCCATATGAAGAGGAATGTCAAAGTGATATTTATACATTTTATTGACATAATAGTTAGGAACTTACTTATAGCAGAACATGTAAATATCAATAAATTTAACTGACAAAATTAAGCATAAAGGAAAACACATGTTCTCAAAAGTTTCCGGCCACCTTCACAAATTTGTAAAAAAGTGGTATTGTAATAGAAAATTACAGTGATCAACAACATTTACGATTAGTATTTTATCATATAACTATTTTATTAGCTTTAGCAATAAGTACTGAGGCGCAGCAACGAGACATCCATACAATCAACGGTTAAAAATCGTCTGTGGTACGTTTTCCCCCCATTTCTTGCAATTTTGGCCAAATTTCGTCTGAGTTGGAATATTTATAGTTCCACAGACTTTTGTCAACTTCTTTTCAAAGATTTTCTATTGGATTCATGCTGAGCGCTTGGGCTGATCATTTCAAAAACGAAATTTTTTGTGCGAAAACTATTGCTTACCGAGGTTTGCAAACATTATTTATGTCGTTATCGTGTTAAGGAAAATAGATGTGGCCAAATTTTTTTCTCTAATAACGCAGAAAATAGTCTTGCAAGATATCCTTATACATTGTATAATTCACCTGGCTGTGGAATTCAAATAACGGACCGACACTTTTTGAGGAAAATACTCCCCACGGCATAACGTGTCCTCTGCCATGTTTTATTGTAGGAATAACATAGGTCGAATCATATCTTTTGTTGTTAGGTCATCGGGCGTTGTGTCTGCCATCATTTCCAAAACTGTTTCGAATTCGATTGATGGAAAAACAGAACTTTTTTCCAGTTTTCACTTGACCAGACTTTGTGTTCCTGGGAAAATGAAAGTAGGGTACGTCGGTATTTTTTTTACCTCTGAAAATTTTTCAACACCGACTCTTCCAAAAGTTCTGTATCACGTCAGCATCATAACACGGTAGACTAACTTATTTCAGCAATATTTTCATTCCGTAAATCGCAGTATATTGCAACGGAATTTTCATGCGGATTATCAATGGTTTTTCTCCTGATAATTCTGTCCACAGGAATAGTAATTTTCCGGGTTCTCCCGGACCTTTGAATGTCGTGAAAGCCATAACCATCTTTATATAATTTTGTAAATATTGTTTACAGTCGATTTTAGCGATCGATAACTTAGCCGCAATATCTCGAGAAGATTGGCCTTTTATCGACAAACTAATCACTCATTTATGAACAATAATTGTTGAATTTTTCAAATTTGAATTCAAACTATGCTATACACGTCGATTCATTCATAAACACAACCAAAAAACACTTTATGGATAGAAAAAAACTAAAGAATGATAAGTGGCCGGAAACTTTTGAGAACATGCGTTTTCTTTTATATTTAATTTTGTCAAAAAAATTATTGATATTTACACGTTCATCTATAATTAAGTTTCTAACTAATATGTTAATATAATATATAAGTATCGCTTTGAGATTCCTCTTCATATGGGTATATTTACAAATTAACTGAAAAATTTTTGCTGGCCGGAAACTTTTGACAGCCACTGTACATTTATGAGAGTTAGAGCGTGGACAGGCGGACAGGCAACCCAAATGTATAAGCATATTTCGACTTTGTTGGAAAGTGTTAATAATGGTAATATACAGAGGAGAGTTCTGATTTTTTTAATGCAAAAATTTGTGCTTTTTAAAAGATATTCATAAGTACTTCGCTTACCCGGTTTATTAACAAAAGAAGTTTAATAGATAAATCATATTACATTTTCAAAATAAAATCAGTGACTGGAAAATAATGCTTACCAAGATAAAAGGAAAACAGTTTTTTGGTAAACAGTTTTAAATGGATTACTGGAAAATGTGATAAATTCTTATATTTTTCACTCGACAGTGTATGATATATTTTAGAGCATATTATAATGTTTTACAAAGAAGCTCTTTTTTCTGGATTAAAAGCAATGGTTGAATAAAGATTGATTAATGGAAAATAAAGGATATTTATCCAAATAAAGAACAACACAAATGATATTATATGAGTCTTGTTTTCAAATAAATGTGCACTCTAAAAAAATTGGAAATTTACTAAAATTCTTTTAGGAAAATTGTATTCCAAGAATTTTTTTATGTAATGGCAACAGCAAAAATTCATGTACCAGAAACAGATTTGCACTGTCAATCAAATAAATCACTGTCACTGGCAGCAAAATATTTGGTACTTTTCGGTTAGCCGGGAGCCAGTGTTATGCACACATACAGGGTGATTCTAATTTTTTTTTACAATAAAAGAGGGGTGATAGTACACATAAAGACAAACAATAATAAATAGGAGACCAAGGGTCCAAAACGTTTTCCAAAGGAGATAGCCGCCATTAAAGTTTAGGGACCAAAATTTCAAATAAACATAAAAAACGGAAAAATCGGTCGATTGATTTGCGATTTTCACTAAAATTATTCTTTATGTCGGCATTTTCTTGAAATTAAATAACAAAGATAAATTTCAAAAAATGCCGATAGAGGGCGCTTTAGACTTTGGAGTAACGAACAACTAATTTTTGCCGGTATTTTTTGCATCTCATTAAATGTTTTCGTAAGCTTAGAGTCAAACTTAAATTTTGAGCTCAAAATCTGAAAGAGAGAGTGGTTAAGCAGCACAAACTGAACTGTGTTCAGAGGGTTCAAATTTCAAATGATTTAAAAAAACGGAAAAATTGGTTCATTGACTTGCAGTTTTCACTAAAACTATTCTTTATGTCGGTATTTTCTTAAAAATAAATTATAAAGATAATCTTCAAAAAATGCCGATAGAGGCCGCTTTAGACTTTGGAGTAACGAACAACTCTTTTTCGGCGTTATTTTTTGCATCTTATTAAATGCTTTCGTAAGCTCAGACTTAAACTTAAATTTTGAGCTCAAAATCTGAATTGTTGGAAGGGGTGAAGTAGACAAACTGAACCCTGTTCAGAGGGTTCAAATTTCAAATGATTATAAAAAACAGAAAAATTGGTCGATTCGTTTGCGGTTTTCGCTAAAATTTATTTTAAATGGGCATTTTCTTGAAAATAAATTTTAAAGATAAATTTCACAAAATGCCGATAGAGGGCGCCTTAGACTTTGGATTAGCGTACAACTAGTTTTAACTGTTATTTTTTAATCTCATTAAATACTTTCAAATGCATAAAATTAAATTTTAGGCTCAAATTCTGAATCGTTGGGAGTGTTTAAGTCGCGAAAAATTGAATTGTGTTCGTGGAGGGGGGAGGGTTAAATTTCAACTCCTGAAGACACTTCAATTTTTGCTACTTAATTACTCCTAATTATTCAGATTTTGAGCTCAAAATTTAAGTTTAAACCTAAGCTTCCGAAAACATTTAATAATTTTTTGCAAGCATTGAATTAGAACAAAAAAATAATGGTTAAATTTAATTATTGGTTACTCTGAAGTTTAAGGCGCCCTCTAATGGAATTTTTTTTAATTTATCTTTAAAATCTATTTTCAAGAAGATACTGACTTAAAGAATAGTTTTATTTTAAACCGCAAACAAATCGACAATTTTTTTTCCATTTTCTATAATTATTTTAAATTTAACCCCCCCCCCCCTTAAAACACAGTTCATTTTCTGCTATTTAGCTACTCCCTGCTATTCAGATTTTGAGCTCAAAATTTAAGTTTAAGTCTAAGCTTACGAAAACATTTAATGAGATGCATAAATTACCGGCAAAAAATAGTTGTTCGTTACTCCAAAGTCTGAAGCGCCCTCTATCGGCATTTTTTGAAATTTATCTCTATAATTTAATTTCAAGAATATGCCGACATAAAGGTTAATGTTATTGAAAACCGCAAATCAATCGAAAGATTTTTCCATTTTTTATGTTTATTTGAAATTCAGGTTCCTAAACTTTAATGGCGGCTATTTCCTTTGGAAAACGTTTTGGACCCTCGGTCTCCTATTTAATATTGTTTGTCTTGATGTGTACTATCACCCCTCTTTCATTGTAAAAAAAATTTGGAATCACCCTGTATATATCTTTATATATACATATATACAGGGTGATTCATAAAAGATGGGCAGAACTTTAAGGGGTTATAGTACACTTAAAGACAAATAATATTAAATGGGAGACTAAGGGTCCCAGACGTATTCCCAAGGAGATAGGGGACATTAAAGTTTAGGGTCCGAAATTTCAAATGATTATAAAAAATGGAAAAATTGGTCGATTCGTTTGCGGTTTTTGCAAAAAATTTTCTTTATGCCAGTATTTTCTTGAAATAAAATTTTAAAGTTCAATTTCAAAAAATACCGATAGGGGGCGCTTTAGATTCTGGAGTAACAAACAACTATTTTTTAACGTTATTTTTTGTATTTCTTTAAATGATTTCGAAAGCTTAGACTTAAACTTAAATTTTGATCTAAAAATCTGAGTCCTAACGAGTAGTTAAGTAGCGTAAACTGAAATTTGAAATTTGAAACCCTTCTCCCCCCAGAACAAAAATCAGTTATTCCCGATCTTTGTGTCGTAGATTAGGCTCTAACTACTGCCGCGTTTTGCTAAAATTATTCTTTATGTCAGTATTTTCTTGAAAATAAATTTTAAAGAAAATTTTCAAAAAATTCCGATAGAGGGCGCTTTAGACTTTGGAGTAACGAACAACTATTTTATACCGTTATTTTTCGTGTCTCATTAAATGCTTTCTAAAGCTTAGACTTAAATTTTCAGCCCAAAATCTGAATCGTTAGACGTGGTTAAGTTTCTGGGGAGAGGGGTTTGAAATTTCTACTCCTGAGCACAGTTCAGTTTACCATGTCCACACATTGTGTGCTGTGATACGAGGTAAAAAGACACAAATTAGGATTATGTTACCAAAGCATATTTATTAACATGTAATTACAATAAATGTTCAAAATTGTGACCACCAGAGGTTATGCACGCAGAACAACGGCGAAGAATGGAACGGCGAACATTCGCGAAAACATCAGGCTTTTCGAGCACTTCCCCTACAGCGGCGGAAAGTCTGGCGACCAGTTCCTCGGGGGATTCAATGGGTGTCTCATAAATAAGAGCCTTCGATTGTCCCCAAAAAAAGAAATCGAGGGGTGAAAGATCTGGCGAGCGAGCAGGCCAAGCAACAGGACCACCTCGACCAATCCATCTGTTCGGAAATGTGATGTCCAGATAGTTGCGGACGTCTCGTACGTAATGGGCTGGCGCTCCATCGTGCTGGAACCACATGACCCGCCGGATGCGTGGAGGAACAACGTTTAACAGGTCTGGCAGCACATGTTGCAGAAATGTGAGGTATGTTTTCCGTTGAGGCGTTCAGGAAGAAGGTACGGTCCGATTAGGTGGTCTCCGAGGATTCCTGCCCAAACATTGATGGAAAAGCGTCTCTGATGAGCATGTGGATACGTAGCATGTGGATTGACATCCGCCCATACATGTGCATTGTGTGTGTTAAATGTACCTTCACGTGTGAAGGTACATTCATCGGTGAAAAGCACAGTTCGTCCAAAATGTGGATTTAGCGCGTTCTGCTGCAGAAACCAGCGGGCGAATTCAATACGATTTGGATAATCCCCTGGAGACAGTTTCTGGACTCGTTGCACATGAAACGGGAGCAAATGTTCATCCTTCAGTACCCTCCAAGTCATGGACTGTGAGGTATCCACCTGCCTAGCCACTGTTCGTGTACTTGTACTTGGCTGCGCCGCTACTACATCCAGAATGGCTTCTGCAACAACTACTGATTCGTCCTTTTTTGCACGACCTGCATTCGACCGGGAAGCGAGAAATGATCCCGTCTCACACAACTGTCTGTGCAAGCGCTCGAAAGTTTTGCGGTTAGGCAACCGCCTGTTGGGAAATCGCTCTCCGTACATTCGTTGTGCCTCTGCACCATTTCCATCTGCCGCTCCGTAAATTAAATGCATCTCAGCCTTTTCCTTATTCGTGAAGGGCACCATCTTCCGATTCATTACTACAGCGACTTACACTTGACTCACCGTGCAGTGGTTTTTATGCCTGAATCGTGTCGAAATTTTGCATACGTGTTTTTCTTCTTCCCCATTTGACATTTGCATACTTTCTGTCTCCTTCTTCACCCGGTGACTAGCGTCAGGAATGGAGCTTTAACGTTTGCATGAGCGACGTTTCCAACTGTGCCAGTGCCTTTATGAGTGAATTCCGACTATGCAGTCCTTGACGAAAGTTGTATTTTTGCATCCTATCACAGCACAGAATCGTTGGGCATGGTTAAGTAGTGCAAACTGAACTATGTTCAGAAGTTGAAATTTGAACCCCCTCCCCTCGCTACTGAACCACGCTCAGCGATTCAGATTTTGAGCTGAAAATTTAAGTTTAAGTCTAAGCTTTAGAAAGCATTTAATGAGACACAAAAAATAACGATATAAAATAGTTGTTCGTTACTCCAAAGTCTAAAGCGCCCTCTATCGGAATTTTTTGAAACTTTTCTTTAAAATTTATTTTCAAGAAAATACTGACATAAAGAATAATTTTAGCAAAACGCGGCAGTAGTTAGAGCCTAATCTACGACACAAAGATCGGGAATAACTGATTTTTGTTCTGGGGGGAGAAGGATTTCAAATTTCAAATTTCAGTTTACGCTACTTAGCTTTACTAACTACTCGTTAGGACTCAGTTTTTTAGATCAAAATTTAAGTTTAAGTCTAAGCTTTCGAAATCATTTAAAGAAATACAAAAAATAACGTTAAAAAATAGTTGTTTGTTACTCCAAAGTCTAAAGCGCCCCCTATCGGCATTTTTTGAAATTGAACTTTAAAATTTTATTTCAAGAAAATACTGACATAAAGAAAATTTTTTGCAAAAACCGCAAACGAATCGACCAATTTTTCCATTTTTTATAATCATTTGAAATTTCGGACCCTAAACTTTAATGCCCCCTATCTCCTTGGGATTACGTCTGGGACCCTTAGTCTCCTATTTAAGATTACTTGTCTTTAAGTGTACTATAACCCCTTAAAGTTCTGCCCATCTTTTATGAATCACCCTGTATATGTTTACAAAGTTACAAAAAATCTGTAAAGTTACTAAACTTTTTCTAGGAAATTGGAATGCCTAAGTAAATAAAGTAAAACGTAAATGATATTATGAATCCTGTTTTCAAATAAATGTGCACTCTGAAATAATGGAAATTTACTAAAATTTTTATTTCAAGAATTTTTTTATGTAACGGCAACAACAAAAATTCATTTAAAGGAGACAGATTGGCACTGTCAATCAAAATATTTTGTATTTTTCGGTTAGCAAAGTACCAGTGTTATATACATATATACAGGTCGTTCTAGAAAGGACTCCCCAATTTTGACATTACATAACTTCGAAACAATGAGAGATATAAATGTGAAACAAGTTGAATGTTAGATAGATAGGTCTGGAATTTTTTATACATCAATTAAAAAAATAATTCCAATATTGGACACAAGAGGTCGCTCCAATCACAAGCTATGTCTTTGAAATATTTCCTAAAAGTGAGCTGTTTGAACTGAGATAAAAATCACATTACAATAGTTTCGATATGGTTACCTTTTTCAGCAAACACATGACGTAACCTAAAGGTAAAGTTCGAAAGCACTTGCTGCAATACTTCTTTTGAAATGGATGCACATGCCTCACTCATGAATTTTTCAATCTGTTCCGACGTTTGGGGATTCTTAAAATAAACAGCGTCATTCAAGTAACCCCACAAAAAGAAGACGCGTGGATTGAGATCTGGGGAATATGGTGGCCAATCCATACCTATACTTGTCACTTTGGCATAATTTAAAGCAATGACTCTCTCAGTGAAGTATTCCTCGACGAACTCAAACACTGCGGTGGTACGGTGCTAGGAAACTGGGATATCTAGAAAACTAGACTGAAAATCAAAAAACCTGTAAGGTTGCTAAGAATTTTTTTTAAAGCTTTGAATGCCTGGAATATATTATGTAATTTCAAACCAAGTTGCAGGTAAAATTTTAGTAAGATTACTAGAATTTTAGTAGATGTATTTGTAAAGTTAAAGACTTCTGTAGCTTTACAAAAATTAGCTTTGTAGATTTACAACTTTTCTATACAGTGTACAAAAAAAATGTTAGTAAACATGCAGGTTTTTGCAACTTTACATTTGTAAAATTACAGTTTTTTTTTTTTTTTTTTTTTTTTTTTTTTTTTTTTTTTTTTTTTACAGTGCAGGAGGTATCAATAATTTTGGAGAGCTCATTTTTTTTCTATTAGCTACGAATACGAAAAACGATAGTTTTCGTTCGCTGAATGTTTCTCACATTAGTTTAGCATCGTGTTTCATACAGATTTCTTAATTTGAGCAATTTTTCAGTGAGAATTCGGCTATTCTCTGTTTATACATGGATAAGCTTATATACGAAAATATACATTACATACAAATACACGTATCTCTCTATATATGTACGTTTTACTTGTATGGCAGGACTATTTGTAAAATAAAATACAAAATATTTTTTGCGAGTTGTATCACTTTCCTTGCGGGCGAGCGATAGGTTAATAATTTTCTAGCCTCTAAATGTTTTCCTTATATTGTGTTTGGGTATTGGTAAATCACACAAAAAATGGTCAGTTTCTGTTTATAAAAATATATTTAGTGTAACTTCAACGATTTATTTTTTAATTCAGTTATCTTATTCTTTTCTTTTTTTTTTTCATTTCAAACATTTTGCAAACAAAATCAAATGTAATATTCATTCGAAAATTCGAAATATATTTTTTGCCTTTTGCATGACCGTTTTTCTTCTCAAAGTTAGAAGAGAAATGGAAATTTCTCAGTGAAACTAGTAACTGGAATTTTGCAATCGCGTAACAAGATTTGTAGTAAAAAAAATTTATACAAAGAACACTGTGAAATAAAGAAAAAGTACTGTAAACTTGTAGAAAGTATTTGAATAAACAATTGAAAATTTCGCAAAAGATTTTTTTTTTCCCTTCAGACTTTTGCACATACCAGAAAGTTGTATATGTCAAAAGAGTGTCTTAGTAAATTATTCAAAATAGTTTCAGGGTTGGAGAATATTTATTTATAAGAAAACTAACGTGATACATAGGGATTTATACTGAAATTACAAAATGGAATGAAACAAGAACTGTAGTGAAACAGCACTCACACTAAAGTAATAAATTTCTGTTAAAATGTCAAAAAATAACCATATTAGCTGCTATATAGGGTTTGATTTTTTTTCAAATCCCATTGCTCACACAAATTATTTTTTTTAATCAATTGAAATGAATTATTGAACTTTTTAAAAATAAATTATCCGTTAAAATGTATAGATAAAATCCAGAATATATGTTTATATTCATTTACATATTTTTCCGATATCAAATCTAATCACTAGTTTTTATGCATCCTTATGCGATACGTTTGATTGTCCTTGTAATTGCACATCCTTGTAAATACATCCGAGTTTAAAGAAATTTGAAATCACTTGACAAAATTGTGCAATAATTATATATTTTAAATTTTAAATGATTCGGTTGAGTAATTTTTGCCTTTTTATATGCGGACAGAAGTACGAACAGAACGACAATTACAGGGGCTACGTATTTACATAATTAACGAACGCACCTAAAAACCAGGTAGCACAAGATATCTACAACACCAGAGAATTACACCCTTTATAGTCCAAGAGCCTACAGTACAAAAACCTATGTTATTGAGCACAAGAAAAAAAAAACCTTTCATTTTATGGAAGAGTAGAAACAGAATATTCTAATGATATATATGTCTGTTGAAAGTGATGTGGTTCATAAACCAAAAATTAATACCACTATTGGCGCACTAGTAGATTTAACATTGTGTTTGCCGTACAATCAAATGTATGAAAACAGGAAAACCGGGAGCAGGAAAACTCAATGATAAACCTACTAGTGCGCCAATAGTGGTAATTAATTTTTGGCTTAGGCGCCACTTCACTTCCGGCAGACATGTATCATAACCCGCATAGCATGCATGGTCACAGTGACGTCACTGTGAGTCACTTTGGTCACATCACATCTGTGACCAAAATGCCACCACTCAGTGACGTCACATTGTGACTGAGATGTGACTTTCTTAAAAATATTTAGAAAATTACAAAATTTTCTTCAAATCATATTTACTTTAAAAACATGTTTCTGGTAATTTAAATATCGTCCCTTTCGTCACAGTTTCGTCACAATGTTAATGTGAAAGTAGTCACAAATCCCACATTTTTCAAATAGTTGTCACACCGTGACTTCACAAAGTGGTCACAATGTGACGTCACAAAAAAGCTCTAAAACGGTCATAACGACTTCACATTTTAGTCACTGTGACTTCACATTGACGTCACGTGATGTCACATCGACGATCGATGCCCTCATAGCATGCATGTTCACAGTGTCGTCACAATGACGTCACTGTGAGTCACTTTGGTCACATCTCATCTGTGACGAAAATGCCACCATTCAATGACGTCACAATGTGACTAAGATGTGACTTTCTAAAAAAATTTTTACAGTTCGTCACAATGTTAATGTCAAAGTAGTCACAAATGACACACTTTTCACAAATTGGTCACATTGTGACGTCACAAAGTGGTCACAATGTGACGTCACAAAAAAGCTCTAAAACGGCCATAACGACTTCACATTTTAGTCACTGTGACTTCACATCGACGTCACGTGACGTCACAACGACAATCGATGGTCACAAAGTCACAATGTGACTTCACAACGACGTTGCAGTGACGTCATCATGTCTTACGGGTGGTCACAAAGTCACAATGTGACTTCACAACGACGTTGCAGTGACATCACCATGTCTTACGGGTAGATTCCTCTATTACTACTCTTCCATAAAATATAGGATTTCTTTTTGTGCTAAATAACATAGGAGATCGTGCTGCCAGCTCTTGGAATATTAGCACCCCAAAGATTGTGCTCCGAAGATAACGAGAGTTGAAATCTTTACCATGCAGCCAGTATGAATGCAACTTTTATCATACTTACAAAATACTAAATATCTCTGTTTAAACAGCTTGTAAATTTTACAGAAGCTATGTTAGTAGCGAGCATGTTGTTGTAAAAACAAGGAGGAAAGAGATAGATGAAAATGCAGTAAAACGGTCTACAACATGATGCGCGTCATTGCTTAAATATAAATGCCCTCATTCAGCCCAAACAGACAAGAACGTGGAATGGGGACCGAATTCTTTAACATCGTGCGTACACTTTTTCTGATATTGTTTATACTAAAAAAGTATTTCATTGTAGTATGAATTAAAAAAAAAAAGCATTAAAATTCGTCTTTTTTTTGCGAAAGCACGTGGTTATGTTTGGGACAAATGTAGCGTGTGTTAGGTTTTGTATTTTCTATGTCACCAACAGCCACAATACTTGATTTAAATTTTTTGTGGGTACCCTATGTTGTAAAAGACAGATTTTTTCTTTTACGATGTAGTAGAATAAACATTGTTGCGGAATTGTATCCTATACAGCATACATACATTTAAAATTTCATTTTTAATGGAAATTTATAAAATTGCAAATCCTGACCTTGAATGTGATTTGGAACTATTCCACTTTTCCATTTTTTGATCAATAAGTTATCTATTGAGTTTTAAGCTTTTTTAATCACGTGACAACGCCTTTTACACAGCAATTGACTGGTTTTTATTTTCTTGCGCGGAAAATTCATTTCAAAACGCCCATTTTGTCATTATTTTCTAAAAAATCTATCGTGTTAAAAAAAAAAAAATGAAAATGAAAATCTGAGAGCGATAAAATACTTTCTGAACAAAACACCAGCTAGTTCCATGCACTTCCGAGCAAAAAAAAATTAATTGTTGATAATTAATATTACATTTCTTAAAATATGTTTGGGAAATATTTAAATTCTTATTAATTTTTAATATGTTATTGTCTTTTATTTTGTAATTACCTTTAAAATTAAATAATAAACGCATTTTCTTAAGTTACATTTTGAAAATTTTTTAACAGAAAAATACACTTAATAAGAATATGCTTAGTATATAATTTCTAAATGTTCTTTTCCTTTTTTGTAATGAAAGTTCCTAATTATGTATTCTATCTAGGTTACTTTTATTTGTTTTGTTGTTTGAAATAAAGTAAAGATTGCATCTTTTACTATACAATCAGCAAAATTATAATCCGCGGAAAAGTAATCAACATAAAAATTTAGAATTCTGCAAAGCAGGTGCAATTAATTATATTTACAAAATACTTTAAAATTCTGTAATTTCACTATCTATTTTTATTTATTATTTGTAAGGTTAAATAGTAACAATTGTGGCGCTTAAAATCGAGCATTTTGAAACCTTTTTTTTTTTCCTTATAATTTAAGTTTTCGCTACATTTGTATGAACAAACCATATTTTCTGATTCTAACAGTAAGAAATCATGCATTGCTCTGTACTATAATTTTTTATAGTTATATCAAAAAAGATTTTGTTAGAGAAAATGCTTCAATTCAATAGTACAACATTTTCTATAATTAAATACTGGTAATAAAAAAGCCGCAAACTTGGCAGGTCTAATAATGGGAATTTTTTTTAAACGTGGTTAAAAAAATCCTTAAGGGGTCCGGCATGCATTTTAAAATAATTTTTATTTATTGAGTTAAAATTTTGAAATTTTTTGTGATGTTTAACCATATATATACATATATATATATATATATATATATATATATATATATATATATATACTACTACTACTAGGTTATCCCGTCGACCAAAATATTATCGCCAAACTATAAGATTAAACGCCAATAATGGATGATCGTGAATGTCATATTCAATGGCATTAAATACGATTCACGTGTTTAAAATGTCATTAAGTGATTTTTATTTCGACTTTTTATTAATTTTTATCAATATTCTACCAATTATTTGTTTTTTTCGTTTATTAAAATAAAAATTATGTTAATATGTATAATTTGGCTATTAGTTTGGCGATTTGTAAAATTTGGCGAAATTGGTCGACGGGATAACAGAGTAGTAAAATATATACATACATACATACATACATATATATATATATATATATATATATATATATATATATATATATATATATATATATATATATATTTAAGAGGGGTAATTTAAAATCATTATAGCTTAAAACATTATAGCTTAAAATATTAAATTTATTTTTTACTCTGTTAAATAAACAGAAATATCTAAATTTTAATTTCGATTTAGCATTTTTTAAAAATATTAATTAAAAAACATTTAAAACAAAAATTTGAAAAAAAAATGATGTAATTTTTTATTTAAAAAAATACGTTTTCAAAAGTAAATGTTTTTTTTTTAATTGCTGAATCAAAATTAAAGTAAAATAATCAAAATGACATTTTCCAATTTTGATGCATTTATTTTTAAAGTTTCTTGAATTATAATAACTTAAATCTAAGAAATTATGAAAAAACTCATCATATAGAAAAATGCTATTTCATAAGAAGTCATTTACATGACAACCATTGCATGAAAATTTTTTCATAGCAAATATTTTGGCCTAATTGAATCAAGAAAATGCAGTATTAAGTAAGGCAAAATTTACAATAAAAAATAAGTGTTCAAGGATTTTGAGCACCTTATGCGGCATGCACACGGGTTGCTCTTCCTAGGGGGAGGGGGGGGGGTAAATGTCACTATGATCTTAAACTGTTTTTTGGTTCTACCTAATTATTAATCGTAACAGTTGATTCACTACAGTCATATCACACAATAAAAAGACAACTTAGAAAAATAATAAAGGTATTTTTCTCAAAACAACATTTTCTGGTGCAATATATGTTCTCACTGAAGTCGCCGTTTTCAGAATAATGAGACAAAATTATTATGATATTTACCTACAGAAAGCCCTTGTCACACCAAAAATGTGCTTTAGAAAAAGGATTAAATATCTCTACAATAAACTAAATTGTCTTTTTAGAACTACGGAAGTGTATAAAAACAAATCTTGACTGTTAATTCGATAAGATGGCCAAATTGCTTACAGTAAATACATATAAAAAACAACTAAAACGAAATGATAGCATATGCTCTTAACATATTTAGTAACTAGAAATTATACTTACAAGGTAGAACCCGTCAAATTTTGACGAAAGAAAATGTTTAAGAAGGAACTGTTTGATTGATTTGGAATAAACCTACAAAAGTAATCATACTAAAAAAGGCACTTCATATTAGTAAGTCTAACTCGTAAACAAATCTTATTTAACCTAAGATTAACAAAATACTATTTCTATAAACTCAGTTGTATAAATTGTAAAAAATAAACTTTGATCGTGCATGTAAGCAGTAAAATAATAATAAAAATCTGTTATTAATTTTACGCTAGTATTCACTAATGAAAAAGATAGCAAAATTTATTCAAGTTTGACTCAGTCATAGAATTTTTTCCTTGCGAAATCTAAACCCGACATCATTTTCACCATCTTAAAATTTACAAATGCACATTTCGTACCTTCGTACCCTGTATCTTTCCAAAAAAATTGGTAATTTAATTTGATTACTTTCATTCAAAGCTTGAAGTCTCGATGCTATTAGCTGAAACAGATATCAAACTGTTGATATTATATTAAGTGTAAATCAAATTCTGTAATATTTTCGACACAACACGTAACTAAATTTCAATTTTTCAATTTTGAATGAGAAAATGACAACATAAAGATAAAGTAATCATTTTTTTCACTCTTTTCTTTTCTTTTATATGGAGTACTCCAGTTGCCATAATTATAAAAGCGGTATTAAAAACTACAAAAAAATAATATTTCCAAAATAAATTAAAATACAGCTTTCAAACAAATTGCATTTAAAAGTACATTTTTTTCTCCATACGATGGTGTAAAAGTTGAAAATGTGCGATGCTTTGAAATGCAAAAATTGCAGTAGCGAATTTTGCAAAACCGAAATATCATGGAAAAGTGTTGCCATTCGAAAATGACGTATGCGTTAGCACAGATACGTTTGGCCTTTCTAATATAGATATACAAAAAGGAATACTAGAAAAATTTCTGAAATACATTTTAAAGAAATAAAAAATGGTCAAGTGTGAGTATTACCCGCGCTCAGAGGGTTCCGTACATTAAATATATGAATCATTAACCATTTATGGACGAGCGACTGTTATACATTCGACTTGAGCTTCTTAGAAGCCTTCGTTATTCTCATGAGCTATTTTTTTAAATAAAGTTCACCTTATTTAATCAGAGCATTTTCGCTGATGAACTACAGATATTTTGCTATTTTGAAAAACTGTTGATAAAAGATTAAGTATAGTGCTCTCGTTACAAAGAAGTTAGGCGTACTTAAAAAAAAATGTTAAAGAATAATAAAACTTTGTTAAAAATATACAAAAAAGGGTAGGATGCTGTATATACCAGAAAAAAAACATGAATGGGTTTCCCATATAAGTTCACCCATTATTTCACCCAATTTTCAAGCTTCTATTTTCAGTAGTTTGTGACAGAGCGTTGATGAGTCAGTTAATGGTGTCTCAAGTATAGGTGTCTCATCTATAGGTGTCTCAAGTATGTATTTTTCTATTAAGATATTTATTTATTTTTATTTTCAAATTAAATTTAATTTTACTAATAAAATATCAAATATAAAATCTTAACATTCACAATGCAAACTTGTAGCTTTCATAAATAAAATACTAAATCCTAACACTGTCACAAATATTTAAAATTTAAACTATTTATTTTACAAGAATATTCCAATAACATTATATTTTCCGTATATACCTAAAAAATAATAAAACAAAATTGAATTGTAGAATTTAAAATACACTTTTCATTATATTCAGTAAAATAACAATATAATTCTTTCAATAAACTTGATAATTAATTAAAGCATATAGGTGCTAAAATATATGAACAACATATTGAAATAAAGAATATTACTACTTTAAGACAAAATTTTTTATACTCCATTCAAGTGCAAGAAATATAAACACAAATTATGTGGGGAAAAAAGTAATCTGATAAAGGACCTTAATTTAAGTTAAAGATTATTTTCTTTGCAATCTTTCAATTATAAATAATAACAAATATAAGTAAGTACATAATTAATGTAAAAATATAAACAAAAGCTGTCATTGTCTTTTGAACTTCTTACGATGTTTTCTAATTAAATTTACAGTTATTAAGGAACTTCACTTAATTTATCTTTTGATGAACTTGATTGTTTTCTATTAGTCTATAAAAGTAAAAACACTTATGGGAAGAAGATTAAATTACATAAAGAGACATTTTCTTTTTAATCTCTGTGTAAATTTCTCTTTGTTCCCCATTTTTCAATTAGGTACTTAATTCAGAATTTTTCAAAACTTAAATTAAATCCCGTTTGTTGTTGAAACGCCCTTTTTTTTTACTTCAATATTTATTCGTTAAATTGTATTTTCGTACCAGAAATTATGTGAATTTATTAATATGAAAAAAGTATTATTTAATTTTGTAGTGTACACTGCAGATGAAAAGATTTACTCACCTCTTTGTATTTACGTAAAAAATAATTAATAGTTAAAAATTTCATTAATTGTTGAACAAATGACGAATACAAGTAAAAGCGATTTCATCAAATAATCTTTAAATGCCAAATAAATGTGCGATGTTTTGAAATGCAAAAATTTCAGTAGCGAATTTTGCAAAACCGAAATATCATGGGAAAGTGTTGCCATTCGAAAATGACGTATGCGTTAGCACAGATACGTTTGGCCTTTCTAATATAGATATACAAAAAGGAATACTAGAAAAATTTCTGAAATACATTTTAAAGAAATAAAAAATGGTCAAGTGTGAGTATTACCCGCGCTCAGAGGGTTCCGTACATTAAATATATGAATTATTAAACATTTATGGACGAGCGACTGTTATACATTCGACTTGAGCTTCTTAGAAGCCTTCGTTATTCTCATGAGCTATTTTTTTTTTTAATAAAGTTCACCTTATTTAATCAGAGCATTTTCGCTGATGAACTACAGATATTTTGCTATTTTGAAAAACTGTTGATAAAAGATTAAGTATAGTGCTCTCGTTACAAAGAAGTTAGGTGTACTTAAAAAAAAAATGTTAAAGAATAATAAAACTTTGTTAAAAATATACAAAAAAGGGTAGGATGCTGTATATACCAGAAAAAAACATGAATGGGTTTCCCATATAAGTTCACCCATTATTTCACCCAATTTTCAAGCTTCTATTTTCAGTAGTTTGTGACAGGGCGTTGATGAGTCAGTTAATGGTGTCTCAAGTATAGGTGTCTCATCTATAGGTGTCTCAAGTATGTATTTTTCTATTACGATATTTATTTATTTTTATTTTCAAATTAAATTTAATTTTACTAATAAAATATCAAATATAAAATCTTAACATTCACAATGCAAACTTGTAGCTTTCATAAATAAAATACTAAATACCTAACACTGTCACAAATATTTAAAATTTAAACTATTTATTTTACAAGAATATTCCAATAACATTATATTTTCCGTATATACTTAAAATTAATAAAACAAAATTGAATTGTAGAATTTAAAATACACCTTTCATTATATTCTGTAAAATAACAATATAATTCTTTCAATAAACTTGATAATTAATTAAAGCATATAGGTACTAAAATATATGAACAACATATTGAAATAAAGAATATTACTACTTTAAGACAAAATTTTTTATACTCCATTCAAGTGCAAGAAATATAAACACAAATTATGTGGGGAAAAAAGTAATCTGATAAAGGACCTTAATTTAAGTTAAAGATTATTTTCTTTGCAATCATTCAATTATAAATAATAACAAATATAAGTAAGTACATAATTAATGTAAAAATTCATTGTCTTTTGAACTGTCTTCTGTCTGTCATTGTCTTTTGAACTTCTTACGATGTTTTCTAATTAAAGTTACAGTTATTAAGAAACTTCACTTAATTTATGTTTTCATGAACTTGATTTTTTGCTATTAGTCTATAACAGTAAAAACACTTCTGGGACGAAGATTAAATTAAATAAAGAGACATTTTCTTTTTAATCTTTGTGTAAATTTCTCTTTGTTCCCCATTTTTCAATTAGATACTTAATTCAGAATTTTTCAAAACTTAAATTAAATCCCGTTTGTTGTTGAATCGCCCTTTTTTTTACCTCAATATTTATTCGTTAAATTGTATTTTCGTACCAGAAATTATGTGCATTTATTAATATGAAAAAAGTATTATTTAATTTTGTAGTGTACACTGCAGATGAAAAGATTTACTCACCTCTTTCTATTTACGTAAAAAATAATTAATAGTTAAAAATTTCATTAATTGTTGAACATATGACGAATACAAGTAAAAGTGATTTCATCAAATAATCTTTAAATGCCAAATAAAAGGAAAATAAAAAACATTATTTACAATAATATTATTCAGTAGGTGTTAAAAGATATTTTTGAAGTGAAAGAAAAATCTGATCTAGAACAAATTAAAATCGATTAAATTATGTCAATCAAATGAAATGTTTATTATTCCTTAAAGGTTCTTAACTTGCATAATTATGATAATAGCAATAGAACTAGATCAAGAATGGTGTTTAATCTTCTCTTTTAACAGCTTTTAGCTATGATTTTTTAAAATCTAATTGTTCAGATTAGCGGTTTTGAACCCACCAGTCACGGCGCACGATTTTGCAAATCTAGCATGAAAAATTCCAAAAATCGACTTGCAGTAATTTAACTTTTAGACATTTCAAATAACATATAACACATTGGAAGAAAAAAAGGTAAAGTGAATGCAGAGTAATTCTACAACCACACTATCAAAAATTGGTTCCAATCCCAAATTTTCTTTTAACCTTTTTAGGTGTGTTCGTAATTATGTAAATACGTAGCACCTATAGTTGTCGTTCAGTTCGTCCGTCCGTCTGTCTGTCTGTCTGTCCTCATATAACAATGCAAAAACTACCCAACGAAATCGTTTGAAATTTAAAATATACAATAATTATATAATTTCGTCGAGTCATTTAAAATTTTATGAAAATCGGATGCATAGATCATTTACAGGAACAATCAAAAGTATTCTATTATATTACGGACAATGGGGAAAAAGTTTCAAATGCATTTTAATCATTTGAAATTTAATACAAAATTATTATGTAATTTTGTCGAGTCATTTCAGATTTTATCAAAATCGGATGCATACTTCAATTACAGGGACCGTTGAACTGTTCCGTTTCATTAATTCATTAATTCATTAATTCATTATATACATTCCGTCTTGTTAATTCCGTTACATTACGGTCAATGTGGAAAAATGCTTCAAATGCATTTTAATGGTGTTACACACATTCGAACATATTATAATTGATATGCATCTATAAATTTACATATTATAATATACATTTTGCATAATCTGTCGAGCAAAGAACATTTGTTATTGATTTACAAGGCCCTACGAAAGTATTCCATTACATAATGGCATAAAACTTATGTCATAAAGTTACCCGTTTTGACTGTCAGCGCACTAAGAAAAAAAAAAAAAAAAAAAAAAAAACTAAATGCTGATAATTAATATCACATCTCTTAAAATATGTTTGGGAACTATTTAAAAATTCGTATTAATTTTTAATATGTTATTGTCTTTTATTTTACAATTACCTTTAAAATTAAATAATAATCGCATTTAGCTAAGTTATATTTTGAAAAATCTTTAACAGAAAAACACATTTATTAAGAATATGCTTACTATATTTAAATTTCAGAACACTAAGTATTGCTTTTCATATAATTTCTAAAAGTTCTTTTTCTTTTTTGTAATGCAACTTTCTAATTATGTATTCTATCTAGTTACTTTTGTTTGTTTTGTTGTTTGAAATAAAGTATAGATTGCATGTTTTACTGTACAATCAGCAAAATTATAATCCGCGAAAAAAAAAGCGTAAAAATTAAGAAATCTGCAAAAAAGATGCAAAATTAATTGTATTTACAAAACACTTTAAAATACTGTAATTTCACTATCTATTTTTTTTCATTATTTTTAAGATTAAACAGTGATATTTCTGGCGCTCAAAATTTAAATTATTTTAAATTATTTTAAAATCTTTTTTTTTTCTTATGATTGAAGTGTTCGCTGTATTTGTATGAACAAACTATATTTCGTAATTCTATTAATAAAAGAAATGGTGCATTGCTATGAACTATACTTTTTTCAATTATATCAAAGAAGATTTTGTTAGTACAAATAACCTGAAATTCCAATTTTCTGTTAAAGTAATAGGCAGAGTAGCCAAGTGTCTTACATTTTGCGCATCAGTATTATTTTAGAGAAAATGATGTTCTTTTAAATTCCCAGAAAGCTTTATTTCAGTAACACAACGTTTTCTGTATTAAAATATTGGTAACCAAAAAGCCGTAGACATGGTAGCTCTGATAATGGGAATCTTTTAGGCGTGGTAAAAAAATAAATAATTAAATAATAAGGGGTCTGAGACACACTTTAAAATAATTTTTACTTTTCAATTTAAAATTTTGATCTTTTTGTGATGTTTAATTATGTAATTTGTAAACAAAATCACATTATAAAACTTCTCATGCTTATTTTTTTTTTCGGCTGGGGGTAATTTAAAATCATTATAGTTTCAAATGTTATTTGTAGAATTTAATTAGTGTCTAAATTTTAATTTTGATTCAATATTTAAAAAAATTAATCATAAAAAAATAAAAGTATTTAAAGCAAAAATTTGAAAAACAATGTGATTTTTACTTTAAAAAAATCCCCTTTTCAAAAGTAAATATGTATTTTTAAAATTTTCTAAATCAAAATTAAAGTATAATAATAAAAAAAGACAGATTCCAATTTTGATGCATTTATCTTTAACGGTTCTTGAGTTATAATAATTTAAATCCAAAAAATTGCGAAGAAACCCATCATGTAGAAAAACACGATTTCACAAGAAGTCATTTCCATGACAACCATTGCTTGAAAGTTCTTTCATAGCAAAAAGTTTGGCCTATATTGATTCGAGATATTGATTTGAGAAAATGTAGTGATTATGTAAGGCAAAATTTACAATAAAAAATAACTGATCAAAAATTTTAACGCCTTATCCGGTATGAAACTATTTTCGCTCTGTTGGAAATATTTAATTCGTATGGTAAATTTACCAATCACTTTGTTTGCGTTGAAAATACAGTATATCTACGTATACATCATTATATGGAGTTTCTTTACTTGCGGCTTATTCTTTCTAGCTGTCGAAATGGCAGATCAAATGTTATTACCTATAAGATTATGTTATCGAAAAATGCCGACTGGTTATCGCGCAGTTAGTTTAAACGGTGAGGCATTCGCCTTGTAAGCCAAGGATCGGGTTTGATCTCGGTCTGGACAATTTTTCGCTCTGTTGATAACATTCAATTTGTATGATAAATTTACCAATCAGTTTGATTGTGTTGAAATAACAGTGTGCATGCTCTTCCCAGAGGAGTTAAATATCACTATGCTCCAAAACTGTTTTTTTGTTCCACATAATTATTTATCATAACAATTGATTCACTAAACTCACATCATGTACTAAAAAACGATTAAAAATATAATAAACGTATCTTTCTCAAAACAACTTTTTCTGGAGCAATATATGTTCTCACTCAAGTCGCCTTTTTCTAAATAAAGACGCGAAATTATTGAGATGTTCACCTACGGAAAACCTTTGTCACACCAATAATATGGTTTAGTAAAAGCATTAGATATCTTTACAATAAACTAACTTTTTTTACAACTACCGAAATATATAACAACTAATCTTAACTGTTAATTCGATAAGATGGTTAAATTGCTTACAGTACACTCATACAGAAAACGACTCAAAAGAAATAGTAGCATGTGTTCTTAGAATATTTAGTAACTAGAAATTATACTTATTTAGAGAAATGAATAATATTTTTTCTTTTACTGAAATACATTTTAAAGAAATAAAAAACGGTCAAGTGCGAGTATTACTCGAGCCCAAGGGTTCCGTATAACAAATATATGAATTATTAACCCCTTATGGACGAACGACTGCTATATGTTCCACTTAAGCATCTTCTTTACTCCCACCAGCTATGTTTTTTATTAAAGTTCACCTTATTTAATCACAGCATTTTCGCTGTTGAACTACAGACATTTTGCTATTTTGAAAAACCCGTTGGTGAAAGATTAAGTATAGTTCTCTCGTTACGAATGAGTTAAATGTATTACTTAAAAAAATTGTTAAAAAATAATAAAACTTTGTTAAAACTATGCAACATAGGGTAGGATGCTGTATATACTAGAAAAATATGAATGGTTATACCATATAAGTTCACCCATTGTTTCACGCAATTTTCAAGCTTCTATTTTCTGCAGTTTGTGCACAAGGCGTTGATGAGTCAGTTAGTGGGATTATCTATAAGTGTCTCGAGTATGTATTTTTCTATTTAGATATTTATTTATTTTTATTTTCAACTGAAATTTAATTTTACTAATAAAATTTCGAATATAACATATTATTATTATCAATGCAAACTTGTAGCTTTCATAAATAAAATACTAACTATCTAACACTATCACAAATATTTAAAATTTAAATTATTTATTTTAAAAGAATATTCCAATAATATTATAATTTCCGTATATACCTAAAAAGTAATAAAACAAAATTGAATTGTAGAATTTAAAATACACCTTTCATTATATTCAGTAAAATAACAATATAATTCTTTCAATAAACTTGATAATTAATTAAAGAATATAGGTACTAAAATATATGAACAACATATTGAAATAAAGAATGTTATTACTGTAAGACAAAATTCTTAATACTCCATTCAAGTGCAAGAAATTATAAACACAAATTATGTGGGGGAAAAATTAATTTTTATAAATGACCTTAATTTAAATTAAAGATTATTTTCTTTTCAATCATTCAATTATAAATAATAACAAATATAAGTAAGTGCATAATTAATGTAAAAACATAAACAAAAGCTGTCATTGTCTTTTGAATTTCTTACAATGTTTTCTAATTAAAGTTACAGTTATTAAGAAACATCAATTAATTTATCTCTTGATGTACTTGATTTTTTTGCTATAAGTCTATAAATGTAAAAACACTTCTGGGAAGAAGATTAAATCAAATAATGAGACATTTTCTTTTTAATCTTTGTGTAAATTTCTCTTTGTTCCCCATTTTTCAATTAGGTTCTTAATTCAGTATTTTTCAAAAACTTAAATTAAATCCCATTTGTTTTTAACACAACTTTTTTTTTACCGCAATATTTATTCGTTAAATTATATTTTCGTACCAGAAATGATGTGCAAGGCATATATTAAAAGGAAGAAAAGTATTATTTACGTTTGTAGCGTGCACTACGGATGAAAAGATTATTCAATTTCTTTGTATTTACGGGGGGGGGGGGGGATAAAGGCAAAAATTGTATTAATTATCGAATGAATGAACAAATGCAAGTAATCTCGAGTTCATCAACTAATCTTTAATTGTCAAATAAAAGGAAAATACTAGGATATTCAGAAGGTCTTAAAAGATAATTTTAAAGCAAAAGAAAAAAAAAAAACTGATTTCGAAGAAATTAAAATTAAGTAAATTATGTGAGTCAAATCAAATATTTATTATTCTCTAATGTTCTTAACTTATATAATAACTGAAAATAGCAATAATACAAGACAAAGAACAAACCACATTAATTTGAATATTGATATTTCATTTGATTGGGATCATAGTATTTTAATGTTCTCTTTTACCATCTTTCTGATAAGAATTTGTATTAACTATTTGGAAAATAGTTGTTGTTCTCGGTAGAGAATTGGGAAATTTAAAGTACAGTAGAACTCCGCTAATTCGGACCCCGTTAATCCGGCTCTCCGGATAATCCGGATCATTTGTTCGATTTTTTTTTTTTCAAGTTTGAGAAGTGATCGCAAATTTTCATAACCTAAATTTATTTCAGCTCATATTCCGAATAAGAAAGTATTTTCTGAAATGTTTTCGGAAGAATACCTCAAGCTTTCTTTTTTAAATTCATCAATGTTATCTATGAAAGTAACAACTATGCATCATTTAAGCTTTGGCAATGCAATTTTTAAAGTTTTCAATTTAATACATTTAGAAATGTCATCAAAAGCTCACTGCTTAACAAAGTTTTACTCAGAGCATTGCAAGAAAGCAAAGTAAAATAGTCCTTATGGACACACTGACTGATAAGGATCACTTTCCGATCTTTGTCAGCCAGTCCATAGGTCTCTTGGGACTGTTTCCTTGTCTCCGTGCCGAAACCCTTCTACAAATCACTTGTGGAAAATCGTAATAGAAGGAGGAATAAATAGAATGATAGAGAAATTACACCGGAATATTTTGTCAGCTTGTTTTAAAAAAAATGATGGTTGCTAAGATGTTGATATCAACAACATTGGCAATTGATTGGCAGCAGAAAATAATGAACGGTATGCCTCGTTTACAGATGATTAAATAATGGTTTTGGGTACAACTGAAGAAAATGAAGATGATGACGACGAAAACCATTATCAATGATTATCAACCAGATGTCATAAACTATAATGAAGCAACTTCCCATTTTGAACAATTAATGATTTATTTTGAACGTCCTGTGGAGACTATATCCAACGGTCTATTTATGCTCAAGGGAATGTGTGAACATGCGGGCCGCAAAACTGGCACAACAGAATATGAACAATTTTATAATTACAAAGTAAACATTTTTACTGTCTGTAAATATTGAATATTTTCAGTATAAAGGTGATTTTCTATGAATATGTTTTATTTTATTTCATTTATTCACATTCTCCAAATAATCCGGATTTTCGACAATCCGGATTGGGTCTGGTCCCAATTAATCCGAATGATCGGGGTTCTAAAGCATATCTGAATCTTTTTATTGGTTGAATTCCGCCATTTGTTTTATTTTATTCGTTTTCTGATTGGTTTATTATTAATGTAAAAAAATATCAAATCTGATTTTATCATAGTACTTTAATCATCTCTTTTACAATCTTTCAGATAAGAATTTTTTTTTTTTTTACTGTAATTGTTCAGATAATCGGTCACGGCGGGTGTTTTAGTTGGTCACGAAAATGTGATGTTTGCCATAAAAATGCACGTTTTATTGCATCTTTGCAAACATTGAATCACCATAACTCGGTAAGATTTAATTAAAGTTAATGTGATTTTTTTATGGATCTTTCTATATTAGCGAAGATATGTATTTTTTTTCAATTATGAAAGTAGATTTAGAAAGTAGTTGCCATAGTATGAGTTTATATCTTTAAAACGCTTTTAACTGTAATACGTACAAATAATTCTGTGAATATGGGGAAATCTGTAAAACTGCTAACTGTTGAGATTTGTTATGTAATTTTTTTCATGATTTTCGAAAAAAATGTACGGAGTAGTAATAATTTTTTTTTAAATTTTAAACGTCCTATAGTGATTTAAAAATAATTTAAAAATAGGGGAAGGGTGTTGCTGCTTCGTAATCGACATGCCAAAAGCTTTTAAATGATATGTCACATGAAGCCATCCATTTTCGTTTAACCCCATCCATTTGAGAGAAAATACCTCCTAATTTTTGGGGATCAAAATAGACCTTTCCAATTCAAGGTCTGTGAGAAGTTTTATCTTCCGTGAAGCCTTTAAATGATGTTGAATCTTGTTGTAGATTAATTAGGAACTGAGTTCAAAAATTGAATTCCCGGGGAAAAGCTTCATAATATGCAAGAGTGGTCCAAAAATTCTAAATAATATATTTCATAAGTGTTTCTAAAAAAGTTTGAAAGTTGGCGAGATGTGTCGAAATATTTTAAAATTTTCGTTCCCCACCTTAAACACCACTAGGAGGAATATCTAAAATCGCTCAAATGTGTGTTCAGTTACTTTTTAGTAGATATATTTTCTAAAATTTTATACTCCTACCAAAAAAAAAAAAAAAAAAAAAAAAAAAAATTGCCCGAGTTGTAGGCAAATGTTCTAAATGTTTGACCTACCTTTAGTTCCCTTATGGAGATGATTCATAAAATTGCCGAACCTTTTATATATTCTCATTTTTAGTAGATTTTTTTCTGGAATTTCACGTTCCTACTGAAAATGGCTGCTGAGATATGTCCACGTGCTCCAAAATTTTCGACTCATTTTAACTCCGTTAGGATATTCAATAATACTTCCTTAGTTCACAGAATGTTTTCAAGTTTCTTGGTTCCTTAGTTTATGCCAGGGTGTTGATGAGTCAGTTATCGAGATATTGTCTTTTATATATGGATATTTTGCATTCTTTATTGTTAATTGCATCACTTATAACATTTTTAAAATGGTAAATATATCTAAAGCTCTCACTTTTTTTATTGAAATATTTATTTCTTTTTCTTTTCAGCTTAAATTTAATTTTACTAATAAAGTGTCGAATATAATATCTTAACATTTACAATGAAAACTTGTAGCTTTCTCAAATTAAATACTGAATGCCTGAAACTATCGCAAAATATTAAAAACTTAATTTGTTTATTTTTATAAAACAATACAATAAAATTATAATTTCTATATGTGCCTACAAATTGGTAAAACAGAATTTAATTATAAACTTTAAAATACACTTTTCATCATATTCAGCAAAATAACAATAAAATTCTGTTAATAAACTTGATACTTAAGGAAAGAAAATAGGTACTAAAATATGTGAACAACATATTGAAATAAAGAATGTTACATTAAGATGAAATTCTTAATGCTCCATTCAAGTGCAAGAAATTATAAACAGAAATTATGTGGAGAAAAATTTAATTTGATAAAGGACCTTAATTTAAGTTAATGATTATTTTCTTTGCAATCATTCAATTATAAATAATAAAAAACTTAAGTAAGTACATAATTAATGAGAAAATATAAACAAAAGCTGTCATTGTCTTTAGAACTTATTACATTGTTTTCTAATTAAAGTTACAGTTATTAAGAAACATCAATTAATTTATCTTTTGATGAACTTGATTTTTTGCTATTAGTCTATAAAAGTAAAAACACTTCTGGGAAGAAGATTAAATTAAATAAAGAGACATTTTCTTTTTAATCTTTGTGTAAATTTCTCTTTGTTCCTCATTTTTCAATTAGGTTCTTAATTCAACATTTTTCAAAACTGAAATTAAATCCCATTTGTTGTTGAAACGCACTTTTTTTACGTCAATATTTATTCGTTAAATTGTATTTTCGTACCCGAAATTATGTGCATTTATTACTATGAAGAAAAGTACTATTTTATTTTGTTGTGTACACTGCGGATGAAAAGATTAACTCACCTCTTTGTATTTGCGGAAAAAATAATTAAAAGTTAAAAATTTCATTAATTGTTGAACAAATGACGAATACAAATAAAAGCGATTTCATCAACTAATCTTTAAATGCCAAATAAAAGGAAAAACAAAAAACATTATTTACAATAGTATTATTCAGTAGGCGTTAAAAGATAATTTTGAAGTGAAAGAAAAGATCTGATCTAGAACGAATTAAAATTGATTAATCAAATGAAATGTTTATTATTCTCTAAAAGTTCTTAACATATATAATTATGAAAATAGCAATAATATTAGATCAAGAATAGTGTTTAGTGTTCTCTTTTATCAGCTTTCAGCTAAACAGTCGCGGAGCACTAAGTGCTATTTTGCAAATCTAACGGGAAAAAAGTCCAAAAAATCGACTTGCAGTAATTTAACTTTTAAACATTTCAAATAAAATCAAACACATTGGAAAAAATGATAAAGTGATAGCAGCCTAACTCTACAACAACACTATCAAAAATTGGCTCAAACTAGCAAATTTTCTTTTAACCTTTTGAGAATGTCAATCGATGAAGTTGTAATTACCATTGATATTTTTGGCTGAAAACACACTTATTTTCTAAATATTTTTTTTTTATGATAGCATGGAATTCTATACAACAATGTACCATAGTTTGTCTTTTATAGTTACTGTAGTTATTTAATTTTTTTTAATTCAATCTAAACATTATTAGAAAATTTAACAGCATATGATAAATTATAGAAATGTCCCAAGAATTTTATCCACGTCGGTCTATGTAATATAATGTTTTTGAAATTATGTAACCACATAGATATAAAAAAATCAATTTCAGCTGCAACTATTTCCAACTTTTGGAGATAAATATTTTTTTTCAGATGCGGATTTTATGTAATTTTGCAATTCATGTGTCTATAAGATAAATATATCTGGTTTTAAGCATTATAAATCGTGACATTAAAATCTCAATAAAACTATACAGTGGCTGAAATTCCCTGAAGTTTTAACATTTATATTTTCTTACAAATAATGAAAGAATATCAAACGACAATAAAATGATAGTGATTCTCTTTATGATAACACTGGTATCTTTAGCAGTATGTAATTAAATAATTATATTATTTTAATACAAGAAAACTCTTATTGTTGAAAGTGAATATATGCTATATTAAAAAAAAATGCATAGAATGCTAACATGACCTAAAAATGTCAATATAGGAAAATGACAAAAAATATTTTTATTATGATTATAATGATGGAATAATAATGACGCAAATTTTACAATAAAGGTGTAAAGATACATTTTTCATAATACATAACCATTTCATCTCTAGTAAGATAAACTTTAATACATTAATATTGCTAAGTTTCATACATTTAATTTTGACGCGCTAGATTCGCAAAATGTTACTCTGTGGGGCGGTTATTTTGGTGGGCCGAAGAAGAGTCGACTTTTCCCTTAAAATTGTATGTTTTATTGCATCTGTTTAGAAAAATATAACAAATGCGACATTTTAAATCTACTATAATCATGAAATCTTGAAACAATACCTCGTAAGAAGATAGTGTTTTTTCTAAAAAGTCAGAATGTATTATGTTATGACATCGATGTGAAATATGTCAGTAGTCGAACAAACATTATGACAACCAAGAAAAAATCCTTAATTCCCAAATTTGTTTAAATAAGTTTCGTCTATTTTGACGTCATTAAAACAAGCACATAATAAGTCTGCTTGTAGAAAGTGACTTAAGCGGGCTGTCACCAAGGTTACGAATTTCATGCCGTAGTGTTAATTCAAAACACAAATAAACGCATTATCACTTAGACTTAACTAACATCAAAAGTACATGTAACAAAAAATTTTTTTAGAGTGTCGATTTATGGACTGCAATGTTTAAAAAATTCTAATATAAAGGCAAAAATAATCAAATAATAAAAAATAATCTAATTAAAAAAAACAATTCCTTTATATACATATATAGAATATTGAATCAGGACTGACATCATAGTCAATTACTAAAAATATTTCGAATAAAATGTAGACACATACCTCTCGAATTAATTCCATAATGTGCATCATTCTTTTACATAGCTAAAGTAATAAACATTATTACCAACAGTAATATTTAGTTGTCGAAATAGCTAACAAAAATGAGGGTTTTTTTATCATAAAGTATTTGACGTTCGAATATCAACAAAGCAAACGAAAACAGACTAGTTCGGATGTTGCCAAAAGATTAAATAGTTTTAAAGAGAAAGCGCCAATGCTAGCGTGTTGCCGTGGTTTCCAAGGTGAGCCATAACATATAGTTTACAAAAATCTACCCATAATTATTGATAATACATGATGAAAGTATAATTATTAATATTATATAGCTGATTATAAACCGTAATTGAAAAGATTTAATTTTAAATATTTTTTTTTTCTTTCAAAGACAAAGATGAGATAAAAAATATATCACATAATATTTTATTAAACACAAAAAACATAACGTGACTATCAAATATAATTGTGTTTCATTATTGAAATTCAATATTTTCTGCTTTTAATTTCTTCAGAAAGTAATGTATCGGATATTGCTTTTACCTCCTTTTTTATTAAACGATTTTTTTTAACCCAAGTAACAAATCTGATATTAATTTGTAAGATTACTATATGAAATTATTTTCATTGTGAAACTTTTTTTTTCGATTAGCGATGTATATATTTTTTCGTAGTTGATTTTTAATTTTTTACATATTTTTCCTTACGTTTGAAATTAAAAAATAAATTCAAGATTTTAAAAGTAATGTTTTAGGAAAAATGTAAATTAAATTAACAAAAAAAATCTTGTTAATACAAAAGTTCGCAAAATAATCTTTGGCAAATATTCGATTTGATACTTTAACATTACAAGAATACTTTTATTTACCCGTATATGATACTGAAATGTTTTTGAACATTATAAGTATAACGATTGGAATTATGGATAAGGGAATATCCATTCGTTATTGTTTCAAAAGTTAAAGCAAACTTTTCCAAATCTTTCCAATTATTTTATTACAAAATATAAATACGACAAAAATTTATATATCTAAAGAAATACCGTCACAAGAATAACAAAATTTTGGTTGTTTATATAGACATGTAAAATGCTTTCTATTAAAAATTAGATAGAATTAATGTGAGAGGAACATGATGGTATGTAACTGGCTATAACATTTTTTGTCGTAATTATATATGAGCTATACTAATATTATAATGAGGTAAAGTCTGTTTGTTTCTTTTTTGTAGGCTGTAATCTCTGGAACTAATGAACCGATTTCAAAATAATGGTATCAAAATGATGGTGTTCGTGCATGTTCAAACATAGACTATATCTTATTTTTACGCCATTACCTCAGCGGGGGTGCGGGAGTAAAAAAAATCTAAAAATACGACTTTTGTGTTACTCAAATGCAAGAAATATGGAACTTGGAATAGTAGTTATTTAAATGGTATAAATTATCACTACAATATTCTTTAAAAAATAATAATATTAAAAACGGCTAAATATGCGCGAAAAATATTCTGAAAAATACTCTAAATGTGGAGTTCTACACAATCTCATAAGTACCGAAACGGTTTAAAAATAATGATGTCAAATAATGGTGGCCGCTTTTGCTCTAACATAGGATATAGTTTTTATCGGTGTCACTATCATGTGAGGGTTGCGGGAGCAAAAAACGTTCTAGATTTCATTTTTGTGTTACGGAAGAGTCTAGAAACATGAAATTTGGGATGGTAGTTACCTTTAAGGTATAAGCGATCTCTAAGAACATTTCCTAAAAAAAATTCTAAAAAAAGTCTAAAGACAAGAAAAGTTTCTAAAACTGTTCTAAAATGTAATTTTTACGCAATCTCAGAAAGTAACCAACTAATTTTAAAAATTAGTTTATAAATGATGGTGACAGCCTTGTTCTAACATAAGCTCTATTTTATGTCGGTATACCACCACTTGAGGGTTGCAGAAGCAGAAAAGTTCTAAAATGCGGTTTTTGTGTTTAAAAAGGGCCTAGAAAAGTCACATTTGGCATGGTAGTTACTTTTAAGATATAAATGATCTATAAATATATTTCCTAAAAAATTAAAAACTCAAAAGAGTTAAAAATCTCCGGAAGCTTTTCTAAAAACGTTCTAAACTGTGATTTCTATGCAATCTTATGAACAATCAAATCCATTACAAAAATGCTGGGTGGAAATTTATGATGACAGCCTTTGCTCTAGAATAGATTATATTTAATGTCAATAACACATGGGGTTTAAAAGAGTGAAAAACGTTACGAATTGCGATTTTTGTGATATCACAGTGTCTATCAACTTGAAATTTGGCGACGGGGTTATTTATAAAATGTAAATATCCTTTAAGAACAATTTCGAAAAAAAAATCAAAATTTAAATAGACTGAAAATGCCCGAAAAGCGTTCTAAAAAATTTCTAAACTTCGACTTTCACCTAATCTTAGAGAATGTCAAACATATTTCAAAAGTAATGGTTGCAAATCCCTACTTAAATGGTTGCACAGTCCCTACTTAAACATGGGCTACATTTTATGTTGTTGTTAATATCACATGGGAATTCAAGAGCAAAAGGTGTTCGAAATTGCGATTTTTGTACAACTCAGATGTCTATCTTTTAGAAATTTGGTGTAGTAATTAAAAGATGCAAATGCTTTCTAAAAGTGCTTCCTATATTTCGAAAGAAATTTAGAAATTTAAAAGGATGAAGTGAGCGAAAAGCCTTCTAAAAACATCCTAAACTACGATTTTTATGCAATTTTTTGAAATAACAAATATATTTTAAAAATAATGTTGGAAAATCAGCAGTATTAGAACCTGCACAGACATAAACTACATTTTCTGTTGATGCCATTTACACCAGAGGAATGCAAGAGCAAAAATAATTTAAAAATCTGTGGTACTAAAAAGACCTGAAACTCTAAATATGGCATACTAGTTATAAAATATAAATAACCTCTAACAATTTTTGAACGTAAAATCTAAATTTAAAATGGACATTTGGATAGAGCAAAAAGCGTTCTAAAAAAGTCCTAACTTATGATTTCTGTTTAGTATCAGGAAATTATAATCTGATAATAAAAATAATGGTTAAGATTCAATGGTGACACTATTTGATCTGTCAGGCTGTATTTTACATGCCGGAAGCTGCCGGTACCACTGCCGCTTGCGGTTGGGAAGAACAACAAGCGTTCTAAAAGAGGTCTTAAAATTTTCTAAATTACATTTCTATGGAGTAATAAGAAATACAAAACTGATTTCAAAATTACCTTAAAAAATTAATGATGAGAGTCCCTGTTTCAACATGGGCACTTTTTAATGGTTCCACTACCATAAGAGAGGTGGCAGACGGTTAGACAATGATAGTTAATTTTCAGATGCAAAAGCGTTCTAAAAAGATGGTTCCTAAAACATTAAAACTTCAAATAAATACTGAAAATAGCGTATAAAATGTGCATTAATATTTCAAAATAGTTTCTAAATTATCGTTTATTATCTAAAGTACCCTGCGTTACACGGATTTTTAAGAATGTTTGTTTTGAAAATAATTTGGAATTTAAACATACAGTATAAGACAAAAAATAAAATTTAAGTGGATGTGGCAATCCCAAATTTTTTTTCTACCTCATGCATTTTATTATTTAAAAATTCGCTACAGCACTGCCAAAATTAAATAATAAACTATGTTTATTATGAAGTTTCCAAAAGAATGAATTTCTGTGCCTAAGTTCTTGAAATAGGAGTATTGCAAATATTGGAAAAAATACAACACTCTCAAAAAAACTTCCGTCTTTTTACAGAAAAAGTACTGGCAGCTCCGCAGCCAGAAATTGTCTGTAGATTGACGATTATCCGTTTATTTTTTTCTCTGTCAAAAGAGATAAAATATCCGTCATTTGAAAAAAATTCTTGAAAATATCAATCCGGCACCGCTGAGGATCGAACTCACGATCCCAGCATTGGCAGCCAAACGCGCTACCTCGACGCTACCGTTGTACATTAATGAAGTGCTTTAAAGTAAAACCATTCATTTCATATGGGTGTGATTGGTCTATTTCGTTACAAAGCTTTTAATTTTGAAGTTGGTTTCGGAAAGATTTCATCTTTCATGAAACTGTGGCTGTTTTTTTTTTTACGTTTAGTATTAATGTACTATAAAAATGTAAATTTTAAATATATTACGTAGATTGCTAAAGGAAAAATTGGTATTATGTTTTTATTCGATAAGATTTTATCCAACTTTGGATAACAAATTGTGAGAACTTTTGAATAAATAAAGAAAGTAATTGTTATTTATTTTTAAATTCGAAAACATTTTTGTCTTTATAAAACTAAATTAGACATTATAATTTGTTTATTTAGTTTTTCATTTTAAAAACAAATTCGAATTTATTACTAACAGACCCAATACGCATGCGTGTTAGAAAAAAACGGAATCTCTCCCTCATTTTTCGACCTTCGGAATGAATTCACAGATCAAATACGTTTTCTGGGAGTACGGAAATTATTTGTGAAAAAATGAGGATAACTTAGTGTATATTGACGAATTTTTCTGACAGTGAACATAAAACGCCACCTTAATGGGCGATTTATACTAAAACATAAGGAGCAATAATATTTAACAAGCTACACCTGAATTTAGAGAAATTTGTACATTAGTTGTTGAGATAGAAGTATTTCATGAATCAGAAAAAAAATTCAGCAAAAAGCTCCACCTGTTGGGTGATTAACACCAAAGCGTAAACGAAAACTAATTCATACTACGGATTTATTGAATCTGAAGTTGGCTGAAAATTTGTGCATTAATTCTTGAGATACAACTAGAGCGAAAATTGTGAAAAATACAGCATAGCAACGCCACCTGTTGCGTGATTCAGACCTAAATGTGACAACAACATTTCATGTCAAGGACTAACGTAATCTAAAGTTTGATGAAAATCCGTGCATTAGTTATTAAGATAGAGCTGTTGCGTAGATCATAAAAAATGCAGCCTATCAGCGTCATCCTGTTATGCAAATTATACAAAAAAAAAAAAAAAAAAAAAAAAAAAAAAAAAAAAAAAAAAAACTAATCAGCATTAATATATATAACATTCTATTAAATTCTGTACATTAGTTCTTGAGATGGAGCGACCATAATATTTATGTGATAGGCGGACAGAGTCACAGACTCATAGAGAGATATTTAAAAAAATACATGTTATTTGGATTCCTGGCCCCTAAAACTTGTAAATCCATCGAAAAACGGAATTCAAAAATTTCCATAAATCGAATACTTTTTTCTTATAAAGGCTAAAGAAAATTAAAGGCAGTGGAAGTGTTATACACATGAATCAAATGAAAACACAATATCAAAATGCAGGAATTTATATAACAAACACAAAAATATCAAGCTATAAATGCGGCTATGAGTTTTTGGCACCGTTGGAGCAATAAAAGAGAAAAAGAGAAAATTATAAAACTGTCTGCGTATATATATGGAATAGATTTTAAAACGGCGGAAACAAAATGTCAGAACCTAAAAATGTTAAAATACGCCAAGATTTGCAAAAATCGGATTTTTATTTCGTTTCAATACTTTTTTTTTTTTTTTTTCAAAACTAGGACGTTATATATTTGCCTTCTAACGTCTAAAAAATTCCCAATTTGCCGTAATATTCATGTGTATATATATATATATATATATATATATATTTTACTTTCGTCAAACTATTTATTTCATTTTCGGTTTTCACATGGAAAGCCAGCTACAGAAAAGTAATTTTTATGTTAAGAATTTTATTATAGATTTTTAAATGTCGACAACTATTATAACGAAAAATGTTTAAATTTGATGGCAAATTTATGTTCAATTTATTTTATTAAGTAAAAATTAGTTATAAATTGTTTCTTGGGTTATTTTAGTTGCCTAGGCCATGTTTTAATACAAATGTACAGAATTTTCCACAATTCTGGCTTCTAAACTTTGGATTTGTATTGAATTACAAACAGACCGATAAATTTAAATTTTTATATATTAGATACAGGATGTCCAGCAAATAAGACCCTGATTTCAAAGTTAAATTTCTCAAAAAACAAAGATTGATATAATTATACGGTAAACGGTTTGCTTATTAGGTAAGCTGTAAAAATATTAAACCGAAGTTTCAAACGGAGAATATTTTGAAAAGAATGTTCGACTTGACATTTTTGTTGCTTTAGATTGCTTTTAGAGAACGAATTTTTTGGCAAACAATGCCATATTTTAACGATTTTTGGAACTAATTTTTTTAAATTTCAAAAATTCTAATAATTTAGTTCCAAAAATAGTTAAAATATGGCATTGTACGCCAAAAAACACTTTCTCTGAAACCACACGTTCTCTGTCTTCCTTGTTTTTGAGAAATTTAATTTTAAAATAAGTCTTATTTGCTAGACACCCTGTAAATTAATAAATCTACATTCATTTAAATAATGCAATTAACTACGCGTTAATTTTATTTGCTGTAGTATTTTAATGCAAAATAATAATGAATAAATAAATAAATAAATAAAATAAAAATCAAAGATAATAATTTTTGAGAAAACTGAATATATTCCCTTGTTTCTTTGGAGAAATCCCAGGTCATCGTAGTTGAGTAACATTTTGTATATAAAATATGACCATCTTAACTGAAGTTCCATAAAATCAGTAATAATATAATTAAGATTAATATTAATGTTTACTCATATATTTAGTCACATTTTCTAATAGTAATATTTTTCTTTAGCGAAATAATAAAAGTTTGGCAGTGATGAAATTTTAAGAACCGATATTATAAAAGTTACGCATTAAATTTAGAAAAAAATGTTTTTATGCCAGAAAACTATCTGAAAATAGATAATGGAATAAACGTTTTTAATAGCATACTATATAAAAAAAAAAAGAAAAAAAAAGTGTGATACGCGTTCGTAAAATTAAAAATTTATGAATATATTAAAAATCCATCTTCCTTACAGATTTTAATGAGTCTCCCAGTTTTAACAGTAAACTTTCTTTTTATAAAACAAAAACTCTAGGGTTTGAATAACATACATTAAATTAAAAATTTATGAAGTTATTAAAAAACACTCTCCCTTGTTTATGACATATTTTAAAGAAAGTGAAGTGCAAAAGAGATTCTAAATTTCGGCACTAAGCAGCAATGTTTCTTAATAGAAGATTATATGGAGTGATTTAATGCCGTAAATATTTTTTTAAGAACAAGCTTCTATTTTGTAATACATCTTCGCCAAATGTAGTTTATATTTACGAAATTATATATATATATATATATATATATATATATATATATATATATATATATATATATATATATATATATATATATATATATATATATATATATATGTAAATAATTTTAAATGAAGTATGAACTACATAATGATATAAAATTTGAAATTGTATGTGTAATTTGCAGTGTGATTAAACCTTTTTTGTAATTTTTAAATAAAAATAATAATAAAAACTTTTAACTGTTAAAATTTTTATTATCATATAAAATACTTCAAAATTTGCGTTTTAAAATACCATATACATTAGGGCGGAGCGTAAAAAACTTTTTTCGAAAATATTTTTTTCCCTAGCATGGAAAAGTCGTGGAGTAGTATCACTAACATACTCACAAAATTTCACAACAGTCAAGAAATATCTTCCGGTTCAACTTTTGGATCGAAATATGCAGTTTTAGCCGAAAATGTTGTAAATTTTCACAGTACAGAAATATTTTTACTTTCCGATTTTTTCTTCAACCAAGAGCGGAAAAGTTGATGGAGTACATAAGAAACGTAAGTCTAAAATATTAAAGTAAGTTATCCTGGGGTAATAACGCCACGCTAAGGTTCTACCAATTTTCACGGTTTAGTTTTAGATTGTATTTTTTAAACAAATATAGAATTTGATGTAGCAACTCATTGACTATCTATATAAAAAAAAAATAATTTAACAGATATGTATTCATAAAATGTAATGGCGTGATTTCTTGACTACTGCTATTTGGCGTCATTACCCATCTATATTGGTAATAACGCCATGCAAACTAAACTATAAAATAAGATAGAATAATGGCACGTAGATTGCCCAATTCTAAAAAGAGAAACTCTACTGCTCTAGATATTGACAAACGGCATTGTATGCTATTGAAAATGATCAATTTTTTGTGAAAGTGTAAGAAAAATAAAGGTGTGGTATGGGGGAGGGAAGCGACAAAAGAATATCAGATTCTAAGCTACTTTTGGCTTAAAAAAGACCGTTTAAATAGAATTATTAGAAACATTGAACGGTTTTAATTGTGTTTATTTGAATCAGTATTTAGGAGGTAGTTCGTCCACTGTTGGGAATCAACCGGTGTATTATTGTCAAGTATTGGCGTTATTACCCCGGTATACTTATTGCGCAGAACATTTTAAACTACAAATTAGCTCGAGAAGATGTCCAAAATCTTTTACAACATTTTAAAAGTTCATGAAATGCACTACAAATTTATGTAATAAGCAAAGTATTTAAGGATAAAAAAATAGTCTTCACAAAACTTATCTCGCAAATTTTAGATCAAGCGTTAATTTTAGTTGCTTGTAAAAGCAATAAGGCCTACAAATGGAACAAATTAACTTTAAGCTGTTTTTTGCGATTTATATGACTCAAAACCCTTCTGCCCAGAGCACATGGATGTCATTTACCAGATTATTTCATAATTATGCATAATATTAGTACTTGGCGTATTACCCCGCCTGGCGTTATTACACCAGAACACCTTAAATAAAAAATATCTTCTGGTTCCACTTTGGAGTTTAAATATGGGAAATTTATCGAAAATGATGGAATTTTTCATATTTTAGTCATCTTTTTAAGTTTTAGATTTTCTATACCCGCTGGCACGGAAAAGTTGGAAAAAATATAATAGAAACACACGGGAAAAACTTTAGAATAATTAATAAATATCTTCTGGTTTCCCTTTCGGCATCAAAAAATGTCAAAGTTGCCAAAAATTATACTAATTTTCTCTTCTCAGGGGTTTTTGTCTTATCAATTTTCTCTTCTCGCTGGCGATGACAAACATAAGTGTAAAAATATCAGTACAAAAAACCCTGAACGGGTTAAAAGCTTGTGACGCAGCACTTTATTTTATATATCTAAGAATTTTAAATTTGGGACTTAAAACTAATGATATCAAAATTTATGTGACGCTATGCTATTAATTAATATATACATATATTAAAATTATTTTCATTAAAGTTTTATCAATTACATCTTTCATAAATTCAAAATATGAATCTTAAAAGATATGATATCAAAATTTAAGTGACGGCTTGACGAGGCTTTAAACAATGTTTTAAAATTCCATTTATTTATTTATTGTCTAAATACATTTTCATATCTAAACAATACTTTTCATTTTCCAATACACTGTTAAATACATCACTTTCACTGAATATATATAATGCACTGAAATGTATTTATTTGAATAAATAGATTTATCTTTTGGGCTACGCTATCCAAAATCAAAACATAACCAAAATCAACATAATTCCCATTTTACTACACAATTCATAGACATAATTTGCATTTTTTATACAATTTATGAACATAATTCTCACTTTTTTAGACAATTCATGGATGTAATTCACGTTTTGTGCGATTTGTGGTTATAATTCACATTTTTTATGCAATTCGCTTTTTTGAGCGATTCATGGACATAATTCGCGATTTTTATGCGATTAATGAATGTAATTTACATTTTACATGATTTATGGATGTAATTTGATATATTTATGCGATTCGAAGACATAATTTGCATTTTTTGAGCTTTCTGTCGACGAAATTTGCGTTTTTTGATCGATTTATTGACGTTATTTGTGTTATTATAGGATTTATGAATGTAATTCGCTTTTTTTACCAATTGTTGGACCTAATTTGCATTTTTTGTAATTTATGAATATTATTAGTATTTTTTTGCACGATTCATGGAAGTAATTTGCTTTTTTTGAGTGATTTATGAACGTAATTTGCGTTTTAGCTTTCTGCTGCCAAAATTCGTGTTTTTTGAGCGATTTATGAACATAATTCCCGTTTTACTACACGATTTATAACCATAATTTGTGTTTTTCATACAATTTCTGAACGTAATTCTCACTTTTTTAAACAATTCATGGACGTAATTCACGTTTTGAGCGATTTGTGGACCCAATTTACGTTTTTTATGCAATTCGCCTTTTTTGAGCGATTCATGGACATAATTCGAGATTTTTATGCGATTAATGAATGTAATTTGCATTTTACATGATTTATGGACGTAATTTGCTATGCTTATGCGATTCATAGACCTAATTTGCATCTTTTGAGCTTTCTATTTGTGTTTTTTGATCGATTTATTGACATTATTTGTGTTTTTTATAGGATTTATGAATGTAATTCGTTTTTTTTTACCAATTCTCGGAAGTAATTTGCATTTTTTGCAATTTATGAACATTATTCGTGTTTTTTTTTGCACAATTCATGGAAGTGATTCGCATTTTTTGAGTGATTTATGAATGTAATTCACGTTTTTATGCGTTTCATGGACGTAATTTGTGTTTTTTGAGCGATTCAAGAATGTAATTCGCGTTTTTTATGCAATTCATGAATGCAAAACACTATTCGCTATTTTTATGCGATTTAGAGACGTAATTTGCGTTTCGGCTTTCTGCTGCCAAAATTCGTGTTTTTTGAGCGATTTATGAACATAATTTCCGTTTTACTACACGATTCATAGACATAATTTGTGTTTATCATACAATTTCTGAAGGTAATTCTCACTTTTTAAAACAATTCATGGACGTAATTCACGTTTTGACGATTTGTGGACCCAATTCGCGTTTTCTATGCGATTCATGGACATAATTCGCGATTTTTATGTGATTAATGAATGTAATTTGCATTTTACATGATTCATGGATGTAATTTGCTATATTTATGCAATTCGTAGACATAATTTGCATTTTTTGAGCTTTTTGTCAACGAAATTTGTGTTTTTGATCGATTTATTGACGTTATTTGTGTTTTTATAGGATTTATGAATGTAATTCGCTTTTTTTACCATTTGTTGGACTTAATTCGCATTTTTTGTAATTTATGAATGTTATTAGTATTTTTTGCATGATTCATGGAAGTGATTTGCATTTTATGAGTGATTTATGAACGTAATTTGCGTTTCAACTTTCTGCTGCCAACACTTGTGTTTTTTGAACGATTTATGAACATAATTCCCGATTTACTACACGATTCATAGACATAATTTGTGTTTTTCATACAATTTCTGAATGTAATTCTCACTTTTTTAAACAATTCATGGACGTAATTCACGTTTTGAGCAATTTGTGGACCCAATTTACGTTTTTTATGCAATTCCCCTTTTTTGAGCGATTCATGGACATAATTCGAGATTTTTATGCGATTAATGAATGTAATTTACATTTTACATGATTTATGGACGTAATTTGCTATGCTTATGCGATTCATAGACCTAATTTGCATCTTTTGAGCTTTCTATTTGTGTTTTTTGATCGATTTATTGACATTATTTGTATTTTTATAGGATTTATGAATGTAATTCGTTTTTTTTTTATCAATTCTTGGACGTAATTTGCATTTTTTGCAATTTATGAACATTATTCGTGTTTTTTTTGCACAATTCATGGAAGTGATTCGCATTTTTTGAGTGATTTATGAACGTAATTCACGTTTTTATGCAATTCATGGATGTAATTTGCGTTTTTTTGAGCGATTCATGAACGTAATTCACATTTTTTATGCAATTCATGAATGCAGTTCGGTATTTTTATGCGTTTTATAAAGGTAATTTCCGTTTCAGCTTTCTGCCGCCAAAATTCGTGTTTTTTGAGCGATTTATGAACATAATTCATGTTTTAGATTCATAGACGTAATTTGCGTTTTTCATACAATTTATGAATATAATTCTCGCTTTTTTACATGATTCATGGACGTAATTCACATTTTAAGCAATTTGTGGACGTAATTCCCATTTTTTATGCAATTTGCTTTTTTTTTAGCGATTCATGGAAGAAGTTCACTTTTTTTATGCGATTTATGCATGGAATTTGTATTTTTTATGCGATTCATGGATTTAATTAATGTTTTTATTGTGGTCTTTGGACAAAATTCACGTTTTTCATGTGGTATTTTGTCGAAATGTTGGTTTTTTTTACATGATTCTTTGTTGAGATACTTTTTTTTTTACGCAATTTGTCGAAATAAATAAATAAAAATTGTTTCTTCATAAAATTTTCTGCACATGGCGTGCGTCTATATTATACAACTCTGCTTGTCAGTGTGTATTGTCAGAATTTTTTTTTTTTTTTCAGATCGAATTAAGGTTTGGTAACCCATAGACTAATTGGAATTTCCAGATTTCTGACCACGCGTATCTATGGAAATAAAGTTTTCTTTCCCGAATCGAGATATGGTTGGATTTTTTTTTTTTTTTTGGGGGGGGGGGTTGAATCTGGTTTCGGTTTGATTTCAAATGTAATTTTCAGGTTCTTGTTCAGTTGCATTTCAATGTATTTTATTTTGCAGCAGATAGATTGAGTTACTCTTGGAGGGATTTTTTTCTTTCTGGTTTTGGAGTGTATAGGATAGATTTCAATAGGAATTTTTCGATTCTGGTCAATGTATGTCAATGGAAATTATTTTGTCTTTCTTGGACAAATTTATCTTTCCATTAAATTTTTGTTGGTTTAGAATGGGTTTCAGGAAAACTTGTAGGTTCTTGTTGGCAGACTTGTATAAAACCAAAAACTTTCCGCAAATTAATTTAATGTTGGGTGCAATTCGCATTTTTTGCGCAATTTATGGTCATCATTCGTGTTTTTTATGCGATTTATGAATGTAATTTGCATTTTTGAGAAATTTATGGACATAATTCGCAATTTTTATGCGATTATCGAATGTAATTTACATTTTACATGATTTATGGACGTAATTTGCTATTTTTATGAAATTCATAGACATAATTTACGTTTTTTCAGCTTTCTGTCGACGAAATTTGTGTTTTTTGATCAATTTATTGACGTTATTTGTGTTTTTATAGGATTTATGAATGTAATTCGCTTTTTTACACAAATCATGGACGTAACACTTTTACACAACTTTTTGCAATTTATGAATGTTATTCGTGTTTTTTTGCACGATGCATGGACGTGATTCGCATTTTTTGAGTGATTTATGAACATAATTCACATTTTTATGCAATTCATGGACGTAATTTGCATTTTTTGAGCGATTCATGGATGTAATTCGCGTTTTTTATGCAAATCATGAATGCAAAATGCTATTCCCTATTTTTATGCGATTTATAGACGTAATTTGCATTTTAGCTTTCTGCTGCTAAAATTTGTATTTTTTGAGCGATTTATGAACATAATTCCCATTTTACTACACAAATCATAGACATAATTTGCATTTTTCATACAATTTATGAACATAATTCTCACTTTTTTAGACAATTCATGGATGTAATTCACGTTTTGTGCGATTTGTGGATATAATTCACATTTTTTATGCAATTCGCTTTTTTGAGCGATTCATGGACATAATTCGCGATTTTTATGCGATTAATGAATGTAATTTACATTTTACATGATTTATGGATGTAATTTGCTATATTTATGCGATTCGTAGACATAATTTGCATTTTTTGAGCTTTCATTCGACGAAATTTGCGTTTTTAGATCGATTTATTGACGTTATTTGTGTTATTATAGGATTTATGAATGTAATTCGCTTTCTTTACCAATTTTTGGACCTAATTTGCATTTTTTGTAATTTATGTATATTATTAGTATTTTTTTGCACGATTCATGGAAGGGATTTGCTTTTTTTTGAGTGATTTATGAACGTAATTTGCGTTTTAGCTTTCTGCTGCCAAAATTCGTGTTTTTTGAGCGATTTATGAACATAATTCCCGTTTTACTACACGATTCATAGACATAATTTTTGTTTTTCATACAATTTCTGAACGTAATTCTCACTTTTTTAAACAATTCATGGACGTAATTCATGTTTTGAGGGATTTGTGGACCCAATTCATATTTTTATGCAATTCGCTTTTTTTTGAGCGATTCATGGACATATTTCGGGATTTTTATGCGATTAATGAATGTAATTTACAATTTACATGATTTATGGACGTAATTTGCTATACTTATGCGATTCATAAACATAATTTGCATCTTTTGAGCTTTCTATCGATGAAATTTGAATTTTTTGATCGATTTATTCACGTTATTTGTGTTTTTATAGGTTTTATGAATGTAATTTGCTTTTTTTACCAATTCTTGGACGTAATTCGCATTTTTTGTAATTTATGAACGTTCTTAGTGTTTTTTTGCACGATTCATGGAAATGATTAGCATTTTTTGAGTAATTTATAAATGTAATTCACGTTTTTATGCGTCTCATGGACGTAATTTATGTTTTTTGAGCGATTCATGAATGTAATTCGCGTTTTTTATGCAATTCATGAATGCAAAACACTCTTCGCTATTTTTATGCGATTTATAGACGTAATTTGCGTTTCAGCTTTCTGCTGCCGAAATTCGAGTTTTTTGAGTGATTTATGAACACAATTCCCATTTTACTACACAATTCATAGGCATAATTTGTGTTTTTCATACAATTTCTGAACGTAATTCTCAGTTTTTTAAACAATTCATGGACGTAATTCACGTTTTGAGCGATTTGTGGACCCAATTCGCGTTTTTTATGCGATTCATGGACATAATTCGCGATTTTTATGCGATTAATGAATGTAATTTACATTTTACATGATTTATGGGTGTAATTTGCTATATTTATGCGATTCGTAGACATAATTTTCATTTTTTGAGCTTTCTGTCGACGAAATTTGCGTTTTTTGATCGATTTATTGACGTTATTTGTGTTATTATAGGATTTATGAATGTAATTCGCTTTTTTTACCAATTGCTGGACCTAATTCACATTTTTTGTAATTTATGAATGTTACTAGTATTTTTTTGCACGATTCATGGAAGTGAGTTGCATTTTTTGAGTGATTTATGAACGTAATTTGCGTTTCAGCTTTCTGCTGCCAAAATTTGTGTTTTTTGAGCGATTTATGAACATAATTCCCGTTTTACTATACGATTCATAGACATAATTTGTGTTTTTCATACAATTTCTGAACGTAATTCTCACTTTTTTAAACAATTCATGGACGTAATTCACGTTTTGAGCGATTTGTGAACCCAATTCATGTTTTTTATGCAATTCGCTTTTTTTGAGCGATTCATGGACATAATTCGTGATTTTTATTCAATTAATGAATGTAATTTACATTTTACATGATTTATGGACGTAATTTGCTATACTTATGCGATTCATAGACATAATTTGCATCTTTTGAGCTTTCTATCGACGAAATTTGTGTTTTTTGATCGATTTATTGACGTTATTTGTGTTTTTATAGGATTTATGAATGTAATTCGCTTTTTTTTTACCAATTATTGGACGTAATTTGCATTTTTTGCAATTTCTGAACGTTATTCGTGTTTTTTCGGACAATTCATGGAAGTGATTCGCATTTTTTGAGTGATTTATGAACGTAATTCACGTTTTTATGCAATTCATGGATGTAATTTGCATTTTTTATGCAATTCATGAATGCATGTCGCTATTTTTATGCGTTTTATAGAGGTAATTTCCGTTTCAGATTTCTGCCACCAAAATTCGTGTTTTTTGAGCGATTTATGAACATAATTCATGTTTTACTACACGATTCATAGACGTAATTTGCGTTTTTCATATAATTTATGAATATAATTCTCGCTTTTTTACATGATTCATGGACGTAATTCACATTTTAAGCAATTTGTGGACATAATTCCCATTTTTTATGCAATTTGCTTTTTTTTTAGCGATTCATGGATGTAGTTCACATTTTTGATGCGATTTATCCATGTAATTCACATTTTTTATGCGATTCATGCATGGAATTTGTATTTTTTATGCGATTCATGGATTGAATTAACTTTTTTTTTTTGCGGTCTTTGGACGAAATTCATGTTTTTCGCGTGGTATTTTCTCGAAATGTTGGGTTTTTTTACATGATTCTTTGTTGAGATACACTTTTTTTTACGCAATTCTTTGTCGAAATAAATAAATAAAAATTGTTTCTTCATAAAATTTTCTGCACATGGTGTGCGTCTATATTATACAACTATGCTTGTCAGTGTGTATTGTCAGATTTTTTTTTTTCAGATTGAATTAAGGTTTGATAGAATATTTCTTAGGATTTGGATGAGGTTCAACTCAAATAGAATTTAAACAATTACATTTTAGAAATGACAAAACTAAAAAATGTAATTATTTATCGTCCATTATTAGCTGTTATTATTATATATATTTATTTAAGTGTGTTAGTAACTTTACATTATTTTAATTAAAAATTTTTAATTTCTTGTATTAAATTCAATCTTAAACATGTTTTCTTCTTAGGTATGTTATGCAATTTATTTAAATAATGGATTCAAAGTTATTTGAGGATTTTGTGTTCATTAGTAGAAACAAGGCCTTTTTTTTAAATAAAAAAAGCGTTAATTATCAAACATTTTTGTAAAAGAAAAAAAGGGGGTAAATTTATATTTTATGAAACTCATTATTAAAGCATAGAAGTATAAGTTATTTCTTTTTAAACCGTTTTTTAAACTTTTTATCGTTAATATTTGGTTAAGAATTATTTGCTTACCCAACTTTTAGTGCTTGTAAATTCTAACATTATAAAAATATATTAAGATTTTCCATTTTAGATGTCCAATTTATAAATGCAGTTTATTAATAACGCTATATTCTTAGCTGTAAAGCTAATGCTTTTATATTTTGATTATTGATTTCTATAATGTAATATTAACTATTACAATACTTTTGTATTCGGTTTGTGATCTGAGACAAAATTTTTCACGCTTGGATTTAAATCATCAGATTCTTAGGAAGAAAAAAAAAATTCTATTTTGAACAGCATCTAATGCAGACTACAATGATGCGCTGTAGTACCTCCGTGGCAACTGCTAAATAACATTTTAAAATATAAACATGGAATTTCGAAATTATTATTGAAATGATAGGATGCATGAAACATGTTAAAGCTACAGTCACTAATGGATAATGAGGGCTGGGTGCATGTCAAATTACTGGATGCAGCAAACTTATGCAATGGTCTCTAAAACACATGAAATTTCTCAAAGCCGCAGTCAATAACAAATGTATGAGCACTATGCCCATATGAAAACAAACAACAAAAATTAATAGATGCAGCAAACTATGCGGTAACATGCAGATTCCCAATATCTGGAAGAAATGAGTGATACCTGAACTAAAAAAATCCAGTGACAACATTGTGAAACAAATACATTAAAACAATAACGTTTATATTAGAAAAAAAGGGCCTAAAACTCTCACTCGCTAAAATAAAACTCATTAAAGCAGTTCAACTACTTCATGCATAGCACTTAGAGCACATGAAAACAAAACAAAAACAAAACACTCAGGCTGCAGCAAAATTGCTGTGCAACAATCTGTAAAATACACAAAATTAATTAAAAATGCAATCACTAATGCATGTTGTACAAGCACTGTGTGTACATGAAGAAAAAAAACAATGAGTGCAACTAATTTGTTTTTAAATCTCTGAAATCTTTATAGCCACAGTCACTAATGCATGTAAGAACAAATTAACTTCATTACTTTCTTTTGAATTATCAAAATACTGCTGTAATTTGTTGATAAATACTAGTTTGTTCACAATTTCCAATAATAAGTGCACTTACTTATTTTAAAAATTGTTTAAAACCTGGATTTACTGGCCATTAAGCTAAGCTAAAAAGGCACAGTTTCAAAATGAAAATTAATAGCGACAAAAATGCATAAGAAAAAGTAATAAATGCATTTTGAATAACATATTCAAGCAATTTTAATCTAAAAATTAACATCCTGGGTTATTAATCACAGAAATTAATAAATGAAATAAAAAAGCACAATTTTTACAACACTTTAAAACTTAGTATTGTTAATTAATTCATATAATTATTGTTAATTAATTCATATAATTATTGTTAATTAATTCATATAATAAGAACATCTATAAACTTAAAAATATCTATTTTGAGAATTTTAGAATTCACAAGCACTTGGTTAAACTGTTGGTCAATTATAAATATTGTTTGTTTACCAAAATTTAGCAATAGTTTACACATTCTGTGATAGTTTATGTTGGTTTGAAATCAAATCAACATGCTAACTAATGTATACATCACTTATACTTTTTAAATAATACTTTAATAATGAGTGCCAAAAAATATTTATTTACCTTTCTTTTTCATTATAGATGGTTTAGCTTCACTTTCGTCTCCTGAAATTGAATATTTCATGCCAACATACAGCACGAATCAATTTGTTTTGATTCGTGTACTTTGATTCACCATATTATTTTATCCAAAAAAGGGGGCCTTGTTTCTCCAAATAACACAATACCTATATTACCATAATAACCATTATTTCGCAAATTACACAACATACATGCTAAAAACAACAAGTGCCAAGTACAAAGCTTACCGCCAGCGAATTCGATTACGATTCAAAACAAAACTATCTAAACTCGTATGAATACATGGAATTCTAAAGCAAATTTATTAAAAATAATTTTTGTTTGTAAACTTTAAAAGAAAATCATAAGTCAAAAGTATATTGAATATGCATAATTAAAAAATATTTTCCTATTTTAAAAAAGGATTCAAAATATTTTTTCCACAAAATGCAAAAATATCCAATGTAAGAAACGTAATATTTTCTTCTTATGAAAAATAAAGGCAATATAAATAGAAATTTGATTTAGTATATATTTATTGAATGTTTTAAAGCACATGATAAGATGTTTTTGTAGTTTAAAAAACATTTATTGCTTCGATGCGGGTGTTTTAACTGTGACCATAAGTACATTTGCCTTTTCGCAGTGTCTTCGTCTGCTAACCCATAGAATAGCATGTAATCCGCGAGCTAATATAGTCCAATTTTCCAAGACCAATATATAACAAACAAGAGTTTTCCTAGAAACAAGGCAAGTCTTATTCCCTCTATCTTAAAGAGATTCATATTATATATAAGTTTTAATAAAATCTCCCAGCCCGTTTTCTAGATCTCATTATCAGGAACAAACACCATCGATTTCAGTTTTAAAATGGTTATCGAGATCTAAAAATATACGGCACGTAGAAATGTAAAAATTATAGGATAGGATTAGACTGGGAATATAAGACTATATTAAAAAAATTGGACCATTCTGGCCAATATTTGCTGAGTTATTAGAAGGCTGCTTTTCCGATTTCCTTTGATGTTGAGTTAGCTGTATATATGAAGTTCCGCATCTACCCTTATGACGATGGTAAGTTTTGACGATGGTAGGTTTAAAGCTGCGTCACTTGAAGGCTGCCGCCTTCTATGATAAAGTAATTAATAAATACCTTCTGGTTTGACTTTTATTACTTAAACTGGCAAATACATGGCATTAATTTACACAAAAATCATTGAACAATCGAATTAAAATCGATTTGAGGGAAATTCCGCTAATAAGTTCAGCTTTCTGTACGTTTACTGTAGTGTTACCTTTGGTTTAATACTCTGCTCGTGATAGGTTCGTAAAGAGGATATTCAATTTCGGCTTCTATATTTTATTGAAAAATAACACATCTGAAAGAGTTTACAAAATTTAAATTTTTAATATCGTGTTGAACTAATAGTGTGCATGGAAAATATTGCACAGAAATATCACAATTAAGGCGCAGTACACGGGATTTTTCTCATACCACTTTTTGGGATCCTACAGAATAAAGAACTGGTGTTCTACCAACTTATGAAGATATAGTGTACTTTTTTATTGATGAGAAATGAATCGAAATATAATTAAAACTCGGACCCACCTTTAGGGTGATAGCGGATTATGGGCTGAAATGGTTGAAGCAGTTTGGCAGGCTGCTTCAGTTCCAACGGTTTTTAGGAGCCGTTGGAACTGAACCAAAAAATAAGAATAGCCCAAATGATTGGTTCATATAATCATAAATACAACTGTATAAAGAAGTTTGACGCTAAAGAACAGACGAAGTCAAAATTGAAAATTTTCCTACTGGAAGGGGAAAAAAGTCTGTTTGAAAACTTTTCTTACAAGTGTACATCTCTAGAAGGATTTAAATGCTCACGTTATATAAAAATTCCAGAACTTGAAGACAGTTTCTTGAGGATCAAAGAACTTCAAGGAAATTGTCGATAGACCCAATTGATATACTCTGAAACACGGCCCACAACACGGAAATTTAGTAAATGAACGAGCAGGCTCGAAAAAGAATAAGAAAGTTTCAGAAAACGGTATAAAAGGGAAAAAACAATAACTACTGCTTCATCGAAGACTTAGAGTTATTTAAATCTTTTAGTCTTGTTGATGAACAACTATAAACCTTTAGTGATTAACTTAATGATAAACCTTTAGTGTCATTGTAATCGAAGATAAATACTATATCACGAATCCTGTCCTAGCCAGAACTTGAGACACAATGGGAGTGTCCGATGGAGTTCCAGTATCACTAACAGGCGCACTTCTTGAATACTTAGGAGTTGTGACACATGACGACATGTCCAATGCTATAGACCGGCATAACACAAGAAGAGAAATAAATAAATACCGCATGAAATGCCAAGTCCAAGATTAGAGTTTCATATCCACCAATACCTTGAAAGGATTGTATTTTGGCCGTCAAAAAGATCAAACTTTAATTCAGAGGAATATTGAGGGAATGCTCCATCAAATAAAGAGTGCTTGAAGAATACTTAAAACTTACAGAAGAATCTGGCTGCGATTACATAGGGCAAGTGCCACCAATAATCTCTTCTGCTATGTTTCTCACATGATTTTCCATACTTTCCGCTCCAGCAAGAAGAGAAGAAGAAGAAAAGAAAAAGGGTAAGAAAAAAAAATCCCTGAGATGTGAAAATTTACATACTTTTTGGCTACTTTGACATTTTTAGACTCCGAAAGGGAAGCCGGAAGATATTTATTTATTGTTCTACAGTTTTGTACTTATGTTTCTTGCATATTATTTGAACATTTCCATGCGAACGGGAATAGAAAATCGAAAAATAATAAAATGACTAAAATGTGAAAAATTGCATCATTTTCGACAAATTTCCCATATTTAGAACCCAAAGTGGAACCAGAAGATATTTTTTAATTACTCTAATATTTTGGACTTGTGTTCCTTATGTACTCTTTCAGTTTTTCCGCACTAGGGCGAAGAAAAAATTGAAAATAAAATATATTACTGAAATATGAAAAATTCTATCAATTCTCAAGTAAACATTTTCAGCTGCATAACTGATTTTGTGCGTGCAATTGGAGCAACAAAATGTCAATTTTCATATTAATGATAATGCTGTTAATACTGTATGTTTGTCTATTAAACGTGCTCTCTGAATATCAAAATATTTTCATATGAATTGGTAGCATCCGAAAAAGTGATATTTTGATTTTAGAAAAGTTATTATTGCACTGTAAAATCTACTTAAAAACGTTTCCGAAATGGACGGGCAGCTAATAAAAATTAATTTTTATAAATTCTTCTTTAAATTTCGAAAACAAATAGCTTTCTGGGATTTTTAAAGGTAAAGAAACGTTTTTCGAAACCTTAGGTGAGTTAGAAGAGGTCACTGTATATTTTCGTTTTTGATTACAGTATATTTTTATATATTCGAAAACATCTGAAATTTTTACAGTGTATAACAAAATTGTGTTATGCTTTCTCTAGTGGTGGTACCAATGTTCATAATGAAATCAGAACAGGTTGATCATCTGTGATATTTGATGCCCTTCATGAAATAACGGAGGTAGTGATTTGAGCAAATAGGCGTGTCTCAATGAATGAGTTGCATAAAATCACACCTGAAGTGCCTATGAAGCTGTAACTGTGACTTTAGGGTATCGTAAACGGTGTGCAATAAATATAGAAATAGAAAAAACATAGGGGTACACTGTAAATAATCTTGTTCTAGTTTGAACCGAATTTTGGTGCTCAATATCTGTCATTGTAAGATGGTGAAATTTTTAACCAATATTTAGAGCTCTTGTTGAAACATAGTTCCAATAGTTGGAACAAAGTTGAAACAGGAAGCTCCAAATGTTGGTACGAGATTCCACTATATTATGTTGGATGCTACTGAGCACCAAAATTTGGTTCAAACTGGAGGAAAAATTTTAACACTGTATATCGACAAGTGGAATCTGTTTGCTCTATGCTCATTCGCATGCGAGATTCAAACCTAAACACTACTCAGAAAATTCAAGTGGGATATTTTATGCCACCTGCCATACAATCCGAGCCTTGCATCCAGTGACATCCATTTATTTCTTCACCTGAAGGGACATCTTGCAGAGTAAAACTTCCACGACAATGATGAGATCAAAATTGGAATAGAAATGTAATTTCGACAACAGGTGGCAAACTTCTATGAAAATGGAATGTAGAAGCTTGAACCCAGACTAAAGAAATACGTTGACATAGGCGGCAATTATGCTGAAAAATAGGGTAGATATCTGTAAAAAATAAGTAATAAAATTTTTATCAAATAAGATTTCTCTTGACTGTGTATGTGCCATTGTATCTTCATTTTTCGAAAAGCTCTCGTAAAAAGACGAAATTAAACTTTTATAATGTATCTTTGAAACCGTAACATTATTTCAATGACATCCTACATATCAAAACAATAGTTAAATATATTGCTTTAGTAAATGTTTGCTTTCTAAACGTTATTCCAATGTTCAACCTCTGAAATATTTTGTAATATTAGAAAAATGTTAATTTCAATTAAATTTTCAGTATCTTTTCACTGAATTCTGATAAACAAAATTAAGATTTATTCTAAAACAAAATGATTGATAATGAAACAAAATTGTAACTTGTATATAAATTGAACATCGGAACAAAGAAATTGTAAGAAATTGTACTCGTAAATTTTGCAAAACATTTTTAACAAAACCCTTCATTTTCATTCGTGTTATTCAATTTAAAATTTCAATGACAATTTTATTAAAATATATGATTAAATATAAAATATGCATAAAAACTATCGCTATGTGAACAACTATTTACAATGTTTTTATTTAAAGTTACTTCTTTAAAGAAAGCCAAATAATGAATCTTTTGTCATAATATACATTAATATCATAGAGCCTTAAAATATGTATATACATTACTTTTAAATTATCCGATATAATATATTAACATATATATTACTTGATTTTACAGCTTGTAATTAAAAATATGCATTTAAATACACTTAAAAATTTTCATTAAGAGAAAGACATTAATATTTTTATAAAACAATTTGATAATTATTTAAACAAAATTCCAATTACTTTATTGGTGACATATCGAAATTAAGTAATTGCAAAAAATTATAAACTTCAAATATGTGAACAATTTTTTTTAAATGTTCTTTAATTTAGGTTAAAGAATTTTATTCGCCTCTGTTATTCAATTTAAAATAAAAAATAAATTTATAAAGTATATGACTACTTTAAAATATACATAAAAGGTGCAACTATCTGAACAATTTATTACAATGATTTTTGGTTAAAGATACTGCAATTAAGAAAAGTAAATAAACTATATTTTAATGTATTTTTTTATTCTTTATTTATTTATTTTTTGTCAGGCATTAAAAGTGCCAATACATTTTGACGGAAAATTAAATTAAATAAACAGTTTCGTTTTAATGCTTGCGTAAATTTCTTTTTGAAGACTATTTTTCAATGTGGTTAATATTTAAACGTATTTCAGGAGTTAAATTGAATCCCACTGTTTATAGATTTAAAAAAATATATCTACATTTCTCTGTAAAATAAATTTCTGTATTTCAAACGACGTGCAAGCATTAAATTGAATAAGTGAGTAGAAAAGCATTTCTTATAATTTAAAATGAAAAAAAAAGTGGCGATAAATTCAATATCATTAAGAGTAATTTTTCGAAATTACAATAATTTTAAACTATCAAATAGAAGTCAAATACATGAAAGCATAATTTCATGATTTGATCTTCCATTCTACAATAAAAGAGAAATGAATACAAAGTACATATTTAATAAACTCGAGTAATTAAATAATAACAACTTATCTTTAATTATAAGCAATAATTACAACCAGCCAACATCCGCCGTGTATTTCTCGTTAGATAACCATATTGTTGATAACATCTTGTCTCTCATGTAGACAGCTCAACAGAAAAAACGCAGGTAATACAACTACATATAAGGGACGCTCTCAGAAGGTGGGCACTGTACACAACATCATAACTTTAAGCTTTTGAATAAATAATTTTTATTTTTATTTTCATGGAATTCTTAATTATGTTCAGAGAGAAAAATTGATAAAATTTATATTAAAAGTTTTGTATAAATATCATCTTAAAATTAAATTTTTTTTTACTAAAGTGGCCTATTTTGGACATTCATAACGTTAACTGCTTCAATGTACCAAGAAAAAAAGTTTTAACTTGTTTCCAGGAGACTCTAATGATAAACAGAGAATGCATAAAGGAAATGTATGATTGTTTTATAATTTTGTTAAAAAATGGCTCTACCAATTTATTGCTTTTTGAAGTTAGAAGGACTTTTCTAGAAAGACTTTTTCTGTCCAAAAGTAACGATCGAAACAAAGCTGTTATTTTCACGCAAAACACGTTAAATACTTTAATCTCTTTTAGCTATTTTAAAAATATTTTCTTTCAATTTGAAAGTATCTATATGTATTTTCGTAACATTTTTTTTTCAATAAATGCACTTTTCTAAAAAATTGAAATGTCCGAATTGCGTAATGATCTAAACGCCAATTTTTTTCCGTAAATTTATTTTTAAACATGATCTGATATCCTTAAACGTGTAATAAGATATTTATTATAATGTTTTATTATAAATAATTATGTGTTTTCTGTAAACAAAACTTATTTAGTACCTGTAATGATATAATTTTACTTAGAAACACGCTCAACTTTTACGTGCAGAATTGATTAATTAAATGCTTTAATAATTAATTTTCCAGAATAATTGCTGTCTTTTAATATTTGTATATAAGTTTATAGACTTATATACTTGTTAAAAAAATTAGCCTTACATTTGAAAATTTAAAAAATCACTAATTGGTAACGTTTAATGATCACGCATTTTGAAAATTCTCCATAAACAATGGATACGTAGATAAACTCATATTTTAAACACAATTAAACTAATTGGTAGCACCAGTTAATTTAAACGGCAAAGCATTGGCCGCGTAAACCGAGGATAGGGGTTCAATTCACAGTCTGTACTGTAAAAAGAAACATGTTAAATTTACGACAAATTCTGCTGGCAGCAAAATTTGCCGAAAAATTGCAGTAAAATTAGATGTAATTTTTTTATTACATCTAATTTTACTGCTTTATTTACGGCAAAAAATGTTCTCAACATTGCAGGATCGTAAATTTAACGGATTTTTTTTTAACAGTGTGGGTATTTTTCGTACAGTTGGAAATATTCAATTCGTATGATAAATTTATCAATCTGTTTGATCGTGTTAAAAATATCAGAATTTTTAGTTGTCCATGGTTTATAAGGATATATTTAACTGCGGCTTACTCTGTTGAGCTGTGAAAATGACAAGGAATGTGTTATAACCAATAAATGTATCCGAGTAAGGAATGCTGGAAGGTTGTCAGTCCAGTTATCTTTTAACCGGTAAAACATTGGCCCTGTAAGCCAACAATCTGGGTTCGATTCCCAGTTTGGGCATCATTCCCCCTCCGTTCGAAATATTCAATTCGTACGATAACTTTACCAATCAGTTTTATTTTGTTTAAAATATCAGTTTAATATTGAAAAAAATATATATCATCATCAAATTAAGGTTTCATTCGAAGGGTATCAAGTTTAATTAAATCTTACGTCTCAAATAACAACATTCTAAATCAAATGTATTGTCTATCGAAAAAGTTCACAAGAAGAAATAATGCGTAACAAAAGGGAAATCGAAACAAGTAAATTCTTCGCTGTATTTTCTTTAACTAAAACGTTTAAGAAGATAAAAATAAGTATTTACAATCCTACATATACATATTTACATAACTTTAAATCATTGGGAGACACAATGCTCCATTTTCATATCTATTTTTAACTTAATTGTCACATCTATTACCGAAATCAAATCATTCTAATCGAAACAACATATCGGCTGCACTCTGTTTATAAAAATCAGTGTTCTAAATGTGGAAGTTGAGGTTAAGAAATTGCATAGCGCGTAGCGCCAATCTAACTGCAATTCTTTTTCTTCACAATATATTTAGTAATTTTCGTGTCCCTTTCAAATTGCAGGTAACTTTCCCTTAAAAATATTATAAGAAAAAATAATAATGGGAAAACAAAGTGTATTTTTTAATATTTATACACTGTTAAAAATTTGACCCATTTGCTGCAGCATCAATTCACCGGTTTTATAGAAAACGGTTACTTTACTGTGTTATCGAGCATTCTCATTGGTCATAAAACAGATATTCTATGAAAGCGGTGGAGTGACTGTGCAGCAAATGGGTCATATTTTTAACAGTGTACAAAACTATCTAAATTCTCTTTTTATGCATTTATATGTACATATATACATATATATACTAATTTCAATATCTCCATTATGAAACAACTTTATGAATTTTACCTAAGCCTGAGTTTTGAATAACTCAGTATAGTGATATATTTTTGGTATTTTAAATATGTTTATAAAAATTGCAACAAAATATCTGTTAATGTATCACATATTGTTTTTCGTTTATAATATTTTTAGAAATACAATATCGTTACATTATTTGGCATTCATTAACATAAAATAATATATAAAGAACAAACAAATCTTTCTCATTTGTAAAATCTACTTTTAAAAAATTATCTTGAAAGTGATTAATGTTCGATAATTACATAAAAAATAAATCAGAGAATATTTATTATCCCGAAAAAGTAAAATAAGATCAATAAAAATAATTATGTTTCATTATAGAAATTCGATATGCTATTCTTTTCTTTTTATTCAAAAATATCGAAGCAATAGTAATATATCGATAATTGCATGTACCTCATTTATTATTAAGAATGACTTAAAAAAAATTGAAATAACAAAAGTAATAAAAGTCTGTAAGTTTATAGAAATTTAATTATTTTTAACGAAATACTTTTTCTCTGAATCTAAAATTTCTGTATTTTTGTCAATCTATTTGAAGTAAAATATTATTATTTCTTTTCACAACTAATGCTCTAAAAAACAAATAGTATAAAAAAATAAAAATAATAAACGGTGATTAGATGTTTAACAAGAAGGTTCAATAATCAAACAAACAATATGTAGCATGGATGATACACAAATAGTTTATCTTTTGTTTTCAGTACGATGAGAGCACTTGCTTAAGAACATCCAATCCATTAACATAATATGCTTGTTTCTTAGGTAGATTTTGTAAAAAATATTATTTAGTACATTCTCCCTTACATTAGATTTTCTGAAAAACAATAGAACATCTATACTGATCATGACCCCCTCAACACAAAAACATCATTTCAAAACTTTATCTATCTATCTTTATATATACATATATATATATGTGACATTTTAAACTTAGGGGGGCAGAAACGTCATCACCAGTTTTCTCTTTCTCCGCACAGAAGTCATGGCCAGCGAGAAAAAAACAAAATAAATAAATGTAGAAGATCCAATAAATCACTCTTTGGCTGCTGCAAGTTCATTTTATTAAACTGTAGCTATAATAGAGAGAAAAGCTCCTTTTGCAGACGATCTTTTACCGAAACATCCAAAAAAATATTCCATCATTTACTACATCCAGCCGTACTCATGGAAGAGAGAACCCAAGAATCCTTCTTCTTCTTACCACCTCTCGAGGCTTCCCCCTTTTTAAATCTAAAAAGAAAATTCTAGAACATTCTTTAGTCTCAAACCACCATTCTTTTATGTAAACATAACTCATAGCTAGAGTCGAGATTAATTTTTGACAGATAACAATTTTATTTCAAAAAAATACTAGGACTTCCCTCAGAGGGACTAGGCTGAGCGATATTGCTGAGAATACACATTTAATAACTTGCGATAAGTAAAGAAAATGATATGTTACCTTTAATTGGTCATAGAGAATTACAAAATCTTTTATATGAAATTGCATATACTATTTTTATAAAAGAAAAGCAAACCATGCATGGATATAAAATTGGAAATATGAAAAATGTTAAAAGTAATACAGAAAAAAAATATAATAATAAAAAAAAAATATAATAATAATAATAAAAAAAAAAGATTTTAAACTTTTAGTCATATCAACATCAAAGAATTCTCAATTTTAGAACTTTTTTTTGCTCGTGCATTGATGGTGATTATTGCTCCTACGCAAAATATAGTATATTTTGCAGCAAAGATGGTTACTAACATTTTTTGCCCACATTATTTTTTAAATCGGCTAGGTACTCCCAATGAAAACGAAAAACACACAAACGTTAATGCTTTATAGCATAGAAATACAGAATCAAAAGCTATTTATCTCCTACTACATACACATAAATTATCTACTTACTAGGGAAGTGCACGAAGTGTGAGTCACCGATTTTGACAAAAGTGGTATCGTTGGAAAGGGCAGCAAAAAACTCAATGGAACTACCCGTCGCAAATGAGTCGTTATCGAGATATCCGACAATATATGTGACGCAACTAGCGCATAGTTAATGGGGCACCGTAAAAAAATTTAGTCTCGATTTTAACAAAAGTGGTATCGTTGAAAAGATATCATCGTGAGGATTAAAAAACTCGATGGAATCACTCGTCGGAAATGAATTGTTTTCCAGCTAGCCGACAATATGTGTCACATTTTTAATACACACTTCTAGGAAACTGCATTAACTAGGGAAGAGCAAAAAATATAAATCACCAATTTTGACAAAAGTAATATCGTTGGAAAGATCTCATCGAGAGCAGTAAAAAACTCAATGGAACTACACGTCGCAAATAAGCCGTTATCGAGACATCCGTCAATTTATGTCACTTAACTAGTGTACACTTAATGGGGACCGCAAAAAAATGTTTTCTCGATTATAATGAAAATGGTGTCTTTGCTAAGATATCATTGTGAGAAGTAAAAAACTCAAAGGAACAAACCATCTGAAATGAGCGATTTTCGTGATATCCGACAATTTCTGTCACTTAATGCAGTTTCCTATAAGTGTGTATTAAAAATGTGACACAAACTGTCGGATATCTCGAAAACAATTCATTTCCGACGGATGATTCTATTGAGTTTTTTAATCCTCACGATGATATCTTTTCAACGATACCACTTTAGTTAAAATCGAGACTAAATTTTTTTACGGTGCCCTATTTAGTATGCGCTAGTTGCGTCATATATATTGTCCGATATCTCGATAACGATTCATTTGCGACGGGTAGTTCTATTGAGTTAGTTCTTGTTGAGATCTTTCCAACGATACCACTTTTGTCAAAATCGGTGACTTCCCTAGTTAGTGCTAGCAGACGCATTTTTAAATATACATAGATCAATATAATGCTTCATTTTTCTTTTATTAGCATTTCTTAGTATTCATTTTTCTTTTATTAGTATTTCTTAGCATTCATTTTTCATTTATTTGTATTATTCAGTAAAAAAACTCACTTTCTTAAGCCCGAATTACGTCAAACTTTTTATAAAAGCACCTAAGTCCATATAACAGCGAAGTATTGTGAAGAGTATTAAATAAAAGGTAGTAAGACACTTAGCCAAACGCAGGTAATAAATCGCCAAATATTGTTCTTTTCGCCCTCTCTCGAAATGAATTTTTTCCGTACACTTAAAAAACACGATTTTGAGTCTTCTTATTTAAAATTCAAATAAATAAATAAGAGGAAGCAATAATAGCATAAGTCAAAACATTTTATTTCACCATCAAGGAATTGTATCGTAGTTACACATGTGAAAAAAAGCTGTTTTTGGCCAATAAACGTTGTCTACATTAAATTTGAATCCGATTAAAAAAAGTACCGTGATTAATTAAAATGTTATAGGCAGAGCTGCCAAGTCTCCGGCATTTTGGAAACCGGTATTTTAATACAGAAAATGTTTTATTAAATTGGAACATTCTGTGGATTTAAAAAATAACTTTTCCTATTAGAAAATTCTGCTATGCACTAAGTGGGGGCTTGGCATCTCTGTATAGGAATATTTCGGAATCTACTTTTTAACCTTAAAAAAAGCAACGACCATTTTTCGGGTACAAAAAGTATTGCTAATTGTTCCATTTTGCATACAAGGTACTGATTGTAATATTGATACATCTATGGTGATAGATTTCCAAAAAATTTTCAAATCCCATTTATTTCATTAAAAATATAAATCTTTTATTCATTTAGTTTAAAATAAATGGTTTTTAACTAATTTCATAATACTTTTGAAATATCACTTTCCAATGGCCATTTTTTTAAATCATTTAGAAAATGGTTGTTGTTTTCAGTCAAATATAGACTTTGGTCTGTCCGCATTTTATTTTATTATTAATTTAATACTATTATTTATAAATGGTGGAAAAATATTCATACTTAATCCATAACATACATAATATATGACTTTTTTATTACATAAGTCACCTTTTTATCATCATAAAAATTATGTTTTCACTGATTTTTATTAATTCAATAGGAAAAATTTTGTGCTTTGAGCAATAGATGTCCGCATTTCATTTATTTATTTATTTTAACAAAATTCTTTGTATTTACAAGAATTTTTATTTAAATAGGAAATCCAAATGTCGCTGTTAATAAAGAAGAAAGTTACAAAAAAAAAGTTACAAAACGAGTAGACGTATACTATCAAATATGGAAAAACGACGAATCTAAAAAATACGTCGTATGAAATATCATCATTTAAAGCAAAAAAAACGAGGTCTGGTTATCGAGCCTACTGATTACGAAATGTGCATTACATTAAAAAAAATACTGCAAATATTGATTTTTTTTTCTTTTGTTCAGTTTTGGCTTCGAAAGGTGCGCTTGTGAGGGAGTGACCTTTGTAATAAAGGCACTTTAGTATTTCTGAAATCGTGACGTCAATAATTTAAAATGTGTAAGCGTAAAAGAGACATCTATCCTCTCTTTTACTTTAACTTTCTAGAGCGTGTGTGTCTCTTTCGGATTCTACAGTTAGGCTCGCGGTTAGTAGTAATATGTAAATTTGATGTATCTCAGTTTGCAGCATTTAAAAGCTTGGAGTTTGAGTGTGTGTGGTGTGTCTCTGGCGATAGCCAGCAGAGCGTGTCTAGTGATATTAATCAGCGAAGTGTGTTTCTAGCGGCGTTGGTTGATACAGAGAGAGTAGTATCAAGTAGCATCGAGCCTCCAGTGAATTGATAAGGAGTTTGAGAATTCGACTAGAGAAGTTGGCCGGTGGTAAGAAACTTAATAGTAATTGTGTTGATTATCTCAAGTTAAATAAAGAGATATATACAGCCATGGGGTGTCTAATTAGATTTTATCTAGCAGCTTAGCCGAAAGATAGTTGAGAAGTAATCTGAGTTGCCCCGGTTGAGCTAGTTCCGGAGCCGTGAGTATGAGTTTAATCTTTTAGTAGTATTCTCAGTTGTGAAAATTAGACTTGCTACACTCCCCTTGAGCCCTTATCGTTTTAATAAACTGTGTTTTTATCTTAATTCCTGAGTATGTCTGCATTTAACTCCCAGCACGAGCACCCAACCGTTACAAATGACACCCAACGTGTGTTTACCGTCACACGCTATGTTGCAAAAAGATATAAGCGACTATGAAAACACACTTGTTAAACGTTCATGCTTATGATGATTGCTATGGTTACCACCGGAAGGTTGGAAATATTTCGAAGTTCAGAATGGCAGTGCCTTGAGCGGTTACCATAGCGATCGCAGATGGTAATTTGTTTACGTTTCAATTAGCTTGTTGTTCGATGATAAATGGAGTCAGAATTTGCGCTCATAGTTCTGTAGAATAAAATAGAATTAAGTTAAAACATCTGCGTGTTATTTTATGACGACCAATCGGGACATTTGGTGACCTCTGGACTGTAGAAAAATACCATGAGCAATCGGAAAGTGAGATTTTCGTAGATTGTTCAGGAGACTTTGTTTCATTGTGATGAAGTAAATCATGCAAAATTATTATGGATATGTTAGCTGGAAAATAGATAAGTACTTCTGAATCATTTTTCTGATATTTCTTCTATTATTTTACAGTAAAATTTTAACTCGCGAATTTTATTTTGATTTAACTGTGCTTTTTCTATATTAATAATTATAAATCATGTCTAATGTCGATGCTGTTCAAATCCCCATATATAATAAATCAGACCCTGCGCTTTGGTTTGTAATGTGCGAAAGTACATTTGGTTTAGCTACCCCCAAAGCAATAACAGAATCTGTTACAAAATATAACTATATTGTGTCGCATCTTCCACCCGATATTGCATCAATTGTTCGTGACATATTAATGCAACCGGATGCTACCGATCCGTACGGTATCTTAAAAAAGGAATTAATTGCGCGTTCGGGAGAGTTAACGCTTGAAAAGGCTGCGGAAATTTCGGATCGGATTTCGGAGGTTACTCCGTCCCATCTTTCTGCATTTACCGTGTCCAGCGCGAATGAACAGTCAATAGAATATAAATTTATGAGAGAAATTGAAAAACTAAATAAGCGCATCGATCAAATTGCATTTTCACGTGGGCGGTCACCATACCGTAGAAATTCGAGTAAACCTCGCGATCGAAATAACAGTGCTAAGCGCGATTCATCTATTTGTTGGTACCATCGACGATTTGGAACAAAATGTAGAGAAGAAAAATGCGTAAAACCATGTTCTTGGTCAGGAAACGAAACAAGCAAAGAGTAGATGCGACTTATTCTTTGCCTCAGCAGTCACGTCGCCTGTTCATTAAAGACCGGACAACAAATGTTTCCTTTCTGGTCGACACAGGGTCGGATGTGTCAATCCTTCCTGCCAATAATTTACAAAAACGGAATCCACCCGTACAAACATTTTTGGCTGCTAATTCTTCAATTATAAATGTTTATGGTCAACAAAACCTTTCTCTAGACTTTAACTTAAGGCGAAAGTTTAATTGGACTTTTCTAGTGGCAAATGTTAGTACACCAATATTGGGAGCAGATTTTCTCCATAATTTCGAATTGGTCTCAGATTTCCGTCATAAATGTCTAAGGGACTTAAAAACAAAATTTGAAACGACAGGCCACATGAAATGTGCATCCATTCATTCAGTAAAAACAATCACTATTGATAGCATATATAATGAACTTCTAAAAATATTTCCATCTATAACAAAATTACCAGATCCTAATCAGCCTGTTAAACACAACACAATGCATTTTATTACAACAAAAGGACCTCCAGTTGTGGCAAAACCTCGAAGGTTAGCTCCGGATCGCCTGAAAATCGCCAAAACGGAATTTCAAAATATGATACAACTAGGACATTTAAGACCTTCATGTAGCAATTATGCATCCCCTTTGCACATGGTTCCAAAAAAAGGAACTTTGGAGTGAAGACCTGTAGGTGATTATCGTGCCTTGAATGCGCAAACTGTAAAAGACAGATATCCGATTCCGTGTATAGCTGATTTTACTGGTAATTTACGCAACACTAAAATTTTTAGTCACATTGACCTAATCAAAGTGTAATCATCAAATACCAATCAATCCTGATGATATTCCTAAAAGAGCGATATGCACACCTTTCGGATTATACGAAAGCACACGCATGCAGTTTGGCTTATGCAACGCATCTGCGACATCTGCCACATTCCAGAGATTCATCGTAGAAATAATACGCGATTTACCTGGCGTCTATGCTTTTATTGATGATATACTTATTGCCTCTAAAAATGAAGAAGAGCATTATCATCATTTAAAAGCTTTATTTTCCAAATTAGAAGAATATGGTTTGTGCATAAATGTTTCCAAGTACACATTTGGTAAACCTACCATCGATTTCTGGATTTCGAATACCTGAACACGGTATTCAGCCACTTCCTGATAAAGTTAAATCTATAATTGATTTTCCACAGCCCACAACTTTATCTCAACTTTGACGATTTTTGGGAATGTTTAATTTTTATAGATCTTTTATATACAAAGCTGCACACATACTTGCGCCTTTAGTGCAAATATTAGAAGGCCATCCAAACAAAAGGAAATCTCGTTCCCGTGTTCCTAAAACTTCCGAACCGATTAATTGGAACGAAGATGCTGAAAAAGCTTTCACAGATGCCAAAAATGCCATAGCTCAAGCAGCTCTTTTACGGCATCCCATTCCAGGTGCTGAGTTAAGTATATGGGTTGACGCTTCAGATGTTGCGATCGGCGGCACTCTTATGCAATTTTTTCAGGAACATTATGAACCTTTAGCATTTTTTCCATGAAATTAAACAAGAGTCAGCCAAATTGGTCAACTTATGACCGGGAATTATTTTCTATTTATTCAGCAATAAAGAAATTTCGGCATATGTTAGAGGGAAGAAATTTTAAAATTTATACTGATCAAAAACCGTTCATTTATGCATTTAAGCAAAATCCCCATAAATGCTCGCCTCGGCAATTACGCCATTTAGATTTTATTTCCCAATATTCCACTGACATTAGACATGTACCAGGTTCCAAAAACACTTTAGCAGATTGTCTCTCAAGAATTGAAATTGATTCTATTTCAAAATCTCCAATCTTAAATTTTGATGATTTTGCAGAAGCTCAGAAAGATGATTCAGCGCTACAAAACCTGCTGCTTAGTTCATCGCTAAAATTGGAACTGAAACCTTGCCTCATTTCTGATCGTAACCTACTATGTGATATTTCCACAGGTACGCCTCGACCTTTAGATCCTAGCTCCTTTCGTCAACTGATATACGAACAATTGCACAACCTATCTCATACAGGCATAGCAGCCACCACAAAGTTAATTTGTTCCAGATACGTTTGGCCAAATATGAAACGAGACATCAAAAACTGGGTTCATTGCTGTGAGTCGTGTCAAAGATCCAAAATACAAAGGCACACCAAAGCACCTCTTGGCACGTTCTCTATTCCTGATGCACGTTTTTTCCAGATTCACATAGATATTGGGGGTCCCTTGCCTCCATCTGACGGTTTCAGCTATCTTTTAACGATTATCGACCGATTTACGAGATGGCCAGAAGCTATACCCATATCTGATACACTAGCCAAAACAATTTGCAATGCCATATTCAATCATTGGATTTCAAGATTTGGTTGTCCTTCACTCATAACCACGGATCAAGGCCCCCAAATGCGATCAGCAATTTTTGATGAATTTACGACAATGTTGGGAACAAAGAAGATCCGAACCACAGCTTATCATCCTATATCCAATGGCATTATCGAAAGATTTCATCGACATTTAAACTCATCCATCAAAGCTCACGAAACCAATAGATGGACTGAAGTATTGCCGATAGTTTTACTATCGGCAATACGCACAGCAGTGAAGGAAGATATACAAGCTTCTTGCGCTGAACTTGTTTTCGGCACTATGTTGAGACTGCAATGTGACATGCTGGATGAATCTATAATCCAACCATGCAACGAGAACTTCGTCACTCAACTAAGAAACACCATGCGGCAGTTAAATCCAGTTGCTACATCAGCTCATTGCCACGAGAAGTTCTATAGTCATCCTTCCTTGACATCTTGTTCACACATCTTTGTAAGAGTGGATCATGTACAACCTCCATTGTGTCAACCATATACTGGTCCTCACAAAGTTTTAAGTAGAACTGGAAAAATCATAACAATCGAACTCAATGGTCGTAAGTCCACGGTATCAATAGATCGTGTGAAGCCAGCTCATTTGATTCCTCAATCAGACTTGTTCACGAAAGCTGTTCCAGAGAATTCTAATTTAAAACTCTCTGTTAAATCGGACAGTAATCCTGATCAAACAAAAACTATCACACGTTCGGGCAGTTCGTTTTCCTAAAAAACTGGCATCTTATATTACTTACTGAAATTATTGTTAAAACTGTTCATTTTTGCATATCTATACATTATTTCTATATTTTGTTATATTTCTTTTTTTGTTGTATTTCAACGTATATATCAAGTTGTAATTTTTTTTTCAACCAGAGTGAATTTTGACCTAAAAGAGGAAAACTTAAAAGTAATTATAAATTATATCGTTTCTTCGGTACCCTTCTTCACTGGGGGGATACTCTATGGTGATTGCTATGGTTACCACCGGAAGGTTGGAAATATTTCGAAGTTCAGAATGGCAGTGCCTTGAGCGGTTACCATAGCGATCGCAGACGGTAATTTGTTTACGTTTCAATTAGCTTGTTGTTCGATGATAAATGGAGTCAGAATTTGCGCTCATAGTTGTGTAGAATAAAATAGAATTAAGTTAAAACATCTGCGTGTTGTTTTATGACGACCAATCGGGACATGCTCAGTTTTACAAGTAAATATGGCACATATATGTCCTATACACACCGAGGTACCTACTGATGAACCACGTTTGATAGGAACCTGAAGCGAACTGCGCATGACCAGAAAAGGCTAGTCTATGTCGAAAATAGGGAAGTCCGTATCATCTCGGGAGGGATGTGTTTACTTATTAAAACATCACGGATATGTCATTTCCCCCCACCTGAAAATACCTATTTGTTTTTGTCGTTCAATCATACATTCTTAAATATTATATTGGAATACTATCATATTAAAATAAGTTATAAAAAGACAAATGTAGTAAAAAATATTATTTAAAGATATGTAACAATAAAAATACATTTATTAATAGTAAAAAAAAAAAAATTATAAAATTTTTTGCAAATAATTTGCAACAATCTGATACTTTTTTTGCCACAGATTTCATGTCATATATGCACCATGATGGCGGGAGTTTTTTCTGTCGCCAATTTCAACTGAACTATCGGGAAACGCAATGTGACAGGAGATATTTGCATGTCAAAATTATTAGCATATACATAAGAAGCTATTGAAAATGTAACTATTGAACACTGGAAAGAATATTGTTCACAATTACTGTATGTGAAAACTTCTTTTTCAAATACAGTAACACACATATATATATATATATATATTAGTTATTTTCTATTATTTTAAAACGAAAATAATAATTAATAAAAGTTTAATTAATAATTATAGAAAAAAAATAATTTACATGACTGTAAAAAAGAAAATCATAGTCGATAAAAAATTTATTAACAAATAAACAACTATAGCCAGGTTTCGATGTGAGTAATAAAATCGCTATTTAGTTGCAATCGCGCCAATGTGATGAGTATATGACATCCATGGCTATCATTATTCATTGGATTTTTTTATTAAATGGATTGTAGACAAGCGAAGAAACACATACTCTGTTCTGGTTGCCGCGATTGGCGAAAAAATTAAAATTGGTGACAAAAAGATATTTTAGCAACTTATTAGATTTCTCAAGATGGTGGATAAACAATATTTTTAAGTAATTTATAAAGATTTATTTATTTAAGAAACGGGTACTACTCTGTTATCCCGTCGACTAAAATACTATCGCCAAATTATAAGATTAAATGCCAATAATGGGTGATGGTGAATGTCAATTCAATGACATTAAATACGAAACACGTGTTTAAAACGTCATTGATTTTTATTTTGACTTTTTTTTGTATTTTTATTAATATTCTACTAATTATTTGTTTTTTTTTATTATTTAAAATGAAGATTTCGTCAATATGTATAATTTTTGGCTATTAATTTGGCGATTTGTATAATTTAGCGAAATCGGTCGACGGGATAACTAAGTAGTACCTTATATTATTTTTATAATTTTATATATTTATTAAATATGTCAAATTTAAACAAAATCTATAAAATTTTCCGAAAAAATATGCTAAATGGATAAAAATACATAAAAAACAAATTGATAAATTTCCTTCTAGTAGTAAAAAAGCAACCGGCAAACCCCAAAGGCTGGAGACTGCAACCATGTCGATTCATTTAATGCTAAAAAAAAATCTCGCCATAAAAAACCAGAACAGAATATGGAACTCTTCCCGTAGACAATTATGAATCACTGGATTCAGATGATAAATCCCAATCAGAATCCGTTTCATAAAGATGTATTTCAAGTGTTCACACATTTCTTTAATTATGCCATCATTTTTCCAATAAATAGATTCTAACGATGCTACATGTGAACAATATTCTCTCCAGTGTTCAACAGTAACATTTTCAATGGCTTCATGTGTATATGCAAATAATTTTGACATGCAAATTTCTTCTGTCACATTCTGCTTCCGGATTGATTTCTGCCCAAACATATTCTATAGCATTAATAACAGTTTACGTGAAAAATATTTCGGCCGCTTTCGCCGGGCTATCTTCCCTATTGAGTGAATGGATTCGGCCTGGCATTTTGCCATCTGGGGCCACTGCAAGCATGGTACATCAGTAATTGGTGCCAAAATGGCGTTCAGTTGCCTAACATGGTTATCATATAAAAGTTATAATAAATTGTTTGTTCTAAAAATATTATCATTTATTGATTGTTATTTCTTTTTTTTAAAGATGTGTAGAAGATGTGTGTAAGAAAATGTTTCGTTTATTCCTTTTTTTTCATTTTGAAATAAATAAATAACGTATTATTATAGCATGCTATATGTATCTGGTAATCAAAACGATGTTTTCGCCTAATTGGCATAAAAAATCTCGCCAAACCCGGTGCTTATATCTCTAGTATATTATCTCAAGCATTTTATTTATGTATACTATAATTGTTTTTACATACCACTTACTTCTTCTTGTATATAAAAATAGGTAAGTGGCTCCTTTATGCAGTATAAATTGTATAAATCTTTAAAAAATACCCCCCGTTGCTCCTTTTTGGATCGAATTAAAAAAAAATCAATGTCTAATTCCAGTATTACTCCCAGGTATGCATGCATATTCCAAATATCAAAGTTGTATGCCAACAGAAAATGAATGAAAAACGGGAAAAGATATCACATATGCACCAGGGTACATAATTGGCGTCAAAATGGCATTATTTTACCTGAGATGGTTTATTTACTTTCATTTTCTTTTTTTAATTATATAAAATATTTCTTTTTATAGTTTTTAATTATTATTATTATTTCATTTACTGTAAGTTCTTTTTGAAAATAGAAAATAATTTAAAAATGTGTATGTAAGCGTTATTTGAAAACGGAGTTTTCGCCAAATCTGATGCGTTTGTTGTATCCGTGCCGAAAAATTAGTGACCAGAATTGACTTCCACACACAAACAAAATGTAAGTTAAAAGAAAACATTCAATAAAAATAAAGGGAAAATGATGTCATAAAAGAAACTTTTTATTTAAAAACATAATTGTTTCTAATTTTCACACGCAAAATATATAAAACATTCTTTTAGCGATCAAAAAATGCTATTAAGAGATTATCACAAAATCTCAAAATCAAAGTTTTTATAACATTTTTTTAATATAAAAATATAACAGTTTTATTTTCCTGCATGATTAAATTTTAAAATGTTTTATTGCATTGAATATTTCTGTGTGCGTAAATGCTTACTATTTACTCCATATACTGATTCGGTTATCTATACGAAAATATCCAGCCGATGAAAATCACGCATACCAAATTTCTATGACGTATGCAAATAAATTGTGCTTTTTTATCAGTTTTTTTAATATAACTTTTAAACTATTTGGAATAAATTTTTAAAAGTAGGTGCATTCACCAGATTACCTTCATAGGTACCTTCTGGTACAAACAGAATCGAAATCCGACAAGTACTTTTTGAGATTTGCTTGACGAAAGAATTTTTTTGACTTTTAATATCGGTACGTACTCTGAGTATAAGACTTCGCTACGCTCAGACAATTATTTAACCAATTTATAATCGACTCAGAATTTTAAATATCTTAGGCAGACGATTTTTATAGACGATTAATTTTAAGAGAAAAAGAAATGAAATGAATTTATTGATATGCACAATATCAAATGTTGACTGAGGGAAAATAAATAAATAGATAAAATAAAATAATGATTTTTTTAAAGGTATGGTTTTGGAATAAATTTAATAAGACTTTCTTAAAAAGGGTTGATAAAAACATAGAAAAAATGAGTTTTATTTGGAATATTAAGAAATAGAGTTTAATTAAGAGTATTTTTAATTTAGAGCTATCTTTTAAATTTACGCATACTGGAAATAATGTTTTTTAAGGCTAATTAAGAATTTATACCGTTTTCATAAAGATTAACAGATTGGATCTAGAAACAAGAGTTTAATTTAATAAGTTGAAGAAAGTACGGAATATTATTATAAGTAAATTAATATAGTATAAAGGTTAGTTTTGGCGAAAAAAAAATTTAAAATTTGTAATATATATATGTGATATTGTATATATATAGTGTGGCAGAGTGATTATATATATATATATATATATATATATATATATATATATATATACACAGGGTGATTCTAAATTGCTTTTACAAAAAAGAGGGGTGCTAGTACACATCAAGACAAACAATATTAAATAAGAAATCAAGTCTCCCAAACGTTTTCCGAAGGAGATTGCCGCCATTAAATTTTAGGGTCCAAAATTTCAAATAATCAGAAAAAACGGAAAAATTGTCAATTGATTTGCGGTTTTCACTAAAACTATTCTTTATGTCAGTATTTCCTTGAAAATAAATTTTAAATATAATTTTTTAAAAATTCCGTTAGAGGGCGTCTTAAACTTTAGAGTAACAAACAACTATTTTTAGCCATTATTTTACCCAGCAACATTGCAATCAGTAGTTTTACCGTAAATTCTCGGGTTTATTTTTAACAGTGTACTCAATAATGTATAACCATGTTTCACCGTTTTATGCATTAATTATTTTGCTCGAATTTCAAACATTTTGTCTAAAACAATACTATTTTTCCTTCACATATAACAATGACTATTATACTTATTTATTACTTATACTTATTTTTAACAGTGTACTGAAAAATGCATAACCATGTTGCACCATTTTATGTATGAATTATTTTGCGCGAATTTCAAACATTTAGCCTATAACTTCATTTATTCGGAATGAGACTATTAATTACAAAGTAACCTTTACAAAAGCGCGAAAAAGGGATTTGATTGAATTATGCGAAGAATGCAGACTAAACTTGCCAAATAAAGTAACCATCCTGTCACTATTTGAAGTAATAAAAGATTGTGAAAAAAATTTTATGAAGATTTTACAAGAGAATTTTACAAGAGATCGTCTTGAAGTAATATCATCAGCTAGCAAGGAAAAGAAGTTAGAACTTGAATCTCAAGTAGAGAAGGAGAAAGAACAGAGATAAAAATGAAAGCAGAAGTGGAAGAAAGGAGACAGCGTATAGAGTTAGAGGAGAAAAAGTTGAGAATCGAGCTAGAAGATAGAGAAGTTAAAAAGAATATTGCCCAGTTAAACTGATGGCATTGAGCTCACAGGCTACGAGAGTTAATTGCGTTCGAAAAAGAAATATATTTTATTTAACTTGCTTTCATTGAAATTGACAAAATTGTAGAAAATATAAATGTTTTCAAATGCACTAAAAAGTAGAAAACGTTTAAAATAACCCTTAAATGCACGGAGTTAAAATTAAATTGCTGTGGATTAAATTATGGAAGATATATGTATTTGTACGGGAATTTTGCGAAGTTAACTAGCTATCGGCAATTTGACTTCGTATATGGCAACTTATGTTTCTCGCCAAACTTGTGGATACTTCGCAAAGTTGGATAAAATTTGGCGAATTTGTGACAACCCTGTCATGAGTATTTTTCCACAAATACTTATTTTTGACACTAATGCTGATTTCTTCACACGAAAGAAAAAGTAATTATTAACCCCTTGAGGACGAGCGACTGGTATATGTGCTTCTTGATCCAGAATACCTTCTTCTTAACACCAGTTTTTTTTTTTTTGGTAAAATTAACCTTATTTAATCAAAACATTTTCGTGATTCATTGACCGTTTTTTTATTCGTTCATAAAAGTATTAAGCAGAGAACTCTAGTCCTAAGGGTTCCAGTAAATTCCCTTCGTTGCCATATCGATCTATTTAAATCAATTTCCTATTCCTGTATTGCTCTCATGAATACGATTTCAAAGCTCTATGTCAATGGGAAATGGATGAAAAATTGGCACTGATGTAATATACATATTTAGTAATAAAATGATTATTCACTTTCATTTTCTTTTTTAAAATTATATAAATTGTTTATTTATATAGTTAGTAATCATTATTATTATTATTTACTTACTGTAAATTCTTTTTTTAAAATAAGAGAAAATAATTTAAAAATGTATGTGTAACAGGTATTCGAAAACGAGGTTTCCGCCAAATGCAAGTTAGAAAAAATCGCGCCAAATCTTGCCAATCATGTATATGCCAAAAAATGAATCACGAGACTTAAGTTCAACACACACAAAAAAAATGTGAGTTAAAAGAAGCATGTAATAAAAATAAACAAAATAAGAAGAAATGATGTGGTAAATCAAAATATTTTATTAAAACATATAATTGTTTTTAATTTTTACACGTAAAGTATAAAATATTTTTTGGCGATTAAAAAATGCTATTGAGAGATTATCACAAGATCTCAAAATCAATGTTTGTATGATTTTTTCTTTTAAATAAAAAAAAAAGGTTTCATTTTTTGCGCAAATAAATTTTAATATGTTTTAATAAATATTTATATGTTTTAATATATATTTATATAAATTTTAATATGTTTTGCGTAAATGATTTCTATTTTCTCAGTGTACTCTAATTCGGATGTCTACGAGAACGTTTAGCCAGGGAAAATTTATGCAAATAAATTGAACGACGTATGCAAAAAAATTGAACTTTTTTATCAGTTTTTTAAATGTAATTTTAAAACTATTTGGAACTAATTTTTGATAGTAGGTGCTTTCAGTAGGTTATCGTCATAGGCACCTTCTGGTAAAATCAGAATTGAAATCCGACATTCAGATTTGCTTGACGAAAGAATTACACTTGCTTTTTAATATCGTTCGTATCAGTGTATTAGCCTTCGCTTTGCTCAGACAAAAATTGTAAACAAATGAAACCTTAAATACAGCAAAATTCAATCGTTTATTACAACACTGATTTCTATTTTGCTTTTTTCTTAAATCTTTTCTTAAATGTTTAAACATACAGAATGATTAGTTAAAATTAAACTTATATTCTAGAAACATATATTAATGTTATATCTTTGGTGAATTTCAATGAATTCACATATTTTTTTCATTTTTAATTGGAAAATAATTAATAAAATTTTTTGTCGCAAAATAATGAGAATCCAATTAGCAATCTTTCATATATTTATATATTCTAACACTTTTAAATACTTTTATATACTCTAATTATACTCCAGTAATACACAAGTATTGTTCACATTCTTTGCCTTCGACTTCGGAACATCCCCTTATTTATTGTACATTATTTTAGAATATTGCACATAAGGCAGAAGAACTGACCTAAAAGCAGCTATGAATAAGAGCTGAAAGCTTTTTTTAAATTGTAAATAATCGCGAATTAACAAAAGTGAGGTTTTCAAAAAACTACATTTGCATATTTATATCCTTTTATTTTTCATTCAAGATCCAATTGAAGTAAGCTAATGCTGCACTTTTCTTTCACGCACTCAACAAATCTCTTTTATTCTTTTTAAATATTCATATAAGGTAAAGTGCCCATATTTCGTCCCCTTCCCTAATTTCGTCCCCATTAATTTCTCCGCTATTTTTAAAGTGGCGACACTGATGACGCAAGGCAAAACGAGCAGAAGATAAAATGATTCAGAAGTGAAAATTTTACTCGCCAAGATGAATCCGTGTATTATTAATGTCTAAATTTTATATTTTTAGAAGATCTAAGTTCTTGCTGCGTCATTTGTAGAACGATATTTACTTTACCGTAAATATTTATTTCCTGTTCATTGCATGTATTAAACGTAGGTAAGATGTTAACAGTACCATATAGTGAGTTTTACAATGTTTAGTTCATTTTACAAGAACAGAAGCATCGCCATACTAAAAAGTAGCGTTGTTCCAATTTCGTCCCCCTTTCAGTTCTTATTCTCGTACCGGAGACAAAGTTAGTAAAGCTTTTCAGCGCTCTCAACCATCATCTGATCAAACATTTTCAAGCAGTCAGGTTCAGCAAACTGTCACCCTAAAGAGATCAGGGAAATGCCACAAATCACAACAGTATTTTCTGCCCGAGGAGGTTCAGCAACATTGATCACCGAATCTCTGCATAAAAAAAAGTGAAAAATTCCCAGGCTTAAAAAAAATGCTCAGCTGAAATAATTTTCTGACAACTACCAAAATCCATCGTCTAAAAAGTCCAAACAGGACCTACCTAACATCTTTGATGACGAAATTAATTCTTCTGTTGAAATTTCTCATGATGATAATACAAGGAATGATGACGACAATGATGCATAATGCTCTACTTGTTTGAAGTGTTTTTCATATGTTAAACACGGGATAACAAAAGGTTCAGTACTTCCAGTGCTGCACATGACGGATGCTCAGGAGTAAAAAAATACACTTTATATGTCCCTCATGTTTGATGGATAATATGTTTTTATAGTATTACTGATGTTATTATTTAATATTAGGATTAATAGTACATTTGTTTGTACCTTAAGTGAAGGTGAATTAAGTTAATTATTTATTTTGAAATAAATTTTGCTTTAGTTATGAGTTAATCCATTTTTGGATTTTTTTCAGTTGGACGAAATTGGGACATTCTTTTTTATTTTTTTCATATTGAAATACTTTTGAAAAAACAATTTTAAGGATTGTTAAAGATTTTTTGTACAGCATTTGCCCATGTTTCTATATGTGAGAATAATTAGTCTATACAAAATAAAAATTTGGTAGATTTTCAGTGAAAATTAAAACTTCCAGGGCCCTGAAAGCATCTGGGGGATGATAATAGGGCACTTTATCTCATATATTTTCCGCTTAAAGCAAACCTTAACCCTGCTGTTCTGTTCGGGTCTATTTGACCCGAAAATTTTATTGTTCACTTATAAAAAAATTAGCGCAGAGATATTTCCATGAAACTTTTTGACTTTGTCCATTAGTAATGTAACTATATATTCTAGTATATAATTATATTCTAGTATATAACTATATATTCTACTATATATTCAAGTATCTAGAAATATTTACGTTTATTTATATTTCCAAGAGATATTTTTTAACTCAGTCCTAATGTACTGGTCGGGTCATATTGACCCGAGTAAAAAAATTTATCATACACTTTTAATTTTGTTTGGAATCATTCAATAAAAATAATTACTGCAACGTATCTATTTCGAAATCTGTTTCGTTGGCACAGGTGTTAGATCACGTGACAGGAGAGCAAAGTCAAATGTTGATATCATTGGCGGAAGAAAAAAATGCATCTGTTAGTAGCGTTTCTTTTTTCTTGCTGTATTTCAATTTCTAATAATTTGAAGAACAGTTGTATCTCTGAGTATTAGTGAAAAAATGGCGAAACGTAGAAATTTGAGCGACGCTGATATTGCTAAATTAATGGAAGCCTCTGACAGCGAAGAGGAAAAAGCGTCTGAGTATGAAAATCATACAAGTGAGGAAATTAAAAGTGAAAGTTCTGACAACGGTTTTGATATTGATATTCAAAAGACGCACAATATACAGAGTATTCAGTCTAAGAATCGTGAAATAGTATGGAAATTGAATCGCCATCTTCATTCTGGTCGATTAACGTCTGCTAATACTATAAAAACTACTCCAGGTGTCACAAGATATGCAACGACAAGGATAACTGACATAAAAAGCGCATTTGCGACGGTATTCAATTCTACAATCGAGAACGACTAAAAATGACTAATATAGAAGGAAGAAAAGTGTATGAAAAAGAGTGGAAAGATATTAGTACTGAAACTTTTCAAGCATACATCGGATTCTTATTATTAGCTGGTGTGTACAAATCATATGGAGAATCAACAAAAAGTCTGTGGAATTAAGAAACAGGCAGAAATATATTTCGTGCTACAATGTCCCTTGAAACCTTTCATATGATATCGAGAGTTATTCGTTTTGACAATAAATCTACCAGGCAAGAAAGAAGGTCTGTAGATAAATTAGCTAGTGTTCAAGATATTTGGGAAAAGGGGATAGAAATTAGACCTAAATTGTATAATCCAAGTGAAAATGTTACTGTAGATGAACAATTAGTAGGATTTCATGGACGATGCCCTTTCAAACAATATATACCTAGTAAACCCTCCAAGTATGGGATAAAAATATGGACTTTATACGAACATAAGAATATGTACATACGAAACTTCATATGTACTGAATGCACAAATTTATGCTCGAAAAAAATCAAGGATCAAAGCCAGAGAAAAGTCAGGGTATGCGGGTAGTGAGTGACCTTACTTATGGGTATTCGGGGCACAATGTTACATGTGATAACTTTTTCACATCCTATAACTTGGAAAAACTTCTTCTAAAACGGAAAATGACTATGCTTGGCACCATTAGAAAAAAGTAAGCCCGAATTTCCTGAGGAAATGCTAAACAAAGAAGTGCACAGCTCATCATTTTATTTTACAGAAGATACAACAGTTGTAAACTACATCCCTAAAAAGAACAAAAATGTTATTCTTATGAGCACTTTCCATCATGAAAATAAAGTTAGCGACAGACCTCACAAAAAACCACAAATGATATTAGATTATAATGCAACTAAAGGAGCGGTGGATAGTCTTGATCAACTTTTGAGTACATACACTTGTAAGAGAAAAACAAATCGCTGGCCAATGATAGTATTCTATAATATGCTTGATACATCTACTTACAATGCATTTATTCTGTGGATTTCAATAAACAGCAAATGGAATGAAAATAAATTAACCAAACGAAGGCTCTTTTTAGAAAAATTGGGGAATTTTTCCACACATTGAAGTAAGAAAGCATCTTCCCAGAAGCGAAGATTCAATCAAAATTGAGAAGAAAATGCGTAGTAAAAGTGCAAACGTACCCTCGGAATCAGATGAGAACACTTCATTGTGTACTAAATGTGCAAGATGCAAGTTCTTCACATAAACCAACGGCAACAAAATTAATATATTATGTTACAATTGCAAAAAACACACTTGCAAATTTCACGTAAGCTATTTTTGTCCAAATTGTAAATAAAAGTAAGTATTAAAATATTTTAAAGTTATTTTACTGGTGTTTTGTATTATTTGAAATATATTTAAGCTTATTTTACTATTTTTTAATTATTTCTAAAATAGTTATTTTCATTTACTGCTAGAAAAGGTAATATTCTAAATCGGGTCACATTGACCCGAACACTACATACGTATAGTAAATGCGAACAGAACAGCAGGGTTAATATGGTATTATCACCGAATGACACTGCACCTCTAAATTTCCATAGTTGGGTAGCAAAAGGTAACGTCTTCATGATTACAATCAGCGATTTATATGTTTATATTTTTGTATGTTTATATTTTTTATTCAAGTCTGTTTATTCAAGTCGAAAAGTTTACTAGGAGATATTTTTTACACTTGCAAGGCATATCTCAAAATACTTTTAGAATCATAATGGGATATCATAAATGTAAAAACAGGAGAACAGAAAATACTTTTATAAGATTGTTATTTTTATGTTTCTGGCTTATTGTGTAAAACTACATGTATGTAACCAGCAATACGATAATCAGCAAGTGAATGTTCATCAAAGATATTTTATTCAAACTACATCCAAATTTCTGTTTTATTAGAAAAAATAAGGAATTTGTTTTAAATAAGTTTTTTAATTCTCTTGTGCCTAAATGTCTAGAATTTCTGATAAACATACAATAATGAAAACAAAAATATGTAATTTCAATTTCATCCATGCACAACTTCATTAAATATCCATCCGCATACTTTATCTAAACAGAAACTATTTTCTGTAAGCAGTTTTATTTTTTTCCTTTTACTTAGCAGCGACGAAATAAACCTGTAAATATTTCGTCTGCATATTTTCCAACAATATTCGCAAATATTTTGCTGGAACTCAAAAGATAATTTATTACATCTGCCAGAGGTGGAATAGTTTCTAAACAATGTAATGCAGAATGATAACTAATATAGTACTAAGTAAGATTAGAAAAAAAATTTCCGTGTTTGTAACAGAAAATACTAAATTTTGAATTTTTTTTATATTATTTATTTTATTTTAAAGTACTAATATCTAGAACGTATCTTTTTAAAATTCAAGAAAGACCGCTTTCACTGACACTGTATATATATATATATATATATATATATATGTATATATATTAGACATCTTAATCTCCCTTTTTCTTTTATAAACCTGAGATTTATATAGACAATGTTTGTGTGTTGAAAGCATATGTCAACATGTCCCAGAGGAAAAGAATTCAAAATTTATATCTCTATCTTTTATTCAGGAGTTTTCTTTCATTCTTAAGTCAAAAGAGAAATTTTACGAAAATATAAAAAAATAATTTTTATCTAAAATAAAAATACCGATTATTTTTATTTTACATTTTTTATGTATGTGTTTTTTTAAACAAGAAACGTGGAATGTTTTTTATTACTCCTTTATAAAAATTTGTTATTATATAATTTTTATCTAAAGTAAAAATAGAGATTAGTTTTTTTTGAAAATTGTTTATGTATATATTTTTTAAAACAATATATGTGCAACATTTTTCATTGCTGATTTATCGAAATTTGTCAGTACGTTATCGATAATGTAAAAAAGCGATAATCAAAGCTTTTAATTCCAATCTTAATAACCACTTGACAAGTCAGCATTATTATTCTTTTATTTTGTAAGTATACAAATTAGTTATTAGTCTCTTATTTTATTGAGAAAATGTTTTTCATAAAAATACGTGTGGAATTATTTCAAATTCTACACTTATCAAAGATTTTTATTACAATACAGATAAGAAAAAAATCGACTATCTAAAATTATATTACCAAATTATGTAATAGCTTGATAAATCAGTATAAAGTTCCTACCTTTCAATCAAGGCAGCAACTTTTTCAAAGTCATATGAAACATCGACTGGTAATAATATTAATTCAAAATTAATATGCTTGTAACTGAAAAAAAATTAAAAATACAATACCTTAATTTTTTTTTTGGGGGGGGGGTGGGGGGAAGGGATGAAATGAAATTTATTAATTATTCTGTAGTATTTAAGACAGTATACTTATCTAAATAAATCCTAATGTATTTAGCGAAAAAAAACTTAAACAAATCTAACTCAAATGAAAATTTTATTGGAACACTATTTTCTAATTTCATTTTAATTGAGGTAGAAATAGTGCTACAGTAATTTTATTCATTTTTTTCCGGATATGCTATGAAAAATATTTGCTAACCACATTTTAAATTTATAAACAACAACAACAAAAAATATTTTACATTTTTCTAAAATATTATACAGGCTATTCAAAATGTCTGTGAAATAAAATTACAAAATTTCCAAAATATTTATTGAATGTGGATTTTCACTGAAAATTTTGCATCCACAATGCAACAGTGTACAGTGCCTAATTAAATTAAAAAAAATATATATATGAATTATCGGAACACCTCAAGGATGTGATATAAAGAAAATGTATTATGTTTGTGAGGGAGTGTCACTTTGTAATAAAGGCACTTTTGTGTTTTGAGTGAATTTCGGATGTCATTGGTCGAACATTTGTGAGTTTTGTGCAAATTTCTAGCCCAGTCTCTTCAGTTAGCAAAATATAAAATCTGTGAGTGCATGTGGAAGGAAGTGATTACGGGCGCTTTCCGTCCTTGTACGTCCTATAGTAGTTTGTGCTTAAACACAGAATTTTCTAGCCACTTTAGCGGTAGTGGGTGTGGAATTCAGAGAAAGGGTAAAGAGAACCGTGGTAAGATATTTTGGAAGTAACTTTAAAGTTGATTTTCGTTTGTAAATAAAGAGATCAATAACAGCCACTGGCTGTCAATCTAAAGATAGTTAGAGGAGACCCTCACGTTTTGCAGCAAGCCAAGAAAAGTATCGTAGAAGTGTTGGAAGAAGTAACAATACTTGTAACGATACTTTGTCATACGATATTCCAAAAATATGGTACAATCTGCTCAAAATAACTTGAACTCCCCACTTCTATCGAATTTGGAACATTCAGACTTCTCCCCCCCCCCTTTTTTACGTTGTTTTTGGTTCAGCCCACTTCGTTTAAAAGAACGCAATTTTCGACTTTTACTCTTTTGTTGTTTTAACCCTGATGATGAGCATTACATACTCGAAAGTACTAGGTTTTATTAATAAATAACACCTTTAAGTAATCTGAGTATTTTATTTTGGTTCTATGTATATAAATAAGGTAAATTAAAGGATTCGACATATGTGATATGTTATAGCATTTTAATCTTATAGAAGATCGTGGTTAAAATAAAAAACGTTCTTCTTTGTAGTAATTATATATTACCAGTGCGAAGTCATTTTCTAAATTCTCAAATTTAAGTCCACGCCCGCACTAAAATTACTGCTAGAATAAAAGTGTCTTAGTGTTAAATTCTAAGTATGTCTTCATTTGCACGTGCGGTCTCCCATGTTTAGAGTACTGGTCATCCAAATTAAGTAAAAAAAGTATGGATAGCATTCCGAATACCACATCAACATAACTCAAAATCAAATTTAAAAAAATATATCGTGGTGCCAATAGACATAAATTTAGAGCGAGAGACCGCAGAATAATTAAGTTTCCACTCAGAAAGCATTCATTTGAATTTCTGCAAATAGCACAAACCTTTCGCTGCATAGATTGTATGTTCTCTTCTTAATAATACTTGCTTACCTTTCACTGGAGCAAACATCAGCATCCCTTGAAAGTTTTCGATTGAATCTTAAATGACATTAATGTTATACAAATGTAAGATGCTTGTTTCTGCCAAAAATATATATATATATATATGTGTGTTTATGGTATTTTTCTTTCTTTTTCGGGAAGGGAGGTGATCATGATAGGAGGGTGGAATTTGATCATTATTCTATAGTATTTAAAGGAGTTTGTATATAAACAGTTAATATACTTCGATAGCGAAAGAAAAAAATTTTTAATCTGAAAGAAGCACTGTCCGTCGGAATAATTGATTAAAAATCGTTTTAATTTGTTCCCCAAAAGCATTGAAACAAACAATATGAATGCTAGTTTATTACAAATGATAAAAATCAGGTAAGAATTAAAAATAATTGTGTTAGTTTTTCATTTTCCAAATTACTTCTATTTATTTTGAGTTCAATGAATCACTGTGCTCATAAAAAAGTATTGTCTAAAGACTTAAATTCATCATAAGATTTCAGAAGAAACAAAAAAAAAATCTGAATATCTATTAAAAAAACCTATAATTAAATGAAGTTTTCAGAAGTATTCGACTTTGAAGAATAAATGTAATTTCATTTTTCATTCTTGAAGCTTTTTTTTACTTTGTTCAAATTATTAATTTCATCTTTATTATTTCCAAAGAGTCACTTTCTTAATTTTTCGAATGAAAATTATTTGATTTCTCCAAGGATAAGAGGAATAAATTTTTATCTTCTTTGCTTTTTCCACTTTTCACTATCGATAATTTAATTTATTTTTCTTCCTCTTTTGTCTGGGAAAGAATTTATTATTTAAACTAGCTAAGTATGTCTAATATAATCCCAAACGGCATTATTGTTTTTCTGAAAATATTACTTTTATAAATAGAAATGTAACCAAGAGAAAAAAAAACAAATTTAAGAGAATTCTATATTAATTTTTAAAACTTTTTAAAATGAGTGCGGGTATTTTTTTTCACGTATGACTTCAACAGTAATTGGAATTTTCATGACTTGAAAACAGAAAAGTGTAATGTTATTATGCATAAAGAGTATGTTAATGATAATGACAGAATCATCTTTTAGTAATTTTAACGTTATTCGTCTTTAAAAGTATGTTAAATAGTGGTAATCACAAAATACTCTTTTAGAAATTTTTTGTAAATTTTAAAGAAAATCCTTCAGATTTACGGCAAAAACTGCTGGCAGCAATGTTGCCAGCAGTTTATAACGTAGTAATTGCAATAAAATTAAATGTACATTTTTTTTATTACATCTAATTTTACTGCAATTTTTACGGTAAAAACAGCTGGCAACATTGCTATAACAGTTTTTGCCGTAAATTTGAAAGATATTTTTTGCAGTGTACTTTGTTCAGTCTAAAACATAAAGTTGTAAGTTAGTCACTTTTACGTAACTAAGTATTTGCTGTGTTTTTAAATTTGCACAAATGCAGTTATGTTATAAAATGTACTTTACACGATCCAAAAATTTATGTAAAAAATTTGTGCAAAAAAGGTATGTAAAATTACTAAAAATTTTTTAGTGTATTGAGATGTCTAGATGATTATGTAAGCGCACAAATTTTTTCAGCTGTTCTATAACTGAGCAAGTCTTATATATATATATATATATTTATATATAATTATAATCCATTTCAGTAGAAAAAAAATGTATACAATGAAAGAAGCATTGTCCGTCGAAATAATTGATTAAAAAACATTCCAAATTTATTCACGAAAAACATTAAAACAAAAGTAACCAATATGAGTTTATTACGAAAAAAACAGCGTTATCCGAATCATTTATATATATTTTGAGTTCAATAAGTCAATGTGATTAAAGTAAAAAAGTATTGTATAAAGACTTAAATTCATCATAAGATTTTAGAAGAAACATAAGAAATAAATTTCTGAACATCTATTAAAAAAACCTATAATTTAATGAACTTTTCGGAAGTATTCGACTTTGAAGAATCAATGTAATTTTATTTTTCAATCTTGAAACTTTTTTTTATTTTGTTCAAATTATTAATTTCAGCTTTATTATTTCAAAAGTGCCACTTTCTTCATTTTTCGAATGAAAATTATTTCATTTTCTAAAGGCTAAGACGTATAAGTGTTTATCCAGTTTGCTTTTTCCACTTTTCGTTATCGATAATTTGATTTTTTTTCTCTGTTCGGTGGGAAAGAATTTATTATTTAAAACAGTTAAGTATGTCTAATATAAGTCCGAATAGCATTCATTTATCTGAAAATATCACTTTTATCAATTGAAATGTGACTAAGAGAAGAAAACAAATTTAAGAGAATGTTATATTAATTTTCAAAACTTTAAAAAATAAGTGCGGGTATTTTTTCCTGGTGTGTAAGACTTCAACACTAATTTGGATTATTCATGACTTGAAAATAGAAAAACGTAATGTTATTCTACATGAAGAGAATGCTAATGAGGATCATAGAATACTCTTTTAGAAATTTTAATGTTATTCGTCATTAAAAGTATGTTAAATAATGGTGTAATGGTATGTTAAATAAAGTTGTAAATTAGTCACTTTTACGTAAATAAGTATTTGTGTAAGTGTTTTTAAATTTTCACACCTACACTTATGTTATGTATGTACTCAGCACGTCCCAAAAGTTTATATTTAAAAACAAATGCAAAAATATGTAAAATTTATTGGGGTGCCTTGATGATTATGTAAGTGCAACCCAGATTACAAATAAAATTTTGGTAAGGTTTTTTCTAATTTTTTTATTCTTTTATAAAGCAGCGATACATATTCAAGTGAAAGTTCATCAAACATACTTTATTCAAACTACGTACTAGTATCTATTTTATTAGAAAGAAAGAGAGATTTGCTTTACATAAGTTTTTATTTAATTCATTTGTACCTAAATTTCTTGAATTTCAGATAAACAAATAATAATGAAAACAAAAATAAGTAATTACCATTTCATTCATGCACGAGTTCATTAAATATCCATTCGCATATTTCATCAACCCAAAAACAATTTCCTGCAAACAGTTATATTTTTTCTTTTATTTAGTAATGGCAAAATAAACCTGTAAATAAATCGTCCGCATATTTTCCGACATTTTTCGCAAATATTTTGCTGGAACTCAAAAAATAATTTATTATATCTGCAAGAGATGAAATAGTTTCTAAACAATGTAATGCACAATAATAAGTAACACAGTGCTAAGTAAGATTCGAAAAAAAAACTTACGTGTTTGTAACCGAAAATACATATTTGTAGAAAACTTGTATTAAATAAATAAGTGATATTATGTACCTTCTTCAAGAACATTAAATATTCTTTTTGAAAAATATGAAATTTTTATTAAACACATGTGTTTTTAGTTGAAGCAGAGAATAAAACTATGAATTAATATCAATTTTCATTGTAATTTTCCTTAATCTTTCAAGTTTAGTCAAATTTTCGTAAAAAATTGCCTTGATGTAAAACCTTCTAAAACAAAATCCATTCAATATATTTCACTTGTTTAAAAAACAATATATTAGTAAAATAATTACCGTAGTTTTGAAGCAAAATATTAGTAGTATTTTTTAAATTTACAAATATATACCAAATTTTGTACAGAAAAAATACCTTTTAAAGTGTATTTTTCAATAACAATTGTTGTAAATTAATATATACAAACTTATAAGCTGCATTTTTGCTTCATAACACAGCTTTAAATGAGCACAACCTTATTAAAAAATTTTATTTTAATATCGTAAAAACTTTTTAAAAATTGATGTCTAAACGTAAACGTATACAATGAAAAACGCAGTTTTCAAAAAACGAAAAGTAATATTTTGTTAGAGCACATAAAATTGTGTATAAAATTTACAATTTTATAATTCATCCTATTTGTAGGTGTTTACGTATTTGTTTATATACTACACGGCCATTGATGACCGTCCACTTGCGATTTTAGACATTTTGTTAAATATCTATTAAAATTCACGAGAAATTATCCCGAAACTCTTAATGTATAAATATAATAGTACAAGTCATACATTTCCGTGAAGATTTTTTTCCGAAACTCCATAGAGGACCGTCAACAAATTAAAAAAGAATGAATATCTTTTGGATAACCCTGTCAAAACTAATGTAGCAAAAGCGCTTAAAGTGTAGATTATGATTAAGTCACTTATTGTAAAAAACTGTGTTCATTTTTATGCGAATAGCATGTATACTCGTTAAAAAATTAAGGTTTTTATAAAAATTGTCCCAATTTTTGCCAAGTTTTTTGATTATAATTTGCAGAGTTCTTAACAACAAGTAACATTCTTTTCTGAAAAGATGACAAATAATATTGCACACAATACCCTGTAATCAGAATTAAAAAAAAATCAAAACTGTATGATAAATGAGAAGGTTTACTAAATAATTTTTCACTGCGCACGCTTCAACTATATCAAAGTTTCACTTGCATATTGTGTTAGCTATATGTATAGAGCAACTTTTGTGAAAATGTCAAAATCATAACTTAAAAATTCTGAAAGTAATCGTCTATAGAATAAGCACAAAATCCGTTGTTGCCAAAATGAAGCAAAAAATGAGGGATTTTATCCAAATATAGCAGAACATCCCATATTGTGTATTCTATATTGACACTAATCAATGAATATATGGATACAACCCTCTTGTTTTTGCTTCATTTTGGGAATAAGAGATTTTCAACTTATTCTATGGACGATTGTTTTCAGAATTTTCAATCTATAAATTTAGGACTTCCACAAAAGTTGCTCTATACATTTAGCTAACATAATATGCAAATGAAATTTCGATATCGTTAACGCATGCGCAGTGAAAAAATTATTTAGTAAACCTACTAATTTGTCATACAATTTTTTATTCTGATTAGAGGATATTATGTACAGTGTTGTTTGTCATATTTTCAGAAAAGAATATTATTTAATATTAAGAGCTCTGCAAATTATAAGCAAAAATCTTGAAAAAATTTGTGACTGTTTTTAAAAAAAAACCTTAATTTTTCTACAAGTAAGCATGTTATCAATATAAAAATGAACACAGTTTATTACAATAAGCCACTTAATTATAATCTACAGTTTGAGAGCTTTTGCTGCATTAGTTTTGACAGGGTTATCAAAAAGATATTCATTCTTTTTTAATTTGTTAACGGTCCCCTATAAAGTTTCGGGAAAAAATCTTCACGGAAATATATGACCTGCACTATTATGTTTATACACTTAGAGTTTCAGGATAATTCCTCATGTATTTTTATAGATATTTAACAAAATGTCTAAAATTGCAAGTGGACGGTCATCAATGGCCATGTAGTGTATATTTGTGTATTTAAATGTCTTGCTTACAATTCTGTGGCTCTTTAAAAGGCTACTTTCGGTTCCTGAAATTCTCTCTTGGTTTATAATTTAGACTTTAACATCGCCTTTTTTTTTTTTTTTTTTTTACTTTTTAAAAAATTTGTACCTTTTCCACGTGCAATATTGCTTATTGCACATATACAAAATAATTTCAATGCAAGCGGTCTTAAAACGAGTAGAAATATGACTATACAACGTCTTCTTTGTGAAATGAAAATATTGACGCCTACTTAAATTGAATCTGGAACTTAACACATTGTCCAGAAGCCTCTTTTTTAAAAAAGAGTCAATGTTGTCCGGTTGTTGGTAAGTGAAGAGACAATTTATTTTAACTGGAAATATTGCCATAAGTCTCATAAATGTTTTAAAAATTACCAAGCACCTTCAGTAAAATAAACATCTGCATGAAAATCCTATAGAACTGCGGTATATAGTCCGTAAAAAAAGAATGAAAATTGCATTTTAATTTGCCGATTTATTCTAGGTTTACGAAAAAAATTAATTTTCCAAAAACGTTCTTTTATGATAAATATCTTGTAAAAAAAGAAATTGTTCTCTTCATACTCAATTTGTTTAAATAATTTTAAATAAAAACACTTTTATAGCTATAGCATTCTCATATGCATTTATTTATATCTTTAATAAAATTAAATGATCGTATTACTCGGTTAAGCATAAAATCTAAATTTATTAAAATTATTTTAATCGTAAAATTAAGATCCAATTCAGAGCTATTTCATGTCTTCTTCGATATTTTTAGTTTATGGGGACAACAAGAGAACTTTATTAAGGTCATAGAAACAATGACTTATTCGTAAACAAAAATTTATAACGACAGGACTCTTAACCTCTTCAGACCTGAGGTACACAAGTGTGTACCTCCATTCTTTTCCTCATAAAAACTAAACTGTTCGAATTTTTTGCATTTTTACTTTATTTCTATGCAGCTGAATGTTTTTCGCTTTAATGCAAAACCAATAAAAGTCAGCACTGATGAATATTACCTCATAAAATAAATATCATTTTCCTCCGAGTTTCGAAAATACCTTCTAGGCATGTGGTCAAGAAAGTAAGAAATATTCATGATTATTTAACTTAAATGCTTTACAATAAAAAAGTTTGAGGATTTGCTGATCATTTAGTTGTTTAAAGACCTTACTTCTGTTATTGCCTAAATTTATATTACTGATAGTTTAACTGATGTTTTAAGGGGACTAGTACTTTTATATCTATATTTGTAAACCTAAATTACGTCTCCCCTAAAGCACTGATTTCATAAAAATGACTCTTTCTGTCATCTATGGTGTCATTTCGATTATACAAAAGCGATAAATATGTATTTGTAGAGTTATTTTATGCTCAGGTCTGAAGAGGTTAATAAGGCAGTGATTATTAAAATACACTTAAAACAAGTCTACCAGAAACAGAGTAAAACTGAAGAAATGTAGAAACATAACAGCTTATACATATAATTTAAACTTATCGAAATAGTAGTAAATTAATTCAATATTTATGTTGTTAATTTTTGTTGTACTTTGTTGTAATTTTTGTTGTTAATTATGTTGTATTTTGTTACGTACCACAAATTTAAACACACATTTTAACAAGTAATTTCCAAATGAATTAAAATTACTTGATGTTGGCGAAGAAAAAGTGTTACTCGCCAAATCATGTCTTTTTGTTCCAAAAAACCAAAAAGAATTTTATTTTTTTACAGAATTTCTACTGTAACACCTCAGTTAAATTTGACTGATTTTTTATAACGTAGATTAATTTTTTCGTCGACAGTTTTTTCCAAAATATTTTGAGGAGGCGTTTTAAGGACACCTTCCTTGTAAAATAATTTAGTATTTATAATTTTTTCATTATATTATGAATTAACTTTTTTAATTAAAAAATATTGTTTAAATTTCTTTTATTACATTATATTATGAATTAACTTTTTTAATTAAAAATTATTGTTTATACCTATTATTATTCTTAGATTAACTTTTCAATTTGAACAAGCACAAAGATAAAAGAAATAATGCTTAATAAGAAAGAAAAGAAAACACAAAAGAAATAAATAGAAGATTTTTTTTCCACCAATAAGTAAAATAAATTTCTCTAGCATGTGTGTGAAAGAGAAATTCAAATATAATTTCATTTCAAAGGTGAATTTCATATCCTACACACATTATCAAAATTGTTTTCTAAAATCTTTTAAAAGTTTTTAATTCAAATGAAATACTGTGTTGTTGTTCTTACTGACGTGTGCTTAAAGGGCAAGAGGAGTGCTAGTGCTACCACTGAACTACACCCAGAGAGTTGGAATTCAGACTTCGGCAGCAGAAGATGTTCGGTAAAGCCCCAATAGATGGCAGGCCTAACATTGCCACCTCTTCAATTTCGATAAGTCACAAAAGGGGAGGGAATGTTTTGACAGAGACCCATGGTAACTTCTACGACCGACCACGGGATTTTTAGAATCCCTTTAATTTAACGAGCGCGTATACTGCATACACTCGTTGGGTCTTTGGTGATGTCCAGCTTCGAACCCAGGGCCTTTCAAGTTGGAGTTCAGTGCTATTACTACTATTCTATCACGGCTAATTGAAATAATGTGAGACAAATATTAGTATTTATAGTTTGATAAACCGGAATTCACACCAGTTTCCTTTAAGAATGAATTCATAATTATATTTTTCATTCGAGAATATTTTCTATTCTTAATATTTTTTATAATATTTGTTTTTTTTTATTATTGAAAAACAATTTTACATTATTTATTTTATTTTTAAAGTTCTAATATCTAGAACTTCAAGAAATAACGCTTTAAACGGCACTATGTGAATATATATATTTGTATCAGTCTTCTTATCCTCCCTTTTCCTTTTATAAAACCTGAGATTTATATAGACAATGTTTATATGTGGAAAGCATTTGCCAAAATCTTTCAGAGGAAAAGAATTCGAAATTTATTTTTCTGTCTTTTATTCAAGAGTTTACTTTCATGCTTAAGTAAAAAAGCAAATTTTATCGAAAATTAAAAAGGTAATGTTTATCTATAGTTATCTAATTTTCCTAAAATATAAAAATATAATTTTTAATTAAAGTAAAAATACAGAATAGTTTTAATTTAAATTTCTTATGTACATATTTTTTTAAACAATGCGTGTATAATTTTTTTAATTGCTCACTTATCGAAATTGGTTAATACATTATGCATAAGGTAAAAAGCGAAACAATATCTAGAACATTTTTTATTCTTAATTCTTTATAAAATTTACGTTTTTAGAGCTATTAAAAACAATTCTGTAATATTTATTTTGTTTTAAAGTTCTAAAATCTAAAACTTAACTTTTTAATTTTCAGAAAGGATGCTTTGACGTGCATTATATATATATATATATATATATATATATATATATATATATATATTCCCTTTTTCTTTTTTAAATCTGATATTTATATAGACAATGTTTATATGTGGAAAGCCTTTTCCAAAATATCAACAACAAACAATTCAAAATTTATTTCTCTGTCTTTTATTCAAGAGTTTTCTTTCATGTTTAAGTAAAAAGAAAATTTTATCGAAAGCCAAAATGATAATGTTTATCTAAAGTAAAAATACAGATTAGTTTTATTTTAAATTTTTTATACATGTATTTTTTTAAACAATACGTGTAAAATGCTTTTAATTATTCCTTTATCGAAATTTTTTAAAGTTTAATTTTTATTTAAAGTAAAAATAGAGATTAGTTTTATTTGAAAATTGTTTATGTATATATTTTTTAAAATAACACATGTGAAATGTTTTTAATTGCTCATTTATTGAAATTTGTTAGTACATTATGGATAATGTAAAAAAGCGAAAATCAAAGCTTTTACTTCCAACCTTAATAATCACGATTATCGTTCATTTTCAAAACGAAATCATGTATTTGTATAAATAAAGAAAATATTCTCTGAAGAGGAGTCTGATTAAAGGCTTGAAAGTACTAAGATCTTTTAAATAAAATTAATTATTAACATCTATATTTGATTATTTTAATCGCGTTTTAAGTAAACCTGAACATTTTAAAGTTCTATAATATATTTTGTGTTAAAAGCAAAGTGAAAATTTTATTTCGACAAATATTTTTATATTTATTTTCAAAATTTTCTAATTTCCTTTTAATGGTCGTAAAAAGTACTACAGTAATTTTATTGATTTTTTTCGGATATGCTAAGAAAAACATTTACTAACCATATTTTAAATTTATAAAAGACAAAAACAAAAATAAATGTTTTAGATTTTTCTAAAATATTATACAGGCAATTAAAAATTTCTGGGAAACAGAATAACAAAATTTCCAAAATATTTATTGAATGTGCATTTTGATTGAAAATTTTGCATTCACAATGCAATAGTATACAATGCCTGACTAAATTTAAAAAAATGAATTATCAGAACACCCCAAAAATATGGCATAAAGAAAATGTTTTATGTTTATAGAACACGTCATGCAAATTAGGTAAAAACTACGGATACCATTCTGAATACCACATCAAAAATGAAAGTAATTTTTTTTATAAATACCGTGGTGCTAACAAACATAAATTCAGATCTTGAGACAGCAGAATAATTATGTTTTCACACAGAAGCATTCATTTGAATTTCTGCCAAGCCTTTCGCTGCAAAGACTTTATGTTCTCTTCTTAATAATACTTGGTTACCTTTGAATTAAGAAAACGTTTGCATATTTTGCAAAATTTCGATAAAATCTTGATTGACATTAATGTTATACAAATGTAAGATCTTTCTGCCATAAAAAAATAGAAATTTAATGTGTTTGTGATATTTTTCTCTACTTTTTTTGAGGGGAGGGGAAGAGATAATGGTGATAGTGATAATGGTGATAATGGTGAGAGGTTGAGGTAGAATTTGATGATTATTGTGTAACATTTAAAACAGAGTTGGTATATAAACAATTACTGAAATACTTCGATAGCAAAAGAAAAAAAAATCTAAAAGAGACAATGTCCGCCGGAATAATTGGTTAAAAATCATTTTTTATTTATTCTCCAAAAACATTGAAAGAAAAACATCAATGCTAGTTTATTACAAAAGAAAAAGAAACAGATAAGAATTAAAAAAAATAATTATATTATGTATCTGTTTTCCAAATTGCTTTTATAAATTTTGCGTTCAATAAATGAATGTGCTCCAAAAAAAAGTATTGTAAAGACTCGAATTCAACGTAATATTTGAGAAGAAACAAAAGAAATAAATTTCTGAATATCTATTATAAAAACCTATAATGGAATAACCCTTTTTGGAAATATTCGACTTTGAAGAATCAATATGTAATTTCATTATTCATTCTTGAAACTTTTTTATTTTGTTCTATTAATTTGTATTAATTTCATATTTATTATTTCCAAAGAATCACTTTCTTCATTTTTCAAATGAAAATTATTTGATTTCTCCAAGGGTAAGACGGATGAATTTTTATCTAGTTTGCTTTTTCCACTTTTCTCAATCAATAATTTATTTTCTTTCTTTTCTGGTTGGGAAAGAATTTATTATTTAAGATAGTTAAGTATGTCTAATATAAGTCCGAATGACATTAATATTTGTCTGAAAATAATATTTTTAGGAATTGAAATGCAACGAAGAGATGAAAACAAATTTAGAGAAAATTATGTTAATTTTCAAAACTTTTTAAAAATAAGTGCGAACATTTATCCTCATATGTAAGACTTCATTACCAATTTGGATTGTGTATGGTTTAAAAATAGAAAAGTGTAATGTTATTCTACATTAAGAGTATGTTAATAATGATGATAGAATCCTCTTTTTTGGAACTTTAATGCTATTCATCATTAAGAGTATGTTAATAGATGGTGACCAAATGTGGTTGAAGGTATTTTTAATATTTTAATGTTTTTAAATGTTTATATTTTTATAACTACAACAACGTAATGAACATTTTGTAATGCTTAACAAATTTATCGAGTCATAGCTGTTATTCACAATTGCAGACAGTTATCAGATTTAACTTTATGATAGTAAATACCATTTTCAGGTTCTTTCTTTTTCATTATTGCAGTAACATTTTCAAATATTAAAAAAAGTATAATTAGTTATCTTTTTTGCTTTTTATAGCATTAAATAGCGATGAAGTGTATAGATAATTGCTCCAAGTTAGTAAATAAGAATAAAATTAATAATAAATAATTAAAATTATTAATTTTTAGCTTATTTTTGAAATGCATAAAAATGCTAATAAAGGGAAATTTCAAACTTGATACGAATTTTTAGAAACGTTTTTCATTCCTTTAGATATTTGTTTTCGTAATATATTATTTTTATGTTACTGAAAAAAATTTAGATTTGCCAAATTAAGAACTATGATAGCTTATTTTAATAGATGTTGATAAGTAATTGTTTATTAATAAAAAAAATAAAGAAAAAATAGAGATATAAGTAAATACGAACGTGATTGTGTGGAACTTAATTATATTCTTTTAGGAATTTATCGTACTCTGTACAGTAAGCATAAAGTTGTAAACTAGTCATTTTTAAGTATGTAAGTATTTGCGTAAGTTTTTTTTTAAAATTTGTACAAGTACACTTGTGTTATAAAATGCACTCTGCACGGTGTAAAAAATTATGTAAAGAAATACAAGCAAAAAAACTATGTGAAATTACTAAGGATTTTTTTTAGTATATTGGGATGTCTAGATGATGAAGATTATTACTAGATGATTATATAAGTACAGTCCCAATTACCGATAAAATTTTGGTGGCATTTTTTCTAATTTTAGTAGATTCTTTTGCAAAAGTGGAGACTTTTGCAGCTGTTTTGTAAGAGAAGAGTTCATACAAAAAAAAAACAATCTTAATCTATTTCGATAGAAATTTATTCTCGAAAAACATAAAAAAATGAGTTCATTACGAAGAAAAAAAACAGATAAGTATTAAAAACGAATTATATTCTTTATCCGTTTTCCGAATCATTTATGTATATACACTATATGGCCATTGATTATTGGACACTTGTGTATAAATATAATAGTATAAGTCATACATCTCCGTGAAGATGTTTTCCCGAAACTTCATAGGGGACCGTCAACAAATTAAAAAAGAATGAATATCTTTTGAATAACCCTGTCAAAACTAATGTAGCAAAAGCGCTCAAACTCTAGATTATGATTGAATGCCTTATTGTAATACGAATTGTTCATTTTTATGCAAATAGCATGCATACTCGCGGATTAATTAAGGTTTTTATAAAAATGGTCCCAAATTTTTCCAAGTTTTTTCCTTATAATTTTCAGAGTTCTTAATATAAAAATATTTTTTTCAGAAAATATGACAAACAACATGGCACACAGTACCCTGTAATCAGAATTAAAAAATAATGAAAATTGTATACAAAATGAGTTGGTTTACTAAATAATTTTTTACTGCGCATGCGTCAACGATATCAAAATTTCATTTGCATATTATGTTAGCTAAATGTATAGAGTAACTTTTGTGAAAGTCACAAAATCATAACTTGAAAATTCTGAAAATAATCGTCAATTGAATCAGTTGAAAATCCGTTATTCTCAAAATGAAGCAAAAACAAGAGGAGTTGTATCCATATATTCATTGATTAGTGACAATATGGAATACACAATACGGGATGTACTATTACATTTGGATAAAATCCCTCATTTTTTTGCTTCATTTTGGAAACAACGGATTTTGTCCTTTTTCTATAAACGATTACTTTCAGAATTTTCAAGCTATGATTTTGAGACTTTTACAAAAGTTGCTCTATACATTTAGCTAACGTAATATGCAAATGAAATTTTGATATCTTTAACGCATGCGCAGTAAAAAATTATTTAGTAAACCTACTCATTTTTCATACAATTTTTATTATTTTTTAATTCTGATTACAGGGTACTGTGTGTAATGTTGTTTGTCATATTTTCTAAAAAATATATTATTTTATATTAAGAACTCTGAAAATTATAAGGGAAAAACTTGGAAAAATTTGGGACCATTTTTATAAAAACCTTAATTACTCTGCGAGTATGCATGCTATTTGCATAAAAATGAACACAGTGTATTACAATAAGGCTTTCAATCATAATCTAGAGTTTGAGCGCTTTTGCTAGATTAGTTTTGACAGGGTTATTCAAAAGATATTCATTTTTTTAATTTGTTGACGGTCCCCTATGGAGTTAAGGTAAAAAATCTTCACGGAGATGTATGACGTATACTATTATATTTATACACTAAGAGTTTCGAGATGATTCCTCATGTATTTTTCTAGATATTTAGTAAAATGTCTAAAATTGCAAGTGTCCGATAATCAATGGTCATATAGGGTATTTTGTGTTCAATAAGTCAATGTGATCAAAGTGAAAACAAATTACACTGCTCAAAACAATTAAAGGATATTGCAGTTTTAGGTGGATTTTGTATCTGGGAAACTTTTTAGCTGATTGATAAATGGTGGACAGACATAGTAGGTTATGTGAGAATAAACTACACATGTTTGGCAGAAAAAAATGCACTTTATTGTGCATTTGTGTACAAAAGGAAAAAAACACAATTTGTGCATATGCGAAAAAAAAGAATAAGAAAAGGTGTTTTCTTCAAAGAAAATCATTTTCAGTAGGGGGTATGGTTTCCACGGGCGGCCAGCAACGTTGAAGACCTATGAGGCATGGACTCAATGAGGCTATTAATGACGAGTTGGGGTATTCTGCCCCACTCTTCCAGAAGAGCTCTTTCCAGTTCTTGGAGAGTTTGTGGGGGTTGTTGGCGGCCAGAAACTCGTCTTCCTAGAGCATCCAAAACGTGCTCGATTGGATTCATGTCTGGAGAACACGCTGGCCATTCCATTCGAACGATTCCTTCCTCGAAAAGGAAATCCTCCACCACGTTTGCACGATGTGGCCTGCAGTTATCGTCCATTAAAATGAAGTTATCTCCAATTGCTGCAGCGTAAGGGACTACAATAGGTCTGAGGATCTCATCCCTATATCGGCGACCATTGAGAGCTCCATCTCGAATGATGTAGAGGTCAGTGCACCCGTCAATGAAGATGCCACTCTACACCAACACTCCTCCACCGCCAAATCTGGCATTTTCGTGCACGAACGCAGGATTATTCCTACTGCCACGGTCCCTCCAGATAAAAATACGCCTATTATCCGGATGCACAGAAAAACGGGACTCGTCAGAAAACAGAATATTGCTCCATTCATTTCTCCTCCAGTTGACATGCTCGGTTGCCCACTCCCTGCAGTCGCGACGATACCTTGATGTTAATCTAACACATACCATCTGTCGGCGAGCATACAGACCTACAGCATGGAGCCGGTTTCGAACAGTCTGAGTTGAAATCGTGGTGCCTGTAGGCGAGCGAAGGTGTTGTTGGAGAAGAGTAGTGTTCATGTTTCGGTGTCTCCGAGCTGTTAACGCTAAATACCGATCTTCATTGGGCGTTGTCGCCCGTCTACGACCTTGCCCTGGTCTTTGGCCTGCACATCCACTCTCCAAAAAACGGTTCCAGGTCCTGGAAATGACACTTTGTGACACTCCAATGGCTTGCGCTACTTCGGCTTGAGTTTGGCCCCCTTTTAACCTACCAACAATTCTCCAAGCTTCTGAATCTGTCAAATGACTTCGCTGAGACAGCGTACTCATCGAAACAAAGCAATCACTGAATGCCTTTCATTCTTGTCTTCATTCTCTTTTATCCAGTTGAAAGTCAAATTTCATTCGCTGCCGCTGAAGCGACGTTTTTGACGTCGAACTCAAAATTTGCATACTCCACAGTTTGAAAACCAGAAAAATTTGCATTTGTGATTCTCTTCTTCTATTTTCGGCAAAAAAATTTCTTTTATATTTTTATTTTATATAAAACTTCAACTATCCTTTAATTGTTTTGAGCAGTGTATATAAAGACTTAAATTCATCACAAGGTTTGAGAAAAAAAAAATAAATAAATTTCTGAACATCATTTTTTAAAACTATAATTTAATGAAGCTTTAAAAATATTCGCCTTTGAAAAATCAATGTAATTTCATTTGTCATTCTTGAAACTTTTTTTTTAGTTCAAATTATTAATTTCATCTTTATTATTTCCAAAGAAACACTTTCTTCATTTTCCAAATGAAAATTATTTGTTTTCCTTAAGGATAAGAGGAATAAGTTTTTTATTTAGTTTGATTTTTCCATTTTTCGCTATCGATAATTTAATTTATTTTTCTTTCTCTTTTGGATGGGAAAGAATTTATTATTTAAGATAGATAAATATGTATATAATTGATATTAATCAATATCTCAATTAATTTTCAGCAGTGAATTACGCTATTAAATCTAGAAGATTTAATACATGAATTTTCACATTACTATAATAAGCGTAGAACCAAGTTTTAGTGAAAAATGTCTGAGCCAGGGATCGAACCGAAAATGGTAATATTCTGTGAATGATATGAATATCCGAATTATAATATTCTCTGTTAAAAGTCAATTGAAAAATTACTTATATTTAAATACGTTTAACATAGTTGATTCATCAGAAATATTTTTTAAATGTTGTTTTGAACTGAATATAGGTAATATCAGTTTATTAAGAGCTTCTATTAATCTAGGATAAATTACATTAAAACTTTAAAAAATGCATTACTTAACGATACATAATTGTACACTCACCTTAGAAAAACATTTATCTGAAAATCCACGATTTTTAAATTGGTGCGAGTATTTACACTACATTTATTTATTAATATTTTTTATAATTATTGCTTGTATAACTAGTATACTAACTTATAATATTATAACAAAAAGAAGGTTTCGCCTAAGATTAGAAAAATACTAGACAATATTTAGAAAATGTAAAATGCCATGAAATAAATAATTGAAGTTTATTATTTAAATTAACGGAAACTTTTGAAGAAAATATTTATACTTTCGTGCTTTTAGAATTTTTCGAGAAAAAGAATTATGCACGAAATGTATTTTTAATAGCGATGAAATATTAAAATTTAAATTTAAAAATAAGCCGTTTGCACTAAACGTTAAGTTAATTGAAATACAATCTTAACGTGGTTGATGAATTCGAGGTTTTTAATGTTTGTAATGTACATAAAACTAATTAAACAACTTTCTTTTAAATGTGTATTTACGTGCAATTTAATTAGTGTTTTTTTGGTCTGCTAACAATTTCTTATTTTAGAATAGCAGCGCATTTGTATAATTTTAATTTTGAGTAGTCGTTTATTTATTTATTTATTTTACGTTTCTATATTTTTTTAATTTTGTAACTACCCGAAACAACTATTTTTTTTAAATAATATTGTTTTTAATAATACAGAAATTATACGAATTAATCCTAGAAACGCAACAAAGTAGCAATTTTTTAAAATGATTTAGTTATCTCAAAGATAAAATTGCTTGTTACATTTTTAAGCGAGCTATTCAAGAAAATATATTAATTTAAATGAGAAGTGAGAACTCTAAGAATATTAATTTTACTCATTTGATTTTACTCATTTACTCATTTGATCCTAGCTTAAAAAGAATTTTCTTCTTTAATATGTCCAATTAAATTGGAAAGGAATTTCAAAACTGTGCATTTTGAAATAGCAAGTTTTAACAAAGATAAAAATAATTTTAAATAAAGACAAGAAAATCCGAACATAGAATTAGATATAAGATAAGGGAAATGTCTGTAAATTGATGACTGATCTGAGATATTGAGAAACTCAATAAAAGGCATTTAACCAAGAACTTGTGCAATTTTACAAACAGTCTAGATTTTTTTTGTGTTTTTTTACAGAAATTTTTAACAGTGTAAGCTTATTATGAAATAAACGAATATTTAAAATATATGAAACATGTGAATATTTAAAAATTAATTAATTTATTTATTTACAAACTGAATATTAAAAATATTTAGAAAGTAATAAAATATGTGATTCATACTCTTACATTTAATATTTATTTACTCAAATTTTAAACACTACTTCAAACTTACGTGAAATTCAAGGCAGTCTTTCATTCTAAATCTCTTATGACCTCTTTATCCAAATTTATCACTTTTTTCCAACTAATAAATTGATTTGAAATTGAGAAAAACAGGGAAGGCGACATTTGTATCTTTTATTCTGAACACAGAAAAATAACGATAGCTATTGTTGGAAATAATAAAACAAGATGCTTGGCAGTTGTGAGGCGACGAATGCCCTGGAACAGTTCCAGAAATAAAACATTATAAGTTTTCAACTCTTCTGACTTTTCTCTAAAACTTGAGCGTACGAGTTATTAAAAATATATGAATAGCAAAAGCTCTTTTCAATAAGCTATAAAATATTATTACATCATAACAAAATTTCAATGAAACTAACTCATAAAAATCTTTAGAAAACGTAAATCATTAAAAATAATAATAAAGTTATTTACATAGTTAACAAATACGTACGTTCCTAATTACATAGATATACTTAATCTATAGTTGTGGTCTAGTCCGTCAGTCTGTCTGCATATAACAGTGCAAAATTCACTAACGAAATGTTTGAAATTAAATTTATATAAACGTCGTATTATTTTTTCATTTTAAATTTTATAAAAGTCGAATCAAAGCTTGAAAATGTTTACATAATTAATTCCATGACTTCGCATAATAGGTAGCGATTCTATGTTATTGTGGTGGTTATTCTGTTAAATTCTATCATAATAATTAATTCAATGATATCTCATGATAAATGATTGTAGGTTGTCATATAGAGTATTTCTTATTTAACATGGAGACATATTATTTCCTAATTACTGAATTTATACTGAATTGTTAAGTTTTCTTTTTATACACATATGGTTCATTGACGTACTGTTTTCGACTTGTCTATATTACTCACAAATGTGGACAAATATTTAGGACCATATACTTGTCATCCGTTTTGATTTTAATTAAAAATATTTTTTTAGTGTTTCTTTTTTGTATGTTACTTTTGTAATATTTCGTCGCTAAAATGGAAGACCATTTTCTTTCTTCCCTTTTTTCTTTATTCATTTATTTATTTCTAAACTGAATAATATGAATAATTGAAAAATGATAAAATATATGTGATTCATACGCTTATATTTAATATTTATTTATTCAAATTTTAAATACAGCTTTAAACTTAAGTTAAATGCAAGGCAGTCTTTCATTCTAAATCTTATATGACCTCTTTCTCCAAATTACCACTTTTTCCAACTAATAATTTGATTTGAAATTGAGGAAGAAAGGGAAGGCGACATTTGTATCTTTTATTCTGAACACAGAAAAATAACGATCACTGTTGTTGGAAATAATAGAACAAGATGTTTGGCAGTTGTGAGATGACGAATGCCCTAAAACCGTTCCAGAAATAAAATATTAGAAGTTTTCAACTCTCCTGACTTTTCTATTAAATTTACGCTTTCGAGTTAAAATATATGAATAGCAAAAGATCTTTTCAATAAGCTATAAAACATTGTTCCAGCATAGTGAAATTTAAATGAAACTAACTCATAAAAGTCTTTAGAGTAGGAAAATCATAAAAAAAAATAATAATGTCATTTATATGTATAAAAAATGGGTATGTTCGTAACTAAATAGATACGTATCATCTATAGTCGTCGTCTATAGTCCGCCAGTTTATCTGCATATAACAGCGCAAAGTCTTCCAAAATCATAAAATTTCATTTTATCTCACGAAATGTTGTATAAGTTCAAGCAGTCTAAAAATATCATTCATTAAGGCGTTTATAACATTACAGTTCTTAATTTTTACATTTCATGAATTTCCAGAAATATTATTTACTCTCAAGTATTATATACAAATTAGTTAAATTTAACTCTGTTTGAGTTTTAGACATTATATAATGAGGGATAAAAATAAAAATGCAATTTGTATAGCTCACATCCAGAACTCTGATCTGCAGAATTATAATTATTACTTAGTTCTCTACATTTTATAAGATTTTAACAGGCAGTAGATCGCATATTAAATTTTAAATATATTGTAACATTTCGGTTAAATTCTTGTTCTATGGTCGTCAAATGGAATTTTAAAATTCAGCATTATTTTACTTGCTTACAATGTTCAATATACATACTTAAGCAGAATACAATTGTTTTAATCAACTAGAAAAATTCCAGTGTGCAGTTGATAAGAAGTTGAGTATAAAATTGATAAAAAAATTAACAGGTTACCAGTAATATTTTTTTCTATTTAAAGAAGGGAAGAAATATATTACTTATTACATAAATTTAATAAAATGTTTTAAAAAAGTTTCACGATATTTGTTAAAATTTAAAAACAGAAAGCTACTAAATTTAGTGTCAAGAAAACTACTAGGGTTCAGCAGATAATGTATTTTTTACAAAATATTATGTATTAAAAGTAATTTTATTTTGTTGATTTAATTTTTATTTATTTTGTTTTTTAGTATTTCGCATTTTAGATTTAAACATTAAATTTTCATCCATTTTTTCAATGTTTTAATTATTACTTACCCATCATGCGTAATATAAGATCAGTCTTGCATTAATTTTGAAAAAAAAAATACCGGATCTATACGTCTCAGACACTGGAGATTCCAAAAATTATATTTTTAGAGAAGAAATTGCCGTCCATCTGTCTATGTGACTATAACCATTCTATTGCCGAGATATTAGTAATCTTATTTTCGGCACTCTTCGACTTTTCATGACCCTGTATTTCCTTTAAATTGTAATCCAAACATATGTTTTAATTGAAAATGATACGCTTAATCCGATGCAATAAACTTTTATTTAATATGATTATAATTTTTAGAGTTATCTAGTTACAGTTTTAGTCTCTTTTACTTAACGTATTATTGGATTATCTCGTCAACTAAAAAATGTCGTCAAGTTTTCCAACATGATGGTATATCGCCAAATCTAGCCACAAAAGTTATTAACGTTACGGCAAATTTGCGCTATTCCACCAAATTCCCAGACATCCATTTGAATCTAATAGGGTCACGTTTTGTTAAAAATATTTAAATATACATTAAAATTTTGTTTTGGAATTGCAATGCATTTTTAAAATAGTTTACACATGTTTTATTTTCATATTTTATACTATGCGTATCCACGAGGAGTAATTATTATGGAGGCCCCCAACGAATAGTTTTATGAATGGAGTCAATGTATTTTGCAATAACTCCCTTTTACAATTACATGTAATAATAACACTATCAGAAAGATATATGCAATATTTAATAAATGTTTGTCATCTCGATACGTTATTTTTAGTCATTGAAGTCTTTCCCTTTTAAAAAAATTAAGAAAATAATTAATGAAAGAAAAATAAAGAAATGAATAACTTTTCATGCTTTTGAATGATCATGTACATAATAATTGTACATTTGTATATATAACCTAAATTTTTAATGCAGCAATCATCTTAAATTTTGATTAAAAAAAAAGAACTACATAGCAAAAATTAATGAGATAAAATCTTGTAAAAAGTGATGAAATGATGGTTTTAAGATTTTTAAAGTGCATTTTTACACTTAAACAACCCAATTTAAATATACTTTTTCACATAATTTAATTATCGAGTAAACAACAATTTCCTACTGAAAAATATAAGAGGATTGATGCATTTTTAAAATTATCTACTTTATGATTCGAAATTTTGTCTTCTTTTGGTTTTAAAGAAATATCTATTTAAAAAAGCCTTTATAAAGATGAATGTCTTAATTTAATTAGAGGCATAAACTCAAAAAAGTATCTTTGATTTAAAAATTTGTTTATAAACGTGGAAGATACAATATAAATTAAATTTTGAAACAATTCATTATATGAAAAGTTTAATCGAAAGTAAAATAGAAAATGTATATTTTTAAACGTGGGTTAAAGACAAACCTAGCAAAAAATTATATTATCTGGATTAGTTTGAAAATAACAATATCTAAAATATATGCATCTAAAAATAAAAGCACATATTTGTGTAGTAGTTTTTTTTTCTTTACACAAGCTGTGTAACTTTGTTTTGTTTTGAGCCTAAATACTATCTTTCGAGACTTTTGAAAAGATTAAATTTAATAATAATAGTCTTGTAAACAGTTTAGTATACAAAAAGTTTCATGGGAGTAAAATTACTTTTAATAAATTTTTGATGATATGTCTGTTCACAGTATCAATGCGATATTTTCTGTCACAGCAGCTAAGGGTTAATCTATAGAATAAATTGATAGAATAGAGATAAAGTTTAGCGGCTGGGTGTGGCACCAAAAATATAGCCCTAAAATGTGCTACATTAGGGTAAAAAACAAGCAGGTGCTTTTACAAATATTGGGGAAAAATTATAGTAATGCAATTTTTAATTCATAATACAATTAAATGCTACTTTAGAATGCTTAAAAATAAGGAGATAATTTTTATTTACAGATAAAATGCACGACCGACGTCAAAGAATTCGGTCCTTGTTCCACGAGATTCTTTTGTTTAGGTCGAATGAGAGCATTTAAATTTAAGAAGTGACGTATATCATATTGCTATTTCACGACATACTGCACCTCTATGAATCTCTTTCCTCCATGGGGTTAACCAATTTTAGACTTCGTCAGACTTATCGGATTGTTTTGAAAATTCTATACCAGGTTATTAAAAATAAATCTGTTGATTCTTTGGGATGACTGCATAAAACATCAGGCATGCACAGTTATATTCATTGCAATATTTCCACGAAAAATAAGAAATGTAAGTAAAAAATAAAAAGTTTCTATTCAGAAATTTCAATTGAAATTTTTTGAAAAAAAAAACTTCTTAAATTTGATGTTAATAGGATGTTAAGTCAAATTATAATATTTTTTTAGATTTATAATTGTTAATTATTCATTCTTTCTATTCTTTTATGAGTGGGGCACCTATGCCGATCAAATTGTGTTTCTTATCCGGGGAGCAGGGTTGAATAACCAAAATCATTGACTAACAAGTAAGGTCTCCATACGGGCATTCTCCAAAAAATCTGAAAAAATAGTACAGAATGTTCTTCTCATGAGGATATATACGTTTATAAAAAAAATTTCGGCAGAGCCTGGAGCGTCTGAATAAAAAAAATGAAAATTTCGTTTTTTCACGAATTTTCATTGGTAGGCTAAGAAATGCAATTTAAATAAATGTTTTTTTTAATGTCTAATACACTTTAAGTAAAAAAAAAAGTCTCGAGTTGAACTTGTTTAAATCAATTTAATTTTAAAATCTCTAGTTTTTTCAGTTTTAGTTTTTTTAAGTATAATTTTATTATATCGATATTTCTATGTATTTACATTCAAATTCAACTATCAAATTAAAAAGAAATTCATAATTTAAATTAATTAAAATTGTTTCAAACACAAAGTCCAAATGAGCAATGTCGATTTTGTTGCTATCGAAACATCTGAATTTTAAGTAGATTTCGTATGAAATACTACCTATTGCGGCGCTCGTATGTTAGAATTTCTGAAAAAAAAAATTTGCAGATTTTTGGAGGGTGACTGCTTTAAAATTACATTTGGCCATGATTAAAAAAATAACAATAATGTTTATTTATATGAGATTTGATGCATTTAATATAATTATATAATATATTTTATCTTCTAGAAAATTTTAAGAAATAGTTCAAGAGCAGCACATTGCACAAAAATTGCATAAGTAAAACCAATAGTGCATAGATGAAAATTATCTTTTTCTCTATATGCAAAAGTGAACCACAAAACAAATATCGATCATATAACTTCCTTTTGTACAATTCTGATTAATATGAACATAAATGGATGTGTGCATGATGTGCGATTTATCTATGCAGGTTTAACATCCGTTTCTTCAAGTTTTAAATTTTGAAGTAAAATTAAATGAACTGTAAGTCAGTCTTTCATTTTAGATGGTTGATCTATTGAATATTAAGTATTATGTAATGAATAATAATATTGCCTGTATATATACTCTATTTAATATTGAAATGAAACAAATCATTTCGTTTAAGTTGGAATACTTCTATTCTAATTCACATGTTTCATAACATGGAATTTGGAGGGTGACTGCTTTAAAATTACATTTGGCCGTGATTAAAATGTAACAACAATGTTTATTTATATCACATTTGATGCATTTAAAAAATAATTTTATACTATCTTTTATCTTCTAGAAAAAAATAAAAAATCAGTTCAAGAGCATTACAATGTACAAAAAAATGAATAAGATAAAGAAAAGATGCGTAGAAAAAAAATTATATTTTTCTCAATTTCCAAAAGTGAACCACAAAATGAAATATCGATCCTATTATGTAATTTTACTATATTCTGATTAATATGAATCTAAGAAAACAAAATGTGTGATTCATATTAGATTATTTATATAAAATTTGATGCATTTAAAATAATTATATGATATATTTTATCTTCTGGAGCATAGAAGAAAATTATCTTTTTCTCTACATGCAAAAGTGAACCACAAAACAAATATCGATCGTATAATTTCATTTTGTAGAATTCTGATTAATATGAACATAAAAAAATAAAATGCGCGATTTATCTATGCAGATTTAATATTCGTTTCTTCAAGTTATAAATATTTAAGTAAAATTAAATGAAGTGTAAATCATTCTTTCATTCTAAATCTTATATGACCTTTCTCTCTAGATTTATCACTTTTTCCAAGTAATAAATTGATTTGAAATTGAGAAAAAAAATACAGGCTACATTTGTCTCTTTTAAACTGAACACAGAAAAATAACAATCCTATTGTTGGAAATAATAAAACAGGATGCATGACAGTAGTGAAGCGACGAATGCCCTGGAACAGTTCCAGGGATAAAACATCATAAGTTTTCAACCCTTCTGACTTTTCTCTTAAGTTTGCACGTTCGAATTATTTGAGATAGATGAATAGCAATGAAAAAGTTATTTTCAAGAAACTATAAAATTTCAGTATTTTATAATTAAAGTTAAATAACCTATAAAAATCTTTGAAATCCCCAACTCATTAAGTAAAAATATAAAGTTTTATTTTATTTATTTATTTTTATTTTCAACAGAATGATGACGATTGAATATGGGAACTTGTATATGAAATCTCATTATTATTATTATTATTATTATTATTATTATTATTATTATTATTATTATTATTATTATTATTATTTGACAACAGTCCCGCTGGCCTTTCTGTCCCTAGTTTTTTTTTTTTTTTTTTTTGGTTTCTTGCAATTAATGTTAGAGGCAATTATATTGTGGAAAAACATACTCAAAAATTAAATTGATCTTATTTAAAGTATTTATAAAAAATAATGCAAATCTACTTTATAATTTATGTATCTGATTTATCTAATTTAGTATATCTAATCTATTTCTTAATAACTTATTTAAAACTATTAAATGAATTATATAATAGTTATAAGAGGTTTAGTGGAAAAACTTTTTTTTTTAATTTTCGTTCACTATAATGTTATTAACTTCATTAAAATGTATAAAAATAATAAGAATTATAATAATATTGTTTATTTATTTATGAGTTAGTTTATCATATATTAAATTTATTTATTTATTTATTGTTTTTTAATTATAATATATATATTTTTAATAAATGATAAATTACAATCGTACTTTTAAAAAAATAACAATAAAATCTACATCTGGACAATAACGTCATTGCAATATTATTTTCTGCATTGTTAATGCTGGCTTTAGCAAGAGAACTGGACAGTCGGATTTTATAGCTTATGTCAAAGTTTCTAAAGATAAAAATTGCTTTTAATAAATATTTTTCAATTGGTCTGCCGTACTCTCTGCAATTGGATTTTCTCAACTATTCTTAAAATTAAATCTTCGATTAATTTTTTTCGAAATAATTAATAATTAGTTTATAAGCATTATTCTGATAAAAATTATTGTTTTTAACTTAATGATATTACAAACACAAAACTGTAACACTTGATTATTTTTTTCAAAACTTTGATGTCAGTCCAAAAGGAATAGAGTTAAATTTATCTCACAAATAACCTCCCATAAAATACAAAACAAAGGATCGATTGGAATTATAGATTCTGTCAATTTATATTCGAAATATATCTTACAGGTAGTTCTCATTCTGGAATTGTACCAAACTGTGAAATTTCCTATACAACCACTCAATTTTGACAGAAAAAATAGTTTTTCTATCAGATAATTTTATTTTTATATACCAAATAGAAATCATTCAGCAAATTACTTAGGACATTGCGAAAATTTTAACTATAGCATTCTTAATGTTAAATTACTCCTTAAGGGAGACCCGAACCCCATTTTCGGCCAAAAATCATCAAAAGTTCAATTTTTTTTTTTTTTTTTTTTTTTTTTTTTTTTTTTTTATCCCAGAAAACGATAAAATGCATGTTTGCGAATATCCATGCAAAATTTCAGAACTCGGGGACACTTTGAAGAGGTAGCAAATGAGCTTTTTTAATTGTAGTCACTAGAGTTTAAAGGACTAGAGGCCATTTAAAATGTGTTTTTCTGAAAATGACTTTTTCCATATTTTGCCTAAGTTCAAAGTACTAAGGGTCAGTGGTAAAATCGTTTAGAAACAAAGTGTTTATACGAATTGAATATTTCCAACTGAGCGAAAAAATGCCCAGGCCGGGAATGAATTTTTCGCTCAGTTGGAAATATTCAGTTCGTATGATAACTTTACCAAACAGTTCGATTGTGTTAAAATAATAGTATATCTACGTATCCATCGTTCTATGGAGTTCCATTACCTGCGGCTTATTCTGCCGAGCTGTCTAAATGACAGACCAGATGTTATGGGCAACAAGGTTATCTGAGCGAAAAATCCCAGCCAGTTATCGCCCGGTTAGCTTAACAAGTAAAGCATTGGTCTTGTAAGCCAAGTATCCGGGTTCGATTCCCGGCCTGGGCATTTTTTCGCTCAGTTGGAAATATTCAATTCGTATGATAACTTTACTAATCAGTTCGATTGTGTTAAAATTATAGTACAAAGTGTTTATGTTTTTAGAATCGTAAAAAAAATTGCAACAAAAGTAAGGAGAGATATATTTTTTAACTATTTCTGAAAATTTTACATTTAAGAAAATTTATCATGCGTAATTTCTTTCTTTTTTTTTAGCTGATTAAAATAGAAAATTAAAAACATCTCTCCCTAGGTCGTTTCCATATACTATAACACTATTTAATAAATTTTAGTAATACCAAAATATTGAAAATTTTATAAGGAGTAGTAATTTTAAAAAGTGTATTTTTTCACAAAAATAATCATAAAAATCGACATAAGAAATCTACTGTTTAATAAAAAGTGAATTTTTTTGTTAATTATTCCTTACAAAAAGATTCTTAAATAGTACAGCAATATTCATTACTTTAAAATCAATAATAAAAATTTTGGGTTTTTTCTTACGGGTCTTCCTTAAACGCTGCAAAACAGAATTGATTGTAATTAGTTTATAATGCATAATTCAGAAACTTCTTTTCAGAATGATTTGTAACATTGGATTTGTATATAAAAAGCTTATAGTTTGCTGTTGAATGTTTTTAGTTAAGAGGTCTGTTTCAATATTGTAGAATAATCATTATAACCCCTTTTTCAACCTAAATATTAAAAATGTATTCAATTTTTAAATCATCATTTAAATAATACGAGGTGATACCCGTCAAAATTCGACGAAAGAAACTGTTTAAGAAGGAGCTAGTTCATTGATTTATAATCTACAAAATTAGTTACAGTAAAAAATGCATCTTATATTGATCAATCTAACTCTCAAACAAATATTATAAAAAATACTCCTTATATTGATCAGTCTAACTCTAAAACAAATATTATTTTAAGCTAACAAGAAAGGTCTCCACACTGGGCAAACTCAGAATTTTATGAAAAAAATACTAATTAAAGTACTTATGTAGGTAATAACGGATCAGTCAAGACTAGTGGCGGAATCACTGAAAAAAGTATGTAAAAAATTAAAATATTTTTGAATATTTGGCGTGAAAAGACGAAAGAGTCACTCGATTTGGCGAGCAGCCCTTTTCCTCGCAAAAAGCAAACGGTTATAATGAAACTCAAAACTCTTGGATATTTAGAATGCGTGTAAATGGTATTTAATGAATTTAAACATAAACAATGAGAGACTTTAGTATATTATATACACATATACACATATTGTATTACATATATACATTTCTTGTTGAAGTTGAAGTAGTTATTTAATTAGTCACTGAATAAAAATGTTTTCATAGATTTAAAAAAAATCATATTGAGAAAAATTACCTTCATAAATTTAAGCGCATTTAAAAATAAAAGCCAGACGTTTCCATAGCAACAAAATCTAATCGACAATTCTCAATTGGACTTTGAGCTTAAACCAAATTTAATTAATTTAAATTATGAATTTCGTTTTAAATCTCAAATTTTGATGATTAAATTTGAATATAAATACATATAAATATCGATATAACAAAATTATACTTAAAACAAACTTAAAGTTACAAAACTAAAGTTATTTAAATTAAATGTATCAAAACAAGTTCAACATGAAACTTTTTATTTTCTTGAAGTGCATTTGACATAAAGTCCTTTTTTGAAATTACATTCCATCACCAACCGACGATAAATCGCCAAATAACGAAATTTTCATTATTTTTTACGGATATTGAATGGAGGTTCCGCCTAAAATTCTTTTATAAACGTATATATTCACACAAAAAGAACATTCTGTAATTTTTTCAGATTTTTCGAGGTATGCCCGTATGGAGACCTTTCTTGTAAGATTAACAAAATACTATAAAACTCAATTGTCCAAATTTTAAAATTAATCTTTAATCGCATATGTAATCAGTAAAATGTAGTAAAGATCAGCTTTTCTTATGAACTTAACAATTGAGGCTCTTAAGTTTGATATAAATGCGAATAAAAAAAATTATTAAAATTGACAAGATCATAAAATTTCACTCGCAATTAAAACCCGTCATCCTTTTCATCTTCTCAAAATTTACACACGCACTTCACATATCCGTATTCACCACGTTTAAAAAGGAATGGTATTTTAATTTGATCATTTTAAAATCCCTTTAACTCAAAGCTTGAAGTCCCCCCCCCCCATTTATTTGATGAATAAAAACGAAATAAAACCAAAATCACCGAATTTTATAACATGCTATGTTTTTGACAACATATACGCATTTTAATTTATTTTTTTTCTTTCAATTTTAAGAGAAAATGGAGTGACTCTGTTGCCACAATTGCAAAATTAGTATTAAAAACTATAAAAAATTAATATCTCAAAAACAAATTACAGCTTTCCAGCAAACTGCATTTAAAAGTACATTTTTGCATAACATGGTGCATAAATATGTGCGATGTTTAGAAGTGTAAAATTTGTAGTAGAGAAAATTGCAAAACTAAAATTGCAGGGGAAAGTGTTGCCCTTCATAAAATGGCGATAAAACATAATAATAAACACATAAAACAACAATAATAACAACGAAATTTAAATGTAATAAACGAAATATAATAACAACAAAATTTAAAATGCATAAACTTTCATACTTTCATAATTTGCTGAAAATACTAATTTTACAGAAAATACATTTTTAATGGAGATGGATATCTCAAATTCTGATTTAAAGAGAAAGGATTTCACAAAAAAAACTTAAGTAAATGAGACAAAATCTTGTAACATGTTGAAATGATAGGTTTAAAAATTTTTTAAAGTACATTATTGGACTTAAACAATTTATTTAAAATACTCTCTTTAGCTTAATTTAATTATTGAATGTATACCATTTTCTAATGGATTTATGAATTTTATATGTTCCACTTTTTATGCTTTCATATTTTGTCTTTCTTCATTTTAAATAAAATAAGTACTTAAAAAGTCGTTTCTAAAAACAAATATTTTGTATTAATTAGTGACGCAAACGTAAAATTTAATTAACTGTTTAAATAAATTGATTATGAAGTGAAAGAAACAAAGTAAATTAATGAAATAGATAATCATAAGTCATAGAGAAGCTGAAGAATATATTTATTTGTGTATTGAAGACAAACTAAACAGCCATTTTATGATGAGTGTATTAGTATGAATCTTGAATATTTATAGAGAAATTAATACACAATTTTTGCATAACTAGTATATAATATAAAACTATAATTGCGACATCGTATTTGTTCACGTGAAGATGAAAATAGTTTTCATTATGTCATCTCTAGTGCTAGATTGAGGAAGATGATTCAACGAGTTTTTATTATTGTATAAAGAAACGTAACTACACAGACAGGTAAAATTTTACAAATAACACTAAAACAAAAAAAAATCGATCACCATCATCTTAACAAACATATTTAGGGCTATAAGCTCGTTCTTGTCTCAATTTCCGTGGCCTTCCTAGGTATATTTGCCCGCTTGAATTATAATTAAAGATAATTAAAGGCTGTTTTTAGTATGCGATCAGAATTAGTTTTTTTATTGGTTCTTCCATTTTCATCACTAAAATTCTAATTTATTCAATATTGGTATATCTTTAAGTTCTCTTCTAATGTACTCATTCCTTATTTTGTCTCTTATAAAATATTCTACACTGTTCAGAAATATAATCTCTAAGGATTTAATTTATCTTTCATCATTTTTTGTAAGTGTCCATGCCTCACTTTCATACAATTAGTATTAACATCCATTATTTTTTTGTTGTTATTTTAAATTAAATTATGGAAAAGCATTCACAAAACGTAAATCACCACAACAGGCATAATGGTTAACAAATATGTATAAAATGTATAATGTGGTATCAAATTTGGTAACAAATGTAATGTAGTAACAAATATGTATAAAATGTATGGAGTATGTTCTAGCATATGTGTTAATAATTTTTAACGTTGTTCTTTTGCATATGACAAGATAAACAAGAAACACATTGTATCTAATTTTTTGTCCCATTTTAATTTTTGCCGCAACCCACTCATTCAATTTCGTTCCAATCTGCTAAAAAGTCACCCTCGTCATCATACACTTCTTGATAGTTTATATTGAAGGCCAAAGGCAAAACTTTTATGTATTTAAATTCCGCATTTTCAGAAAAAAAGTAAATACAATCCTTTAGAATTCTAAATTCAGCTATTTAAAATCTAAATTTCGAATTCAAGATTATCTGGTGCATTCTTCATTACAAGAAACCTGATTTATCCGTACCGTCTATACATTATTCATGTCTCTCGATCTCGTATCTCAGAAGTATAGTCCAAACTGACTCTACACTGTAAATAATACGTCGCCAACTTAGATTATCAAGAAACCTTATTTGAAGTTGATATAAATCACCATAAAAAAGAAATACTTGTGCATAAAAATAGGCGTAAGTGTAAATCGCTTTATTTTCATGTTGATTTGTATGTTTTATTATTTTAATTATGATTTATAATATTTTTTGGTGCTGTTTCAACTAGAAACACGGCCAATTTCATATGAGATCTAGAAAGCTCTTCATTGTTCGGACGGAGTTCGTGACATCATATCACGCGATTTAACGTCGACCGAGTAGGCAGAGACAGCTCTTGTTTGTATAGCTCCTTACTATAAAAACTTTATCGCGAGATTGGATGGGCAGAGATCACATGATCTGACGTCATGAACACTATCCTAAGCTCCGCCTTTACAAGCAATAGTTTTTGTGGCCTCTAATGAAGTTGTCCATGCTAGAAGTTTTAATGTTTCCTTTGATTACATTATTAAAACTAGATAGATCAGATACCAAACCAAACATTTAAATACATAACTATAAACAAATAAAATAAAATTTTGACTCACCGAAGATAATAATGATTTTTTAGGTGAAAAGAATATGTTTTCTGAGAGAAAATATTTCAAAACCATACAGAATATCTACTAAATATTTGAGAAAGACAATTGCATTATCTTTGGGCTGCCGCATTAACGAAACACTTCACTGTTTCATCTCACCTTGTGGTCTATCCCTCTTGAACTTATTCTATATTAATCCTCTACACAAAAAAATATTACAAAAGATTTTTTCAAGCATTTAATTTTCATGTTTTCTATCGCTAATATACAGGAAAAATAACATTTGAATAAAAAATCGTGTAATATAGGGTTAATTGGTTAATTCTTTAACATATTTCAAAATAATTATGTTAATATTATTAATATTTTAGGAAACATAATACTTGAGTCTATTATTATTATTTATCCACTTAAAAAATAAGGTAATTTTTTTTATGTTTCTGTGACAATGCCACACTTGTGTTACGTAACAAAATATAAACTGACGTATAATTAAATTAATTTTAAATTATATACTTACTTTAAAGTGTTTAAAATGCACAATAGCAGCTATTCAACGTATAAAGTATTTTAGAATGCATCTAATATTTTGCAGAAACAATATTTACTTCCTTACAAAGATAATAAAAAACGAATGCCGGGCATAGTATCAACAAAAGCTGTTTTGACAAATCAAAATAAAACAGAATTCGTGACTTTAAAAGTATGTTATCACACGTAACACATAATACTACACCAAAATACCAAGAAAAAATGCCGAAAAAGAAAAGAAAAGGATTATATAACCACTGACATATATGAAACATTTTATTAAATAAGCAAATTCGTCTCGAAATTTTCTTTATCAGTAGATTTACATAGCATAATTCAGTGAAATGTATTGTCTCACATTATAAATAAGTTACTTACAAATTCGTTAATTAGTGCAATTCATGTATCGTATAAGCATTAAGCATTTAATAGCGTAAAAATCTACTTCATTTACCACATAATTGTTTTCCCGTGAGTATCGCCATCTATCGGTAGATATTCGAATATTTTTTTTTTATGAAATGAAAGCAAAAACTTCGAATGCCGCATCCCCATTATTGTTACAAAGCCTTTCCAATTATATGAATGAATTTTTGAAATGTGGTCGAAGGTATGGGACACCCATTTTTATTTATGCATTATTTAAAGATATTTAAAGATACTTTCAAACGTTCATAGTTAAAACAAAAATCAAAATTAAAAGTAAATTTTTCATCACAAAAGCTGTTTTATATTAATTCCTTTCAGTTTTTAACTTTTTTAAACAACCGTGTTTTATAGTCTTTAAAAATTGTAATTTATTCCTTTTAATGCATATCAATGATATTTTTTAAAATATAAGTTTTATTTAGTGATTTTGTAAAACCTGCAGATAAACAACATTCTTTTACTCAACATTCTTCGATGATTTATATAAAAATTCACTGAATGTATTTTATATCTACATCTTTATATTTTAATCATCGCGATTGATATATATTTCCTTTTAAAGAATTTTTGTTAAATAAGAGAAGATAATAATCCTTTTAAAGAATTATTAATTTAAAATGTATTGCACTAAAATGTTTACAATTTAAATGAAGAATATTTTATTGAATTCTTTCTTAAGTATTTTACGACTTTTTTGCGGGAAATATTTAAGAAAAAAAGCAAATAGGTTACATTTTCTTAAAATAAAAAACAATTAAATACAAGTTAGATAAATATCTTTTTCGGGTCATTAAATATGAATTAAACACTTTTTAAATGTTAAATAACAAAGAAAATATATTATGAGAACTGAATTATTTTTAATATTTCTATATGATATGAAATTTTAAGAAAAATTATCTAAAACATAATAATTGTTCTTATTGCATATGCATTTAAGAAGATTTATTTTACATAATGCAGAGGGATTTTAATGAAGCTTTTTGAATAATTTTACATTAAAAAAAGTTTAATGTGAAATTTATAGAGTATGTGTTTTTTTATACTTTAAATATCAACGAATCTGCATTTAAACTCTTTCAATATAATTTGAATAATATCAGTTAAAATGTAAAATTTTTATTTAAAAAATTTTCCAGATTTTTATGAAAAAAAATGCATTAAGGTAATTCCTCAGAAAAGAAGATGTCATGGAATTTCTAAAAAATATTTAAACATCGTTAAAGACACCGTTACAGATTGTTATAAATTTTAGTAATGTGTTTTACTGCATAAAAATACTTTTAAATAAATCTTTTAGGATTTGGGAAATAATGGTTATAAAAAATTTAGTTAATCATTGCATGGGTCTAAAAGCGTAAAAACTATAAAGACTTTCGATATATATAAACATTAAAAATACGAAATAATAAAAGTCACTAACATGAATAATTTATTAGTTTATTCAATATTAGTACTTGAACATTTTTGATTTAATGGTCTTTATAAACGCATATAAATGCATTTTGTATACTTACATAAGAACGCATGTTATAATAGGTAATGTCATATATTAAATGTATTTTCGTAATAAAGGTATAATCATTTTTACAAAGATTAAAAACTTACGAAATACATGGTAATTTTATTTTTAGGCAAAAGTAATTAAAAAAATAGAGGTATAATTTATTAGTTTATTCAATATTAGTACTTGAAATTTTTTTATTTAATGATCTTTATAAACGCATATAAATGCATTTTGTGTACTTATATGAGAACATATGTTATAATAGGTAATGTCATGTATTAAATGTATTTTCGTAACAAGGTATAATCATATTTACAAAGGTTAAAAAACTTACGAAATACATAGTAATTTTATTTTTAGGCAAAAGTAATTAAAAAAAAATAGAGGTTTTTTTTTATTTTTTTTTATTACACACACACACAAAGACACACACGCACACAAGAAAAAATCATTACTCTTTAGTTATGGAAAATGAAACTTCTAGTGAGGTTTTAAATATTAAATGACGTATTTCTGCTCCAAAAATTTTCAAATAATTTATTGACACCGCAATTTAAGTACAAATTTATTCAACAATTATCAAGAGCATTTTTTCACGTATATTATGAGATTGAAATTGTACCAAAAAATTACTGGTGCCAGTTCTCAATTGTAACGAAAGTGCGTTATAGAAGTTAAAAATATTTCTGATGTTAATATTTAAAAAAAAAGAACTAATTAACCATTAATTATGATATTTATCAAATATTCTTTTAATTTCATTTTTAATTTGGTATATAATTGTGATATTTGGTAAGAATAAATACACTAATTCATTTGTTTATTAGAATTCTTTTTTCTGCGCGGTAGGCTATTAAGCTGGTCACTTAGCTTCCGGAATCCCATCACTAATGTTAAGTCTATGGACATTTGATACATTCGTGTATTTAATCCTTTCAGGGGCAAAGTATTTTTGTTCCAAAAATGTTCAAATAATTGATTCACACCGCAATTTAAGTACAAATGTATTTGAAAATAATCAAGATTACTTTTTCACGTATATTATGTGATTGAAATTGTATCAAATAAAGTTACTGGTGCCAGTTCTCAATTGGAACACTAAAGTTAATCGTTCGCAGATTATAAACGGCGCCCCTAAAAGGGATAAAATATGTCTTCGGGAAATTAAAGTTTTTTGCTCACAGGCTATCATAGCCTGAGACCTTATGTGCCCGTCCGTTCTGTATGTACGTGCGTAACGCGAAAACTCATGATAAAAATATCCGATCCACATAAAATTTTGTATATAAGTATATCCCGATAAGGCGCTTCCCTGATTAGTTTTTGGAGTTCATTCGAAATGTATAATAGGGGGGACGGCCCCTTACTTTAATTGATATAAATGGGTTTTTCATGCAGAATTATCAGTTTTATATATAGGATCATTCTGGTTGGGCGCCTTCGTGATTGGTATTAGGTGTTCATTGAATAAGTATATACAGGGGGAACGGGGGTTCTAAAGCCCCTCCTTTTAATTTATATAAATGGGCTTTTCATGCAGAATTATCAGATTTCGTTCAAATCTCTAAATAGTTTTGGAAGTTTAACGGTTGAGTATAAAAAAGGGGGATATCTCCTCTTAAATAATATAAATGGGTTTTTATTAAGAATTTTCCAATTTGCTCTTAATTTTGGATATAGTTTTTTATATGATAAAGTATTTCGCTGATTAGTTTAATGTATAATAAATTTGTTGTACATTTCATGGACTTTCAGAATATTGTTGAAGATTTTGGATATCTTCTCGAGATAATTTGTAATTTAAAATGTACAGCGCAATAACTATAACGGGGTAATAACGCCAATCCTTGGCATTAATACACCGGTTGATTCCCTACAGTGGCCGAGCTACATCCTAAATACTGATTCAAATAAACGCAGTTAAAACTGTGCAATGTTTCTAATAATTCTATTTAAGCGGTCCTTTTTAAGCAAAAAGAAGCTCACAGTCTGATATTCTTTTGCCTCATCATTCCCCCCCCCCCACCCCCACACCACACCTTTATTTTTCTTACACTTTCACAAAAAATTGAACATTTTCAATAGCTTAGAATGCAATTTGCCAATTTCTAAGTTTGTAGAGTTTGTATTTTTAGAATTGGGCAATCTACATGCCATTATTCCATCTTATTTCATAGTTTTGTTTGCATGGCGTTATTACCCATATAGGTGGGTAATAACGCCAAATAACATTAGTCAAGAAATCACGCCATTACATTTTATGAATACATATCTGTTAAATTATTTTTTTTTATATAGATAGTCAATGAGTTGCTGTATCGAATCATATATTTCTTTGAAAAATACAAACTAAAACTGAGCCGTGAAAATTGACAGAACCTTAACGTGGCGTTATTACCCCAGGGTACCTTAGTATGCGTAACCTGTGAGCTCAATACCATCAGTTTAACGGGGCAGTATTCTTTTTATTAACTTTTTTATTCCTGTACTCTTATCAAAAGATGTCTCTATTATTCTTAGTTCTCAAAATATTTTAAAAATCGACACTGAATTTTATATTGTATGAGTTAAAAGGTAACGAACTGTGAGTAAACTTTTAAAACTTCATATAAAATGAGGTAGATACTTCAGAAATATTTTAAGAACTCAGAAAAAAAGAGACATCTTTTAAAAAGTGTACACAAGAATTACAAGTTAAAAATATTAATTTCTCGAGCAATTTTTAAAAATACAGGGTGTTTCGCTACCAGACCGACAAACTCTGAGGGGTGATAGTAGACATAGAGACAAACATTAATAAATAGGAAATCATGGGGCCCAAACGTCTTCTATAGGAGCTAAGGGCCATTAAAGTTTGAGGTCCAAAACTTCAAACTATAATAAAAAACGGAGAAAAGGGTCGATTTGTTTGCAGTTTTCACTAAAATCATTCTTTGTATCACGATTTTTGTAGAAAAAAATTTTAAAGGTTACGTTCAAAAATTGTCGATAGAGGGCGCTTTAGACTTTAGAGTAATGAACAACTACTTTTTACCGTTATTTTGTGCATGGAGTTCAAGTTATACTAAAGTTTAGTCTTTTACTTAAATTTTAAGCCCGAAATCGGAAACATTGGGATCGGGTAACTAGTGAAAATTGAACTGTGAACAGAGGGGAGAATTTTAAACACTCATAAACATTGGAAAAACTAATCGATTTTGTTGCGGTTTGCGTGTAAGTCATTCCCTTGGTAATTATTTTATTCAAAATGACGTACAGGTTTGGTATCCCCATTTTTTGATAGAGGGCGCTTCCGACACATCTCCGACATTTCAATGGCATTACTCCTAGGTGTTTTATTACCAGAACAACATATTTCCAGGATGTGTTAGGGATGCAAAAACTACTCGGAATCACATAGGAATGTGACTTTGGAAATGCATTTTTTTGGAGTTACGGTTAAAGGAAGCAGAGAAAAAAGCAACAGAAACAGCAGAGAAAGAGCAACACGTTAATGTGAAAGAAAACAGTTTATTTAAATGTTTTACTAGGAAAGATGTTCGAAATTACGACCAGAAGTAGTCCGGCATGCTTGATAGCGGCGTCACATGGAATTCCTCACATTTTGAAAGATGACTGGCATCTCAGAAAGCTTTATGGCAGCTACAGAAATATCAGCTGCGAGGTCTTCAACTGATGGTACGGAAGTCTCACACACCCAACTTTTTGCTTGACCCCAGCAGAAGAAGTCCATACATGATCGGTCTGGCGATCTGGCAGTCCAATGAACCAGGCCACCACGACCTATCCACCGCTATCCATATGTTACTTTGAAGTGTCAGCAAACGTCATTGGTAAAATATCGATGACTCCCATCGTGCTGTTCATCGTTCAAATACTTCCTTCTGCTACCTTTGGAACCGGTTCGCGAATGATAGCTTCAAAATGATCACTGCTCACGCGCCGTTTAGCGCCATCTACCATCACTGTCAAACTTGCCGGAATATTTCTGGTCGTAATTTTGAACATCTTTTCTACTAAAAACTTTAAATTTACTGTTTTCTTTCACATTAATGGGTTGCTCTTTCTCTGTTGTTTCTGTTGCTTTTTTCTCTGTTTCCTTTAACCGTAACTCTTAAAAAATGTATTTCCAAAGTTACATTCCTATGTTATTCCGAGTAGTCTTTGCATCCCTAACACATCCTGGAAGTATGTTGTTCTGGTAGTAAAACACCTAGGAGTAAAGCCATTGAAATGTCGGAGATATGTCGGAAGCGCCCTCTATCAAAAAGTGAGGACATCAAAGCTGTACGTCATTTTGAATAAAATAATTACTAAGGGAATGACTTACACGCAAACCGCAACAAAATCGATTAGTTTGTCCAATGTTTATGAGTGTTTAAAATTCTCCCCTCTGTTCACAGTTCAATTTTGACTAGTTATCCGATCCCAATGTTTCCGATTTTGGGCTTAAATTTTAAGTTAAAGACTAAATTTTAGTATAACTTGAACTCCATGCACAAAATAACGGTAAAAAGTAGTTGTTCGTTACTCTAAAGTCTAAAGCGCCCTCTATCGACAATTTTTGAACGTAACCTTTAAATTTTTTTCTAAAAAAATAGTGATATAAAGAATGATTTTAGTGAAAACTGCAAACAAATCGACCCTTTTCTCCGTTTTATATCATCGTTTGAAGTTTTGGACCTCAAATTTTAATGGCCCCTAGCTCCTACAGAAGACGTTTGCGCCCCATGGTTTCCTATTTAATAATGTTTGCCTCTATGTCTACTATCACCCCTCAGAGTTTGTCGGTCTGGTAGCGAAACTCCCTGTATATAGATGCATCAAACGGCCACAGACTTTACATTAGTGAGGAGAATTCGGAAGCTGAATGACCAGCACCTTTAAGTATTACAAAACAGATCTCCTAAGAACGATTTCGGCTTAAAGTTCCACACTAGGCACAGAAAAAGACCAAGACGATAATGTAAAATCTATGGGAGCGTTCTTTTCAAATATCTCGCTCAAATTTTAACATTTTACATGATTTGTTTTCGCATAGGATAGCTGAAGGCGATCTGCAATCGGCCTAGTCTATACTTTTTCATTTTGGTTTCGGATTAAAAAAAAATACTTTAACTTTCAAAACCGGTTTAAACCGGTTCAGAATTTCAAACTATCATAATATGAAAATATACAAGCAAAATCGAAAATGTAAAGAGTAGGCCGGTTGTAGATCGTCCTCAGCTATCCCAAGAAAAAAAAATGTAAAAATATTAAAATTTGAGCAAGATGTTTGAAAAGAACGCTTCCATAGACTTTACATTGTCATCCGGGTCTTTTTCTGTGCCTAGTATTGCGCCTTAAAAGAAGAGAATACGCAGTGGGCCCTCTATGGTGTCTTTAGTTACTGAATAGAGAGGGAACTAGTTTTGAACTGATTTCCATCTAAAGGGAGATTGAGAAACGTCGGTATAGCAAACTGGAATCTTTGTCCTCAGGTTCAAACATTGTGGCTGACATGACATTTTTTACACATTTTCACAGCGTTCTTTTTTTTCTTTTTCTTTTTTTTTTTTTTTTTGATTACTCAGTTCAGTGATGTAAAATATACTTTATTTCACAAAGGGAAAGCTGTAGAAATAGTTTTTTTTTTTTTCATTTTGATCAATTAATAAATTTCTATTTAAAAGTTATGGTAGGTTTTGAATGAAATTATATATGATATATTTTGAAATTGTCTGCAATTTTTTGCGATAAGAGTTTTATCAGATTTAATCGAAAATATTTATAAGAAAAATGGGCAATTATACTTTTTTAATGAAATAAAAAGACAGAAAACAGCATAGTTGTACATAAAAAAATGGTGTAAAATCTTTTGATATTATATAGCTGTTAAATGCTTATACATGAGAAAATCAGTATAATTTAAACTTAAAAAATTTCTTTATTTCTTGGTAACTATTTTACGTAATAGAAAATAAATACAAAAAAGAACGTATTTATTAAAAAAAATGTGGTAAAATCTATCTAGGCCAGTCAAATTGTCATAAATAGATGCAAAAATTCTGCTAGAATGTTTTATGTTTTTAAACTGTTTATGGGGATGCTAGTAACAAGAATTAATGGTTTTCCAACAAAATATCTCGAGGCTAAATTTTGTGGAGCCAAAAAACCGCAAAAGTTTCGGATTTTTTTCAGTTTTTTGCCTACACCTCAAAAATTATAAACTTTTTGCGTACCATACTCAATTACAAAAAGAAAGAGCATTAAATTCTCTACAAATTTCATACTAAAGCTGTTTTTCCAAAGTCAATATTAAGCGCGCTACAGCTTTCTGAAAGTGACTCTTTTTTTCTAACTTTGTGAAAAAATTGCAAAAACGAAAATTTGACACAATTTTTTCATTATTTTATCCACATTAATGTAACTTAATTAAATTACAGGTATTTGCATGAAAACAATCATGATGAATTACAACGGTAATATTGTAAAAAAAAAATTAAGAACGTTATAACTTTTTTGTATTTAGAGCTTTAGTGGAGAACATTAATATTAGCTATTTAACTGAATGTAAGTAAAAAAATACTTACAGTGACATTTTTACATCCCCCCTTCTTGATAAATGTCGTCCACATTTTCATTGTTGATCCTGTTACATTTTTTTACAAATTGTCGAGCATTTGCGTCTTAATTTATGAAAAGAACATGTTTTACTGCACCTTTTTCTACAGCTACATGACACAACATGGAGCAAGGATTCAAGTGCCGGGTCTTGGCACATTTGAACTGGCTGAAAGAGAACCTGTGAGCCCATCCACATCCTTCAGCAGGGATGTTGTTTCCTAGCCTATCTTGTACCTGATGATAACATCGGAGAAAATGATGCTGCGCAGCCTCTTGTGTTGGTGGTAGTCTTGCAAAATGAACTTTGCTTTTTTGTGGCAGATTTAGCAAATAACTGGAACCTTAAGGTCCAAATTCTGTTTGGTAGCTATGCATCCAGTGTATAGTGCAATATGGAATTTTTTTCCAACCTTGATGATTTCTTGACGGATAGAACCTATTTTATTGAATACGCAGGCTATTTCTTTAAGCTGATTATGTTTTTTCAAAGTGCTACAAAACTTTGACTTTCTTTGCCTAAAAAGAGCGGATGTTGTATCGCATCCGCAGATTGCATGAGTGAAAAGAACATGTTGTAACTGTATTTGAACGACATGATTGAAAACCATTTGGTTTCGATGTTACTTCTTCCTGGCTTTTAGAAAAACAGATTTTTGTGCTGATAGCCTAAGCTCGTCATTATCACGAGAAAGTCAATGTCTTCTCCGACAATTAAACACTTTCAAAAGATTCGGCTCTTGAAATGGCTGAGGTAACTATCATGAGATGAGCTTCTTCTTTTGCCTGCTAAACTTGATTTCTGTTATTTTGAAATTCTTGTTTTGAAATTTTTTATTTGTTTTAAGCAATGAAATAAAGCGGCTCTTGTTTCTGTCATTGGCTTCGTCAACGGATGATGTGGGTCGACGCCCTTTTCTCTCTCCACTTGTTACAGATTGATCTAGTTTTACGCGACAAAAACTATAATACCATGCATCTGAAAGTCAGGTTCGCATCTACAAGTCAGGTTCGCATCTGCAAGTCAGGTTCGTGCTCAATACGCTGAATTACTTTTTGGGACCCTACATCCCCACGTTTTTCAGCAGCTTTCAAAAATGCAATTTTCGCTTCTAATTTCATTACTTTGTGAATCAAATTTCTCTTTGCGTTAGGACTTTTTCTATTGTTTTTCGTTGAAGTCACCGGGATTACCTTCGTCACATTAGAAGCAATTATCTTAAGTGTGAAAGAAGTGCTTGATCTGAGGGATAAGCTATAGTCTGTATAGAATCTTCATAACGACGAACGTATGCTGCTATCATTCTCTCATTCGCACATGTTTTTCGGCAATCATCCTGTATTCTAACTCCCTTGCTACTTTTCAAAAAACTGATGAATATTACTTTGATGCTAATCGCTATATTGAAAGAGCTTGGCAAGTTTTTTCTGGCTCACAACGCGAGTATCACTATTTGAAGCCGTTTGACAAATGAAACACAATTTTGGGTAGAGCTCACTCATTTTTCATTACTGTACGAGAAGAGATGCTATAAACTTAATAGCAGCATATTAAAAGAGTATGTATTTAAATAACAACAGTTGCATCTGAACGAAAGCTGCACGGTAACGTCACTGACCACAATCTTCCATCTGCATTCTCTTTTTTATCCTCGGCCCTCCCTTTGTAATTGTTTTCTTATAGGGTTTCTAGAATTTGTGTATCTTCTGCCTGCCTTTCTTAAAACTTTCATTTTTCATCAATCAATAGATCTATTTTATTTTCATTATTAGTGATGAAAAGTTTTTTGGGGAATGGGAGGTGAAAAATAGGTCACTTTCTGTAAAGTTTAAAAAAAAGTGACATTTTCAAAAAACCATAGCGCGCTTAGTAATGGGTTTAGAAAAACATTTTTATAACAAAATTATAGAGAATTTAATGTTCTTCCTTTTTTTAACTAAGTATGTTACGCAAAAAGTTTATAATTTTTGAGTTACAGGCAAAATACCGAAAACATTTTTTACTTACATTCAGTTAAATAGCTAATATTAATGTTCTTTACTAAAGCTCTAAATACAAAAAAGTTATAATGTTCTTAATTTTTTTGCAATTTTATCGTTGTAATTCATCATGATTGTTATCATGCAAATACCTGTAATTTAAATAAGTTACATTAAAGAGTATAAAATAATGAAAAATTGTGTCAAATTTTCGTTTCTGAAAATTTTCCATAAAGTTAGAAAAAAAAGAGTCACTTTCAGAAAGATGTACCGCGCTTAATATTACCTTTAAAAAAACAGTTTTAATATGAAATTTGTAGAGAATTTAGTGTTCTTTCTTTTTGTAATTGAATATGGTACGCACATATTTTTTTATTTTTGAGTTATAGGCAAAAAACTGAATAAAGTCCGAAACTTTTGGGGTTTTTTGGCTCCACAAAATTTAACCTCGAGATATTTTGTTGGAAAACCATTAATTCTTATTACTAGAATCCCCATAAAGACCTTTTTTCTGACAATTTGACTGGCCTAATCGGCATTGTTATGCTATTGATGTTTATGTATGAAAAAATTATGTAATATTAGCTTGAAAAATTTCTTTATTTGTAAATGTTACAGGCCAAACCCGATTTTAGTCCAAACCGGTCTATCCTAACGCCCATCGGATAAACTAGTTTTTCCTAGGCCAAACCGGTCTATCCTAACGCCCATCGGATAAACAAGTTTTTCCTAGGCCAAACTAGTCTATCCTAAGGCCCATAGGACAAACTAGATTTTCCTAGGCCAAACAAGTTTGTCTAACTCTTGTAGGATAAGCTAGTTTAGACTGCTGTTTATTCGTCTGAGCTAGTTTATCCTAGGCCAATTCAATTTAGCGTGATTTTATTGAATTCAATGACCGCCTCAACGCCAACATTCTTGTTTGTCCTAGGCTGATCTAGTTTATCCTAGGCCAATGTAGTTTTACGTGTTTTTAGCTCACGGGCTTCAAAGCCAGAGAAATAATGGGCTCCCAGTTTCTGTATGTATATGTATGTACGCATGTATGTACACATGTATGTACGTATGTACGTACATATGTACATAACTGCGATAACTCTTGATAGAAATAATGTAATTTGACATGTTTTTAACTCATAAGGCTACCAAAGCCTGAGAACTAATGTGCCCGTAGGTTCTGTATCTATGTATGTACGTAAGTACGTTTCGCAATTATTCTTGATAGAAATAATCAATTTGCATCAAACTTTCAATATAGATTTATTCTTATAAGAAACTTTTTTGATTACTTTTGGAGGTCATTGGAGAAGAATAAGTGTGTGTGTGTGGGGGGGGACGAGACGCAGATTCGCCCCTTCCCTTAATTAAAAAAATGGGTTTCCGTGCATTATTAGCATATTTTATTCAAATTTTAAATATAGGAGCATTCTCTTGAGGGGCCTCCATGATTATTTGTGAGTGTTCAAGTATAATGGGAGGGGGGGGGGAATAGGAGAAATGCCCCATAATTTATGTAAATGCTTTTTTCACGCAGAATTTACTGATTCGCTTCAAATTTTAGAAATAAATTCATTCTGGTAAAGCGCTTCCCTAATTAGTTTCGAGGGTTCATTCAATAAAAACAACGGGAATAACGGCGGGATACCGCCTAATTTTGGCAAATGTGTTTTTCATACAGAATTAACCGATTTGCTGCAAATCTTGGATTTGTTCATTCTAATGAAGCACTTCACTGACTAATTTTGATGGTTTTTCGGTTAAATATAAAGAGGAAACTTACAATTTATTTATTTCCTTGAATTAGATAAATTGGTTATAATACAGAATTATCCAATTTGCTTAAAATTTTGGACATGAATTCATTTGATCAGGCGCTTCTTTAATTAATTTGAGTTTTTCTTTTGTTTAAGTATAATTGGGTAGTGGACGTTTTATCGCCTTCCTTAAATTAGATAAATAGGTTTTTATGCAAGTTTATCCGATTTGCCGCAAATTTTGAATATAGTTGTTTAAGGCGAATCCCTGAATTGTCTTGAGGGTTTAATGATTAAGTATAAAGAGAGGAATGGAAAATTACTCTCCTTAAATCAGATGAATTGTTTTTTGAGCAGAATTATCTGATTTGCTTCAAATTTCGGTTAATTGTTTAGTTGTATAAAGCGTATCTTTGATTCATTTTGGAGGTTCAATGATTAACTATAATTGGGGGAAATTGGAAAAAGTAATGCAACTTACTATATTTTTCGAGGGTGTTATTCTTTAAAAAAATAAGGCTGTAATACACAATTATTGTAAACAGCCTGTGAATGCATAGCCATCACTTTAATTGGGAAATATTCTTTTTAATATTGATCCCAACTACTGCTCCATAGTTAACCTTGTGCAAAGTGGTTTTGTTATCACTATTATGTAATGTATTTTATTCGAAGGTTGTAGAATATTGTCAGAGGTTTGCACGAGCCGGAATTTCCAAGCCAGGGCCCCGCCTGACCGGGCCGCCAGGCCTCTAAATTATGTTGTGTTACTTACATTGCCCTTTCTTTAAGAGTTGTGGATTTTTATTTTTTAAGTCTAAAATTTAGACTTAAACAATAAATATCCTCAACTAATCAAGGAAGTGCCTTATCACAATAGTCCTATATCTAAAATTTAAAATGGAAACTGATAATTCTGCATGATAAATCCATTTCTCTAAATTAAAGGTGGAGGATTAGCCTCCCGTTCGCCCATATTTATTCTTATCCAATGAATTCCCAAAATTAATCAGAAAAGTACCTTATCAGAATAAACCTACATCCAAAATTGAACCAAATCGTATATTTCTATCAAGAGTTATCGCGTTACGTACATACGTACGCGCATGCGTACATACATGCGTACATGATGCGTACATACATATATACAGAACCTGTGAGCCCATTATTTCTCTGGCTTTGACGCCCGTGAGCTAAAAACACGTACAACTACATTGGCCTAGGATAAACTAGATCAGCCTAGGACAAACAAGAATGTTGGCGTTGAGGCGGTCATTGAATTCAATAAAATCACGCCAAATTGAATTGGCCTAGGATAAACTAGTTCAGACCAATAAACAGTTTATCTCTAAACTAGTTTACGCTACAAGAGTTAGGCCAAACTAGTTTGGCCTAGGAAAATCTAGTTTATCCGATGGGCGTTAGGATAAACCGGTTTGGCCTAGGAAAACTAGTTTATCCGATGGGCGTTAGGATAGACCAGTTTGGCCTAGGAAAAACTAGTTTATCCGATGGGCGTTGGGATAGACCGGTTTGGCTTAGGCCAATCTAGTTTGGCTTAAAATCGGGTTCGGCCTGTAACATAAATAAAAAAAAACTTACTTGGAGTAGTCCTTTTTTGGATTTGGAAATTTAATTCTCAAGAAAATTTCTGTTGTCTGTGTCCGTGCAAAATAGTGAAGCATAAACTTTTCGTCAGAAAATTCTTTTGCCATCAGAATATTTGAAAAATGATGTTTATTTTATTTAATAACAAAATGTTTGTAATTATTATAAAGAAAATTAATCTGCATGAAACATGTGGTATCTTTGTGCACTGCGGGCCACAGTGTATGCACCCCTAGGGTAGAGATTCATATCATATGTATTATTTCTTGGTCAAATCCATTTTAATTTGTACTTACAAAACGCATAACAATGAATGATGTATCATTCCAAAGGTTTTTGAACCGGCTTCAAACACAGTACACTCCCAATCCGTTAAAACATGCTTTTCATTGGAATCTTTCTATTCTAAATGAAAGCAATTAACGCTGTCACCGCTGCTGGCATGTTCACAACACCTATTCGGTTCAAATTCCAAATACTTCTGGTTGGTTGGCCAGATTGAGAGTGAGAGATCCAGATTATACTCTTATTTTGAATGTTGTGGAATTAGAAACAGCGATCGGTGGATTAAAATTTTGTTCTAAGCATCTGAGCTATTTCAGAGTATGTGCACAATAGCTATATAAAAAAAATTATAGGACAAAAAATGTAAAATTTCTAATTTTTTTTAATATATTGAAGTTATAAAAATTTATTTCAACTAAATTGGGAAAATATCTATTTTCAATAATTAATTAATTAATTTCAATAATTATAGATTAAGTTATAAAAAATCACTTTAAACGATATAGCAATTAATATACATATATATATTTAAGTATTCATTATAGCGATTGAGATTTTAATGAATTTGGCCCATTTTTAACTACTTAACACTCTTCAACTTTTTTGTTTTTTTAATTATTTAGTAAAAAAAAAAAAAAAAATGAACAAATCTTGTCTTGCTAGCTTGATTGATTTTTTTTTTTTTGGGGGGGGGGGGATTAAGGAAGAATTTCTAATTTCGTTATCAATATTTTGCGCTCTGACAGGGAAAAAAGTATTATTCCCGTCTTTGGATTGTTCTTCAAGAGGAACAGAAATGATATTGTAATAATTGATGGCACGTAATGAAAAATATGTTTATAGGTATGTATCAAATATAACACATGATGCAGTAAGGTTTAAAAAACGACCTACACAATTCTGAACATGATTCTAAGAAAACTGAATAAAAAATTCCCTCCTTTTTTGTGGTTTAAATACGAGCCTGCATTTTACACATAAATACGTCTTTGACATTGAATTTTTAAAAAATATTTTTTAAATCAAATATGATCATTTTAATCAGGGTTGAAAAAAAGACTTTTATTTTCTGTCAAAACTTTTGAAGTCTTACATGGTTATGAAACTATATTAACTTTAAATAAATTAGAGATTTTTGCTTCTGCGATTTGGATTATAAATTTATTGAAAATTTAAAATACTACAACAATATGTTACAATGTGATAGGCAATCTTATATTCCGAGTGTCATAGTCTACAATTTTTTCTAAAGCTATATCTACTAATAAATTGATCTGAAATTAAAAAAAAAAATCAGACGACATTTGTTCCTATTCTCAATTCAGACAAATAACGATTGCTATTGTTGCAACAATAAAACAAAATATGTGAGGGGAGAAAATCTTTGAATATCCTGGAACAATTCCAGAGATAAAAGATGATAAAATTGTTGTTTTTTGACTTTTTCTCAATAGTGGTGCATTCATCGTCGATATAAATGATTGTGTTGTGACAGATGATTATGTAAATCGATTACCTAAAAAAATAATTTAAATGTTATGTATGCATTTGAGATTAAGGTTAAACATTTATTGAAAATTTAAAATACATCAATAATGTGATAGAAATTTTTTATTCCAAGTTTCACATGCTGCCATCTTGTCTTAAGATGAATTTATTTTTTTCAATAAATAAATTGATCTCAAAATGAAAAGAAAAAAATACAGACATCGTTTGTCGCTATTATTCTTTATACAATAAAGTGACAATTGCTATTGTTACAAATAACAAAAAAAAAAGTTTTGTGAGGAAAAATGCTACGAATGTCCTGGAACAGTTCCAGAAATAAAAGATGATAAGATTGTAGTTCTTGAGGCTTTTTCTTAAATATTGCATTTTTGTCGTCGATACAAATGATTGTCTTGCGATAGATGATTATTTAAATTGATTACTTGGAAATAAAATTAAAATGTGATTGATGTATCTGAAATGAAGGATAAAAATTTATTGAAAATTTAAAGTACTGAAATAATAATTTTAGGTGTGACTGACAATGTTGTATTCTAAGTTGCATTGGCTGCAAAAATGCATAAAAACGCATGTATTTTTCCAAGAAATAAATTGATCTGAAATTTAAAAAAAGAACACCATTTGTGCATGTTATTCTCTATACAAAAACATGTGTATTGCTATTGTGACAAATAATAAAATAAGATGGGCAACAGAAACCATGTCTTAATGTCCTGAAGCAGTTCCCCGACAAAAAATTGTACAAAGTTAAAACTCCTATGAGTATTTTCAAAGTTTGTAGTTTTGTCTTTTATTAAATCATTTTAAAAATAATAATGTCATTTACATAGTTAACAAATATGTATGTTCATAACTATATATATACGTTTCATCTATAGTCGTCGTCTAGTCTGTCATTCTATTTGCATATAAAAACGCAAAATCTTCCGAAATCATAAAATTTCATTTTTACTCACAAAATGTTGTATAAGTTCAAGCAGTCTAAAAATATTATTGCATTAAGGCCTTTACAACGTTGCAGTCCTTAATTTTTACATCTCATGAATTTTCCAGAAATGTTATTTACTCTCAAGTATTATATACAAATAAGCCAAATTAAACTGCATGAGCTTTAGACATTATGTCATGAGGGATAAAAATAAAAATGCAATTTGCACAGCTCACATCAAGAGCTCCGATCTGCAAAATTATAATTATTACTTAGTTCTCTGCAACTGATTAGAATTTAAGAGGCAGTGGAGCTCATGTAAAATTTTAAATATACGAGATGGATTCCGTCGAAATTGACGAAAGAAAATCTTTAAGAAAGAATTGTTTCATTGATTTATAATAAATCTACAAAATTAGTTACAGTAAAAAACGCTTCTTATATTGATCAGGCTAACTCTCCAACAAATATTGTTTTAATCTAAAAGTAACAAAATACTACAACAATATATATTTTATAATATACGATATTTTTGACAAAATATACTCATTTTATTTATTTTTTTTTTTAAAGATAGGAAATGGAGTGATTCTGTTGCCACAATTACAAAAATGGGACCAAAAACTATAAAAAAATTATTATCTCAAAAACAAATTGAGATACAGCTTTCAAACAAATTGCATTTTAAAGTACATTTATTTCTCTATACGAAGGTACAAAAATTTAAAATGTGTGATGTAATTGCAAAATCGAAATTGCATGGGGAAGTATTGCCATTATCAAAATGACGCATACGTTACGCACAGATACCTTTCGCCTTTATACTATAGATAGGTTGTAACATTTCGTTTGAATTCTTGTTCGATGGTCGTCAAATGGAATTTAAAATTCAGCTTTATTTGATTTACCTACAATGCCTAATACAATGCCTAATACAATGCCTGCATACTTAAGCAGTATACAATTGGTGTAATCAACAAGAAAAATTCCAATGTGAAATTGATAAAAAGTTGAGTGTAAAATTTTAAAATGTTTTTAGCAGATTATCAATAATATTTTTGCCTATTTAAAAAAGTGAAGAAACATATTACATCTTACATTAATTAAAAGAGATGATTTAAAGAGTATCACAATATTTGCTAAAATTTAAAAGCAGAAAGCTATTAAAATTAATTTTAGAAAACTACTAATATTCAGAAGATAATGTATTTTTTTACAAAAAAAAATTAAGTATTAAATGTAATTTGTGTGTGTGTGTGTGTGTATGTATGTATTTTACATTTTGCATTTTAGATTTTAACATTAAATTTTCATCCATTTTAACTTACTATCTTGCGCAATATAGGCTAAGTCTAGCAATCGTTTCGAAAATCGAATTTTTTTTGACTGATTTACACGTTTTAGTTATTACGACAAACATATTTTTAGAAAAAAGTTTTTGTCGTTCGTCCATATGTGTGTCTATAAACAGTTTACCTATCGAATAAATTGAGATAGAGACTTAAAATTTGGTATGTTCTTAGAATATAAAAATGACAAGAAGTCTATTTAATATCAGTAACCTCGATTATCCGACACTATATTTTTGGACTCTCGAAATATTCGTTCTGATGAAAGGCATATAAAAATTTTAAAATTTAAAAATGTAAAAGACAATAAAAAACACAAATTTTACATAAAAAGTTAAGACGATCGGATAATTTCTTGTTAAGATATTTTGTAATCCTCATTTTCACATTTTTCATGGCCCTGCATTCCATTCAAATTTCAAATCAAAGATATATTTTAAATGGAAATGAGACGCTTAATCCAACGCAGTAAACTGTTAGTTAATATGATTAACAATTTTGGAGTTTTAAGAATGCTTCTTTTACACAATTCGGTATTACTTGATATCCAGTCGATCAAAAAACCATCTGTAAGGTTAATTCCACTAATGTCTTATAGTAAATGTCGCATTCACTTTAATTAAACACATTACATGTGTTTCTTACGTCATAAACTGATTTTTATTTCTATGTTTTATTTGTAGTATAACATGATAGATAAGCATACGGTGGCCCCTAACTAAGTTTTGCAATTGTTTTAAAAATCTAAAAAAAATTATATATATATATATCCGGATTTCCACCTTTCAGATACTGAAGATTCCAGAAATCATATTTTTACACAAGCATACACACACACACACACAAAAAAAAAAAATCCGCCCGTTAATCTATGCGTCTGTCTGATTGCTTGCCTGTAAATGCTCTTATATCCCGTACAAATTGAGATACAGATTTGAACTTTTGTATGTATTTAGTATATACCCTCATAGCATGCATGTTCACAGTGACGTCACAATGACGTCACTGTGAGTCACTTTGGTCACATCACATCTGTGACGAAAATGCCACCACTCAGTGACGTCACAATGTGACTAAGATACGACTTTCTAAAAAAAATTCACAGTTCGTCACAATGTTAATGTCAAAGTAGTCACAAATGACACACTTTTCACAAATTGGTCACATTGTGACGTCACAAAGTGGTCACAATGTGACGTCACAAAAAAGCTCTAAAACGGCCATAACGACTTCACATTTTAGTCACTGTTACTTCACATCGACGTCACGTGACGTCACATCGACAATCGATGGTCACAAAGTCACAATGTGACTTCACAACGACGTTGAAATGACGTCACCATGTCTTACGGGTAGTAATACAAAGAGGCCTATTCAATAAAAGTACCCTCGAATATCTGGAACAATTTTTTTTCGAAATATTCGTTCTGATGAAAAGTAATTAAAATTTACGATTTTTTTTTTCAAGTCAATAATGTAAAACAGAATTTTTTTTTAAAAGTATTTTTCATAAAAGATGAAGTTGATTGGATAATTTACTGCCGAGATGTATGTAATTTTATTTTCAACACTCTTTAATTATTCATGACCCTGTATTTCATTTAAACTTTAGTTCAAAAATGTATTTCAATTGAAAATAATACGCTTAATCCGATGCAGTAAACTATTAGTTAATATGATTGTAATTTTTGAAATTATAAGGATGTCTGTTTTACGCAATTCAGTTACGCTATTTTATTATCTCGACAACTAAAAAATGTCATAAAGTTTCGCCTCTTTTTGGTGGTATACCTAATTTGGTGGTATACCTAATCTGTCACAAAAATTACTCGCCAAAAGTTACTCCAACTTGGCGCTATTTCTTGTATTTCACCAAATTCAAATAGAAATCCATTGTAATCAAATAGGGTCACATTTTATTAAAAATATTTAAATATGCGTTTAAATTTTGTTTTGGAATTGTAATGCATTTTTATAATAGTTTACATATGTTTTATTTTCAAATTTTGTATTATGTATATCCATGATGGGTTAATATTATGGTGCTCCCCAACGACTAGTTTTTTGAATAAAATCAATGTACTTAGCAATAACGCACAATTAAAATTACATTATAAGAAAGATATAGGCAATATTAAAAAACAATTTTCTTCTCGATACGTCAGTCACTGAAGTCTTTCCCTCTTGAAAAACTAAGCAAATAAATAATGAAAGAAAAATAAAGAATTAAATAACTTTTCATGCTTTTGAATTTTTCTGTACATAATAATTTTACATTTGTGTATATAATATACATTTTTTATTGAGCAAACATCTTATTTTCTGGTTAGAAAAAAAAGGACTACACAGCAAAAATAATGAGATAGAATCTTGTTATAAATGCTGAAATATGGCCTTTAAGAGATTTTTAAAGTACTTTATTACACTTAACAACCCATTTTAAATAAACTCTTTCACGTAATTTAATTATCGAGTAAACAACTATTTCCTAATGAAAAATATAAGAGGATTGATGAATTTTTAAAGTTATCTATTTTATGATTCGAAATTTTGTCTTCATTTGGTTTTAAAGAAAAATCTATTTAAAAAGCCTCATAAAGATGAATGTCTTAATTTAATTAGAGGCATAAACTCAAAAAAGTATCTTTGCTTTAAAAATTTGCTTATGAACGTGGAAAGTACATTCTAAATTAAATTTTGAAATAATTCATTATGTGAAAAGTTTAATCGAAAGTAAAATAGAAAATGTATTTTTTTAAACGTGGGTTAAAGGCAAAACTAGCAAAAAATTTATGTTATCCGGATTAGTTTGAAAATAACAATATCTAAAAAATGTGCACCTAAAAATAAATGCACATTTTTTTTTTTACTTTGTTTTGTTTTGTTTTGCTTTACACAAGCTGTGCAACTTTGCTTTGTTTTCAGCCCAAGTACTATCTTTAGAGATTTTTGAAAATATTGAATTCAATTATAATAGTCTTGTTAACAGCTAAGGATACAAACGGTATCATAGGAGCAAAATGAGACTTTTAATCAATTTTTGATGATCGGTCTTACATGCAGTTCACAGTATCAATACAATATTTTCTGTCACAGCAGCTAAGGGTTAATCCATAAAATAAATTGATGGAATATGAATAAAGTCTGGGTAAGACACAAAAATATAACCCTAAAATGCGCTACATTAGGCCCAAAAACAAGCAGGTGTTTTAGCAAATATTGGAGATAAATTTTAGTAATGCAATTTTTAATTCATAATACAAGTAATCGACTGACGTCAAAGAATTCGGTCCTTGTTCTACGAGATTCTTTTGTTTGGGTCGAATGAGAACATTTAAATTTAAGCAATAACGTACATCATATTGCTATTTCACGACATATTGCACCTCCATGAATCTCCTCTACGGGGTTAACCAATTTTAGACTTCGTTAGATTTATCGAAATTTCTTATTATTTGAAATTTCTATAGCAGCTTGTTAAAAATAAATATATTGATTCTATTGGAAAAATGCTTTCTTTATGAGAATTTGTTTGTTTCCAAAGTGTCCCACGAGATGGCAGTACCACAAAAGTGTTGTCCTGAGAAGAAAAAGAATTCCCTAAAAAACATTCTACTGACGTCACATTCACTGCAGACCTGTTCTTACCTTCAGAAATGATTATTCGCGGGTGATGTTGACGTTTTCCTAAACCTGTTAAATCGGAAACAAAACTTTCAGCTCCGACAATATTTGCTTTTAAAGAACTTTAAAAATACAAGATTTAAAACTCTTTTTCCTGTTGTTTTCACGTATACTGTGCCGTTTTTTCATATTTATGTAATTAAAGAAGATATCTTTCCAAAAACGAAAGTGCACATATTATTTGCTCTACAGAACACACTAACGAAATAATTACGTATTATTATTCCAGCAACATTCAACATGATCCTTAGTGAAGAAGTAAAATAATTCTTCAAAAAAGATGCCTAGCAAGGTAGCCTTCAATTTATATACTTTTATTGAACTATTATTTTAACTTCGAATTCGAACTCAACCTTCGGATTATGAAGGCTGAAAATGAAATGTTCTTTTTTATCTAAATAAAAAATATCTGCCCATAACTTTATTTGAAAGAAATAAACTATGAACAGTTTTTGAAAATATATATAATCACGATTGTGATTTGAATTAATAAAATGGCTACAAGAGATATAGCCCTTATTGAAAAGTTCAACGACCAAAATTATACTAATTGGGCTTTTAAGTTAGAAAATCTGCTGCAAAAAGAAAACGTATTTTCAGTAATTACAAATCTCCCACCCGATCCTGTCACTCCTCAATGGAACAAAGATAATATTAAAGCGAAATTGATTATAAATCTATGCATCGAAGATTCGCAAATAATTCATGTGAAACATCTGGCAAATGCCAAAGATATCTGGGAAGCTATGAAAAATGTACACTTGAGAAGTAGACTTTCTTCTAAAGTTTTTCTTTTGCGAAAATTGTACTCTCAAAAATTAAGTGAGGGGGGAGACATGATCTCCCACATTAACAACATTTTATCTATTAAAGATAAACTATTTGCTATTGGCGAGGAAATTTGTGACTCGCATATATGTGCCCTACTGCTTTGTTCGCTCCCTAGATCTTTTGACCCAATGGTTACCGCGTTTGAAGCCAGCGAGACGGATCTAACTTTAAATTACGTAAAAAATAAATTGATTGATGAATATAAACATAGATGCGAAAACAGAGACGCGAGTTCAAATTCGCGAGATTCGGCTTACAAAGCAATAAATAGATCTGAGCTATTTCGAGCTCACGCGACTCAGCATATAAGGTAGTAAATAAAAACGCTAGAAATAAGAAATTCTGTACGTTTTGCAAACGGGACAACCATTTACGCAAAGAATGTTATCATTTAAAGAACAAAATGCAAAATAATAACCCGAGAAATAATCAGAATTGAAATAAGTTTTATAATAATTCAAACTCTTTCATAAATAATTCGGGAAATTACAAAGGTAATCAAGGCAATGTTAGGGATGCTTCCAACTTCTGTTTTAAAGGTAATGTCGACGCAGAAACAGGTTCGAATAATTTTTCTACCTTAACGAATTCGGAAGAAAGCATTTATAAGTTCTCCGAACAAAATTATCCCGCGTGCGATTTAATGTAAGCTAATAGCGCACAAGAACTTAATGTAAATAAATTCGTTATGGATTCCGGCTGCACAAGACATGTAGCATTCGCAAAAGAAAATTTCATAAACTCCAAAACCGGAAATTTTTGTAGCATAATGATAGCGGATGGAAATAAACTAATATGGGTGACACACGGTATGGGTGATATTAAACTTTGTACAAATTCATCACATCAAATTATATTTAAAGATGTTCTTTATTGTCCAGAATTACAAAGTAACTTATTATCGGCAAAGAGAGCAACAGAAAACGACTTTAAAGTCATTTTTGAAAAGGATTCTTGTAACTTTGTTAACGACAATAACATAGTTTTAACAGCCGAGATAAATAATAATCTATATGAAATATGTCCTAAAGATGAGTACGGATATGCTGTCATAACACAAATGTTTTCTGATAATCCGAATTTTATTAAAACTTGGCATAAACGCCTAGGACACAAAAATTTTGAATCAATCAGATATCTTGTGAACCATAAGTTAGCGGATGGTATAACTTTAAGTGTAAACATGGTAATATATGCACTAAATGTATCGAAGGAAAAATGTCACAATTACCTTATCCAAAGGTAGCATCAAATAGTTCTAACGAAGTCCTTTCACTAATCCACAGCGACATTTGCGGTCCCTTGAAGACGGAGACATTCTCAGGTAAAAGGTACTTTATTACGTTCATTGATGATTATAGCAGATTTACTATGGTTTATTTACTTTCATACAAATCAGAAGCCCTAGAAAAATTTAAAGATTTCTGTGCACTAGTAAAAAATAAATTTGGTAAAGAAATAAAAGCCTTTAGATCGGATAATGCAGGGGAATATCTTGGGGAAAATTTTGAAGATTATTTAACCCTTAACGGTATTGAACGCCAATTAAGTGTACCATTTTGCTCACCTCAAAATGGTGTTGCTGAGAGAAAAAACCGTACCCTTGTAGAAATGGCACGCACAATGCTGTCAGACGCAAATTATTTTGGGGTGAAGCAATTCTCACTGCCACTTATTTAACAAATAGGCTGCCAACCAAAGCAAACAATAATGTAACCCCATTTGAACTTTGGAATAATCGTAAACCAAATTTGTCCCACATAAAAACATTTGGCTGCAAGGCATACGCCTATGTAGAATAATCTAAAAGGGCTAAATTCGATGAGAAAGCTATTGAAGGCATTTTCTTGGGATATGACCAAAGGAGCAAGGGATATAGAATATACATCGGGTATAATAGAGTAATGATATCAAGATCAGTAAAATTTCTAGAAAACGTGAAAAATGATACTAAACAAGACCAAAATAACATTTCGACTCCAACCGAAGTTTTCAAATTGAATTAGGTGGTGATAAACATGACGCGGACGCAATTCCACATCAAATACAGCTTAGAAGATCGGGAAGAGAAAACAGGGGAGTACCTCCCTACAGGTATGGAATTAGCGCAAACATGTGTCAAGTTGAGGAGCCCAAAACTTGGGAAGATATAGAAAATATGAAAGACAAAAAAATTAAAAATAATTGGCCAGCAGCAACAGACGAGGAATTCAATTCACTTATGCAAAATAAAACTTGGGAATTAGTCGACCCACCTCAGAGAAAACATATTATAGGTTGTAAATGGACTTTCAAAACAAAACGCAATGCACGCGGAGAGATAGAACGCTACAAGGCGTGACTCGTTGCGAAGGGTTATTTGTAAAAATTCGGGTGTGATTATGATGAAACTTTTGCCCCTGTCGTGGCACACACCACAATAAGAAGTTTCCTAAATGCTGCTGTATATAAAAATTTAGATATAATTCATTTAGATGTAAAAACAGCATTTTTACACGGAAACTTAGACGAGGAGGTATTCATGACACAACCCGAGGGATATATAGTAAAAAATCAAAAGGAAAAGGTGTGTAAACTGAATAAAGCTATTTACGGGCTAAAACAGGCTGCTAGAGCCTGGCACCTAAAAATTAGTCAAACACTCAAAAACATGGGATTTAATCTGTGTACATCAGATTTATGCTTGTTCAAAGGAAATAAAAACGGAAACATGTCATATATTATAGTATATGTAGACGACATTTTAGTAGCAGGAAAGAAAAGGGATACCGAAGAGATATACAAAGAGTTATCAAGGGAATCTGAAATAAAATCGTTAAGTAAGGTACCGCACTATTTGGGGATAAACATCAAACAAACAGAAGATGGAAGTCTAATATTAGATCAGGAAAATAAAATTAACGAAATTGTTAGGAAATTTAATTTAGTAAATTCTAAACCAACTTATACTCCCATGAATACGGATTATTTTAATTTAGATCCTAATAGTAAACTAATGAGTGATAATATCCTTTATCGACAAGCTGTGGGGGCACTCTTATATATTTCCACCATTACAAGGCCGGACATATCAGCCTGTGTGAACATATTAGGTAGAAGAAATGAAAAACCAAGAAAAGTTGATTGGTTAGCAGTTGAAAAAGTTATTCGATATTTAAAAACAACTAAAGATCTCAAACTAATAATTGACAAAAATAGAGAGCCCGTCTTAACAGCATATTGTGATGTTGATTGGGCATCAGATAAAAATGACCGGAAGTCAACTACCGACAATATCTTCAAATTGGGCAACAACTTATTAAGTTGGTCAAGTAGAAAACAGACCGGTGTCGCACTGTCCTCTACTGAGGCAGAATACATTTCTGTCTCAAACACCTGGCAAAAAATGGAGTGGTTACTCGCATTGTTGACAGATTTAGATCTACCACAAAGCTTACCGATTGTAATATATGAAGACAATATTCCATGCATAAAAATCTCAAAAAATGAGAAACATCTATCCAGGAGCAAACATGTAAGTGTCAAGTACTACAATGTAAAGTCTATGATAGAGAATTGAACTATATGTCTACAATATTGCCCTTCAAAGCAAATGATTGCTGACATCATGACAAAGCCCCTTGCGAAACCTCAATTTGTAACTTTGAGATCTCAGCTGCAACTGAGGCTAGCACTTTGAAAACAAAAGTGGGGGTATTGGAAAAAGGCTTTCTTCATGAGAATTTGTTTGTTTACAAAGTGTCCCACGAGACGGCAGCACCACAAAAGAGTGAGAGAAGAAAAAGATTTGTCCTGAGAAGAAAAAGATTTCCCTAAAAAACATTCTACTGACGTCACATTCACTGCAGACCTGTTCTTACCTTCAGAAATGATTATTCGCGGGTGATGTTGACATTTTCCTAATGGTGTTAAATCGGAAGCAAAACTTTCAGCTTCGACAATATTTCCTTTTAAAGAACTTAAAAATAAAAAATTTAAAACTCTTCTTCCTGTTGTTTTTTACGTATACTGTGCCGTGTTTTCATATTTATGTAATTAAAGAAGATATCTTTCCAAAAACGAAAGTGCACATATTATTTGTTCTACAGAACACACTAACGAAATAATAACGTATTATTATTCCAGCAACATTCAACATGGTCCTTAGTGAAGAAGTAAAATAATATCTTGAAAGAAGATGCCTAGCAAAGTAGGCCTCAATTTATATACTTTTATTGAACTATTATTTTAACTTCGAATTCGAACTCACCCTTCAGATTCTTCGGGATGACTGCAGAAATTTCAATTGAAATTTTTTGAAAAAATTTCTTAAATTTAATGTAAATAGGATGTTAAGTCAAATGACAATCGTGTATAATTGTTATTTTTTTTCATTTTTTCTATTCTTTTATCAATGGGCAATTTATCCCGACCAAACTGTGTTTCTTATCCTGTGATCAGTGTTAAATGTCCAGAATCATTGACTAAGTCTTATGATTAAAATCCTACTTTATTTGCCATTTACATTACATTAAAGTAATATTTATTATTGTTTTCTGTATAAAATTTGGAGTAAGTGTATTACATAATCACTGCAAAAATTATTATTATATGAACGGAAAATTAGTTAAAGTTTAACGGGAACAACTATACCATATATTCTCTACGTATAATTCAGCTTTTTTATCAGTATTATATTTAGTTTATCCTTTCAGCAATTTTACTTAAAATAAGACAGATATTTTTTTTATTATTCTCCCCTTGTTTTTGGGAAACTTTAAAAAATGGGAATAATCTACTTCCAAACAAGCCATATATCAAAATGTGATGTAATGACGGATTGTTGTGATGAATGTTATGTATGATGTAATGAATAACAATATTGCACTAATACCTTTGTACATGTTCGAATTAATATTGAAATAAATAACATCATTTCGTTGCATCGGAAAACTTCCGTTTTAATACACATGTTTCACGTAGGATGTACTTTGGAGGGTGGCTGCTTTAAATCGCATTCGGCCTCATTAAAAAAAAAATACCAAAGATTTTGGATCTTTATTTATAAATAGACCCCCATGGAGTTGCAACTTATCTTATAAAAAAGTTTACCTTTTTTAATGAATTTTTGCAGTTGGAAGTTTGGGTCTAGGAGCAATATTTAAGAAGATAGCCTATTGTTTCGACATTCATGACTCACCCAGTATAACTTCATTTTACTGTACTATGATCAATATGAAACCAAGAAAACAAAATGTGAGATTTATATATGTAGGTTTAACATCCATTTCTTCAAGTTTTAAATATTGAAGCAAAATTAAATGAAGTGTAAGTCAGTCTTTCATTCTAAATCTTATATGACCTTTTTCTCGAAATTTATCACTTTTTTCAACTAATAAATTAATTTGAAATAGAGAAAAAAATAGAGGCCACATTTGTCTCTCTTAAACTGAACACAGTAAAATAGCAATCCTATTATTGGAAATAATAAAACAAGATGTATGACAGTAGTGAAGCGACGAATGCCCTGGAACAGTTCCAGGGATAAAACATCATAAGTTTTCAACCCTTCTGACTTTTCTCTTAAGAGTACACACTAGTCACACGCCAAGGCAAATCAAGATGGCGACGCGCTTTTTCAGCGGATTCGAAGGATGGGCTAAAATTACTTTGATTGACATGCAATCATCCAATTAGGAAATAGAATGCTTTTAACCAATTATCTGCGACGATTTTTCTCTTCAAAGGTGTGCAATTCCAGCCGATTTCATGTTTAAAGGATTTTTTTCAACTGATTTCCCAGTACTTTGCGTAAATGCATTCGAATCGGAGCTCAAAAGAATTTCAATCTCTTTACGATTAGCGTTCCAAAATTAAAATGGTTTGATTTTCAGAAAATAAACGAATGATTAATTTAGATAGATTACTATAAAATAAAAACTATTTTATTTACTTAACGCAATTAGAAAAAAAAAATAAAAAATTAATATTGAATGAGGGGGGGGGGGGATATCAGATACAAATAGTTTAAATAACTATTTTTTGGGAGGGGGGGTAAGAGGGGAGGGGATTCTTTTTAGAATACGAAACTTATGAAGATAAATAGAACTGAAGGTTGATGAATGAATTAATAAAATTATGAGAAAAATATCTAGACAAATGTAAATATTTAAACATTGTTTATGTTTTGCGAAAGGCAAGCAAGCAAGCAAGGGAGAACAGGAAATAGAAATTTTGAAGAAAGGAGAAATAAGTGTTAATCCCAGCCTAGTCGTTTATAGACATAATACATAATTTATTATTGTTTGTAGTGACAAATGTGACAGAAAAAGTGTAGCAAATTTTAAAAACTTTGTGTGATGTTAAGTCAATAAAGCAAAATATTTTGTCAATATTTCAGGTGGAAGAAAATTTAGATTCTTGATGATTTTTACAAGCATTATATAAATGCCGCAAGGAGCTGTAACAATTTTTAATTTTGAGCACTGACATAGCAGTAAAGTCTATAGGAGGGAGGGGGGGGGGGTTCTGAAAACTGTTTTTTAAATGATACAGTCAGTTAAGAATGGTTTTTGTTGTGAAAATCCCAATATTTTATTTAAATATCTCTCTAAAGATATTTTACTGTATGAAATGCACAAACACAATACGCAAAAAATGTAAACATGTGTTTTGTGTAGAATTTAATGCATATCTATCGCTTTATTTTTAACACTTTCCTACATAGTTAAAAAGATTTTGTTAATATTATAGTTAGCAGAGATTTATAATTAGCACTTAAAAAAATTAAACATATTTAAAGACTTAATTATTTGTGCAGAAAGAGGATTTCAGGTTTTAATTATTTTTTTATTAAAATACGGAGAGAAAAAAGAAAGAATTTAATTTTGTAAGCTGAGAAGGGGGGGAAAGGTAGAAGGAAAAAAACGGATTTTTTTTTGGGGGGGGGAAATAGTAGGATAGTTTTATAGATGACAGCTTATTTACCTTCTTGAATATTTATTAATAGGACGAAAAATGTAACTTAAAAGTGTTTTAAAGATTTTTAATTTTGTGTACTTCAAAAGAACGAGGGGGGGGGAGGTATACAACGATATTTATGGGTTGTTTACGATTAATTATTTATTTTTAGAATAAAATATGTATAAACCTATGGAAAAAAAAAAACTTTCAAAGATTTTAAATTTAGTGACATATGGGTAGGGGAGAAAATAGTGCAATGCCCCCCCTCAAAAAATGGTGGAATTTGTGTTTGTTTAAAATTTGTGTGCTGAGGAAAAAAAGAAATAAGCACATTATTTATTTATTTTCGTGTGTGTGTGTAGGGGGGAGATGTTTATTAGATGACTTATTTATTTGCCTTTCAAAATATTTATAAATCGGTTAAAAAAATAATAAAAGTGGGAATTATTTAAAGAACTAAATTTTCTGCACTTAAAGGAACAAAATGATAAATCCTAATTTCAGTCTTGGGGAGGTGGGGGGAGGAAATTTTGTGATTGATTGTTTATTGATATACTAAAGTGACTTGTATGCTACAAATATGGGTATTGTGGAGTAGACTTCAAAACGAAGTGATATTTTTGTAAGGTGCAATTTAGAAGATAGTGACAGATTCAAAAGGCGAAGCGAAATTTTGATATAAAGGGAGGCGAAGACCAAGGGCTGATCTTGAGAGTCCTCAAGGGGGGGGGAGGATTTTAGAAATTTGGGTACTCCAGTGTAATGCACGGGTCGGAGCTCATTTTTTTATGTGGGTCGTGTTTTTTTTTTTACTTTTTTGTTGTGGGTCGGGTTTGGGTCCGGTTGGCTTCCATTTTTTGCTCCTGTCTGGGTTAATTTCTACTTGGGTCGAGATTGGGTCGGGTTGAGTTCCACTCTTTGCTGCTGTTCAAGTTAATTTCTGATTTTTTTTAATTTTTTTTTTTATTTGTCAGACTTGGGTCTCGTTGACTGCTACATTTTGTTTTTAATCTGGTTGACTTTTACTTTTTAGCAGTGCTTAGCGCATTTGGGACACTTTGGGATTTGGTTTTTAGCACTTTCCAACAAAGTTGAAAAGTGCTTATGCATTCGGTTTGTCTGTCCGTCTGGTCGGATGGCCGTCTGTCTGTCTGTACGCGCTCTAACTCCCGTAAATATACTCGGATTGCTATGAAATTTTTATACGTTGTTGATGTTTACCCTAGCACGACACCTATTAAAAATGAAGTATCTACCATAATTAGTTTATCTACAGAGAGAATCAAAAGTTTCCCATTACATTACGGCGTATGGGGAAAATCGTTAATATACTCGGATTGCCATGAAATTTTAGGACGTTATTGCCGTTTACCCTAGCACGAATGCTATTGAAAATGAAGTTTCTACCATGACTAGTTTATCTACAGGGCGAATCAAAAGTTTTCCATTACATTACGGCCTATGGGGAAAAATCGTTAATATACTCGGATTGCCATGAAATTTTAGGACGTTATTGACGTTTACTCTATCACGAACGCTATTGAAAATTAAGTTTCTACCATGATTAGTTTATCTGCAAGGAGAATCAAAAGTTTTCATTTACATTACGGCCCATGGGGAAAAATCGTTTATATACTCGAATTGCCATGAAATTTTAGGACGTTATTGACGTTTACCCTAGCACGAACCCTATTGAAAATAAAGTTTCTACCATGATTAGTTTATCTACAGGGCGAATCAAAAGTTTCCCATTACATTACGGCCTATATGGAAAAATCGTTTCAAAAAAATTTTAAAGATGTTATACCCTGTCAAACATATTAAAATATGCATTCTATAAAATATAAGATGAAAATTTAGCTATTATTCATTTACATGGCCACACAAAAGAATTCCATTAGATAATGGTAAAAGAGGGAATTGTGTGTGGCATATTTTAAATATATTAAGCTGTTTCATGTATAATAAAATTGATATATGTCACTGAAGCTTAATATAAATTATACGCTACTGTCTTGCATAATATGAAGTACATAGCATTTACAGGGCCATACAAAAGATTTCAAATAGCATATTCTTTCCGAAGTACCGCATATGTGTCCGATGATGGCTGATGGAGGGATGAAATGCATTTTAATTATGATATGCGCGTTTATATTTCGCTAAAAATATGCACATTATATGGTGTGTATAAATGTTATAGTTGATATACAGGGCTACCCAAAAGAGCTCACCAACGTTACTGAATATGAGCATAGATTATTTAAACGTGGTTCTTAAATAAACTATGCATATTCACGCTGAGCTTCATTGAATTTACTGAGAAATGTTTGCAAAATATAGATAAAAGGATATACAGGGCCACGCAAAGAATTCAGTACATGGACGCCTATGAATGTTAATTTATGAGAATGTGATTTCAGTTGTTTTAAAAGTGTTTTAGTTTACAATAAATTTTAGCCTAATGCTGACGTGTAATAAAGGTACAATGTAAACTACAGGGCTGAACAAAAGTATTCAAGTATGTTTTCATCTGATAGTATGAAAATGCTGAAAAATAAATTTCAAGCTACTGGGTATTTTCTTGCTAAACTAAATTTTCCAATTATATCAAGTGACATATGAAATACAGAGCTGTTCAAAAGTACTGGAATGCATATTTGGGTATATTTGGCTATACACTATTATTTCCCTAAATAACAAAGTTTTGTTAAAGATTTCATTAAGTGTTGGAAAGTGCTTCATAATCAATGCTTAACGCGTTATTTTTCTTACTTGTTACTTTATCGAGAAGGGTTCGGGTTGACCCGAATTTATTGGGGTGAATTCTTTGGTAAAATGTTCGTTCTTTTTTGCAATTTTTGTACAAAATGTGCGTCTGTTTCACGATATTTTGAAGAAATTCGTGTTTTCTCCGCGATCATTTTACAAAATTTGTTGTCCGGTTCGCTTCTATTTTTTGCTGCTGGTCGGGTTTAATTTTTTACTTTTTGTTGTGGGTTGCGTTTGAATCCGGTTAACTTCTACTCTTTCCTACAAACACGTGACGTTACACACAGCAAACACGTGGGTGGTTTACAATTCTCCATCGATATACAGAGTGATATCGGCTCATACAAATTGCCCTCACCTCCGGGAAAAAAAAACACAACGAGAGTGAAACAAAGAAAAAAGGAAGACAATAGAAATCGGAGGAAAAAGAAAAGAGAAAGATCATTTAGGTGGCTTGGGTTAGGAAGCCCGTGAATATTTAATTCCCTGACTGCCCTGCAAAAGGGTAAAATTGTAATGTTGTTTTCTCTGTAATCTATTAAAAATATTAAAAAAAGATGTTTTTTCCAACCTGATACAAAATATGTTATTATGTATAGGTGTATAATCTTTGAGAGTAATAATCCTAACTTAATTTTTCAAAAGTGGGTTTTATTTGTAGAATTATGTTAACTTAAATATTGCTTATGCTGCAGTGAAACCTGCAGGTTAGTGTGCGAAAAAATCAGCCAGCGGCAGTGAGGAAGTTAAAGAAGGTATCCTCCAGGGGGCGATTAGTTTTAAGAATGCATTGAATAAGTATAGGGGAGAAAGGGTAACTACTCGCCCCCCCCCCTTTAAATTTAGAAAAAGTTTTTTATGCTGAATTACCACATTTCGTTCGAATATCGTAAATCATATAAATAATTGGTTTAAAATTTCCTTTATATAATTGTTGGAGATTTCTGAGAAGGAAAAAATGAAAAGTATTTATTTATTTATTTTGGAGGGGGGATGAAGAGAATTTGTTAGATGACTTACTTTATATGACTAAAGATTAACAAATATGGCTAAACACAAAATAAAGAGATTTAAAGACTAAATTTTATGTACTTGGTAAGGAGAAATAGGGGGAAAACATAAATTTTTGTGGGGTTAAGAGTAAAACTATGTTTGATTATTTATTACTACAGTAAAAGTTTTAGGAAAATCGATGACTTTAAAAGTATAAAATTTGTGAGCTGGGGGGGGGGAGAAACAATTTATTAATTATTTATTTTTGTGTGTATGTGGGATGCAGAAGTTTTTAAAATGACTTACTTTTATTTGCCTTTTAAAACATTAACAAATGGGCTTAAAAAAGTAAAATGTGGGAAAATTTCAATGAATAAATTCTAGGCATTTACTAATAGGATTAGAGGGAAAAATCTCATTTTTAGTTAGTGGGGAGGAGTTTTTGTGATAGATTTTTTATTGTTACAACAAAGTGGCAATATTGTGTAAACATGGATACAGTGAGATAGTGATACTTCTGGAAGGGATAATATTGAAGGCTGTGATGAGAGCAAAAGGCGGGAACGAAATTTTGATACAAGGGGAGGGGGGGCAAGGATGATATAAATTATTTTTCTAAATCAGACTTTCAGAGAACTCAGATTTTCACCTCCAATTAATAGAAAACAGAAAACTTAAATATTTTTAAGGACTTTTTGCAAATTCTGCATAACACTAACAAAGTTTTTTAAGGAGCAAAAATTACTTTTAAAAAATTAAACACTTTTTAAAAAATTGAAGAAACATAAGACATGTGTAGGATCACTCAAAATTATTCCGCTACATTATGATCTATGTAGATAAATCATTTGCGGTGTTTCAAGGAGCGTTATACTAATTTAAAAGTAATGAAATTCATATACATTACAGAGGTACTCTGGAAGACAATTATAAAAAAAATATGTCATGTATAGCACTTACAGTATACACACAGAGGATCTCCATAGTAATCTATTATACTCTGGTCTAAAAATAATTTCGCGATGTATTGTTGTAATAATGTTACTCTTTTACAAACAATGAAATTTATACGAACTTCTGAAATGGACTTAAGAATGCTTGCGGTATAATATTTGGCGAAAAACATTTGCCATTCAATTACAGAGTTACACAAAAGAATTCGGTTGTAAAAAGCTCTTCGGAGAAAAACTGTCCCTAGCGTATTTAAATTATGTTCACTACTTTGAACATGAAATGCAATGAAATGCTGTTTCGTGTATACTCTGTGTTAAAAAGAATTTCCATAAAAACATTCCATTTTATATATAATCATAATAAACCTGTTAAAATTGGTCATCTGTTTCCCGCCGTCCTTTTTTTTTTTTTTTTTTTTTTTTTTTTTTTTTTTTTTTTTTTTAAGGAAGATACCGCACACTCAGTTTAGCTTTATTAATGTTACAGTGTTTTACAATTAAGTTTTCTTTCAAAATTTATTATTCATTGCAGAACAATGTAATAATTCCACGAACCATCTGTCGACATATAAAAAGATGCGATTCAATAGCAAGATTTCAATATGATAAATACCAGAAGCGATGGGGCGATATCGCATTGGGCTCCCCCTTTGAGCCCAATGAAGGGTCTGCAAAATGATATTAGATGTCCATAGGATAAATGAATCGTGTTTAAGATTGAGAACGGTGCGACCTGATCGGACTGGACGAAGCTGTCACTGCTCGGGTTGGGCCGGGCCAGTTTTAACTCATGAGACTAGGGCTTGCTTAGGTCTAGAGATCTGCATCTGCCTGTATCAGACTGGCAAAAAAAAAAATAAACAGGCCGTATGAGCCAGTCCGATAAAAAAGTTTAACGGGCCTGCCGGCGTGTTATAAAGATTTCGGTAAAAACGCTAAAATGAGGTCTATTTTCAATGAATATGGAATTAACGACCATAAGTATAAATGTGCGTCACGAGTAGATACTAGTTTAACAACATCAATACATAAATGTAACGTGTACAGCGTAGAAATCAGCATCGGACAGTTGCTTTGAGTCTATACGGGTATAATAATTTTTTGGCAAACTGGAGCCCGGTCAAGATCAGGTTTGCACTGTTTTTCTGCATATAGTCGGGGTCAGAACTAGACTTAATTATTCGTAAGCCGTATAGGGCAGACAACATTATTTGTAAAAGGGATAAAAACTATTAACGTACTGTTAATGTACTTTTTGGAAATATACTCCTTGGTGTTTCTTAAATTCATTTCTGAACAACACGAAAGTTTGACACATTTTCTGACTAATTTTTAACTATAAAGATACAAAATTGACAAGCCTGACTATTGAAGGGATTTGGAATCGAACAGCATATTTCATTTTTGGTAAATAAGATATTTGTATATACTTGTTAAGGTATAAGAGATTCTTGTCACGTGGTTTCAGATTTTTCTCCTTTTGCATGTTGTCGCTTCCGGAAATGCGATTCAAAACTCTAATTTTCACAATATTTTCATAAATATCATGAAAATTAGCGTTTTATATAGTGTGTTGCGCATTGTATTTGCTTTTATCAAAAAATAGACAACGCCATTCCATTACATTGTTTCTGAATAAAAACACCTGTTAAACTCATGTGTTTCCAAAATGAAATGAAATCAGAAATGCATAAAAAATAGCTCCTCTAAATTTGAGAAAATCTTTGATAAAATGATAAAGAAGTATTTTCATAAATGTACTTTTTATTACACAGCTTCAAAAGTTATGATAATTTTAACTTCCTTTTTTTTTTCTTTTATTCTAAACCATATTAATTTTTCAGTGCATCTTTATTTGAATGTTGAAAGTCTAAGAACCTAAGTAATCATTAATGTTCTTATTGTGTATTGTCAGTAAAAATTTTCTATAAAATCATCCAATAAATATGAATGCAGTAATCTTTAAAAAATCTTAATTGTATGATAAAAATCTGATTTTGTTTCGAAAAAAAGATGCAGGTCGATTTCGGCCTGGACTGTTTTCACTGATTTCTGTACGGCCCGGGCCTGGCCTAGAAATGTAAAAGTGTAAACGAGCGGGCCAGGCTCGGGCAGAATATTTTGTTTTATACCGGGCCGGGCCAAAATAACAATCATTCGGTCCGGGCCGGGGCGAGACTGGAAACTCCAGCCCGTCCAGACCTCTACTCAAGTCTTCACTCTTTCGAAAATCTTACTTTTTTTTCTGCAAAACTTGACCACACTATATTTTTTCTTCCACTTCGGGCCTGGCGTGAACTTCGTTCTTTTAGAGGTCTGCCCGAACCTAAATTTCCATGCCCAGGCTCAAAAAGCAATTCAATTTTAACCCAACCCAAGCTCGCTAAAAATAAATAAATAAATAAATAAAAGAAAAAAATCTGATTCAGTACCGAATAGCCTGATACAAAACAGATCAACAAATCCAAAATGAAACAAAATCAATCTAATATTTGAAGGAAATTGGGAAAGGTATCCCATATAATTATAACAATATTTTTTTTGTTTAAGTAGAAAAATGAATATATATATAATGTACTCGTCAATATTCAAACATATAGTTTTTCATATAAAAAATTGTCTGATCTATTGAAAAATCCAGTCATCAACCAGTTTATACTAGATCCGAATTTGTCAAAATCCAAAAGAAGAAATGTCCCGAATCCGAAACGTTTAAAGTCAACCCGACCTTTAATATATCAATCCGAACTCAAAAATTACAAATTATGTCAAATCGAGCCCTTACCCGAACATCTGAAATTGAAATGAAAGAAAATAAGTTCATGTATTTTAATAGAATTAAAAAATGTGTTTTACATCTTCAACTTGAATGTTATAATTTATATAGAAAAAAAAATCTAGTATTTGCTCTTTAGTGCAAAACCTATTCCTAAGTCAGCCTGCTCAAACTTGGTCCGTAGCAAAAAAGTACAAATCTATCCGGCCTACTACAAAAAACAAACTCAAAAAAAAAAAAAAAATCCCTAACAAAACTTTCTAATTAACTCGAATCCCCACCTTGTTCTTTGCGCAGCATATCCTGATGTAACTTTGCGCCATAAAACCCCATTCAACCAACCAATCAATCAACCTGAGTGCTACTCTCAGAAGTGAAATTTTATCGAGAACAGAACCGAATTTGAAAAATGTAAGTCAAACTGACCCAAATATCCGACCCACAGCAAAAATCTCAAGCCGATTCTAACACGACTCACTGCAAAATTTAGAAATAATCTCCACCAGCAATGAAAAATATCACCTCCTGCCCGAACCTCCAAATTTTGAAATCGCTCCCCTTGAGGATTCTCGTGTCCCCCCCTTGAATCAGAAAAGAGCGTTCCTCTAAGAATTGCACTTAAAATAACTACATTTTTCAAATATTCGACAAAAAAAAAAAAAAAAAAAAAAAAATTGACCTTTGAGCGTATAGTATTGCCCTGCTTCCGATCCGAACGCGAAAATACCATTGGAAATCAAATCAAAACCCGACCAAAGTTTTTTTTGTCAATTTAGAATCGAAATGAAAGAAAAACAATTCATGTTTTAGTGGAATTATAAAATGTCGACATTTATATTTCTAATATCAGTTTTATCTTTTATATAGAAAATAAATATCTAATATATACTCATAACGGAATCAACCAAAAAAAGATGGCTAAATTGTTGAAAAGTGTTCGTTAAATAGAGGTATCTTCTATTCGAGACATTCCGTATGGATATTTTAATGTACATGTTAACACTTGCGAATAGCAGTGTTAACATGTAAATTGAAATGTAAAATCTTAAATATTCATAATTAACTATTTGGAAATGTCTGTTATGGCGTTTATGTAGTTTCATTTTATAGTATCTTCGATATTTTCTTTTATAATACTCTTTAAACTATTTTCGTCCATAACGGAGAAAATATTTAGACTTTCATTTAAAATATGGGGTCGAATCGAATCCTTCTTGCGAGATTGTAAATTCACTATGAATCAGATCAGAACCCAAAATAGTGTAAATTAATTTCACCCCAAAACAACTACAGCAACAAAAAAGAATGCAGAGAAAAGCAAATAAAAAGTAGAATTCCACTCTGTCCGTAAGAAAAACGTAAAAATCCACTCGACCAGTAGCAAAAAAGTAAGAATTCAACTTGACCGAAACCAAACCAGCGCTAATAAAATAGTACTCAACTCAACCCCCCCAGGGCCATAGCTAAGGGGGCGCTATGGGCGGCTCAGCCCCCCCTAAAATATTTTGAGCCCCCCCTGGAAAAGATTCCAAGGTCACTCAATGAATTTCTGTTCCGAAAATTCAAATGAAATTCTGTTCAAAAATCTAACTTAGTCTTGAAAACCTTTCACAATTTTGCAGGATTACTAAATTGTATCTAAAATAAGTGTGTTCAACACCTCCCTCATCCTATTGGCACATAAGAAGCTAGCATGATTTTTAATTTTGATCAGCTATACACTCAAAATTTACATCATCCTATAATTTTCTTAGTTTAAATGAAGTTATTAGAACACTTTTTAATAAGAAACATAGTACCTACAATATGAATATGCATTACTTTATCTTTCTGTGGCAATGCAAGAGAAAAAATTATGAGCCCCCCTTACATTCTCTTGAGCCCCCCCCCCCTACATTCACTTGAGCCCCCCCCCCCTACATTCACTTGAGCCCCCCTATTGTTCACTTCTAGCTACGGACCTGCCCCCCCCACACACACACACAAAATAGAAATCAACCAGACCCATACCAACCCGCAGCAATAAAGAAAGAGAACCGGACCCCAACCCAACCCGCAGCGGCAAAGTAGAATTGAACCTTACCCAAACACGACTCGCAAAAAAAAAAGTATTTAACCAGAACAACGGCAAAAAATGAAAGTAAACCGGACCGAAACCCGACCTGCAACGAAAGAAATTAGCCCCGATCCTACTCATGATGAAAAAAAATGTCCCGACACGAGCTGCAGGTGCGATTGGAATCTCCAAATTTCTGAAAAGTCCCCCCCCCTCTTTTTTGAGGAGTCTCCAGACCTGCCCTTGTACCAGGACAAACAAAAACTGCTAAAAACTGCAAAATCGTCTAAAAGTTTTACAATGTTATATTGAATTGTCACCCATTAAATATATACGAACTTGTAAAGTTTGTAAGTATCTCGACAAATCTTGTCCACGATACTTTGTACTATGATGTTTTGGAACATGCAAAAGCCTTCTGCTCGATAGAAGCTGCATTAGTTGAACGTCGACAAGACACTCCAAAGAAGAAACAATTCTGAAAAGTATTAGAGAGTAAAATTTGCTGAATAGCAGACTTTAAAAAATTGCTATATTTTGCCTTACAGTTTCATTATTTTTACTTTTATACTATAACTAGCGGCCCGCCCTCGCTTTTCTTTGGGTAGAGCAAGTCGCCCAGTCCCCCGCCACTGCTGACACCGCAAATTGTTTCTACCACTTCATCTCATTAAATTCAGCTACTAAAAACATTACCCTCATTTTAGGTAGTCGGATAAAAAATAGCTTATATGTTAATCTAAGGTGTCAGATACCTCCATACAAAATTTCATAAAAATCGATCCATCCGTTCTCGAGTTATAAATGGTGTAACTAACACGATTTTGCTTTATGTATATAGATTATAGCAGCCCGCCCCGACTTCTCACGGATATTTAAGAAAAATTTCAAGTTATAAATTTTTACACACACACTCATAACCTAATAATTAAAATGCCGTCTCTGACATTGACTCTCCTCCCGTGCCCCAGTGACGCCTATATCACACATTATGATGCAGCCTAGTGGAGCGGGGTAAACGGCAACCATTAAATCAGTCTTGATTTTAAAGTAATTTATTTTGATAAGAATCAATACCAAAGTAACAATAAAGAGCTTTTACAGAAACGGCATTTTAATTATTTTTTAAAATAAAAAACACTTATTGTGACATAACTATAACAGTTAGACAAATGCTGTTGCGACATTTTTTGTAGATAATTACATGTTAACAAAGTCGTAGTACATTATTTTGTTCTATAATCAATAGTATTCGCAACGCACGCGATGTAAAGATTTTTTAAGTTCATTTTTCTACACCTTGGGTTACAATATTGGCATTTTAATAAGGATTTGAAATAATTTTTTTGAAAATATAATGTAACCTATGTTCACCGGAAATAGTGTAGCTTTCATACGGTGAAAGAATTTTTCAAATCCGTCAAGTAGTTTTGGAGCCTATTTAATTCAATTCAAACAAACAAACAAACAAATCTTTCTTCTTTATAATTTTATATTAAATTAAATAAGTAATATTTATCCCTAGGCTTATTGAAACAGTCCGCATTTGAAATTGTAGAAAACGTTACAATTTTAAATATTTGACTGCTCCTCCTAAAAAAAAAATCCTCCCTCCCCATATTTGATGCTCACTACTCTTTAAAATATTTACTATCTGTTATAACTTTTTTGAAAACTCCAAAACAATCGTTTCGTGATTTATTTTTAACTTTAATTAATTTGCGTTTCAGCATTTCTTTTCCTTTTTTTGGTAATTGCTAAATAGTTTTAAAAATTAAAAAACACGGTTTTATATCAGGTCGGTCTAAAAAATTTAAAATGTTTGTTTTTTTTTGGGGGGGGGGGAAGGAGGGGGGTGCATAGTTACGATTTTCATATGTGTTTCAGTGATTGTCATGTGTCTAGTGGGCCAGGTAACCTTTAGTTTCTCAAATTGCTTTTGATTCGTTTATCCGGCGTTTTATTTTTATCCTTTTAAGCGGCGACTATAGCCTATGTTCACCGGAAATAGTGTAGCTTTCCAACGGCGAAAGAATTTTTCAAATCCGTCAAGTAGTTTCGGAGCCTATACAATGCAAACAAACAAACAATCAAATCTTTCCTCTTTATAATATTAGTATAGATAAATAATGATAAATATTTGCAATTCGTTGTCTTTGCAAATATACCTTTATGTTACATTAAAATAAAATGTATTACGCAGGATAAATTCCCCATTTTTAACGACTGTTAAAAGTGTATCGTTTTCCTCAAAAGTAATAAATATTAAAAAATATTTCTTTAAAGTTTGAAACAAGTTGATCAACAATTTTAAAATTACCAATCTTTAAAACTTTCTAATTTTAATTTCTGCTTATTTTTGATAAAACTGTTTTTCGAACTGAAAATGCTTATTTTTTTTACTGTTTTACTTAATAATACTGGACTGAAATTGGGCTGCTTAGTATCGTATAGTACCAAAAACAAACACAGGGAAGAGAAAACTGCGCCCTGGGCAAAGTTTCAATTTGGCGCCCCCCCCCCCTCGGACGGCGCGGTGTTGAATAAGCCTCCTCAAAATGTACTCCTTGCAGCGCCGTGCGAAAAAGAGGGGGACGAAGGGGGTGGTTGCCCCGGGATCGAAATTTAGGAGGAGCCAAATTTTTACTACTAACGTAATTTTTAGTCTGTCACAAGAAAAAGTTCAGGGAATGGGGCGCGAAACTGAACTTTACTCCGGGCGCAGTTTTCTCTTTGCACCCCCCCCCTGTTTCATGTATTTTGCAAGCTGTATAAGGAAATTTATAAATTCCAAATATAGCTCCTCGTCCTTTTAATGCTACCTATGTATTTCACAAAAGTTCCAATTATATTTTAAAATTATCAGAATTTCCTTTTTGCTAAAATGGAGCTTACTGTAATTTGTATCAAATCTACCTTGTTTTGTATGGACTTGAAAAAATATATATATGCAAAGAAATGTATAATTTTCTTCCTTGGAAGTTAGTTATAGTTATATAATAATAGTAAAATAGCGTTAGTTTTATAAAAACAAAAAATTAGAAGTCGTTGATTTTTTTCAAGACTATTTTAGCTAAAATTTATCAATAATTGTAGAAAAAATAAATCAAAATCTTGAAATAAGGGAGGTTATTTTAACACGTTACTATAAACCAATAACAGAAAGGAAATACAATGAAAGGAAAAATGTTACTTTCATTTGCTAAAATGGATTGGTGTTAACCAATTGTAATTTTCAAAAGGGCAGGAGAGGCGGAGACTGGCTGAGGCGGAGCGCATATAATTAAAACGCTTTTGTAATTCCATTTCTGATCAAAATATTTCCAAATTTTGCTCAGCCTAATTGCAGTAGAAATATGGAAAGCATATCATTGGAAAGCTTAAACACTAATATTCCGTGAAGCGTTTTTAATTTTTTCTGAAATTTGCTGAAATAGATTTTATAAGAGTAAAAAGGGCACAACACCTCGAATTTCACTGAATCCAAAATTTAAAGGGTCCTCAGAATTAAACTACAACGAAAATCAGAAAAGTACAAACTAGCCCGGTAATAGAATGTCCTCAGCTATCCTGAGAAAAAAAAATCATTTAAAAATATTGAAAATTAAGCGAGATATTCGAAAAGAACGCTCCCATAGACTTTACATTAGCGCTCGGCTTTTACCGCGTGACTAGTGTGTGCTCTTAAGCTTGCACGTTCGAATTATTTGAGATAGATGAATAGCAATGAAAAAGTTTTTTTTCAAGAGGCTATAAAATGTCAATATTTTATAATTAAAGTTCATCATAAAAAATCTTTAGAATTCCAAACTCTTAACGTAAAAATATAAAGACAGAGGTTATGAGAAAGTTATTTCTATGCACTTGATTGATAAAAATAAATTAGAATGTTTCTGCTATGAGGTCTGTTTCAATATTGTAGAGCAATCACCATAAACTGTGTTTTCAATGAAAACAGTTAAAAAGTATTTAAATTTTAAATCGTTTTTTAAATGATGTAAAATATATTAAAATTATTAAGGAGCAGTTTGCACTATTTTTTATTTGAGTATCAATTTTGCTACAAGAACTTTTATTTGATGTCTGCTGAAAGTGAATAATTTTTGTCTTTGGTACGTAAGGAATCATTGTAATTGGAACAAATTAAAATCTTCTTTCAAAGTGATGCTTATGCTAATATTAGAATTAATCATGAAAAAAAAAAATTCCGAGATATAATAAAATTGTTGAAATTCTCCATAAACCTTAACAAAAGAACTCTAATATTAACTTCAAGAACACTAAAATAGGCTCAGAAAATAAAGAAACTGCTAAAAATTCAAAAACCGTTTATTTATTTATTTATTTTGAAACTTAAAAAACTTTTTTCTTATATTTCACATTTAGACTTTATCATTAAATATTATAATTAATATGGCAATTATATTTAATAATACTTAAAAGAAACGCCTTATTTAAATATAAGTTTTCTACACTGCATGCCATGTACACGTACAGTCACTACAGTTTCTCTCTAAAAAAATTAGCAAATAAAGAATTATGCAAAAATTTAGAAATTCATAAACCTTCATACTTTCAAAATTTGCTCTAAATACTAATTTTTTGGAAAATACATTTTTAATTGAGATGAATATCTCAAATTCTGATTTAAAGAGAAAAGACTTCTCAGTAAAAATTCAAAAAGATTAGGCAGAATCCTGTAAAATTTGGTTAAACTAATCCCTTAAGAATTTTTAAAATACATTATTGGACTTAAACAACTCATTTAAAATATACGCTTTTGCTTAATGTAATTACTGAATGTATACCATTTTCAAATGAAAAATATAAAAGGATTTATGAATTTTTAATGTTACCTATTTGTGCATCGATATTCTGTCTTGTTTTGTTTAAATGAAATAAGTATTTAAAAAGAGTTTCTAAACGCAAATATTTCGTATTAATTAGAGATTTAAAAGTGAAAATTAATTAGCTGTTTTAAACAAATTGCTTATAAATGTCAAAGATACAGCTTAAATTAAAAATTGAAGTTTGTTACATGAAATAGATTAATCGTAAGTCAAAGAGAAACTGATGATTATATTTAGTTGTGGATTAAAGACAAAATAAACGACCATTATATGTTAATTTCTTTAGTGTAAATATTGAATATCTAAAATATATCTATCAAGAAATGAATACACGGTTTTTTATAACTATATAGGGCTAAAACTATAGATACGACATCATGTTTTATTCACGTGAAAATGAAGACAGTGAACATTATGTCATATCTAGTTCTATATTGAGAAAAATTATTCAACCATTTCTTATGACTATATAAAGAAAAGTAAATATACACACAGGTAAAGTTCTACAAATATCTCTAAAACATTTTTTAAAACTAATCATATGCGGCAATCCCACAACTTTCTCCCATCTTACGCACGTTAATACTCCCTGAAAAATGTAGCATAGCAGAGCCGACGGTTAGGTAGTTAAAACCTAAATGTAGTCAGCGACAACTTATATAACCTTCTAATTGAATATGAAGTTTGATGAAAATCCGTGCATTAATTTTTGAGCTAGAGCTATTGCAAAATCTTAAAATAAATCTGCACAAGAACGCCACATGTTGAGAGATGTATACCTAAAACTAATCATAATAATTTTTTTATCAGGTATTAACTGAATCTGAAGGTTGATAAAAATCCATGCATCAGTTTTTGAGATACATTTATTAAGAAATCGTGAAAAAAGGCAGCATGGCAGCGCCATCTGTAGGGAGATTTACACCAAAAACTAAACAACACAAATCTATATCAGGGACTAACTAAATCGGAAGTTTTATAAAATGTCATTAATAAGTTCTTGAGATAGAGCTATTGCGATAATTAAGAATAATGCGCCATTGCAGAGTCATCTAATGAGCGATTTGTAACAAAACGTAATCAAAATCGTGTTATAGAAAGTACAAACTAGACATAAAGTTTTATGAAAATCCATGCGCTAGTTCTTGAGATATGGCTATTTTAAAAATTGTAAATAAAGCTATACCTGTTGAGCAATATACACTAAAAACTAACCATATCTATTTTACATTATGGTTTTACAAAATCTAAAGCTTTGTGAAGTTCCATGCATTAGCTCTTGAGATAGAACTATTGGAATAATCGCGAATAATGCACCCCATAAAGCATGGAGACGTCACTGCAACGTCGTTGTGAAGTCACATTGTAACTTTGTGACCATCGATTGTCGATGTGACGTCACGTGACGTCGATGTGAAGTCACTGTGACTAAAATGTGAAGTCCTTATGGCCGTTTTAGAGCTTTTTGTGACGTTTCACAAAGTGGTCACAATGTGACAAATTTGTGAAAAATGTGTCATGTGTGACTAATTTGACATTAACATTGTGACGAAACTGTGACAAAAGCGACGATATTTAAATTGCCAGAAACATGTTTTTAAAGTAAATAATATGTTTTGAAGGATATTTATAAATTTCTATAGATTTTTAAGAAAGTCACATCTCAGTCACAATGTGACGTCACTGAGTGGTGGCTTTTGGGTCACAAATGTAATGTGACCAAAGTGACTCACAGTGACGTCACTGTGACCATGCATTCTACTAGGGACCATGGCCCCGCTAGCTGTTGAGCGATTTGCACTAAAACGTAATTAGAACCATGCTATATCAAGTGCTAACTAAATCTAAAATGTTATGAGAATCCCATGCTTTTGTTCTTGAGATATGACTATTTTGTTTAAATTGTGATTAACGCAGCATAACAGTGCTACCTATTGAATGACATACACCAGAAACTAACCAGATCTAGTTTATTAGAAGGTCTAAAATTTAAGGGGGTCTAATAAAAGGTCTAATCTAAAGTTTTGTGGAATTCCGTACATTAGTTCTTCAGATAGAGCGCCCACAAAAATTTTGTCAATACACACACACAGACAGACTCACAGATAAGGTTTTTATAAAAAACATGTTTTTCGTGTTCTTTGACCCCTAAAACGTGTAAATCTCTCAAAAACTAGATTTCGAAAATTATATCGCATTGAATACTTTTTTCTTGTAAAAATAGAAGAAAATTAAAATTAATCACCATCATCTTTCCAAACATATTTAGAGTTATAAGCGTGTTCCGGTCTCAATTTTCGCGACCTTTCTCAGTATCTTTTCCTTCTTGTATTATAATTCAAGGCTGTTTTGGGTATGCGAACAGAATCAATCCTTACATTGCATTAGGTAATTCCACTAGCATCAGTAATTTTCTAATTTATTCCATATTGGCATAACTTCAAATTCTCTTCTAATGTAATCATTCCTTATTTTGCCTATTATAAAATATCCTTTCACACTATTCATAAATATAATCACTGAGGATTGAATTTGCCTTTCATAATTTTTTGTAAGTGTCCATGCTTCACTTTCATATAGTAAAGTTAGTATTGACAACACTTATTTTTTTGTTTGTTTTTTAATTAAATGTGAGAAAAACTAGCACAAAACTCCAAATAGTCATAATGTTTATACAAGTGTGTGTAATATGTATGCAATATGTTCAAGCACATGTGTTCATAATGTTTAAAACGTTGTTATTTTGCATATGACAACGTAAACGAAAAACAAATTATATCCAATATTTTTAAATTCGTCCTATTTTAATTTTTGCCACAACCCACAAATTTATTTCGTTTCCAATCTGCTAAAACGTCATCCTCGTCATCATACAATTATTCATAGTTTATATCCATATCGAAGACAAATCCTTTATATATTTATATTCCGCATTTTCTGAAAAAACGAAAAATACAATCCTTTCGAATTTTAAATTCAGCTATTTAACGTCTAAATTTCAAATTCAAGATTATCTGGTACATTCTCCTTTACAAAAAACCTGATCCATCTCTTCCGTCTGTATATGATTCATAACTCCCGATCGCGTATATGAGAAGTATAGCCCAACCGGACTCTACACTGCAGATAATACATCGCCAACTTAGATTAATAAGAAACTTTATTTAAAATAATAAAAGTTTACATAAATCACCATAAAAAAGAAACACCTGTGCATAAAAATAAGCCTCATTGTGAATCACTTTATTTTCATGTTGATTTATACAACGTTTTATTATTTTAATTCTGATTTATCACTACATTGTATAAAACAAAGTCGCTTTTTCTGTCCCTATATCCCTATGTACGCTTAAATCTTTAAAATTACGCAACGGATTTTGATGCGGTTTTTATAATAGATAGAGTGATTCAAGAGGAAGGTTTATATGTATAATAACATCCATTAAATATTGGAGAAATACTGTTATTTTTGAGGTTTTTAATGTGATGTCGTAAATAATTTCATTTTTTCCGCTTATACATTGCAAACGCAGGCTGAACCCTACAAGATTTATCAAAATAATGTACTAATTATTGTACACATGAAAAAGGTCTACAGAAAACCCCGCGATGGTATATGTTTATCTCTTATGGTGATCCCACAATAACATTTTTTTGTCATTTACATTTTACGACTCGTAACTTTTTATTTCAGAAATGCGAAAGAACAACTTTCTTGGCCAATCGCGAGACTGCACACGTCATTCCGGCATCGAACCGTTCGCTTCGATTGGCCCGATCGCCTGTCACGAACGGACGTCTAATCTCTCTAGCAGGCGACGTTCCACTCAACTCCACTGTGCTCTCCGTAATTCGCTTCGCGGATTTGTTGTTTTCTCAACATAAATTTAACTTCCATTTTTGTGTGTTCAAAAATGCTAACTGTACTTAAAAGTATACAGCTAAAGAAGTGCAGTGCTAGAAAAACCTGCAGTGCTAATAATATTATCATTGGTATTGTATTTCTGTAGCCAACGGCACCTTATGTGGCAAGTTTGTTTTGAGTTAATGTTTTTTTTTCTGTCCGGGAAAAATTATCGTTCCTGCGCAGTTTAAAGGAGCTTACTTAATAAAATCGTGCTTTTCAGCGCGACAACTTATCAGTAGGTAATTATAAGTAAGTTAGGATAAATAATAGTATGATAGTAGTTTTAAAATATAAATGATATTCTATTCTAAGGTTAGTTTTTAAATCGCACTTATAGTAATTATAAGTACATAAGGTTAGATAAAATTAGATTTAATAAAACCATAATTTATGGATTGGAATTTTCTATTAGGATCTTGGTTAAAATTTAGAGTTAGATAAGTAAGTCAGAAAAATCCTATCAGAAAAATAGGATAGAATATAATAGGTATCTTTTGTTCTTGATGATTGTTGATTATCTTTTGTTTTTAGTCGCACGAATAGCAAATTATTTTTTAAGTATTTTTAATTTAATTATAATCGTAGTTTAAGGTATTTCAGTTAAAAAAAAGTACTGAATAGAATCTTTGGTCTTTTATGACTGTTGATAATCATTTGTCTCTAAATGGTAAGTATTTAGATATTTTTTACTGGGGCACATACTAATAATATGGCAATTTGTTCATAGGTAATCATACATAAGTCTAGAACTGAGTAAATTTTGTACAGAAATTATAAAGTCATGTCTGGAAGACGTCGTCGTTCGAACATAGGTCGTAGTACAGTGAATGCCAGAAGAGTACGTTCACAAAGAGATGAAGAATCGTCAACAGAATGTGAGGCTCGACTCAGTCAGCTTAGGGATAGATATAGAGCTGACAGAGAGAGAGATTCTTCAGTAGAGCGTGAGGTTCGCCGCAGTCGAGATAGGGATAGGCATCGAATACAGAGAGCCAGAGAATCATCAGCACAAGTTACTAATTCATGGGTAAATAAAGAAAATTCTGCCATGAATTACGATCCTTTGATTTCTTACAAGGACGATCGTATAGTATCAATAGGTACTATGTCAGTAGTGTGTGAACATTGCTTGGCATTGAAATTCAAGGACGAATCGAAAGGCATGTGTTGCTTACAAGGAAAAATCAAATTAGAAGAAATTCTCCCTCCACCTGAACCACTTCACTCTCTTCTTACGGGTGATCATCAGAAATCAAAACAATTCATGCGCAATATACGCCGTTATAATAACGGATTTCAAATGACCTCTTTTAAGAGTAAGCAAGTCGTTGAGCGTGGGTTCATGCCTACATTTAAAATTCAAGGGTAAGTGTACCACTTAGCTGGGAGCTTGCTACCACGTCGACCCGATGATCACAAATTTCTTCAAATATATTTTATTGCAGATCCAGATAAACAAGCATCTACGCGGTGTTCAAGTGTTGCACAGCCAATTGATAGAGATTTAATTAGATCTCTCCAAGATATATTACATTCTCATAATTGCTATATACAGTCTTTCAAAACTGCGATTGAGAATATTCCAGCAGATACTCCTGACTTTAATGTCGTAATCCATGCAAATAAAGTTCCTGTTGGAGAACACAGAGGACGATATAATGCGCCGTCCACGAGTGAAGTAGCAGCGGTGATAGCTGGACAGCAATTTGACAAAAGAGATATTGTATTGCATAATCGTGATGATAATTTGCAAAAAATTTCAGAGTTACACAGATCTTATGACAGCTTACAATATCCTTTGATGCTATGTCGTGGAGAAAATGGTTATGCCATTAATATTTCTCAAGTTGACCCAATCGATGGTACACCTCTGAGTAAAACAGTGTCATGTATGAACTACTATTGCTAGCGTATAATGACAAGACGTAACAATTTCAACACTTTGCTTAGACATGGAATGTTAACAAACCAATACTTGGTAGATCAATATGCGAAAATTGAATCTAAGAGATTGACCTACATCCGTAATAATCAAACTAAATTGAGAGCCGAAAATTACGTTCATCTTCAGGATGCTTTACAGACGAATGAACACGTCAACGGCATTGGACAGTTGGTTATACTACCTTCATCATTCACAGGTGGACCTCGATATTTACACGAAAAATCGCAAGACGCTATGACTTACGTCAGAAATTGCGGCAAACCTGATTTATTTATAACTGCAACATGTAACCCAAATTGGCCGGAAATCAAAGAAAATATTAACACCAATTTAACTCCACAAGACAGATACGATATAGTTAACAGAGTCTTCCATTTAAAAGTAAAGAAACTCCTGCACCTCATAAACAAATCTCATATATTCGGTCCCCCGCGCTGTCATATGTACACAATAGAATGGCAGAAACGTGGCTTGCCACATGTACACCTGCTGGTGTGGTTAGTGAACAAAATTAGGCCAAACCAAATTGACAGGGTTATTTCAGCTGAATTACCGGATAAAGATGAAGATCCTATCCTGTACGAAATCGTAAAGAAACATATGGTACACGGTCCTTGCGGAACTTTAAACCCGAATTCTCCATGTATGCGAGATTCTAAATGCAGCAAAAAATTTCCGAAGTCGTTCCAAACTCAAACAATTACTAGCGATGACGGATATCCCAAATATCGTCGACGATCGCCAGAACAGGGTGGGCAAAATGCTACCGTCCGAAACCATGATATTGATAACCGATGGATCGTTCCCTATAATCCGCTCCTATTGAAAATTTTTGATGCCCACATCAACGTAGAGTTGTGCAATTCGATAAAGTCAATCCAATATGTTACTAAGTACATCAATAAAGGTAGTGATCAAGCCACTTTCAGCATACAATCACCAAATGAAGTGGAAAAATATCAGTCTGGACGTTACATCTGCAGCTCTGAAGCTGTATGGAGGATTTTATCATTCGAAGTGCACGACCGGCTCCCACAATGTCCACCTTGTGGGACAATTGTGGACTCATGAAATATACTCTTTGCTTATTTAGAAAATGGACAAAGAGTATATTTCATGGAGAACAATATACAAGAAGTTGTTAATAACCCGCGGTATACAACATTGACAGCATTCTTCAAGTTATGTGCTCAAGATGATTTCGTGAAAACCTGACATATGACAGAGTTCCGAGTTACTATACATGGAATCAGAGTTCTGAAACTTTTCAACGGAGAAAACAAGGTACTGCGGTTGATGGTTTCCCCGGAGTAAAAAAAAAAAACGGATGCTCTTGGCAGAGTCTACGTGATTCATCCCAGCAACAGCGAATGCTTTTATCTGAGAATGTTACTGCATATTGTAAAAGGCCCGTCATCCTTTGCACACCTAAGAACTGTACAAGGTGTTGTTTACAATACTTATCAAGCAGCATGAAAAGTATGGGGCTCTTGGACGACGATTCTCACTGGGAAAACACATTATCAGAAGCAGCTGTTTGTAGTACAGCTACATCATTAAGATATTTATTTGCCGTCATAGTACCGTTTTGTCAAGTAACTGATTCTGTTAATCTATGGAATAAATTTCAAGAAAACATGGCCAGTGATATTCTGAATCGGCGACGACGCGAGTTAAACTCAGATGATATACAATATGATCAAAACATATTTGACGAAGCATTATTTGAATTGAATAAAGTACTGCAATTACTTTCGGGTAAATCGATCAAGGCTTTTGGGCTGCCGATGCCAGCTAATACTACTAACTCAGGTTTAACTAACAGTGCCGAATACACAAGAGAAACATCATATGATCAAATGAGACTTTTACAAAATATAGCTCAAGATGAGCCACGATTAAACATCGATCAGAAAAAAGTATTCACTGCATTACTATCAAAAATTGATAACAATGAAGAGAAATTGTTTTTCCTTGATGCCTCAGGAGGTACAGGAAAAACATTTTTAATCAATCTGCTTTTTAAAAAAGTGAGATCTACCGGAAAAATTGCGTTAGCTGTTGCGTCATCCGGCATTGCCGCTACGCTTTTAGAAGGAGGTCGAACCGCACACTCTACATTCAAGTTCCCGCTGAAAATCACCACCGATGACAATAACAGCGTCTGTAGTGTTTCTAAACAGAGCAATACAGGAAAATTGATGCGTGACTGCTCATTAATAGTCTGGGACGAAGCTACCATGTCACATAAAACGTCTGTGGAAGCACTAGATAGGACAATGCGCGATATGCGCAATAAAAATTCACCTATGGGTGGATGTACAATTCTGTTCTCTGGAGATTTTCGTCAAATCCTACCAGTTGTGACTCGAGGAACACGTGCTGACGAAATAAATGCTTCCCTAAAAAGATCCAACCTTTGGCCACATGTCAATAAATTAGAGCTTAAAACTAATATGAGGGTTTCGTCATCTTCACGTGAGAACAGGCTATTTTCAGAGATGCTGCTAAAAGTTGGCAATGGAGAGTTAACACAAAGTGAGGGAAGGATTAACCTTGAAAACCTTTGTGTTTTGATAGACAACATCCAAGAGTTAGTCAACAATGTCTATCCTGACATTGATAACATAAATTATAAGACAATATCTTGGTTTAAAGGAAAAGCGATTCTGTCACCAACTAACGAACAAGTAGATAAGGTAAATAACTTGATTCTTTCAAAGATTGATGCGCCGACGAAAATATACTACTCGGTCGATACTGTTCTCAATTTGGAAGAAGCTGTTCGTTTTCCTACACAATTTCTAAACTCTTTGAACCCGTCTGGACTCCCTCCTCACAAAATGGTGTTGAAAGTAGGTTGTCCTGTTATTTTATTAAGAAACCTGAATCCACCTAAACTTTGCAATGGCACGCGTTTGCTGGTAAAATCACTGACAACTTTCATAATAGAGTGCACAATACTCACAGGATATGGTACCGGAGCAGATGTATTGATTCCCCGAATCCCTCTGATACCATCGAATTTACCCTTCCAATCTAAACGTTTACAGTTTCCGGTAAAAACATCTTTCGCAATGACCATTAATAAATCGCAGGGTCAAACCTTCAACGTTGCAGGCTTAGATTTGAGCATTAAATGTTTTTCACATGTACAACTGTATGTGGCTCTTTCAAGAGTAACCTCTAGAGAAAACATGTTTTGTATTATTTAATGACAAGAAAGCTGTGAACGTTGCGTATAAAGACATCCTGTAATTGTTGTAAAAATAAAATAAATAGGTAAAAATGTAAAAAGTAAATAAGTAAAAATGTAGTGTATGAATTACAAATAAATAAAAAATAATACTAATATCCGAATTTTCTTTTATAAGTTTACACTTTTTTAATAACTCCACCCACAAAGAAGAGAGTATGAGTATGTGTGTAAAAATTTATAACTTGATTTTTTTTAATACCCGTACAAAGCCTGGGCGGGCTGCTATAATCTATATCCATAAAACAAAGTCGTGTTAGTTACACCATCTATAACTTAAGAACGGATGGATCGATTTTTATGAAACTTTGTATGGAGTTATCTGGCACCTTAGATTAACATACAGGCTACTTTTTACCCGACTACTTAAAAGGAGAGTAATGGTTTTAGTAGTTGAATTTAATGGGATGAAGTGGTAGTAACAATTTGCGTGTCAGTAGTGACACGGGACTACCCGAAGCAAAGCGAGGGCGGGCCGCTAGTAATATATATTTTCGTGATGCTTCCGCTAGAAGCACGGGCAACTTCATTAGGGGTCTGGAAAGTCCTTGGTTGTTAGGACGGTTTTAGTGGCATCATATCATGGGATTTAATGTCGACCCAATAGACAGAGACAGCTATTACTTGTAAAGCCCCTTACTAGGAGTACTTTTTTGGAAAATAGGGTCGGCGATAATCACAGGATCTGACGTCATGAACACCTTCCTAAACTCCGCCTTAACAAGCAACAGCTTTTTTGACCCGTGCCTATTTTTTTTGCCCTTGCTTAAAGTCGTAATATTCCGCGAGATTACATCATTAAAACTAGAAAGATCAGATTATAAAGTCAAACATTTAAATTCTTAACTATAATCATATGAAACAATAATGATTTTTAACTGAAAAAAGTATGTTTTTATGAATCAAAAACTGCAAGCCATACAAAATATCTAATAACACTAGTCAACAAAAAAATATTTTTTTTAATCGCAAACAATTTTATGTTATTCGTGTTTTGTGTGCTAGAAGTAGTGTAGAAAGTCAAATAAAACATTTCTATCATTTCACAATTTTATGATATATCAATATTTATTTTTAACATTTTTTACAAGTTTTAATCTTAAACTAATTTATTTCGGATAAAAAAGTTTAATTTTCATTTTTTTTGTTTGTCAATGGTACTTTGCGGTTGAGGTTTCCCTAATTAACAAAAATCAGTAGTCTGCCAACATCGCAGGGTTCCAATTTCCTTGATACCGTTTTTCAATAAATCTATATTTTGGTGAAATCGCTCTCCGTGTTCATCACTCATAGCTCTCATATTTTCGAGGGAAAAATCCAAATGCGAATCCAAAAAATGTATTTTCAAAGACATGTTGCAATTCATTTTAAGAAAAGCTTGTAACATTTTCTCAACAAGGTTAACATATTGCGGGGATTTATGATTCCCTAAAAAGTTTTCAGTGACTCGAACGAACGATGTCCAGGCTTCCTTTTCTACATCATTTAGACATGAAGTGAATGTTGGATCTTTTATTATAATTAAAGATCCTACATTCACTTCAATTTTTAAACATAACACTCCCATAGGTTTAACATAAGTATTCCAGTACACCTTCAGGTGACTAATGTAGTCTTGTCAGGCTTACAGTAGACTTACGTGAAAACAGACGCACTCCAATATTAAATATATGGGAGCATGCTTTACAGCATTAAATAAGCGTTAAATAAGCAGATTCGTCTCGAAATCCTCTTTATCAGTATAGATAAACAGCATACTTCATAAAATTATAGTCTAGCAAACACTCGCTTAAAAAATCGTTTAATGGGTGAAATTAATTAAACACATACGCATTATGCATTTAGAGGTGTAAAAAGTTATTTCATGTACCATACAATGGGTTTTGACTTGTGCAGCTTCTTTTATCAGTAAATTTTTGAAATTTTTTTTATAAAATAAAAACAAAAAACCTCGAATGCCGCATCCCATTTTTGTTATAAATTACTTCCAATTTTATGTATTTTTGAAATGGGATCGAATGTATGGGGGCACCCAATTTTATGTAGTGGATTATTTAAGAATATTAAAAAATATTTTCTAAAGTTCATATGTAAAAGAAAAATCAAAATTGAAAGATTTCATTACAGAAGCTGTTTTATGTTAAAAAATGTGCTTAATTCTCTTTAAAAATTTAAATCTTACCTTTTTATGTGTATCAATATTTGTTTTATGAAGCAGTGATTTTGTAAAACCTACAGATCAACAACATTCTCTGATTCAACATTTCTTTAATGATTAACATAAAAATTCACTGAATGCATTTTATGTATGCATTTTTTTTTTTATATTTTAATAATCGCGATTGATGTATGTTTCCTTTTACAATATTTTTTATTTAATAAAAGCTTAAATTTTTTTTCTTAATTTTAAATCTCGTTTACAATTTAAATGAAGAATATTTTATTGAATTCTTTCTAAAGTACTTTACTACTTTTTGCGAGAAATAGTTATAAAAAAAGAAATATATTACATTTTCTTAAAATAAAAAACAACCAAATACAAGTTACATAAATATATTTTCGGGTCATTAAATATGAATTAAACACTTTTTAATATGTTAAATAATAAGGAAAACATATTATGGGAAAGGAATTCTTTTTTAATATTTCTAAATGACATAAAATTTTAATAAAAAATCAAATAAAACTTAATAACGTTTCTTAGTGTATTTGCATTTATCAAGTTTCTTTTACTTAATGCAGAATGATTTTAATAAAGCTTTTAGGAAAATGTAACATTAAAAATAGTATAATATAAGATTTATAGGTGTATGTGTTTTTTAATGCAGATATTAATGAATCTGTTTTTATATTTTTTTCAATATTATTTGAATAATATAAGTAAAAATGTAAAATTTTCAATTAAGAAAAATCAGATTTTTATCAAATTATTTAAAAAATGCATTAAAGTTGGAAATGTTAAATTTATAAGTATAAATTTATTAAAAAATGCATTAAGGTAATTCATCCTAAAATAAAATATTATAAAATTTCTGAAAAATATTGAAACATCGTTAGAGACATTAAGTAAATTTTAGTAATATGTTTTATTGGATCAAAATACTTTCAAATAAATCTTTTAAGATATTGGAAATAATGAATATCAAAAATTTATTCAATCATTGCATGCTCTAAAAGCGTAAAAACCATAAAGACTTTCAAAATATATAAGCATTAAATATGCGAAATATTAGAAGTCATTAATATGAATAATTCATTAGTTTATTAAATATTAGTACTTGGTATTTATTGATTTAATAGTCTTTATAAAAGCGTAAAAAATGCATTTTGTATGCTTAAATAAGAACATGAATAATAACAGATAATTTCAGATAAATGTATTTCCGTAACAAGACATAGCCATAGTTAGAAAGTAAAAAAAACTAAAGAAATGCATGATAATTTTATTATTAAACGAGTTAATTTTAAAAATAGTCATTATAAAACCGTGCCCCCGCCCCCCCCCCCAAAAAAAAATCGGTTTTAAAAAGATTAATCAATCACGGAAGATTGCGTAAGAAAATCACGACTACTGTTGGTCTTGTGTAATCAATCGGGTTGGTATAAATTTTTCTTTGACGAGTCAGATTTTTAGCCGAACCCCTCCCCCCCCCCCACAAAAAAAATCGGTTTTAAAAACATTAATAGATCATGGAAGATTGCGTGATAAAATCACGACTACTGTTGGTCTTCTGCAATCAATCGGGTTGGTATAAATTTTTCTTTGACGAGTCAGATTTTTAGTTTTCAAAGATGCATTCAATATCTGTCTACACGTCTGATAGTTATGTTACTGATCGATTTGAATAAATCACACGCTTGAATATCAGCATGCATAAAATGGTTAAAAGAAAAATATAGTTCAGTCCCAAGCGTTTATAAAAGCGGTATACATAAATGGTTTTAAATATGTCATTTGTGATGTAACGTAATTTTCCCTATTAATTGATTTTCGCAGTTTAATTTCCAATATTCAAATCCGCATATCATAGTGCAATACCAAATATTTCATTGTGGAAGAAATTTCAAACAGATAAATGATTATGTTATGATATATACTTATTCATTTAAGGCCTGACGTACACAGTTGTGTAGATGATCCTGAGAAAATCGAAAAAAAAAAATTCCTATTTTTTGTGGTTTAAATACGAGCTTGAACCACACATTTCTGTAAATCGCCCCTTGACATTCAGTTTTTTGAAATATTTATTTTTAAATCAAATATGATCCTTTTAATTAGGGTTAAAAAAATTTTCAATTACTATGAAAACTTTTCGGATCTTAAATGGTTATTAAAATATATTACCTAAAAATAAAATTAGAAAGGGATTCACACATCTACGATTCCGATTATAAATTTTTTGAAAATTTAAAATACTGCAACAATATATTACAATGGGATAGACAATCTTTTATTCGAAGCTCCATAGGCTACAGTTTTTTTCTAAAAATATATCTTTTTTCCATCTAATAAATTGGTCTGAAATTGAAAAAAATATGGACGACATTTCTCCCTGTTATTCTCGATTCATAAAAATAACTATTGCTATTGTTACAACAATAAAACAAGATATGTGAGGGGGAAAAAGCGATGAATATTCTGGAACAATTCCAGAGATAAAAGATGATAAATTTGTTGCTTTTGAGACTTTTTTGCTTAATAGTGGTATATGCGTCGTCGATACAAATGATTGTGTTGTGATAGATGATTATGTAAATTGATTACATAAAAGATAATTCAAATTTCATGTATGCATTTAAGATTAAGGTTAAACATTTAATGAAATTTTAAAACACATCCACAAAGTGATAGGCATTTTTTTATTCCAAGTTTCAAATGCTGCGATCTTGTCTTAAGATGTATCGACTTTTTTCTATAAATAAATCGATCTTAAAATGAAAAAAATAATCGTTTGTCGCTATTATTCTCTATGCAGGAAAGTAACAAGTTGCTATTGTTACAAATAACAAAGAAAAAAAAAAGATATGAGTAAAAAAGCAATGAATGTCCTGGAACAGTTTCAGAAATAAAAGAGGATTAACTTTGTAGCTTTTGAGGCTTTTTCTTAAAGATTGCATTTTTGTCGTCGATACAAATGATTGCCTTGCGATAGATGATTATTTAGATTGATTACTTCAAAATAAAATTAAAATGTGATTAATGTATCCGATATCAAGGATAAAAATTTCTTAAAAATTTAAAATACTAAAACAATAGTTTAAATTGTGATTGACAATGTTGTATTGTAAGTTTCATAGTTTGTGAAAATCCCCAAAAACACATATATTTTTCCAACAAATAAATTGATCTAAAAAAATAAGTTCAACATTTGTGCATGTTATTTTCTATACAGAAACATGTTTATTGCCATTGTGACAAATAATAAAATAAAATGCGTAACGGAAATCTTGGCTTAATGTTCTGGAGCATTTCTAGACATAAAAAATAATATTAAGTTTGATCTCATGTGAATCAAAGTTTGTAGCATTGTCTTTTATTAAATTTATAATGAGAGTTAAAGAAGGTATTTTGACGAGTTATTATTCAGTGTGTCCATTTTCAATGGTAGCGAATGGCTAATTCCTTAAACGTTAGTCATAGACATATAGCTTCAAATACAAAAAAAAAAAAATAAATAAAATAAATGAAGCAAAGAAAGATTTAAAATCCATTTGAGTCGATAAATATATTTTTTCGTAGAATAAGGGACACTTTTTGCCTCTCTTGGAAGTGTAACTTGTAAATATAATTCATAAGATCGAAAACCTATAAAACTTTAAATTTTTTCGCAATTTTAAGAAAAGTTTTTATTGGCCCACTTCGTTCTTAAATATTTGTTTAGCTCATTTAAAAATTTTCTAATTGAAACGTTATGTCTATGACTAAAGTAAAGGAATTAGCCATTGACCACTTTTGAGATTGGACACTTTGTAAAAAAATTCATTCTTATGTAACACATAAATTGATTTAAAATACCAAGTGCTATAGTGAGTAAAATTATAAAGCCATGACTCTTTTCTTTCGTAAATTGTATATTCAGAAAAAAAAGTTTGCATTCCTAAAATAAATATTTATTACTGTTATTATTATTTCATATATTTTTAGAATAACAGAAAAACAAAGTTACTAGATTCCATTTTTATATTTCTAAATAATTATGTCACTACATTTTTATTACGAATATCTGAATTTTCAGTACATAAGTTAATGTTTTGAAAAGTAAAATTTTTTTTAAACTGACAAACATTTAATGACATTATTCAAAATTTCTTAAGTAACGTACAATAAAATGTAAAAAATGTGTCACAACTTTACGGTAGCATGCATCATGAAAAAAAGAAAGTAGCTAATAAGCATTTTGAAACCCAGGAAGCACAACGTGAATGTTGTCTTATTACTATTTTGATACTGCGTATGTGCATGAGAGATGAATTCAATTTCACTTTTCGCTCCTAACTTTCCTCTGTCTTTCCATTTTGACCCGCATATTCGAGTACCTAAAATACGGAGAAAAAAAAGCATACATATAAAAGTTGTTGTACATGTAATATTGAACTTTAGAATATTTTTTTACATAAAAACAACTATTAATTTCCAGCACATAATTAAATTTATGAAATAAACAATCAGTTTTATAAAAAGAAAATCTGTAATATTGATCAAAAGTTCTGTACTAAATAAACATATTCTTCCTTAAAAGAATTCTAATATATTTCTCCGACAATGATAAATAGTACTTTCATGTAATATACTGGGTATAATAACAATAAGTGATGGGTATACTAACAAAATGCGTTTAGTTACTAAAACTATGAGGTTAGTTACTACAACTAACCTCTTGTTTTCGCTTCTATTTGCAGATATTTTTAAATAATTTTGACCACGAGTATATAGAGAATTCTAGTAGGAGACTCTAAAATTCTTCAGCAAAGGGAACAAGAATTAATAAAGATGACGTGGAGCTATTTTTTTTTCTAGAAATAAAAATTTAGATTATAGATGCCCGAACGGTATTTTTTAGCAGTATTAATTTCGATTATCGACAAAGTGTCTGAATCACTCTCTGTATGTATGTGTGTTGGATGTATAATGATTTGATCAAATTTCCTGAAATATGCTATTTTAATGAATGATTGTTATTTATTTTCATAACTTAAACATTTTTTTCTGTAGCTCAAATTATTATTTTTACTTTATTTATTGCTTATACAGAATATTTTTCTTATTTTTTTCAGGGGAACATATTTAATTTCTCGAAGGAAAAAAGGGTTTTTTATCTAGCTCCCTTTTTTTCCTTTTTAGCATCTATAATTTAATTTTGTATTACCCCATGTTACAGGTAGAAAAGCTTTATATTTTAGATAGTAAAGAAATATGTAATTTAATAGTGAATAGTATTTTTATTTTACATTCATGTAAAAACATTTTTCGAAACTAATTAAAATATGAACAGGAAAAGTAATGAAATAAAAATGCTATTGAATTAATTTTTAATTGCATTTCGATGCAGTCTACTGTTAAATTTATGACACATTAACCAGATATTTTGTTTTTATTATAAATAAACTGCTTACAAATAAAAGATAGACCGTTAGAAAAAATTGCATCAAAATTAGATGTAATTTTTTTTATTACATCTAATTTTACTGCAATTTTTACGGCAAAAAGTGCTGGCAACATTTCTGCCAGCAGTTTCTGCCTTAAATTTAGCGGATATTTTTACAGTGTATTAAATCCTGCCCAAAGTATCATCCAAACATCACCTTGTACTCATCTTGAAATCAGATGTGGCTTTCTTTCCAAATCATACTAGTAATACGGTAAGCCATCTGTCCATCAAGGTTTATTTTTTGTTTCCATTCATAAAACCAAATTTTGCCATAGATTAAATTTTTAAGCTACTGGAAGGTGGGCATTTTTGTAATTCAGCAATGAGACACTTTTGTGATTTAGACTAGACTTTGGATTCAGCATATTTCAAGCATTCCTTACATTTTAACATATTTTTAACAGTTCTGGAAGTTACAGGGATATCTAGAAACTATTTTATAGAAGGAAAATATGGACAATCTTGCATCGCCATTTTGATAAAGATCCATTAACCCCTAGCTGAGAATTTTTATTGCCGCCCGCTTTTTAGTCTTTCGTTCATCTGACAAAGATATATACGTTTCTGTCTTCTGTCTGTCTATTCGTCATAGAATCCGTACACAGAAACTTTATAAGTCAGATTCTTTAAATTTTGTGTACTTACAGCGAAATACTCCGTGTTGCACGAAAAATCATAATTTTTTGAAAAAGTTTATTAGTTTAATTAAATTAAGTTTTTTAATGTTATCCGTTCATTTTCGTGAACTTAAGATTAAAAGAGGACCTACATTTCAAGGTTTTTCATTTAGACATCATAGCTTGGAGGTAAAGCATTTCGCTGGTAGACAAGAGGTTCTTAATTAGAATCCCGATGCCGGAATTTGAAATTTTCATTTAAGATGGATTTAATAACAAGATTTATCGCAATTTAAGGGTATTCTTAAATCAAAAATGGCAACATTGTGAAATAAGTTTGAATTTATTTTTATTCTTAAATGCATGAAACTAACAGGTGTTGTTATTCAGAAACTATCTAATTGCCCTCATTCTTTTGTTTTTTTCCAAACGTGATAGATATTTTGGAACAAGCCGTTAAAGTTGACATTTTGAACCGCATTTTCCTACGAAAGCAGAAAAACCAGTCAACGTAAGGGAGACAGACGCGTAATGACGTGATCAACCCTTCCAATTTTATATTTTTCCGTTAAAATATTTTTTCCTCAAAACGTTTTTCGCTTTTTGAGCAGAGCAGTTGAGAACAATCTTGAGGCTTCATATTATTAGGGTTTCATTCATCTGACATCCATGATATTTTTTTGGAATTATTTTCCTTTCTATGTTAAAAACTTTTGCGATTTATTAATGAATAAGCACTTTGAATTTAATTTAAACAATTGTTTTCACTTTTAGAAATTTAAAATTTTATTTATAACTCCGATAATATTTTTTAATTTGGGATTTTCAAGAAATAAGAATTTTGAATTTTATTTAAATAATTTTATCTGAATATTTTTAATCTGAGTAAAATAAATAACTTTTTTTTATAATTATTTTATTTTAATTTATTAGTGCAAATATCTATCTAAAAATTTAATAATTATAATTTAACAATTTGGTTTTATTAATTAAACGATAAATTGTTTTGATAAAAATATTAAACGAAATCCTCTATGCGATCTGCGGTTACACTTATTCACTTGTTTTAGTTCCTCAGCACTTCATTGGATCGTGATGACAATTATGCACAAATGTGTTAAAAATTTTCATTTTTATCTCAATTTGACTTTCATTCAGACTGCAGTCAGAAGAAAATGTTACATTTTACACTTCGTTCTTCAGCCAGTGATTTTCCGAGACTTTGTTCCTACCATAAGATACATATTAAAACATTTAGTGAAATTTAAAAGCGCATATCATATTTTAAAACACATTTCAACCACCCAACAGCCATCATCCATAATACACAAATATTCAGATAAAATATACTATATGAAATCCTTTGCGTATCAACGTAAATGCTATGCACTTCGTATTATGCATAAAATAACCCATATTAAGTCTCAATGACGTATATCAGTTTGATTATCCATGAAATCGTTTATCATGATTAAAATATATCACAAACAATCCCCATTTTATTATGATGTAATGGAGTTCATTTCTTTGGCCCTGTAAATGAATAATAACTATTATTTTCTCTGAATATTTTACAGAATGGACATTTTAGTGCACTTTGTATATGCATATAAATTTGAATATATTTAACAGTGTGTAACATCTTTAAAAGGCCGTAATATAACGGGAAACTTTTGACTGTCTCTGTAAGTAAATTAATCATGTCACAAACTTGTTCGTGCTAGGGTAAATGTCAATCACGTCCAAACGTTTCATGGTAATCCGAGTATATTTACGAGAGTTAGAGTATGGACAGACGGCCAGACGAGCAGAAAAAACCCAAAGCATAAACAATTTTCAACTTTGTTTGAAAGTGTTAAAAACTTGAGATAAAAGCAACTAACCTATAAACATCATCACAGATGACGTGACATATTACTGTTATGAAGCTATCTCATTATGCTAGATATAAAAGAAACTGCTGGTCATAAACTTATTTCTGTTTATTAATATTATAAGATTTTAACACTGGTAGATATAAATGCTTTTTTAAAGATATAATTTGATTAATTTCACATATTACGTCATATATATGCGTCTAAATTCAAGATGCATATAACACTTTTCCCAATATTATTCTAAACACTAAACAAGCTTGTGGTGCTATTTTTTTCTAATATTGTAAAAAAGTGTAGGAATTTTTTCCTCCTTTCGGATCTGGTGAAATATTATTAGTACATATCTTTTAATTGGGTATTATTTCGTGTTTACAAACACTTTTGTTACTGTTTACATGTAGTAGTGTTACCTATGCATTTACTATATGACGTCACTGAAATTTAAACATTTAGTAACATTAATAAAAATAAATATTTGCTTCATTATTTTTCCCCGTTTGCGATTATATTTCATTTTAAACACGTATTTTATTCTTCATTTTTAAAAAAAGATGTTACTTTCCTGAAGGAATGAAGTGTAATAAAGTACAAAAAGTGTTAGTGAGTTGTATTATCTGTAAAATCTTGTTCTCATATATTATTTTCTCAATATCTTCAAAAAAACTTCTTTAGCCTATCGTCATATGAATATGAGTTTAATAGTACTCAAAACAACAATATTCGTTATGTTTCAAACAATTTAATATTCAGAAATAAATTTTCCATTTACTGGGTGAAAAAAAGACCGGGCCAGGATTCGAACCAGGGATGTAATGGCTGAAGCCGCCAATGCTCTTCCAACTGAGCCATCCCAGACACGAACACTGGAGGTCTATTTCACCCACTAGCCAAATAACCTCAACGAACACTTAATCTGGTCTGATACTCTGGATCAACTCAACAGAATAAATCGAAGGTCAATATATGGAACTGCAGGAAATCGCTGCATACGTAATTCATGAAGTAAATGGAAAACTTACTTCTGTTATTAATTAATTTACCGATTGAATAATCGTGTTTAAAAAATTAATATAATTTAATATTCTTTAAACTTTAATTAATCTGTTTGGATAGTTAGTGTTAATGTTATAAAATAAAAATAATTTCTTCTAAAAATTGAAAAAAAATTCGAACCCAAAAGTGTTAAGCGTTAAATATTAAATCCCAATATTTTTTCTAATTTTTCGCAAGAAAAAAAGAAAAAAAAACAATGAATAATATACAGCGTTCTCACATTGTATAAATTATTTTTAATTATGTGATAAGTATATTTCTCTTTGAATTTCAAGATTAGCCGTAGTTTAACCTTCTTTACTATATGACTTAATTAATAATTTACTTACTTAAAGTAAAGTCAAAAAATCATCTCACATGAACTGAAAAAACAATAATGTCCATTTAATAAAAAGAGTTGAAAATAAATGCAATGCTTCGTTAGTAAAATCAATAATTGTTGTATATATATATTTATTCATGTTTATATAATGAATACACTAAGCAAAGTAGAATAATAATAATAATAATAATATCCTAGTTCCCTTCATCCGCAATGTCTGGAAAAGGAATATTTGTTTTTGCGGTAAGAAAGACCTTTCAAGCACTTTCCGTAGATAAACAAAGAATTCCAAGATCCATACATAGTAAGTTGTTTTACTGATTTCTATTTCTTGAACAAATGTTATCTTTATAGATAATCGATGAATGGGGAAAGATACTGAAACTAAAGATCACCAGACTGTAAATTATACTTTCAATTTTTCTCCATGCGGTTTTACAATAGAGTTTGTTAAATCGGTCCGAATGTTTTGGTGCTTAATTTTGAAATAATTATAATGAAAGTAATGAAATTTAAATAATTGAAAAGGAAATAGCGTGCTATTTTTTTTCAATATTCCGTAAAAAAAAAAGAAATTAATGATAACCGACAGAAAGCTGATCAACTGAAAATAATTCTTGAGTTAAATATATGACTATTTATAGCACGAGGTGGAACCCGTCGAAATTCGACGAAAGAAATTATTTAAGAAAAAACTGTTTCATTCATTTATAATAAATCTACAAAATTAGTTACAGTAAAAAATACATCTTTAATTGGTCAGTCTAACTCTCAAACAAATATTGTTTTAAGCTAAAATTAAGAAAATATCATAAACTTCAATTATACAAATTATTAAACGAAATAAAGCCGAAATTCACCGGATTTTATAGCAGACGATATTTTAAAAATAGTATACGCATTTTAATTTTTTTTTTTTTTTTTTTTGTATTGTAAGAGAAAATAGAGTGTTTTTGTTGCCACAATTGCAAAATTTGTACTAAAAATTATTAAAAAAGTTAATACCACAAAATTTAATCTAAATACACCTTTGAAACAAATTGCATTTAAAAGTTTTTTTCCTCCATAAGACTGTTTAAAAACTTAAAATGTACGATGCTTAGAAGAGTAAAAATTACAGTAGCGAAGATTGCAAAACCGAAATTGCGTGGAAAAGTGTTGCGCATTTTTATTAATGGGTCAATCCATTTCAAATGATCCAGAAAATATTTTTTTGGTTGCTGGACCATTTTTAAAAAATCTGAAATTTTTCGTGAAACAACCCTAATATGATGGAAGTTCAAAATGACTATTATTTTATTTTTATTAATTTTTGTTTGCGGTTTAATTTTTGTTTGTTATTCTACCACCATACCTTTAGCCTATTTTATTCTAAACAAAATGCTGCAAACCCCATCTGAATTGGGGAAATAAACGACGAGCTATTTACAATTTCGTGTACCCTAGTATCTGAGAAAATCGCGACACACGATGAAACAAAGATGGCTGCCATGGGCAAACAAAAATTAATAAAAATATAAGAATAGTCATTTTGAACTTCCATCATGTTAAGGTTGTTGCACAAAAATTTTCAGATTTTTTATAAATGGTCCAGCGACCATTGCTGGACCACTGGAAATGGATAAATATATGTATTGATATAGTGATATATTTATTTGTATATTTATTTATTTTTATTTTTAAGAGAAAATGGCGTGATTCTGTTGCCACAATTACAAAATTGGTACTAAAAACTATAAAAAAAATAATATCTCAAAAAGAAATTGAGATACACCCTTGAAACAAATTCCATTTAAATGTGCATTTTTTTCTCGACAAGACGGTGTAAAAATTTAAAATGTACGATGTTTAGAAGTGTAAAATTTGCAAAACAGAAATTACAGGGGAAGTGTTACCATTAGCAAAATGACGTATGCGTTACGCACAGATAATGTAGATTGGCCTTTATAATCTGGATTTAATATAGAAAATTCCCATTTTATATTTCTGATATAGTTTATTCTAAATGATTTACATTATTTTTAATGATACTAGGGGTATTTTTCTTTAAACTAATATTACTAAGATTAAATTTGGAAGTTTAGTTTTAAATGTTGACATTTATCATGTCAATATGGAATAATACTAACCACGGAATACATTCAAATCTTTATGCATGATCGAATTTAATAGAACAATCACCATAATAGCATACAATCATTACTTATCACGATATATTATTGAATTAATTACGTCTGATAGGATTTAACAGAATAAAGAAAACATATGTCAATGTAATTTTAGTTTCTGATTCGATTTAGACGCCATTTGAAAAGATTTGTCAAAATTATGTAATATTTTTATAATGAACATTATTATCATTAACAAAATTATATATATTAAATTTCAAATCATTTGGTTGAGTAGATTTTGCACTGTTACATTGAGACAGATGGACAACGTTTGCAATTTATAAAATGGTATTGCATTAATTTTAACATGAAATTATGTTATATAAGATATAAAAGGAATAGTCAAAATTCCAATCGCTATTTAATGGGATACAATATATATAGATAAAAAAAAATTGGGATACAATCTGTTAAAAAAATCATTAAATATTGTTCCTTTTGCATTTTTTAGATAACAAATATTTTTATAACGTACAATTCTTCAAAAATGATGTGCCCAAATTGAAGAAAAAAAATTAATGTAAAAATTACGATACATGGAACAGAATGTTGAAATGATGTATATGAAATTAAGATTTTAAAAATGCCTAAAGTATATTATTTCACATAAACTACCCTTTTCAAATCAATGTTTTTGCGGAATTTAATTAGCATTTTTTTTGTTATACTATTTCTTATTTCTAAATACTTGAATAATTATGAATTTTTAGTTTGAAACGAATTTTCTAAATAGGTCTTCTGTATTTTTCATTCGGCAAGGTAAAAAATCTCTTTGAAGAGAATTTTCATAAAATAAAATAATTTTAAATTTTTTATCTCTATATTTAAAAGTAAGTAGTTATTAATAATTAATGTTATGATGATAAAAAGTAGACTAATTATCCTCAAAATTTAATTAAAATATCATACATAACGAAATTAATACAACGTTTGGAAAAATATGTTTAAAAAAATATGATAATAGAGATTAGAATATCATCTTTGGAAATTTTTCATAAATAAATAGTTCATTAGTTAAAAGACAATTATCTTCTGCTTCAAAAATAAGTTTTTTTTAAACTATATTCCTTTGTGTCATTGGATAAGGCATTAGAATAACCAGATCTATTTAATACTTCTAAAAGTTTTTTGTAATATGAAACGGTTTTTTATTCCATAAGAAATATAAATTTTACATTAAAAATCATTGTTATATAGCCAATTATGCATATATATTATAAAACAATTTTACATTCTATTTTAGATAAATTTAATTTTAAGATAAAAATTATACTTGATTTCAGTAGCACTTATAGGAAGTGTTTTCATATTTAACATTTAGTGCCAGAATGTTACAATTAAAATGCATCTATTCAACTATTTCTGGTGATAGGACTAAAGTTCCAAATGAAACAAAATTTTAATAGTGTTTCAATTAAACTAAAAAAAAAAAAAAAAAAAAAAAAAAAAGGGTCTACGAGGCCGTTAAAGAATATCAGTTAAAGGATGGACGTATTCTTGCTTTTTTGAAATTTAAAACCTTGTAGAATAAAGGTATTTTGGGTTTCTGAAACTTATTTTATTTATTTAAATCTTGTAGCTTGTATTTTGGGTTTTTAAAACCTTTTTTGGTACTTGTATTTTTGCTGCTCTTAAATTAGTTCTTAGAACATATAATCCAATGCATAAGGAGATAAATTCTAATTTAAAAACTAATTCTGAAATCTAATATTTAGATCTTTTTTTAAAATATTACCAATTAAAAGAAATCTTTAAAAATATATCATTTTAAGTTAATTTTCCCTTTAAAATATCTTTATTTTATTAGTTCAAATTCTTTCTCCTTTGTGCAGCGTATACAGGTTCTACGACTTTACTTTTCGAATAAAAATTATTTAATTTCCCCTAGGAAAAAGAAGATCGGTTTTTATCCAATTTGCCTTTTCTGCTTTCCACCATCGATAAATTAATTTCTATTCCTGCCGTCTACAAAAAATATTTTTTTTCGATAGAATTCGAGGGAAAATGATAAAATGTCTCAAATAAGTATGAATAGTATTTTTTATGTATTTGGCAGAATATCCGCAAACTAATTAAAATATGATCTGGAGAATTAAAGTTAAAAAGCTATAAAGTAATAGATTTTTTGCAATATACTTTATAGTCTTTATTAAACTTTTTTCTTGAAATGTAAAAATGAGGCCAGTTACTTCGTATAAAATAGTATGGGTAAAAAATATATGCGTTTTACGCATTATGTGAAATACAACACTGAATAAAATAAGTACCTTATGATTTATTGTTGCTTTTGAATGTGACTTTTGTATCGTTTCTTTTTTTTTTTTAATGCTATGTATTTAATTTTATCTTTTAGATGCATTCGTAATTAAGCACCTATAGTCGTCGTTCAATTCGTCTGTCCGCCTGTCCATCTGTCGGCAAATAATAGAGCAAAAACTACCGAATCGAATCGTTTGAAATTAAAAATATATAAATGCTGCATAATTTTATTTAAAAATTAAGGTAATTTTTTGGATTCACTGATAAAAAATACGCAATAATTAAAAAAACATAACCATCTAGGTCTTGTGTCATCTAATCTTAAACTTTTTCTTAAACATTTTGGCGTTAACCCGTCTAGAATTTCTCGGTCTAGAATCCTGTAAAATAAGTATAAATGCAAAATGCATGGTAACTACCGAAAATCCTAGCAATATTTGATTTTCATTGGATTTACGTCAATATGTAAAATTCCATCTCGATCGGATGTTTGACAGTGAGTTAAAGTGCAAATTTTGAATAGAAAAACATACATACTATCGTTGTTAGATAAAGGCTTAGAAAAAATTACATAATTTTTACTGAAAGAAATCTTGAAAAGAAACAGTCCCAAATCTTTACAATATAAAGCATATGTTAAAATACAATTATTTTAAGCAATCTAAAATTTAATAAAAGTTAACTCGGTCGTATATCTTGTATGATTTTTTTTTCAAAGTGCAGATACACATAAAATAGGTTCTTCGAATACTTAAGTACGCTTATGGTCCCTGAAAAATTTAAAAAGCCACGTGCTTTTAAAAACCTTACTATTCAAGACTTACTAGTTTTTTATACAAAAAAAAAAAAAAAAAAAAAAATCCTCGGGTGAATAAAGATATTTTTTAGACAATGGTTCTTCAATGAATTTAAATCAAAAAAAAAAAAAAAAAGCTTTTTTTTAATCACTTTTTTTGATAGATAATATCCTGTCAGATACTGAAGACTAAAAATTGAAGAGTTGAAATTTTAAAGCCATGTTTTTACTTTCAAACGTAACTAGCCTTATTCTGACTATAGACCAATAGGTTAATATAAACTTTGAATTATCGACAATTTATGCTGACACATGTTTTGAAAGAAAACACTGCATCTTTGATTCAAGAACAACAAGAACAACAAAAAAGTAAAAAAAGTGGTATGCATTAGCTTGTTTAAATCATGGAAAACAAATTAAACCAAAGACAACAAAGAAGAACTTCTATAATGTCCTGACAACTAAAGACCTCACAGTTAATAATAAAAAGAAAATGGTGCAAAACCAAAAATATTTTGAAAATAAAAATACAGTTTTGAAAGTACTCAGCTATGAAGAAGTAAAAAAACAACTGGCTTTACATATGGCAATAAGGAACAGGAAATTACCGACGTACGACGATTTCATATTTCGCATGATTACCGAGGAAGAAGAAACTGATGAAACTGAAGATTTAAACAATGAAACAGAGAAGATTAATGCATATGCAGAAGGCACGGCAGCATTAACCACATGACATTTTTTTTTTCAAAAAAGTTTGAGAAACAAATCACCAAGAAATAAACTTTCTGCTCAAAAACAAGCAATTTTAGATTATTTTTTTCAAGCATTAAATCAACAAAGTAACATTTTATTTAAAATACATTTTTATATCTGAAAATCTGCGTCCTTATTATTTCATCTTTGTATTACCTTTATGTTTTTAGTCATATGTTAATACATAAAACTGATTTCTTATTTTCGACTTGATTATGTAAACTACATAACCCGAGTTTTTGGAATACCGAGCTGGTGTCAGTACCGATCAATTCAAATAATCGGAAATCGACTGTAATTTAAAATCTTTCCGTTTTTTTTTTTTTTTTTTTTTTTTTTTTTTTTTTTAATTCAACGAAACTGTAAAAAAAACTTTCAAAAAATTTAATTTCTGCAGGACTACGAATTTTAAATTTAGGTACATGAAAAACCTTTCTCCATTATTTGACATAGAAAATGTCATATCTACATTCAGTCTTTGCAAATTATGTCACAGAAATAATGGATAATCTTTCATTTATTTTAATTAATCGTTATTAAAATTGCTGAAAATAAAGGTTCCATTCATTACTGTTGGTGCGTGTTGATTTTAAACTTATAATTAATCATTGTTATCTGTTCGAATATAGAATACGCCGTTTTCATCCATTACTTCTTCGATAACTCTTGTAATGAATATCAATAATTTCTTTATCAATATATTTAAGGTTTTTTTTTTATAATTTTTGTAGTCATTCTTCTACTAGGTGAGAAATTCCATATAAAAAATTAGATTATTGTATTGCATATAGCTTATATTAAAACTAGTCGTTGGGGGCCACCGTAATACTTACCCATCAGGGATATTCATAGTATAAAATATAAAAATAAAACGCATGTAAACTATTTATAAAATGCATCGCAATTCCAAAATAAAATTTAAACGCATCTTTAAATGCTTTTAATACACATAGTAATGAATTGCCCTGGTAATGAATTGCTGATGAGCCAATTTCGACGAATTATGTAAAACGCCAAAATACTCAAGCAGTACCGTATTACGTAAAAGAAACATCCTTATAACTCCAAAAATAATAATCATATTAACTAACAGTTTGCTGTATCGGATCGAGCGTCTCATTTAAAATTAATGTATATTTTTGAATTGAAATTTGAATGAAATACAGGGTCATGAAAAGTCGAAGAATGTGAAAAACAGGATTACACACATGTCGACCACTAATAATCCAATTCACTTTGTTTTCTATGCAAAATTTGTGCTATTTTATTGCCCTTTACGTCTGTTCTTAAAATAAAGCATTTCAAAGCATTTTTATGTACCTTTCATTAAAACGAATTTTTCGAGAGTCCTAAAAAATAGTTCCGGATAATCGAGGTTATTGATATTAAATAGGCTACGTGACATTCTTACATACTAAGTACATACAAAGTTTCAAGTCTCTATATCAATTTGTTCGGGAGATAGAGCTCTTAAGCAGACACACTGACGGACGGACGGCATTTTTTTTTTCTAAAAATGGGTTTTTCGGAATCTTCAGTATCTGAAACGTGGAAATCCGCCAATTTTTTTTTTCAATTTTCAAAATACTTACAATATGCTATGTATGATGGTTAAGTAATAATGGGATATTTGTCAAAAATATTTATTGTTAGATCAACACACTGAAAAAATTGTAAAACGTGTGCACCATTATTACATAAATTACTACTTAATTTTTTTTAAATGGATTAGAGTTAGAAATAAAAAATCCAAGGGTTTCTTTCATAAGGTGGTGAAAAGTAATTTTCACTAATATATATATATACAGGGTGATTCCAAATTTTCTTTACAATAAAAGAGGGGTGATAGTACACATCAAGACAAACAATATTAAATAGGAGACCAAGGGTCCAAAACGTTTTCCTAAGGAGATAGCCGCCATTAAAGTTTAGGGACCAAAATTTCAAATAAACATAAAAAACGGAAAAATCGGTCGATTGGTTTGCGGTTTTCTCTAAAATTATTCTTTATGTCGGCATTTTCTTGAAATTAAATTATAAAGATAAATTTCAAAAAATGCCGATAGAGGGCGCTTTAGACTTTGGAGTAATGAACAACTATTTTTTGCCGGTATTTTTTGCATCTCATTAAATGTTTTCGTAAGCTTAGAGTCAAACTTAAATTTTGAGCTCAAAAGCTGTTGTTGGGAGTGGTTAAGTAACACAAACTGAGCTGTGTTCAGAGGTTTCAAATTTCAAATGATTATAAAAAACGGAAAAATTGGTCGATTGATTTGCGGTTTTCACTAAAACTATTCTTTATTTAGGTATTTTCGTGAAAATAAATTATAAAGATAAATTTCAATAAATGCCGATAGAGGGCGCTTTAGACTTTGGAGTAACGAAACACTCTTTTTTGGCGTTATGTTTTGCATCTTATTAAATGCTTTCGTAAGAGTAGACTTGAACTTAAATTTTGAGCTCAAAATCTGAAAAGCTGGGAGTGGTTAAGTAGACAAACTTAGCTGTGTTCAGCAGGGTCAAATTCGTTTGCGGTTTTTGCTAAAACTAATTTTTAAATCAGCAGTTTTCTTAATCAATCAGTGTTTCCTTGAAAATAATTTTTAAAGATAAATTTCACAAAATGCCGATAGAGGGCGCCTTAGACTTTGGAGTAACTATTTTTAACTGTTATTTTTTTAATCTCATTAAATGCTTTCAAATGCATAGACTTAAATTTTGGGCTGAAATTCTGAAACGTTGGGAGTGTTTAAGTAGCGAAAAATTGAATTGTGTTGGAGGAGGAATGAGGGTTAAATTTCAACTCCTGAACACACTTCAGTTTGCGCTACTTAACTCCTCATAACGATTCAGGATTTGAGCTCAAAATTTAAGTTTAAATCTAAGCTTCCGAGAACATTTAAAATGCTTTTGCAAGCATTTAATTAGAACCAAAAAATAATGGTTAAAATGAATTGTTGGTTACTCTGAAGTTTAAGGCACCCTCTGACAGAATTTTTTGAGATTTATCTTTAAAAATTATTTTCAAGAAGATACTGACTTAAAGAATAGTTTTATTTTAAATCGCAAACGAATCGACCAATTTTTCCATTTTCTATAATTACTTTAAATTTGAACCTCCCCCTCCCCCTTGAACACAGTTCAGTTTGTGCTGCTTAACCACTCCCTACTATTCAGATTTTGAGCTCAAAATTTAAGTTTAAGTCTAAGCTTCCGAAATCATTTAAAGAGATGCAAACATTAACGGCAAAAAATAGTTGTTCGTTACTCCAAAGTCTAAAGCGCCCTCTATCGGCATTTTTTGAAATTTATCTTTATAATTTATTTTCACGAAAATACCTAAATAAAGAATAGTTTTAGTGAAAACCGCAAATCAATCGACCAATTTTTCCGTTTTTTATAATCATTTGAAATTTGAAACCTCTGAACACAACTCAGTTTGTGTTACTTAACCACTCCCAACAACAGCTTTTGAGCTCAAAATTTAAGTTTGAGTGTAAGCTTACGAAAACATTTAATGAGATGCAAAACATACCGGCAAAAAATAGTTGTTCGTTACTCCAAAGTTTAAAGCGCCCTCTATCGGCATTTTTTAAATTAATCTTTATAATTTAATTTCAAGAAAATGCCGACATAAAGAATAATTTTAGTGAAAACCGCAAATCAATCGACCGATTTTTATGTTTATTTGAAATTTTGGTCCCTAAACTTTAATGGCGGCTATCTCCTTAGGAAAACGTTTTGGACCGTTGGTCTCCTATTTAATATTGTTTGTCTTGATGTGTACTATCACCCCTCTTTTATTGTAAAAAAAATTTGGAATCACCCTGTATACATTTATTAATATGTAATTGGATTTATTTGTAGTTTTATCAACTGACGTTCACACAATACCTTTGATTAGAATGTTACCAACATTTATGCATTAAAATAGCAAATAAAGCCTTTGTGCAAAAGTGTTTAAAGATAAAAAACCAACGATTATAAATGCACAAATAAAGTAAGAAAAGGTAACAAACAGCCGTTTCTAATCTACTATGGAGATTCTTCATCAGTGCAAAACTCAGCGAGCTAGAAAAAGCAAAACTGAGCTAAGAGACAGAGAGACGCAGGCTTATATACCCGCTGCGGAAACGATCCCGCCTAAAGGAAACCAACCAATGAGAAGAGAGCAGCCTAACAACTGGCTGGACAAGTAGCGACATCTACCGGAGAATAAACAAAGTAAAAACTAAAAAGCAAGGGTTAAAAAAAAAGGTTTAAATTAAATTAAAGATTTTCAAACGCTAGGAAAATTCGGCGTACTTGATAAGTCATTGACTAAGGAGTGAGAATTTTTAATGATGTCGTAAGCTTCCCAAAAATCAAGATCAAAAATGGAAGGACACTTTTGGATGATGGTAGCTTAAGAAAAGTTAAACTTATGTTGTAAAGACCAACAATATTGAGCTATGGAAGAGCGTTTAAGCTCTTGATTTTTGACGTACCTTTTATGTTCCGTTAAAGGAAATATGAGAGCACGTTTAGTCTGACTAATATAAGAAAGGCCACATTGGCAAGAAATTTGGTAAATACCCCAGTTATCTAAGCGATCAATGGGATGCTTAAGATTTGAAAAGGCAATTTTATTAACAAGAGAAAAATAACATTGAAATCGAACCTTTTAAAAATTTTAGCAACTTGCTGACTGATTTTGGGGAAAAAAGGCAAAACAAATAAAGTATTGGAATTTGAATTAAAGTTTTTTCTTTCAGATTGGGTGGATTTTGTTAATTTTCTATGAATTGAATCTATAATAATAGGGGAATAACCACGATCAACAGCAATAGCTTTAAGATAATTAAGTTCATCACTGAGTAACTGAGGAGTTTAACAAATATTGGAAGCCCGGAAAACAAAAGTTTTAAAAGCCGCAACTTTCTGGTTAGGAGGATGAGAAGAATATCTATGAGGTGGAAGACTGACCGCAAAAGGTTTACGAAAGACAGTAGTCTGAAAATTATCATCATCGCGAATAACAAGGACATCAAGAAAAGAAAGGCATTTGTTCGCTTCAACTTCAAAAGTAAATTGAATGTAAGAATCAACAGAATTCATAATAGAAAGAATATGATTTATATCTGTATTCACATCAATTAAAGCAAAAATATCATCAACGTAACGAACATAAAACTGAAATTTTAAGACTTCAAACAATTTTATTTCAAAATAGTGCATGTAAAAATCACATAGTCCCCCCCTCTTAGTCCGATTTTATGTGATTTTTACATGCAACATTTTGAAATAAAATTGTTTGAAGTCTTAAAATTTCAGTTTTATGTTCGTTACGTAGATGATATTTTTGCTTTAACTGATGTGAATACAGATATAAATCATATTCTTTCTATTATGAATTCTGTTGATTCTTACATTCAATTTACTTTTGAAGTTGAAGCGAACAATTGCCTTTCTTTTCTTGACGTCCTTGTTATTCGCGATGATGATAATTTTCAGACTACTGTCTTTCGTAAACCTTTTGCGGTCAGTCTTCCACCTCATAGATATTCTTCTCATCCTCCTAACCAGAAAGTTGTGGCTTTTAAAACTTTTGTTTTCCGGGCTTCCAATATTTGTTCAACTCCTCAGTTAGTCAGTGATGAACTAAATTATCTTAAAGCTATTGCTGTTGATCGTGGTTATCCCCCTATTATTATAGATTCAATTCATAGAAAATTAACAAAATCCACCCAATCTGAAAGAAAAAACTTTAATTCAAATTCCAATACTTTGGTTGTTTTGCCTTTTTTCCCCAAAATCAGTCAGCAAGTTGCTAAAATTTTAAAAAGGTTCGATTTCAATGTTATTTTTTCTCCTGTTAATAAAATTGCCTTTTCAAATCTTAAGCATCCCATTGATCGCTTAGATAACTGGGGTATTTACCAAATTTCTTGCCAATGTGGCCTTTCTTATATTGGTCAGACTAAACGTGCTCTCATATTTCGTTTAACGGAACATAAAAGGTACGTCAAAAATCAAGAGCTTAAACGCTCTTCCATAGCTCAACATTGTTGGTCTTTACAACATAAGTTTAACTTTTCTTCAGCTACCATCATCCAAAAGTGTCCTTCCATTTTTGATCTTGATATTTGGGAAGCTTACCACATCATTAAAAATTCTCACTCCTTAGTCAATGACTTATCAAGTACGCCTAATTTTCCTAGCATTTGGAAATCATTAATTTAATTTAAACCCTTTTTTTTTACCCTTGCTTTTTAGTTTTTACTTTGTTTATTCTCCGGTAGATGTCGCTACTTGTCCAGCCAGTTGTTAGGCTGCTCTCTTCTCATTGGTTGCTTTCCTTTAGGCGGGATCGTTTCCGCAGCGGGTATATAAGCCTGCGTCTCTCTGTCTCTTAGCTCAGTTTTGCTTTTTCTAGCTCGCTGAGTTTTGCACTGATGAAGAATCTCCATAGTAGATTCGAAACGGCTGTTTGCTACCTTTTCTTACTTTATTTGTGCATTTATAATCGTTGGTTTTTTATCTTTAAAGAACATTTATGCTTTTATACTACCTCTATATCCGAATAGAAATCTTCGTATTATTTCTTCGCACATGTTCCATGGGGAATGTAGATGAGGATTAATATACTTAAATATTGCTATCAGAAAATCATAAGGATTGGCAAAAGAGTTATTTAATGAGTTACGAGTTATTTAATTTTAAGCGTTTGCTAATGAGTGATTCAGAAACATGTAACAATTTTACTAAAACTTTCAGTATTTTTCCATAGTCCCATAATCACTGAATTGAAAAAATTATGAGGATATTGATAATAAAAATTCATGCAAACAAAATGTTCTTGGTTTGGCAATTCGAAAATATTAGTTAAGTGAATTGTTTTTTATGTAATTGTTTTTTAATTGTTGAATAGCTTTTTAAAGCTATAAATTTTTTTATATCATTGCGGATATTGATCACTGTTAGAATTCGAAAATTGTGTTAGTTTAAAAATTACTTACTAACCATACATGTCTTCATTTGCGGGTTGCATCTACGCGATGCTTGGATCTCTTGAATTAAAATCAAACTCATTTGTTAAGATAAACTTATTCTAAGTACAAATTAATCTAAAAGTCCATATATTATTAAAAATGTCATTTAATTCCATGTAAAAGCCACATCCATCATTACATCCAGAGAATTCAATCGTTCTCATACACTTGTCAAAGTTCTTCGAATAATAACAATAAAATCAGACGATATTTTCATTTTCTTTATTTACGCACAGCGTGTTCTATTAATTTCACTTCATTTCATTTTACAACAATCACTCTTAGACAGGGTTCGTACTCATCAGTGGATACCTGGGATTTTAGGTGGTTTTCCACCAGAAAATTCGTAAAGTACTGATTGCTAAGTCTAACAATGTTTCCCATTAAATAAGGTAAATGTTACTTTACAAACATTCTGGTAAAAGATCCTTGAAGCGTACAAACCCTGTTAGGGCATTTTACAAAATAATTTGTGCTTTTTTGGTAAAGCTTTGATATAGTACTAGCTTTATACCATACCAAATATGCATGGTATAAGCTTTGGATAATACCATACATATCCATTATTTATTTGATACGGCAATCTTTATTCTGTCAAAAAATCTAAAATTCCATTTTTGTAGAACAGGAGATTTCAAACAATGATAAGGATAGCAAAATAGGTACGTGAAACACTGTTTACTATTACGCAAAATTCCGATACTGATACATGAAATGAAATAAAAATTCAGCATGTAAAAACAGCTCAGTCCTCTACTTCTTTCTCTTGATTAGTTGATTCACAGGCTCAATGTTGCCAGCTCTCTGTTATTACTGCTTTGACAGCGTTTAGCTTTCTTTTAATTTAATGTAATTTCGATGAAAATTTTTAGACAAATGGAACTAATGCTTCGATAGATGTTGAGTTGACTTTTTATCCTCAATGAAAAAAAAATTCTTTCATCGCTGCGTTGTATGTGCGTATTACATTCGCTGTTAAAAATATGTAGCTTTTGCTGCATAGTTACTCCATTGCTTTTATAGAAAACGGCTACTTGACTACACTGTTAAAAATTTTAACACTTCTTTTAATAATAACTTTTGTTGCATCCTCCATATCCTCCCTGAAAAAAAAGTTTTCTTCCATCACTGCAATGTACGTGTGTATTACTTATACTGTTAAAAATATGTAGATTTTGCTACATAGTCACTCCACCGCTTTTATACAAGGGGTGATTAAATGAAAAGGTGCGAAACGATGTAAAAACGTAACAGTTAAATATTTTCATATTCCGCCTTGGGAGAACGTAGCGGACATCTCGGGATGCCATTGGAGTCTCTGACTGGGATCGGCGCATGCGCGGGGTCCCACTTGCGTAGTAAGGAACAGAGGCTTTTATCGAAAGCGGCGTCCAAATGATGTGTCAGTCCGTATGAAAACAGGATGGCATTCACATTGCATAATACGACGATTGAGGAGCAGCGAGACGTTGTCCGATTTCTGACAACGGAAGGTGAGAAACTAGCAGCGATTCATCGCCGGATGGTGGCAGTTTCCGTGATAGTCTGGGTGATGACTCGAGACCAGGTCAGGCAAACACTGTCATCACGAGCGATCTTATCGACAAGGTGGACTCGAACGCCATCCTGTCCTCATGCGGACTGTCGTATTATTTGCACGCCGTTTTCGATAAGAGCCTCTGCTCTCCACTGCGCATGCGGGTCCCCGCGCGTATTCCGATCCCAGTCGGAGACTCCAATGGCATCCCGAGATGTCTCGCTATGTTCTCTCATGGTGGAATATAAAAATATTTAACTGTTGCGTTTTTACGTCATTTCGTACCTTTTCATTTAATCACCCCTTGTAGAAAACGATTACTTTACTGTATTACGGAGCATTCTCATTGATTGAAATAGAGATAATTTATCACAGCGATGGAGTGAACGATGCACAATAATCACTTTTCTCAAATCAAAATATCACTTTTTCGGATACTACCAATTCATACGAAAATATTTTGATATTCAGAGAACATGCTTAATAGACAAACATACAATATTAACAGTATTAGCATTAATATGAATATTAACATTATTTTGCTAAAATTGCATGCACAAAATCAGTTATGCAGCTGAAAATGTTTACTTGAGAATTGGTAGTATTCGGAAAAGTGATATTTTGATTTGAAAAAAGTGATTATTGTACTGTAAAAGCTGCTTAGAAACGTTTCCGAAAAGAACGGGCAGCTAATAAAAGTTATTTTTTTTATAAATTCTTCTTTAAATTTTAAAAACAAATAGTCTTTTGAAATTTTTAAAAGTAAAGGAACGGTTTTGAAAACCTTAGGCGAGTTAGAAGAGGTCAAAGCACATTTTCGTTTTTGATTACAGTACATTTTTATACATTCAGAAACATCTGACATTTTTTACAGTGTATGATTCGGAGTCGTCTCTATGGCTCTTATATCTCTTACAAGTTTGTCGATCTGGTAAAGAAACTCCTTGTAGATCTGAAACTGCGATAAAAATTTCGCCATTAAAAATACTAATCAAAACTAATAAAAATTGCAATAAAAGTAAAAAATAAAAATTCGATTTTTTTCAAGTCAAAGATGTACTTCATCCTAAAACATGAGAGATGGGTAAACAATAAAAGCTACCTTGAAAATATGTTTAAAATAGCATCAAGTAATTACGATTCTTACTTAAAATGTACGTTAAATATTATTATATTTTTAACAATTTTTAGAATTATGTCAGAATATAACATTTATTATTCCACTTTCAGCCAATTTATCAAAATTTAAACAATCTAAGGATTTTTTTTCAGTTTTTCAGTACAATTTTTGTTTTATAAGTTATAATAAGATTTGTTTTTTGATATTTTTTAATTAAAAAAATGAAAATAATAAATTTTGTTTTTAAATATATTTAAATAAAAAATATTTGCGTGATTAAACAATAATTTGATACCTATTTATTTCTTTTAATCAAAGTCACAAAAAAAAGGAAAATAAAAAAATATTCCATGGATAAATATTATTTTCATTTTGTGTAATAAAAGAAGTCATAAATATGAAATATAATCTAAAAGTTGGATTATATTTCTTGCGACTTTTTTTCATATATTCCTTTTATCATTTTTTATTTATTATCGATTTCAGAGTTAAACATAAAAATATGATAATTAAAATTAAGGAAAAAATCTTTCTTTATGTGTTTCAAACATTAAGTTTTTGCCAATCAGAAGCCGATATTTTCTTTTCGTTTTCTTTTAAAGATTTCTTATAATTAAATGTGTTTTAAAAAGATTTTTTCTTTTGTAGAAGAGACAAAAGTATGAGATAGATAAATACAGAGATATAAAACATATATTTTTATATATGCTTTATCTATGCGTATACCCAGAAACCATTAATTATCAAACATTATGACCTGCATGTTGTCATTGGTTATGTAACATCTGATTTTTGAGGATTAACAATAGATATGCAATTTCTTTTCTCAGTGATAAGTTTCTGGGATTCCTCAGTTCAGACACAATCTACGTGGTTTTCTAGTAACTTTTCTCTGATAATTATTTACAGGCGATTTAGGACTAACAAACCTTTACGCTGAAGGGTTAAAAAAAAACTTTTTGGTTAGAAATTAGTATTGATACAAATTTATGTGGTGAAACCAATATAATCATTATTCTGCTGAAAAAATGATCTAGGATTTTGACATATATTTTTAACATTACTACTATGATGAGACGGGATTACCACGGACTGTTTTACAAATTTGTACCAGTCTATGGTTCTTTCAGGGATATTTACAATTAAATAGTTATGATATTCGGGTTTTAACCTACTGATATGATTGTTTCACATAATTTTAACTGTAGACCATTTTTGTCTTTAAACGAAAATAGTTTTTTTTTTTTTAAATCGGTAAAATCATACACTTTCAGTGAAGCAAAATCAGAGTAACGTGAAATGTGTCCTTTTATGAGCTTTTCAGTTAAAATATCGGCATTTTTTCATATTCATTAAACTGTAAACACATGCTTTTAACCTCCTCAATCTTGAGATAAATATTACGAGGGACCACAAAAACCGGGTTAAAATTATTATACAATATCTCCAAAGATGTATCAGTCTGTATATCTTTTCTTATGATACTGAGGCATTTAATAAAAAAAGTCTAGAAGAAATTCAACCAATTCTAGAAGTACTTAAATTAATTTAAAGGGTGTTCTTTAGTGTCTGTTACGGGCGACAAGAGGACTGAGGAAGATAAGGCTTTTCCCTTTAAATATTTTGGAATATTTTTAATTTTACAATTTCAATTTTCTTTTAACTTGATGCCATGCGCTTTCAAAATGCTTTGATCAAGATTTTATATTCATATAAAATTCAGGATCAAGTTAAATAACGTATATTTCATATTCAGATATTTTAGCTTTGTTAGTTTCGGAACAAACATTCACTAAACCAGAATGTAATATCAAATAAATATCAATATATATGAAAAAGGTAAACAAGGGATAAATAATCTTGATTTTAAATAAAAAAAATGTAAAATAATTCATCCTTAAAAATAATCACAATTAAATTTATGCATATAATAAGAAATTTATTTTATAATAAGACAACATAACAAGAATTTTATCATTAGTTATACCATATCCGGATCAAAAAAAGTATTTAATTAAAGCATTTCTGATAGTAATAACAACAATAATAAAATATTGTACACATTAATAAAATAAAATAATAAAGTTGTCTTACAGAGAGGTGTATCTTCAGGATTTCTGTCAAGAAAAACTAAATTTAATTTAAAAATACGAAGCAAAAATCGAAGGTATGACTTCCAAACTCAGTTATTTTTGCTGATCATATATTGACACACACAATGGAATATTGTTGCTGTCCTCGCAAGAATCACCAAGGGTGCCATCATAAATTGTTAATGACATATTTTTTTTTTTTCGAAAATGTAGGTTCATTCAGACGTTAATCACGCTTGAATCTAGCAAGAAAAGAGATTGAAAGAGACTTGAAAGATTGTATCCCATATATGTTGAAGAATACTGAACGAAAAATGTCGATGTTAATGACATGTTGTTAGTCAAATGTAAATACCGTATAGGAATCCTATTGAGAAAGCGTTTTAGTGATAGTCCAAGAGCTGACAGTATAAAAACTTATGTTATCGAGCACAAGAAAAAAAAACCTACATTTTATGAAAGAGTAGTAATAGGGGAATCTATTTATCCATGGGTGCCGGAGATGAAGTGATGCATAAGCCAAAAATTAATACCACTAAGAATTCAGACGTACATTTTTCATAGAGTTTATCATACAATCAAAATCATGAAAACATGGAAACCTAATGAGTGAGCCACTAGTTGTATTAATGTTCGGCTTATGCACCACTTCACTTCCGGCATCCATGGATGATTATATTTGCCTATTACTACTCTTCATAAAAAGGGGTTTTTTTTTGTCTCAATAACATAGGTTTTTGTGTTGTCTGCTCTTGAATTATGAAGCCAGCAAATATCGCTTTGATCGACTTTTAGCTAGATTTCGTATGAAATACTACCTATTGCGGTCGCCCTTATGTTGAAATTTCTAAAAAAAAAATTGCAGATCTACACTGATCATGACCTCTAGACCCCAAAACTGTCATTAATAAAAAAGTTTATAGATATATATATTTAGGTATCTATCTATCTATCTATCTATCTATATATATATATATATATATATATATATATATATATATATATATATATATATATATATATCACTTCCTTTTGGACACGATAACTTCTATAAATCTGCTCCAATCTTCTCCAAACTGGTACAGAAAATCAAGGGTATAAAATCTCGGTCGAGTTCGAGACTTGAAAGATTGTATCCCATATATGTTGAAGAATACTGAACGAAAAATGTCGATGTTAATGACATGTTGCTAGTCAAATGTGAATACCGGATAAGGATCCTATTGAGAAAACGTTTTAGTGATAGTCCAAGAGCTGACAGCATAAAAACTTGTGTTATCGAGCACAAGAAAAAAAACCCTACATTTTATGGAAGAGTAGTATTAGGGGAATCTAATTATCCATGTCTGCCGGAAGTGAAGTGGTGCATAAGCCAAAAATTAGTACCACTAGTGATTCAGACGTACATTTTTCATAGAGTTTGTCATAGAATCAAAGGCATGAAAACATGGAAACGTATGAATGAGCCACTAGTGGTATTAATTTTCGGCTTATGCACCACTTCACTTCCGGCACCCATGGATGATTATACTTCCCTATTAATACTCTTCATAAAAAAAAGTTTTTTTTTCTTGTCTCGATAACGTAGGTTTTTGTGTTGTCTGCTCTTGGATTATGAAGCAAGGGCCAGCAAATATCGCGGTGATCGACTTTTAGGTAGATTTCGTATGAAATACTACCTATTGCGGTCGCCCCTATGTTGAAATTTCTAAAAAAAATTTGCAGATCTACACCGATCATGACCTCTAGATCCCAAAACTGCCATTAATAAAAAGCTTATCTCTCTCTCTCTCTCTCTCTCTCTCTTTATATATATATATATATATATATATATATATATATATATATATCACTGCCTTTTGGTGACGATAGCTTCTATAATTCTGCTTCAATCTTCTCCAAACTGATACAGAAAATCAAGGGGTAAAAAATCTCGGTTGAGCTCAATTATGAGCAAAATCGGACAAAGGGGTGCAAATAGGGAAAGTTTTTGTGAAAACTGAAAAAACGCGATAACTTCTTAATTAAAATAGATATAGAATCAATTTATTGTTTATATTACTTCGAAAAAATGGGCCAAAAGCTTAAGCATGACAGAGTTTTGATAAAAAATAAAAATGGGCTCAATGAGCGATAAAAATAGTATTTTGGGTAGAAAAAATTTCATCATTTTGTCAATTCTTAACATATCAAATCCAACTAAATGTTTTATAAATGTTATCAAAATTGTCTAAAACTTTTGTATTTACAAGTTTTTTATAGAACCAACTTTTACCGATGAAAAAAATTAAAATCAAAAAGAAAAAAGAAAAAGAGCGGAAAGGGGGGGGGGAGAAAAAATCCATAACTTAGTCAATTCTTAAGCTTACCTGGTGCATGTAAAATCCGTCGTGGGTGCAAAGTCCTCCAAGTTACCTATGAATTATACCTCTGGAGGTGCCTTCCCTAGTAGCATAGTTTATCGTATATTGCGAGGCCTTTCATCAATTCCTGGCAATGTAACATGAGCATATCATTGCGAGCAGCATCTGAGAACCGGTTTCGTATTAGAGAATTAAAAATGCGCTGATAGTATATTCATACGTCACAGATAATGGCCCAATATGAAATCACGGCGAAATTTGAAGAAAATCACAGCGTTTTCTCGAAGCGCATTCTGATTGGTTGAAACTGAAACAGGAAGCCGCCGAAACACCGGAAGAACAAGAAGTTGAAATTGTTTGTTGACTGTCGGCGCGCCATTGATTGCTTGCCTCGTGTTGCGTTTTTCAATTATTTGAAGAAATATTTAACTCATTATATCGAAGAATATTGAGAGGTAAGTACCCATTTCATTCTTTCTGATGTTGTTATTTTGTTTAATGAAAAAATGTGTATGAACTTGACAAGATGCCTGAATTACATGCTCATTTCTTTTAGAGTTTGGTGAAGCACTTTCAAAGAAGTGTTACAGTCTGATCTTTTATTATCGTTAAAAGTCTACAACTATTACATTATTGTTTTGTATGTGTTTATTTTGTATGTTATGTATTTTGTATGTGATTAATTTCAAATCATGTTAATCAACCTAAAAATAATGTGTTTAAATTTTAGACGTACACATTGTTTATTTATTGGAGCGTTGTTACATATGGCATTAAATATATAAATGTTGAATTATGTTAAGGATTGATCTAAGCAGAAAATTTGCCTAATACGCAAGCTTCGGTTGAAGTATTTGCCGAATATTCCGTATTCGACTATCGAATACTTTCTTTTCGGTAACCGAATACTTAAAAATTTTAAATAAACATTTTTGCATACATTTGCTGTTTTGATAAATTTTAACTAAAATTAAATTCTTAATTTAATTCAGTTACCTTTTTATTCTTAAATCGAACTGCACAAACAAATTTAATGACTTCTTTGCACTCACAAATTTATTAATTCATCACTTATTTTTTGTTATTTTACCACTAATCAACACCCAAAATAAACAACTTATAAAAGTAACTAACTATATACAGGCTAAAGGAGAATACACGGGACAACAAAAATTTGTTCAAATAAAAGAAACAATGTTATTATTAATCTGATTCATATCGATTTGTACATTGAAATATTTTGTATCAAATTATTGCTATTTACATTATGATTTTAATTTAAATCAGTGGTGATGGAGATAAAAAAAAACTGAACGATTTTAGTTCAATGTAGGATAGATGTGTCACTAATGGTCACACGTAAGGAACTTCTTTTTAAATTATTTTTTTATTAATATTTATAGTATTGTATTCCATTTTGTCCATATTAATCAACAAAATTTAACCACTCTCATGGTCTCATTTCCCAATGTAAATCTCTCTTTTTTTTTTTTTTTTTTTTTTTTTTTTTTTTTTTTTTTTTAATAACAGAAATATATTAAAAGCTCAGTAATAGATACCAAATAAAAAATATAATTGTTTATATAATTGAACTATTTAAAACTAAAATTTTATGAGAATATACAAATGAAACAAAATAGTTATGTGTTCTTATAAATTTGTTATGATTACAAAATGTCAGGCAATTACCCCCCCACCCACCACCGGTAATGATATTGCTTTAAAAATGTAAAAAAAAAGAAAAAAATAGTATTTATTTTGTTTGGAGTGGTATACAAATCTGGTTATATTTATTTTTTGCACACTTTGTTAGTTCAAGTGAATAGAAGTCAATAAAATATAAATTTATATCAAATAACACCAAAAAAAGTCAGTATTTATAATTTTTTGTAATTTTTTTTTTTTTTTTTTTTTTTTGTTACATAATACATTTAACAGCAATAAAGTCTTATTACACTTGCTCCGAATAAAGGAAGGGTAAGGAGCAGACAGAAATTTTTATCAACAAAACGAGTGTACTACATTCTTCCTTTTTTATTTGTGCTTCATTTCAAATGTATTTCACATATGGTTTCTGAAACCCTGTTTATATATTCAAATACAAATGAAAACAAATAGGAAAGACAAACATAAGTGTTCCATACTTTAAAATTATATAACTTTATTAATAATTTAGTGATTTTAATGACTTTGTATTTATATATATATATATATATAAAGTTAACTTACTATTTAAAAACCTATGATCATGTTATAAATAAGAGATAATTTTGGTTGCATCAAAAATGATATTGAAAGCTAGAGACCCCCCCCCCCTTCCCCTAGTGATATCTTATGATATCATGTACCAGACACCCCTCCTCCCTAAAATGATAATGTTATACATGCACAGCCCCTAATGGACACCCCTTCTTAAAAACTTAACAATAAATGAAATTTTGTACAAGGTTGGCATGATTTAAATCAACTGATTTAAAAAAAATCATTTGATTTAAATCATTTTTTTTTCTTTTTTCATTTTGGAAATTAATTAGCAGAGAAATAAGAAATAGGTGTAAATAAGTAACAGGTGTTGTTCTGGTATTTTCAGAATTATTATCAGAAAGAATGTGGTAGGTACAGGTTAATATGCTGTAGATCTGTATTTTTAAGTATATTTACCAGGTTCCTTTTAAAAATGCATTCGCTGGAGTTGTAGGCTATGATCGCTTAAGACAATAAATGCTCTTTAAGAAAAATTATTTATTTGCAGTAAACTTCAAAATTTAAGGGTTTCATACAGAAAAGTTATGTATGGTGCCTGAACGCATTTTTTAAGAAAACAGTCTTCACATGACTGAGTTCATGAAGCGAGAGGGAGGCAAATTAATTCCTCACTGAAAAATTCACACATTGGCATCACACCATTGGTGATATTAAGCATATGAAAAATGACTGATATCATTTCCGCAAAATTGTCTGTTACGCTTAAACAATAAAAGGATTTTGAATTTAATAGCAGGGCAACCAGAAAACAGCAGTCCTAAAAAATACGCCAAAAAGGAATCCGACTGCCAATTCGTACGTTAGGAGCATATTTTGGGAAAATGTTCTCAAAAGACATAACAACCATTATGTACATAAAAAGACTCATATGCAACGAATAAGTTATACTTAAAATTACGCAGAGAGGAAAATGAAATTTCACTGACCGCAAACACATTCGAACTTTATTCTTTTTTTATTTGTTTCCAGCAAGGGTGAAATACGCATCTTAATGAATTCTCTTTATCTGATAGCCGTTTTTCAGTAATAAGGCAGATGCTAGATGTTTTTCTTTCTTTTCTTTTGAACGGAAAGTTATTGTGGAATCGAAAATAAACGTTAAGATAAAATAGCTATTTAATTAAAGATTAGTTTAACTGTAATTTAGAAAAATGTAAAATTTAAGAATACTATATGTGATTCTACATCACATATATCACCCCTTTCACAGGCGAGAAAAAAAAAATCTCTAAATGTACATGAAGGGAGAAAAATCAATTTTCATATGCTCTTACAAGTAATAATGTGTAAAATGCTCATGAAAACAAACCAAACCTTTACTAAATAAAGTAAACAGCATTTGAACTTCTCTTTAAGTAGACAACCATCCCAAATAAAAGTATCTATATCATGATATAATATATTGGTACCATAAATTTTGTCATACAGATGACAACATATATTGTTTCTATTTAGAAACAGCTGCAGCTTCATTAATAAAATTTGTGATCACTCTTCAATTCGTCTTATTTAGACGATGACCTGTATCAGAAATGTGCACATACAAAATAAAAATACATTAGGCCTAAATAAACAGGTCACTTACCAGCTGGCTAAGTTTCAAAATGTTTTCAATAATAAACATTAAATATATATATATTGATCAATATTATAATAAAATAAAATAAGATATTCGTGTAATATAATGCAACAAAAGACATAATATAACACACAGATAAAAAAATAATGTAAATAATTAAGAATCCAGAAATAATGCCCATAATAATGACCGAAAGTATGGGTTTTAAGCTTCTTTCTGTTTTTTAAAGATTTTTTTTTTAATCTCTCAACATGAATATTAAACAAATGTATATTCATGAGATAGATATAAGGTAAAGAAGACAGTAATAAAAACTGTAGAAAATCAGGATATAAAAAAAATACCTCAAACACTGTCATAAGCCATTTAATTCCATGTGACAACTGTATTCCCCTGTCTTAATATAAATGTAGTTTAAATAAAACTGTGATTTAATAAGCCTTTACTTGTGTAAAAAAAAAAAATTGAGTTATTCCATCATGTAATCTTTTAAGTGTAAAAATGTATGAGAAAAATGAAATTTTAAGTGAATTGTCCAACAGGTAATACTGAAGAGAAAAATTGTGTGTGTGAACTCAGCCTCAATTAATATGTGCTAAAGAATTAACTGATATAAACCAGGAGAAGGCTGCATGTATGTAATAAGAAAAATGAAAACCTATGCATTACCTATAAGAAAATTCGTGAACAATAAATATATATATATTCACGTGAAATGTCTTGGACCACAAGGAATGCCATTGATGAGGGAAAAAAAAGAAAGGTGAAATCCCACAAAATTGTTATCCACAGACCACAAGCTCATCCGCGTAGCATGCCGCAAAAGTAACATTGTAAAACCTTTGTAAAATAAAATACCATTGTAAATACCATTGCCGCATGCTAAGCAACGCTCTCGCGATTGTGTAGAAAAACAAATTAGGATTTTTTTTTTTTTTTTGCTAACATAACAGACAGTATGTGTACCAGAACCCAAAAACACCTACCAATGAGTGACATTCAATTACGTAATTAATGAATTAACAATCATTAAACAACTCGATGAATAAGGGTTAACTTGTCTCAATGAACTAAATGTATTATGTAAAAAGAAACTCTGGTTAAACTCTAAACCAGCTACAGTGAACTACGTGTTTTAACTATGAACTATGTGTGAAGTGAAAAAAAAAAACTGTCGAATACTATTGTTAGCAAAAGGTTAAAAATTAAGTGTCTAGGCATAAAATATTACCGGAATATCAAATGTGACAAATATGTAATATTAAAACTGTAAAAGTATTTAACTTCCTCGATTTAAATACTCTTGATGTTTAAGGTATAGCTAAGAGTCATGCCAAAACAATTGTGATTATTGTAAAATAATAAAAATGCTTACAATATTTTTGTGTGTACATGGTGATCTAAACAAACTGTAGTAAGTGCATGTATTTCTAAAAGCTTAAATGTGTGAAAATTTAAAGTGTCATTTAAAATAGAGGAAAGTACAAATGATGTAATGGTCATACCTGTTCTAGCATATATATTTTTAAAGATAAAAGTATATCTAACTAGTGACAACAACCAAAATAATATTGTATCAGAAACATGTCCAATTTTAAAGATGTACTATAATATTTTGAGAAGAATCATTTTGTGAAATGATATAATTAGCATCGAGTCACCATCCGCGTCCAATCAGTCAAATTTTATCAGTAAAGAAAAATGTATGTGGAAAGGCATGTACATATTATAATTTATTTCCTATATTAAAATCCTTAACGTATGTGCTGGCAGTTTCCTGAGTGTTGTATGGATTTTTAGAAAAAATACATTAAAAAAAAACTACTGTTTTATCTAACAAAAATAATTAAAAAGAGGTTCCAAATTATATCTTAAAGATAATGTACATTAAAATGTGGTTTACTTTCTAAGAACTAATGTGTTACATATTCTATGAACAAAGATGTGTATTTTCAATGAATTAATATGTAAACAATCTATGAACAATAATATAAAACGTCAACGAACTAAAGTGTACATCTCTATGAACTATAACGTACGACATGACTGAACACATGTATAAAATCTCTATGAACTAATGTGAAAAACATCGATGAACTAACGTGTAAAATTCTATAAACAAACATGTAAATATTCTATGAACTAATGTGAAAAGATCGATGAACTAATGTGTAGAATTTCTATAGCTAACATGTAAATATGCTATGAACTAAGTTGTTTATTCAGTGAACTAAAATGTCCAGGAAAAAGCGATTTTTTTGTTTTAACAAAAATGAATGTAACTAGTTCCCCATGTACAACAAGAATGGAAAGTAAAGCGATGAACTAGTGTAACATCAATGAACAAAGAATGCGCGATGAACTCCTGTGTTTTTTCTATGAACAAAATTCTCATGTGTACCAGGAACTAATACATTATATGACAAAACAAAAAAACAAGTGTTTAAAATAATTGAAGATGTAAATAAAGTGTATTTATAACAATTTAAACTTCAAAAGAGGAAAAATGCCTGTTCCTAACAGTAAACCAACCAGCATGAATGAGTGTAAAAATTATGCAAAACAAAATAGTTTTTTTGTCTGCAGAGTAAAATAAAAGGAATGTGATCATGACACAGTATGTAGAAAAAAATATTACAGAAGTACATAAAAATTATGACTGAATTCAACCAAGGCGAGTGTTATCTTTGAACCATAACCAAAAATAATTTTGTGAGAATGAAGTGTAAGTATGTGTATGCATGTAAAGCCAGGTTGAATATGAAACCACAACAAATATGTACAAGAGTTGCAAGAAAAAAGGAAATCTCTGTGAAATATCTTCTAACGAATTAATTTGAAAACCGCGAGGTCGCGCGAGACCATTCATCAGTAATGCCATGTCTAAACAAATAAAAAAATTAAAAATGTTCTGCACATGAAAAAAAACGGTGAGAATTTAGCAAAGTGTCGAATAATAGTAAATTTTAAAAAATGAATTAATGGATTTTGTAAAAGAAGACAAACATTCTCTCCCTTTTTGTTGGTAAGTGGCCATCTTACCCCAAAAGGAAAAGAAACCCCTCAGGAAAAAACATTCTTGGCATTGTGCTACCTCTAGAAAATAACACAATGCAAGAAGAAATCTATCGAAAACAGTCACTAAATATTAGAAACAAAAATAAAAATATTAACTGAATTTTAAAAATACTGAGATTTCACATCTAAAAATGTGTGCTGGTATGCAACAACACGGCATACAATTGACTTAAAATATCTACTGGTACGTTATATGTTTTAATTGCATTAATGAAATAAATAAAATCTCTCTTCCTGTTATTATTAATAATAATATTGATGACTCGAGCAGGCATTAAAATGTTAAGAGGAAAGCTTGTGACAGGTTGAGATAATATAACTAAAGAAAATATGATATTTCACATATGACATCTCCAAATATAAAAGCATATTATATTTGCGAAAATATTTTAAAATATAAATTATGCAATGTCTAATTGCTGTCAATAATTTAAAGTTTAGTAAAAAACAAGTGAAAATTTACCATAAGCGAAAACAAATTTAAGCTTCTCGCTTCATTCATTATATTTCTAAATTTGTCAACATGACAACATATAAAATATTTTTATAATGGTATGACGTGATATACCACATAATGAACTTTATATGTTATGAACATTAAAATAAGATATCTATACACTAATATGTAAAAGGCATATAAAATTAATTACCTATATCTATGTAATAAAACAAACATACACATTGATTATATAAAAATTGTAAGACCATTCTGTATATTATCAAATAAATGTCTAAGAAATACTATAATATTTCAAGAAAATTACCTAGATATCTTTTTATGAAATAACCTTTAAAATGAAAGTTCTTATAATGTTATAATTATTAATGAACAACAATCATGCGAGTAGTAAGTTTAAATATTATATGTTATAAAACCGTCATCTTCTTTATATACTCAGAATAAAGAAACAAAATTCCTTAATATTTAGCTGCAAGAAATAGCTCTACTTAAATGGATATAATTAATAGAAAATGCTGCTTTAAAGATATTGATTACATATATTCAATTATGCAATAAAGAAAAATGGTAAATACTTTTAAGTACAAATATAAAAATAATGTATTATCTGTAAATAATACTCAATAGAAACACAGTAAAACATAACTTACCCTTTGATTATGGAATTTTCAAAGCATAATAAAATATAACTCAAATGATACACTTTTATGTATCTCAAGATGAAGGCAGTGTCAAAAATTTAGAGAGGTGCATACATCTTTATTCATTAAAAGTATTCATATCTATCTTTCATTTTACTTTTTTTTAAACTTCCTAACTTGCAAAAATAATAGTCTGACACAAAACATTCTGTCTTATTTGCCTAGAAACATGAATATTTTAGATGCACCATTAACTTACCTTTAACCTCTTTTTTTTTTTTTTTAATCTTATAAAATCAGGTAAAGAAATATATAAAACTGTAAATGTATACATATGAATGTCAGATTGTAATAGTTCAAAAAGACTGGCATTGCAAAGTAAATAAAAATGTAATATTTAAAGAAAATAAGTAAAATAATAGATTTTTTTCTTTAGCACAATCATCCAAAAAAATACGATTTATGAAGTCAATATTCTGAATTCTTTTTTTTTTTTTTTTTTTTTTTTTTTTTTTTTAAAGATTGTCTTAATACTTTGAATGAAATTTCAGTAAGAGTGCACAGTTGATAGATACTTAGTTATATGAAAAATATCCTTTTATCCTGTTATCATATTTGGCGTCTTATTTCTTAAATAGCATTTGTAAGACTATGAAATATTTCGACGTAATCTAAGAAAACTTCTAACTAATATTATTCACAAAAATAAATATGAGCATGAGAAAACAATGCATAATAAACAATAATTGAAATAAAATCACTCATCATATTATTCTAAAATAATAACAAAAAAGTCATGTAATTAAAATAGAGATTGAGCATTAAAATCATAAAATATAAAATGCATATATTTTCTCGTACTCACATTTTATACCGCAGATGTTTATTTATTTTCTTCACTATCTTTTTTTTTTTTAATCACTCCATTGTTTTAATTTGGCAGCATTCTCACAAGTGCGCTAATTTTTTTACTTCTTTTCATAATAGATTTCGACAATTCCTTTTTTTTTAATTTTTGAAGAAATGCAATATAAGCAGGTTGGCAATCGAAGACACACAAAATCCAGCGCAAAAACACCTAATCTATGAATGTCGATTAAATTGCAGATTAAACACGAAAATCTGTAGCACTGATCACACTGCGCACGATCCATTTCTGAAGTAAACAAAAACTACTGAAGTACACAAAGTAGAAATAAAATGCACTATATTGCCGAAAGCAAGGCTGCGAGTTGAACGGAGATGAAGTATGAGTCACCACAATCTACCGCAGATTCTTAGGCCTACATCGGCAGGACCAGGCGTTAACGAGCGGGAGTTGTTTACGCTGAGCCTCGTGAAATTCTTCGATCAGAAAAATCAGCCGCATCCAACATGAATAATGGTTCGGCGCCGGGACACAATTCCAATGCGATCCATCAGGGAAAAATCCGGCAGCGACAGTCCGCATTCTATAGGCACTCCAAACTATATTCTATGAACTAAGAACACTCGTAATAGCTAATAGTCTATATTCCGAAAACGTAATAGATAGTCATCTGTCGGGGGAATAGGCTTTCAAAAATCATGTAAACATCCAATGAATAAGATAATGTCATACTACTCAGGTAGATAAATAGTCCAGATAATAGTAAAGATAAGTGCTAATAAATAGTCCAGAAACTAAACTTTCAAGCAAATCGAAGCAGGCAACTAAAGCAGGCAACTAAAGCAGGCACCATCCCTTGACGTTAAAAAAAATTTGCGAATGCCTGGTGTTAGGCACCATAAATTTATATGCTGTAGATCTGTATTTTTAAGTATATTTACCAGGTTCCTTTTAAAAATGCATTCGCTGGAGTTGTAGGCTATGATCGCTTAAGACAATAAATGCTCTTTAAGAAAAATTATTTATTTGCAGTAAACTTCAAAATTTAAGGGTTTCATACAGAAAAGTTAGGGATGGTGCCTGAACGCATTTTTTAAGAAAACAGTCTTCACATGACTGAGTTCATGAAGCGAGAGGGAGGCAAATTAATTCCTCACTGAAAGATTCACACATTGGCATCACACCATTGGCGATATTAAGCATATGAAAAATGACTGATATCATTTCCGCAAAATTGTCTGTTACGCTTAAACAATAAAAGGATTTTGAATTTAATAGCAGGGCAACCAGAAAACAGCAGTCCTAAAAAATACGCCAAAAAGGAATCCGACTGCCAATTCGTACGTTAGGAGCATATTTTGGGAAAATGTTCTCAAAAGACATAACAACCATTATGTACATAAAAAGACTCATATGCAACGAATAAGTTATACTTAAAATTACGCAGAGAGGAAAATGAAATTTCACTGACCGCAAACACATTCGAACTTTATTCTTTTTTTATTTGTTTCCAGCAAGGGTGAAATACGCATCTTAATGAATTCTCTTTATCTGATAGCCGTTTTTCAGTAATAAGGCAGATGCTAGATGTTTTTCTTTCTTTTCTTTTGAACGGAAAGTTATTGTGGAATCGAAAATAAACGTTAAGATAAAATAGCTATTTAATTAAAGATTAGTTTAACTGTAATTTAGAAAAATGTAAAATTTAAGAATACTATATGTGATTCTACATCACAGTTAAGTCCAGGTGTCCCCCTCCTAATCCTTTAATTGTTTGTTCTTTTGTAATAAACTTTAGATGATCAGGCAAAACACAACTTTTTATAAATCATTTTTTGTTTGCCAATCTTGGCAACTAAATCATTTGAATCTTTTTTGTTTCACAAGTTAATAATTAAACAAAAAACAACAAGTAGACAAAATTCACAATTCCCCCCCCCCTCCTCCTTTATGCAGCTGAAACCTATTTTTTATGTATAAACTTTCAAGCGATTTTCAGTTTTTTTCCCCCATCAGTGTTGATGACAGGTTAATTTCTTAGGGCGGAGTGTCTGACAGATAATTTTATGTATTTTGCACGTCTAAAAATTCTTATTTTGCTCTGTTTAGCAAGTTTTTCAGTCGCACTTTTTGACAAGTAGACAAAATTCCCAATCCCCCCCCCCTTTTCCTTTATGCAGCTGAAATCTATCTTTTATATATAAACTTTCAAGTAAGTAACAGTGATTTTCAGTTTTTTTTTCCCATCAGTGTTGATGGCAGGTTAATTTCTTAGGGCGGAGTGTCCAACAGATATTTTTATAGATTTTCTATGTCTGAAAACCCTTACTGCTCTGTTTAGCTAAAAAGTTTTTTCAGTCACACGTGTGTCGCACTTTTCAACAAGTAGACAAAATTCACAATCCCCCCCCCCTCCTCCTTTATGCAGCTGAAACCTATTTTTTATGTATAAACTTTCAAGCGATTTTCAGTTTTTTTCCCCCATCAGTGTTGACGACAGGGTAATTTCTTAGGGCGGAGTGTCTGACAGATAATTTTATGTATTTTGCACGTCTAAAAATTCTTATACTGCTCTGTTTAGCAAGTTTTTCAGTCGCACTTTTTGACAAGTAGGCAAGATTCACAATTCCCCCTCCCCCTCTTTTATGCAGCTGAAACCTATGTTTAATATATAAACTTTCAAGTGAGTAACAGTGATTTTCAGATTTTTCCTCATCAGTGTTGATGACGGATTAATTTCTCAGGGCGGAGTGTCCAACAGATATGTATTTTGCTGGTCTGAAAATCCTCATACTGCTCTGTTTAGCAACAAAATTTTTCAATCGCACGTTTGTCGCACTTTTCAACAAGTAGACAAAATTCACAATCCCCCCTCCCCTCCTCCTTTATGCAGCTGAAACCTCTTTTTATGTATAAAGTTTCAAGCAAGTTTAAGCGATTTTCAGTTTTTTTTTTCACATTAGTGTTGATGGCAGGTTAATTTCTTAAGGCGGAGTGTCTGACAGATAATTTTATGTATTTTGCACATCTGAAAATTCTTATACTGCTCTGTTTAGCAAGTTTTTCGGTCACACAAGTGTCACACCTTTTGACAAGTAGAAAAAATTCATAATCCCCCCCCCCCTTTATGCAGCTGAAACCTATGTTTTATATATAAACTTTCAAGTGAGTAAGAGCTGTATCACACGGAGAAAGATTTTTCTGCAAACATTTTACAAAACAGGATCATTCATTTTGCAGCGTGTTCAGTAAACAGGTTTTTCAAACTTCTCGTGGGGTTATTTAATTTCTCGCTCTGCTCCTATTGGTCAGTTGATCAGCACTGAATGAATGGCCAACATTTTTTATGCAATGCAGGAAACGCTCGGTAAACGAAACTACCGAACAAATTCTCCCTATATCAAGGACATGGAACATTTTGCTGGATGTAATGTTGTGTAGGGGAAAAAGTTCTGCGAAAGACGTCTGTGTGATACCGCTATAACAGTGATTTTCAGTTTTTTTCCCCATCAGTGTTGATGGCAGGTTAATTTCTTAGGGCAAAGTGTCTGACATATTTTTATGTATTTTGCACATCTGAAAATCCTTATACTGGTCTGTTTAGCAACAAAATTTTTTCAGTCACGCATGTGTCGCACTTTTCAACAAAGACAAAATTCACAATCACACCCCCCCCCCCTCCCTCCTTTATGCAGCTGAAACCTATTTTTTATACATAAAAAATTCTTTCAAGCAAGTTTCAGTGATTTTAAGTTTTTTTTCTTCATCAGTGTTGATGACAGGTTCATTTCTTAGGGCGGAGTATCCGACAGATATTTTTATGTATTTTGCATGCCTGAAAATCCTTACCAGAGTTTCCCCCAGAGGGTTTCAGGTTGGCGCTCCGCCCCTCCTGCCTTTTAGTTTAAAAACTAGTGCCCCTCTTGCCCTGTCATCCAAAATCTAGCACCCCTCTTGTCGTTCATTCAAAAAAAAAAGGCATTCTTCTGGCTCCACATTTCAAAAAATGCAGCCCTCCAGCGATGATCCGAACGCGCTATAGAGGGTAAATTATGCGAAAGATTGGCGACGAAATGCAAAAAACAGCCTCATACGAGAAATTTCGTCAAAAAATCGCTAAAAAACAGCAAGTTTCGTTAAAAATTACGAATAACGACTAATTTCCAGCAAATTTTGCAAAAAAAAATGGCTATTTTCATCTCAAAATTTCACAAAACAGTAGATTTCCTCAAAAGATCATGCAAAAACGACATATTTCTTCCAAAAGTCGCGAAAAGACAGAAAAATTTGTAAAATGAGTCGCAAAAAACGCAAATTTCACCCAGAAATCGCAATAAAATGGAAAATTCTTTGAAAAATTCCATTTTTGCGATATTTTCACAAGATTTGTTTTTTATTTCCGTTTTTTCGCTATTTTTTAGCAAAATATGTATTTTTCTATTATCTTTTAACAAAAACTGCTGTTTTTGCGATCTTTCAATAAAATTTGCCATTTTTTGTGATTTTTTCACAAAATTTGACGGTTTTTTTACGATTTTTTTAGCAAAATATGCCGTTATTTGCAATTGTTTAACAAAATCTGCTATTTTTTGGGATCTTTTAGCAATATTTGCCCTTTTTTTTTTCTCGATCTTTTAACAAAATTTACTTTTTATGAAGTTTCTGTTTTTTCACGACTTTTTTAATCGCTAGGTTCTAGATTCAACTCTATAAAAATGCCCTTAAAAATGAAAACTGCCCTAAAAAATATAAAAAGTGCCCTGAAAAATGTTAAAAGTGCCCTTTTCAGAACAGTAGCGCCCTGCCCTTTTTTAAACCTGGGGGAAACTGTCCTTACTGCTCTGTTTAGCAAAAAAATTTTTCAGTCTCACCTTTCGACAAGTAGACAAAATTCAGAAGGAAAGGTCTGCAGGCTGTTTTTCAACTGTTAAAAATTTAGCAAATATTAAAAAAAGTTAAGTCTTAAATCCAAAAATTCAGACATAAAATGTACTGCGAATTTCGACAAATAGTCTTTAAAAAAAAAAAGGTTTCGTCATAAATCACAGGAAACACGTGAATTTTGTCAAAGGAATGCAGAAAAACACGAACTTCGTCCAAGATCTTAAACAATGGCAAATTTCTTTAAAGGATCACAAAAAAAGCAGTTTTCATCAAAAGATCACAAAACAAACGGTGAACGGTGAATTTCTTCAAAAAATCGTGATAAAATGGCAAATTTTGTCAAAAAATCACGAAAAAACAGAAATTTCTTCAAAAAATGGCAAACGGCAAATTTCTTCCAAAGATGACGGTAAAATGTCAAATTTCTTCAAAAAATTGCGAAAATGTGAAACATTTCTTCAAAAAATCGCAAAAAAGGGCAAGTTTCTTCAAACGATTGCGAAAGATGGCAAATTTCTTCAAGAGATTGCGACAATGGCAGTTTTTGTCAAAATATTGCTAAAAAAAACTCAACAAATTTATTCAAAAGGTTGCAAAAAAACAAATTTATTCAAAAGATCATGAAAAAACGGCAGTTTTCATCAAAAGATCGCGAAAATGACATCTCTTCAAAAGATTGCAAAAAACCCATAAATTTTGTGAATGGGGAGAAATCCCCCCCCCCTTTTTTTTTTTTTTTTTTTTTTTTTTTTTTGACAATCATGAGGATTTTTAAAAGTACAGTAGAACCCCGATAATCCGGATTGGGTTTTTCACTTTTTTTTTCAAGTGTGAGAAGCGATTGGCTAATTTCCATAACATTAACTTGTTGCATCGTCGTATTCTGTATAATAAAACAAAAAAATTTCGCCAGTCGCTTCTTAAAGTTAAAAAAAAAAAATGAAAAAACCGATCCGGATTATCGGGGTTCTACTGTACTTTCCTTTTATGTCTATCACAAATACTTGGGATGTTTGAGTGCATATTATGTAATGGGAGGGATTGACCTGCAGACTGTTTTTTAAGCTTTTACTTGTGTTGCAGACTGCAGAAGAAAATTCTGCTGCTGGGATGAATGTTGGAAAAACGCAAATTTCTCCTAAGGATGGAAAAAGAAAACTAAATTCGTCAAATGATTGCAGAAAAAGATACTATTTTTTTTTTTGAGGATCAATTTCTGTCTAAGGATTGTTGAAAAGACACAACTTCCGTGATTGCGGGAAAAATGCGATTTTCTTGAACTTGAAATTTTCATGGACAGTTACAGAAAAATACTTTAATTTTGTTAAAGAATTGTGAAAACTACCCTAGAAAGATTGTGCAAGAAAATGTGAATTTTGTAGAAAGATTGGGAGAAATACACAAATTTTGTTGAAAAATCAGGGAGAAAGGGGAATTTTGTCGAAAGATTGAGGGAAATACATGAATTTTGTAGAAATAGTGTGGAAAAGACTCAAATTTTGTAGAAAGATTGTGCGAAAATATGTGAATTTTGTTGAAAGATTGGGGGAAATATCTGAATTTTGTAGAAAAATCGAGGGAAATATGCAAATTTCCCGTAAGATTGAGGAAAATATGAGAATTTTGACAAAAGATCTATTTTGTAGAAAAATTGTCAAAAATAGACTTATTTTATAAAAAGATTACGAAAAATATTCGAATTTATTTGAAAGATTGGAGAAAATTTTCAAATTTTGTTTATAGATCAGGGAAAAATAACCTTAATTTTGTCGATAGTAAGCGAATTTTGTCGAAAGGTCGCAGAAAATATGCAAATCTTCTCAAAAAGAGGGGTGAAAAACTGCAAATTTTGCTAAAAGATCATGGATAAATGCAAATTTCGTTGAAAAGTCTGTGGAAAAAAGTGCAATTATCATCAAATGGTCACGGAACTCACAGAATATATTATTTCAATGTAAAAAGCTGATGACTTCATAAAATATTCTGATATTTCCCAAAAGAAAAATCATGATTAATTGATCCATTTGTTTTACATATCATGCTGAAAATGTTGTATATTTAACTGACAATATTTCCATGAGTTTTAACAATAGTTGCATAATATAAATACAGTCGACTCTCATTAATTCGAAATCGTATAATTCGAATCTTCGCTTAATTCGAACTAAACATGAAGTCCTGGAATTTTCAATGGCAGAATAACGTTAAAAATTTTCCTTAATTCGAACTCATTTTCTCTTGACTTCGTTTAATTCGAACTAGTGAGAATTCCGAACAGACGAAAGAAATAAAAAAAAACAATAACATTAATTCCTTTGTAATAGCACCATATTAAGCATGTTTTCATTTCATACTTTCCATAATTCGAACATTTTTTGTGGTCCTGACGAGTTCGAATTAACGAGAGCCGACTGTATCTGTTACATCAAATTATGAATAATAACTAACTTGGTAAATTCAGTTTTTATGTTACTTTATTTTTTCTATAGGAGAAAAAAAAATTGAAAGGCTTAAGGAATTTCGAACAGTATCCCGCTTTTTACAGAAAATAGAGGATCTTGTGAAATCATAAAAAACATATTTTCTTATAATAGCAAAAAGCTGGTTATTTTTAAAAATAAGCTTTGGGTGAAATGTGTAGGGTATACTTGATATAAGTACCAGATTTCTATTTGAAGATATATCTCCGAAATTCGCTCTTTGTAAAATGGCTAATAATGCTGAAACTGTTTGCAGAAACAGAGTAAATTTTGCTCATAAGGTGTATAATATGTATATATATAAATTTGGGGGTTAGCATTGAAAAGTTTTATTTTAAGTCGTATTATAGAAAATTTAAGTTGGATGTAGAAAAATTAATAATTGTTAAATGACTGTCGACAAAAGAAATGTGTACAGACCAAAATTTTCTGCCCCAGCCTGAACAAATTCTATCTTGACTCATAATTCAAACAATTTTGAATTTTGCTGTTATTTCTATCTGTGGAAACACTACAAAAAATCCAAGGAGAAAAAAAAAATGTACCTGCGGCAAAAATTACAAACTAACTAGTACCAGTTTCTATTTTTGAATAAATATATTCAACCATCTCGAAAGATATTTTTTCTTTCTTAAAAATTTCAAAATGTACCATTGTTTTTTGAATACCTTTATATCTCTCCTGTTTAAATAAAGTACTAAAATACAAATGTGCTTAATAAAGCTAACTGAAATAAGCTATATGTTTTTTATATATATAAATAATGTTATTATATGTAAAAACTTACTATTTTTTTCCCTTTTTGTCTAGTTCTGTGGACGGCATTTTACATCTGATGAAATTCATGAGATCCCCTCTACGGTGCAAAAAGTGGACTGTCTGGCAATTTAACCTCTTCAGACCTGGTGTATCCTATAGGATACACATCTTTATAATTGTGTTTTCACATATATAAATACTATTAAGAAAAGAGAAATTAGTGTGAATGGAGCCTAAGAGATAGAAGAAATAAAGAAAATAGCAATTTGTCTCTCGTAGTGTTTTTTCAGTGAGTTACATGATATACAAAAATGGCTTGCAGCAGAAATGATCGAAATGTACAAAAAAAAAAAAAAAAAAGAAAACGTAAAAATTTTTACTGTGTGTTAAGATACCATTTGTAGACTCTAATGGTAATACAAATTATTAAATATATATATGTTTGATCTTCTTCTATGTTTTTACAATGCAGAAAAGTAAAATTTAATTTAAAATAACCTAAGAAATTGTTAAAATGTGTGTTTTACAAGTCTCCATATATCAAAAAAAAATTATGTACAAAAAATAAATTTTAATTATTTCGTTGTTCAATCTTTCTTAGTTATCAATTAATTAATGTAAATCCATAGCTGAAATTAATATAAGTAGATCAATAAACCCTCGGGTCTGAAGAGGTTAAATTCAAAACAACATCATTAAGGTCTAGCTAGACATCAGAGTATCAATTGCAGATCTTTGTAGAAGAATTGTGAAAACGACATATCCATCTTCCCATTGAGATTTTTTTTTTTTTTTGAATTATTAATTGCATTAATTTCTGTTTGTTCCAATTGGAATGTTATTTATAAATATAAACAGTGTAAATAATGCACTTATATATGTAAATTTATCTTAATTCTTTTGATGTATATATTATATTTTGTTATTTAAAAATAAATTTTTGTGCATGAATATTAAAAAATATTGTATTTCTACTTTTTTATAGGATTTGAATGTAACACTTGAATCATTCTATGACAGTAAATTGTTTCAGAAAATAATCTAGCTTAGATTTGTTTTATAGTCTGTCTGGAAGTTTTTTTCTGGCATTAACCTTAAAGAAAAATTTCAAATACTAAATCAGAAGATAAATAATATTAAATGATTAAAATAATTGAATTTTTTTTTAACTCTGATTTTTGCTATACATAATTTGCAGCAGATAAAATAAATTTTACACCAGAAAGATTTTTTCCCCCTTAAATGTTGCTTTATTTGTAGCAAATAGAAATAAGAAAAATTTTATTCAAATTTCAGTATCTAAACATTTTTGTTTGATCAGCAGATTATACATTAGAAATTAGTTTTTATTAATATAGTAATTAAAAGATGCAGATAGTATATATGGATTCTTACGACAGCACCTCAAGATTAGAAACAATAAGATGGTTAACAACATTAATGTGATATTGAAAAAAATGAATGATTAAGCATGATTGGAATTCAATAATGTTATAGAATTTTAAACATACAAATAAAAGATAAATTCTGGATAACTTATTTTGTAGTACGATAAAATTTGTTCATGCACCTTCATGAAATGCAGATGCACTGTCTTGTCAAACAATCTTGTCATAATATTAACTGAAAATAGAACTTTTATGTGCATTACACCACTAAATGTAAAATTTATGAGTGTTTAAAAAAATTGTACAATTATCCATCCTGCCAAAAAATTAGTACAGACATAAGTTGGGCACAAACCTGGAATGACAATGGCAATTTATCTGATTAATAAGAAAGAGCAGTCTATTATAATTTGTATGAAATAATTAGTTTTAGCATGTAATAACACATTAAATGTAATTAAGAAACTAATGTGAAAATTGCATTTACTGTAATTCAGTTGTTTCAAATTATAATAAATTAAATGAGTTAATTATGTAATGTTGGGTAAATCATGTTTTTTGTAGTTTCTATAATGAGTTCATACAGCAATCAGTTTTATTATGATTTATTATTTATACAGTTAATAAATATTATAAATTGTGTAATGACACATTTTTTGTTCACATTATAGTAAGACTGCTTTTTAATACTGCTCTAAAAATTGGAAATGCTTTTATTTCAGATTTGTGCCTATCATTTTCATGAATACATTTTTTTAATTCTTTCTAGCACACTGTGCCTGGTCTTGGATACCTAATTTTAATTCCAACCTTGCAAACGGCACCAATAATATTTTAGAAAAATTTTGCTTTTACAATAAAAGCTTAAATTAAGGAATTCAAAATATTTAAAAAATTCGTTTGTGAATTCCAGTGTCAGTCGATAATTTCTCCTTTTCGTGCATATTTTGCCCATGCCGGAAAGAGTTAAACAGGCTTCACACCAGGGACAAATGCAACAAAAAGCATGAGGCAGGAGACAAATTGTGATATTCGAACTGGTTTCTTCTTTGCTTACAGGTGAAATTGTCTCTTGATTTGTGTTTTTTGTTGCTCAATTCACTGGTATACTGTAGTGCACCTATCTACTGTTCTTAAATTATATTAAAGAAACAAAGATTTCATTGTGAAGGGGGGGGAGAAGCCTCTTATAGAAGTTTTCAGACATCCTGGAATATCAACATGACATAGGAGCCTTTTTTTTTTTAACATTTATGTAATGCAAATAGAAAAGGAACTAACCAACCAGAAATGTATGAATATTAAATAAAAAGGAGAATTAAAATTGTGAATTGCAAAGCTGCGCCCAATTCCTAAAATTGTAGAAACAAACTGTTATTAAGATGTGCTTCTTCACGAGTTTTATTTTTTAAACTTTATACATATGAATTGTCAAACATTTAACAAAGAAAATGGGATGAGCATACTTTACTGATTTCCCACATAAAGATTTACAAATATGAATTACCAAATACTTAACAATGAAAATGTGATAAGCATACTTTAGACTTTCCACCTTAAGAAGGGGGTGGGGGAATGCTTGGAACCAGAAATTTTATTTAATAAAATAAAGCATTTCAAATCACTACCATATAGAGGCATGACACATTTAATTAAATTTTCTGGTTTAAAATGTTTTAAAAATCAGGTTGTTGACAAGTATGGGTACATCTTTGGGACAGTTCATGTAATTAAAATGTGATTTTTATTTAAATGAGAAATGTGTAAGGCCCCTTGCTTTTGTATGCCTCTTGTCAAGGATGAAGAGACCACAATTTTACCCAATTAGATACATGAATCCTACCTTACAGTGGAAGGTTATGAGTGTTTATACATTCATCTGTGCATTACCAAAAAAAAAAAACATTGCTTAAGGGTTTTTTTTTTTTTTTTTTTTTTTTTTTTTTACACCAAACACTTTGGTAGATAGAACTGCTATTTATTTTTCAGTAAATAAATTTTAAAAATGTGCTTTTCAGTCTTTTTTTTTTTTTTTTTTCAAAATTTCATAAGCCTTTTGTACCTAAATAGAAATACACATATTTGTCATTTTAAAGTCATATATAGTGAAAGAAATAAGCTTTGGGCATTTTAAGTTATAGAAAAAATTTTAAAAGGTCAAAACTTATCAAAGCAAAACATGCAATAACTGGGAATTAATATTAAAATTATTTTAAAATATTTAAAACAATTCATAATAAGAGTGGTAATTGTTTATCGAATATTAAAATATTCAAGCAAAATTTTTTTATTTTATTTTTTGATAAAAGGTGAGGCTTAGAGTAACATATTATCATACTTTATTTCTGAAAAGATATACCTTCATATAAATAATCCTATTAAGTTATACTATTTATCCTTTCCCTGAAGCATTTATTTTAAATCTATTAAATTAATCTTCCATGCTTTCAATAAAGTGATTTACATTAATATATATATATATTAAAATTGATATCTAAAGATGTTTTTTAATTATTTCTTTCATTTCTCGATTGATTTAAAATAAAAGGCTTTAGGAAGAAAATTAAATAGAATTTAATTAGATTTTTTTTTTAATGAAGGAGTAATAATTTTAAGAAATAAACTAAGAAAATAAGGAACTCTAACTAACCTCCTCTATCCAAAAAATAATTTTTTTTTTTTGCTACTGTTGTACAGCTAAAACAAATTAAAAGTGGCCGTATTTAAATGTTTAGCTGCTAAAATTTTAATGTATGTATATTTCACAAAATCAAAAGATAAATGTTCTAAAATAACTCATTTTTATTCCAACCAACCAATCAATAATCCATCGCTTTCTCATCAAAATTTGCTTGGATACTTATCTCATAGTCATCGTACATTCATCATCATGAAATCGTACTCCTCGGGGTTTTATCAAATTTGTTTCTAAAATTCATCGGATTTCGATATCATTAGATCTAGGGCCAATGAGACATTTCTGAGTAATTGCCGATGAAATTTATCCATAGCCGATGAGAATACGATCATTGGCCGCTTATCGTGTCATCAGATTTCGATGAGAAGCCATTCAAGGGCCAGACACATTTTGCTACTAGGGTTGCCAGGTGAAAGACTCTTCATCTGATCAAGGCTCTAAATTACGAGAACATCTTGCGAAGCCATGTGCAGTTCATCATTTATAGTCTGTCTCAAAAGTTTAAGCACAAGCATAAAATATCGATTTTTAATGAATTATAAAAAGTTAGAATTAATATCATTTTTTTATTTACATATTTCGCAATATTATTTAAATAAACGATATCAAAAATAGAAAAAAATAAATTACATAATTTTAAAAAATACAATTAAAAAAAAAGTTATAAAAAAACTGTCTCAAAAGTTTATGCACAATGTCAAAAACAACCATGTTTATAATTTTTACAGAACTTTTAGTAACAATTTTTTTTTCATGATTTCGGATTAGTTCAAATAAACGTGCTTTCGTCGAAATTATTGGTTTTTGTGCGGTTTCTGGTAGCAAAGAATATCATGCTTCCTCAATAGCCTCTTGGAGTTCTTCAATAGAGTCATACTGCTTTCTATTGCCTAAACTTGGCGAGTTAATGTATTCTAGACATTCTCAATCGGGTTTAAGTCTGGACTTAAAGCAGGCTAGTCTAGTACTTTATCATTTTTCTGAAAAATCCAAAGTTTTGGTGAATGGGATACGTGGATTGAGGTATTGTCTTGCAGAAAAGTTCATTCAAAACCCCCCAAAATGTCCCCGAGTGGAAGCAAATGGTGGTTTAGGGTCTCTTGAAACTTTTTTCACTCTTATCTTCCTTTTAGAAAAGCTAGAGGGGGCTGGCAAATGTCCCAAATGCCCCCTAAACCATAACGGATTTACCGCCTTGCTGCCTGTTGAAAAATGTTCTTCGGTTCTTGCGTAACTCATGCCAATACGCCTTGCAACCATCAGGGCGATCTAGGTTCCACTTTTTCTCATCGCTGAATAAAACAGTAAGCCATTTGTCCCCGTAGATCATGTGTTTTTTAGCCCAGTTCATTCTTACCTGTTTGTAATGTAATTTAAGAGACGGTTTGCGAGCCAATTTCTTTTACATGATGTAATCAAACGCTTTAATACGTCTATTTACAGTGTCTTTGGACATCTGTACTCTGAAATTATTTTTAATTTGCCGTATGGGGACATATTTTGTCTAAATACCAATCTCCGTATTTTTCGATCAATCTGAACAGTCGTCATACGTGGTCGTCTGCATCTTGGTTTCCGCTTAAAATTATCATTTCTAGAAAGTACTTGATATATACATAGCTTTGATCAATTTAAAGCTTTTGCAATTTCAGAAACAGTTTTATTTTGAGATTTCAATTTAAAATCTTTCAAAATCTCACATTTTGTGAATTTTTCACCCTTTGTCATGTTTAAAACATTAGGAAATAATTCCTCCACCTTTTATACTTGTATAAAAGTGTAATATGATGTCATACAGCGTCATTACATAATACCAATCCCGTGTTTCTAAAAAAATTTGCATTAAGTGCTTAAACTTTTGAGACAGCGTTTCTTCAAGAAAAAAAGAAAAAATAAATAAAAATAAATATTTTATTTATTTTAACTACCCAAAATGGCTTATTTTATTTTATTTTGATTAAATGTTGAGCATTTATTGTAAATTAGCATAAAATATTTTCTTCTTCAATTATTTTAAACGAGATTTGCAGAGTGCTTAAACTTTTGAGACAGACTATATTGTCGCTTCGTGGCAATTAGGTGGTCGTCCGCCCCGATACCAGGTATATAACCCGTTAAGCTGAGATTATTAACTCGGCAGGTAGGGGCCTGGTCATCGGTTAGAAAGAAAGAAAGCTATCAAATCTAATTAAATTTATTTTACATCCTCTCAATAATATCTACAACTTTTATGCTAACAAGTTTTTCATGGGACCAAATCTTATAGCAAAAATAAATTACAGGTCCTCTTATTTAGGAAGTATATAATGTTACGGATTAGACAGTTTTTTGATAAAGGCAGAATATATTTCAAAAAAGGCTGCCAAAATGAGTACTTGGAACAGAATATCCCGAAGCGATCGGGATTGAAAAATTTAGGTAGTCAAATAACAAAATTGGGTTTTTCTGTCTCATTTTTAAATTCAGTTTTGCTCTCAAACGCATCCACTTGACAGGTTCTGTTATTTAAAAACTGTATAATGTACTGTATTGGTCAGTTTTTTGGTAAAGGCCAAATATATATTTTTAATAAGCTGTCAAAGTGGGCACTTCGCACAAAATTTCCCTAAGCGATCATGATTAAAGAATTGAGGATGTATAAATTGGTTATTTTGACTCATTTTTAAATTCAATTTTGCTCTCAAACGCATTCGAATGATAGTTTTTTGTTATTTAGGAACTGTATAATGCACGCATTGATGAATTTTTTAATAAGGTCAGAATATAATTCAAAATACGTTGTGAAAATAGGCATATGAGCCGAATTTCGCTTAAGATGATTCTGATAAAACCAGTTCTTACAGAAAAATGAAATTAAATTTTTTTTCAAAAGCGGCCAAATAAAGTTGTTAAACTGGGTTTAACTCTAATCATTTTTTTTTTTTTTTTTTTTTTTTTTTTTTGAAATGAGCACTCTTTGAAATCTACCTCCGCCTATAGGCCAATCTGACAAAGATTTTTTTCATGCAGCATTGTTCAACATTTATGAGATCAAATTTTTTATTACTTTGTTAAAGTATTACTGGCATAGCCGTTTACCATGCTACATCTTCAAAACAATATAGTCATGCACTAAAAAATATCATCTGAACTTCACAATAATACGGAAATATGACTCAGCGATGCACTATCCGCCGGGATCGCATTACACTTTCACTGCGCGCAAGTAATGAGTCTTCTATTTTTTTTTTTTTTTTTTACTAAACTTTGTATTATTTTTGGTTATTTGTACACATTTTGGATATTTTTTTGCAAAACTTCAAAAATGTTTCGTTATTTTTTGTTGAGTTATACTAAAATTTCCTTTTTAACTAACATCAAATTAAAAAATTCGGATGAATTCAGTAAAATAAATATATTTTTAAAACAAATATAGACGAACCCCATTATAGCGAACACATTTTATAACAAATTCATGGATATAACGAACTGAAATTTTTGCCCCGCCGTTTCCCTATTGTATTTAATGTTAATTTATCCTTTTATAACGAACCTCCGAAATCCCAGTCGGTTATAACGAAAATTTTTTCCAGTCGATCATGATTTTTTAAAACTTTTCCGCCGTGGTTTAAACAGGAGTTAGACTCTAATTTTATATGAAAATGCATGCTGGCTTAATAAACATGGTGCAAATTCGCGAAAAGTATTTATGTTAAAGTGTAGGAAGAACTAACTGCATTCTTTATCTTTTATGGCAACCTATCTGAGGTGTGAGCACGTTTACCCATCTGTTAGAGTTATTTGTAATTTATCTTTGAAATGTGGCATCACATAAGTGTAACTATGGAAACGCAAATCGCCTGTGTTTTAGTTAGTTGTTTTTTTGATTTGCTAAGAGTAAGCAACGCTTTCGCTATATCTTAAAATAAAGGATGACAGTCTACTAAAACATGTCAGTTTTATCAATTAAGTTAATACGCATCGCCGCATCATACAATTCTGGTTACGTCGAGCCAAAGTCTATATATTTTTTTCTTCACTTCGAAAAGAAAAGTTCGAAAATAATTAACTGTTTTCATCATTGAATTTTATTAGAACATTATTCCACAAGCTGGACTGGTAAAAAAAAGAAAGAAAGAAAATCGTCTGCCGCAGCAATCAAGGTAATGAATAATTTATTATTCCTTTTGCTGTTAATATAAGTTTTTGAACATGGAAAATATTGATAAATTAAAAAAGAAGCGTGCAACATTACGCACTTCAATTACGAAATTAATTAGTAAATTAGAAGCCTTGATAAACGATAAAAATAATGATATTGATAGTTATTTAGAAATTTCAGAACAATTAAATGACAGAGAACAAACTCTAAAAAACCTAAATAAAGAAATAGAATCTGGTATTAATTTAGAAAAAGAATATGAAATTGACATTAGTGCTAGCGAAGAATACCAGGAAAAAATTATAAAGGCCAAATTTCAAATTAAAAAGCAACTTAAACATTTAGAACAAAGTAAAGTTTCCAATGAAATTCAACCAAATTCTACTCAGATAAACAACGCGATAAATATTAAATTACCCGACATATCTCTTCCGAAATTCTCCGGAAAACCAAATGAATGGGGTCTATTTAAATTACAATTTAACAACTTAATAACTTCAAATGAACAACTATCAGATGCGCAAAAGTTGCATTATTTATCAGCGACATTAATAAGTGATGCAAGAGCTTTGATTAGCACAGAAGACACTTTTTCATCTTTATTTCAAGCATTAAAAGACAGATATGAAAATGATAGAGTAGTAACAGAAATACACATCAATTCACTCTTAAACGCAGATAAACTTACACAGCCTTCCGCTAAAGATCTTCGAAATATAGTCGATAATGTAAAAAAAAGCATTCGCGCCTTGAAGATTTTGAATTATAATAGAAATAATCTTTCAGATGTTTTAATATTGAACATCATTCTCCAAAAGTTAGATAGAGATACTCGAAAAAATTATGAAATGACGATAAGTTTAAAAGAAGTTCCGAAGTTAGATGAATTACTTTTATTTTTAGAAAAACGATCTCAATATTTGGAAAATATTCATACAGTCACGTCTGTTAAACCTTTCAGTAAGGATCAGAAACGTTCATTTAATTCTAAATCATTGACTTTGTTAGCAGAAAGTCCACACATTTGTTCAATGTGTAAAGGCAATCACATTTTAATGAGATGTTCCCAATTGTTAAATTTACCTGCAAAAAAAAGGTTTAATATTGTTAAAATGAAAAAATTATGCTTCAACTGTTTATCATCAGTTCATAACATTAGCCAGTGCAACAGTTCAAGCACGTGCAGAAAATGCAACAAACGGCATCACACATTGATCCACCTGGAACGCGGTGAGGAAAATATTGATACTAATCAGACAATAGCAATTCAAGATGAAAATACTATTAGTAGTAATCTATCGCCAACCGTAAACGCATTTACTCCTCATAGTTACACAAATAATCCGATGTCTGTTACCGCTTTGGGTGAAAATACACATTCATTTGATAACACGCATTCAACTATCAACAATACTGTAATGAGTATGATGTCTTCTTCTAGTAAACAAGTACTGCTTTCAACTGCGATAATATATGTACAAAATGCTAGACGAGAATTAGTTCCTCTTAGAGCATTGTTAGATTCAGGATCGCAAAATAACTTTATAACGAAGGAATGTTCCGAGTTATTGTTCTTGAAAGGAAGGAAAATAAACGCATCAGTTTCAGGGCTAAATGGTTCAGTTATGAATATAAAGGAAAGTATTATAACAACCATAGCAAATAAAAACAGGAGTTTTAATGAAACATTGCAATTTTTTGTTGTTCCTAAAATTACGCGCATAACACCAGCTACATATCTAAACATCATGCCTATTAAGCATTTACAAACTTTTCAGTTAGCTGATCCACAATTTGATAAATTAGGTCCAATACATGTTTTATTATCAAACGAAGTATTTTTTAAATTAATCGGACAAAATAAAATAAATATGCAAAATTTGGTTTTTCAAGAAACTGTTTTTGGCTATGTTGCCAGTGGTTCTACGTCTATGCCGCAACAAAATTTTAGTAATTATTGTGGTCTTGTTCGATCTGTGGATGATTTATCCAACGCTATGCAAAAATTTTGGGAAATTGAAGCGGTCCATGATAAAAACCCAATAAAAGGTAAAGAAGAGCAGTATTGTGAGGAACATTTCTTGCGTACACATACTAGAAGAGCAGATGGTAGGTATATTGTGGAAATGCCAATTAAAACTGGTGGGCTTGCATGTTTAAGAGCATCAAAAGAAAACGCACTTAAACGATTGAATCACTTACTTAAGCGATTTGCGCACAATCCAGCCATGAAATTGTTATACGAAGAATTTATTAACGAATATAATGATTTGGAACACTTAGAAGAAATCTTGCTGGAAAATAAGCCCGAATTTTCATATTATTTGCCGCATCATGGGGTATACAAACCCGAGAAACCAAGCACGAAATTAAGGGTTGTCTTCGATGCTAGTGCAGCTACTACCAGTGGTGTTTGTTTAAATGATGTTTTATTAAACGGAGGATTAGTCCAAGATGAGCTCTTCGATATCATTTGTCGATTTCGAACTCATAAATACGTCTTTACTGCTGACATCATAAAGATGTATCGTCAAATATTAATTTCGGAAAATCAGAGAGATTTGCTTCGAATTTTGTGGAAAACTGATGAAGAAGAACCAGTCAAAATATTTAACTTAAAGACGATTACATACGGTACATCGAATGCGCCTTATCTTGCCACGCGGACTTTGAATCAGCTTGCAATTGATGAAAAGGACAATTTTCCGCTAGCATCACGTGTAGTTCTTCAAGATTTCTACGTGGACGACGTATTAACAGGAGCTGACACTTTAAATAAGGCTCAAGAAGTGCAAGCACAATTAATCGCATTGCTTGAACGTGGTGGCATGAAGTTGCACCGATGGTGTGCTAATCACCCCGAACTCTTGAAAATCGCAACTAGCAATCAAGAGTATACATTCAATGATCGTAATGCGGACCAGAGCACTAAAACTCTAGGATTGTTATGGAATCCCGTTCGTGACTGCTTTTCGTTTAATTCATCAGTTAAGGAACCAGTTGTATACTCAAAAAGAACTGTTTTATCCGACATAGCGCGTATCTACGATCCATTGGGATTACTCGGTCCTGGAATAGCTAAGGCTAAGATTTTCATACAAGGACTGTGGCTGTTAAAGCTGGATTGGAACGATCCACTTCCAGATGACATTAAAGATGAATGGCGACGCTTTATCAGAACTCTTCAGAATATAAATAATTTAAAAATCAATCGATTTGTTTTAAACGAAGGGCATTCGGAAGTTGAACTGCACGGCTTCTCTGACGCCTCCGAGCTCGCATATGGAGCAGCCATTTATCTACGCTGTTTCACAAAATTTAATACATCTTTAAATTTACTGTGCAGCAAGTCTAGAGTTGCACCATTGAAACCTTTGACAATCCCACGATTGGAATTGTCCGCAGCTGCTTTATTGTCTCAACTCGTATCTAAGATAGTGACTGTACTAAAGTTGAACATCAGTAAAATAATACTATGGTGTGATTCAACCATCGTCTTAGCGTGGATTCCGACTCCTCCTCATCTACTTAAAACCTTTGTGGCCAACAGAGTTTACAAAATCCAAGAATTGACCCAGACTTTTCAATGGAGACATGTACGCTCAGAGGACAATCCAGCAGACCTTGTGTCTCGAGGTCTAACCTTCGACAAATTAATTGATTGTGAACTTTGGTGGCATGGCCCTCTCTTCTTGAGAGAAAGAGACAGTGAATCCAAACACAGCATTGATTTAGAACAAGTGAAAAACAATATAGACTTTTCATCAGAATTAAAATTGAAAAACAGTACAGCATTATTAAGTTTAAATTCTAGTGAATTTGTAAATGAAATTTTAAGTATCAGCAATAATTATCCTAAAATATTACGTGTTTTAAGTTATATTTTCAGGTTCTTAGATAACACAAGAAAATTAGATGAAAAAAGAAAGGGACACGTAAGTATGGAAGAATTATCACGAGCAGAAATATTTTTAATTCGGGAAATCCAAAAACTTGAATTTAAGGCAGAATATACTGCATTGTTAGAAGGTAAGCAAATTTCTAAGAAAAGTAAATTGCGATTGTTAAACCCCTTTTTAGATGCAGATAATGTGCTGAGAGTTGGAGGGCGTTTAGATAATGCAGACCTAAAATTTGCTGAAAAACATCAATATATTCTGCCAGGTAAGGGTAAATTGTGTAGCCTAATTGCAATTTACTATCATAAAAAATATCTTCATATAGGTGCACAAGCATTGTTATGCTACTTGAGACAAAAATACTGGCCTCTACGGGGAAGAAATTTAGTAGAAAAATAACGCATGAGTGTGTAACTTGTAGTAAAAGCAACCCCATAACTATACAACAAATCATGGGTTCCCTACCCAGAGAGAGAGTACGTCCCAGCGCACCATTTAATTACGTGGGAACAGATTTTGGTGGCCCCTTTTTCATAAAATATAAGGGACAGAGAAAGGGAATTCTTAATAAGGTGTATTTGGCAATCTTTGTTTGCTTTGTAACTAAAGCAGTGCATCTCGAACTAGTGTCAGAATTGACCACGGATGCATTCATTGCCACCTTAAAAAGGTTCATTGCTAGGCGCGGAAGGTGCGCAGTAATCTTTTCAGATAATGCAAAAAATTTTGTTGGTGCTAACGCCGAGTTACAGAGACTTCATAATTTACTAAGACATCCTGAGGAGAAGTTAGCGAATTATTTGTCAGAAGAGAATATTATTTGGAAATTTATTCCACCCAGAGCACCTAATTTTGGCGGGTTGTGGGAGGCAGGAATAAAATCGGTGAAATATCATCTAAAGCGAACGGTAGGTAATGCAAGTCTAACATTCGAAGAGTTATTAACTGTAATTGCTCAAATAGAGTCTATATTAAATTCACGGCCAATCACTCCATTGTCTTCAGACGTGAATGACTTGGAGGCCTTAACACCAGGCCATTTCTTAATTGGAAGGCCTATGACAGCCATCGTTGAACCAGAATTAATTAATGTTAACGAAAATAGACTATCTAGATGGCATAGAATTTCAAAATACATTCAATTGATATGGAATCGTTGGAATAAAGAATATTTAAACACGCTCCAACAACGCTCCAAGTGGCAATTTGAAAAAAATAATGTTAGCATAGGAACCCTAGTGTTGATAAAGGAAGATGACCTCCCTACAAATAAATACTTACTAGGACGCATTATAAATATTTTCCCTGGTGCAGATGGTAAGATTAGGGTCGTCGAAATTAAAACCGCTAGGGGAATACTTAAAAGAAGTATTTCAAAAATTGCGTTTTTGCCACAACAAGTCTCGGAAAATTAATTATGAAATGTAAAAAAAAAAAAAGTTTTGTTATGTATTTTTATTTTTAGTTTTCCTATTATTGTATGTTCATAATTGTATTTTTCATTGTTAAAAGAAAATTGTTGTATTGTATCATATTACTCAAGCATTTGTAATGTTAATATTTGTATTGTATAATTTATTGAAGTTGACCCTTCAATGTCGGGGGGTATGTTAGAGTTATTTGTAATTTATCTTTGAAATGTGGCATCACATAAGTGTAACTATGGAAACGCAAATCGTCTGTGTTTTAGTTAGTTGTTGTTTTGATTTGCTAAGAGTAAGCAACGCTTTCGCTATATCTTAAAATAAAGGATGACAGTCTACTAAAACATGTCAGTTTTATCAATTAAGTTAATACGCATCGCCGCATCACCATCAATCATTTTCCATTACTCCAGTCACCTCTGCATAGGAACACATTTTAAGGCTAACATGTTCAAGTAACGTATTTTAGAGTAATTTGAGATATAGCAGTACTGAAAAAAAACCTCACTCTTTGAAGCATGCAACAATCAAAATCTTTTTTCCTGAAATTATAATCTCTGCTCCAGAAAATGATACAAAAGACGAAATTGAAATGCTATAAAAAATGAACATACTAACACCAGCAGTAGTTTTTGCAGCTCTAAGCCTGGATAAAGTGTAAAGGTTTTAGTACAGTCAGGGTCATTCATTAATTGTCTGCGCACTTTTGCCTATCGGTACTAGAGTCATTCTCAACTTGTTCGGAGAATCGGCGCTGTACTGTATTTCTATTTGTCTTCATTTATAATTAATTTATTTAGTATTATATCAGTTTAATGTAATCGATTTTAGTCAATTTAGTTCATTAATGATCATATTCAACAGATTTTCCAATTTTTTGTTAATTCATCATTATTTGAATATGCAGGTAGCAGCTAATAATGTACACATTTTGTGAACTCTAACATTTCTTTAGTGGTTCCATTACAGCGAAAAAACCTTCGGTCAGTTAAAATTCATTGTAACGGTGTTCAACTGTATATACGTATATTAATGAAAATTGTACAGCAACTTTGTCGTAATTAAAAAAAAATCCTATTTGTAAAACATCTGCGCCATACTACTCAATGGAAAGAAATTTATTTTTTGCTAAAAATTTTCTACGGAAAATATTTGACACAATCATTGGCGGACCACTAAATTGAATGTATCAACATAAATTAGCCGTATTATTGTGTAACTCTGTGGAAATATCACGTCATTTCTTCTACTGAAATGTTTTTCACTTATTAAGCATACACAAACCCTATATCAATTCTTGTAATTACGAAACCCTAGGCAATACAAATGATGTGCGTTAGTACTACAATAAAGTTTTTTAAATATCAAAACTTGGTGTTAGAGAGTACAGTACTTCGAATATAGTGCCTTGTATACGAAACCATTTGTGTGACCCTTTAAATATTATCTGCTTTCTATTCTACAAAAATTAAATTGTAGTACACCTCAGCAACATATATGAATTTCCTAAAATGTGAATTAGTTTAATATAATTAAATCGCGCCCTAAACAATGTTTCCTCGTGTACCATTATGAAAAGGAATATATTTGTGTGGCCCTGTAAATTAATAACAAATATTCTTTGCTCCACTGATTGTACAGAATGAATATTTTAGTATATACTTTAGAGATAAATATAAATTTTCTTTGGTTTAAAAAAATGTAACATCATTAAAATGCACTTGAAACAATTTTTTCTCATTCGCTGAAATGCAATTAAATACTTTTGATTGTCCCTGTAATGAAATTATACTTTCAACTTTCATAAAATTTGAAAAGTCTCTAAAAAATTCTGCAAAAATTATGTAATTTTAATTTCAAATTATTCGTTAAGTTGTTTTTTGCACTGTTATATGCGGATGGACAGATGGACTGAAAGACGGCTATAGGTGCTACGAATTTGCATAACAACGGATGCATTTAAAAAAGATCAAAATGATATATCATTTTTAACTAATCATTTCGGCAAATACAGGGTGTATCTAAACTCTTGGGCAAAACTTTAAGTGGGGGTAGTACACATCAAGACAAACAATATTAAATAGGAAGCAAAGGGTCCCAAACATTTTCCGAAGGAGATAGCCGCTATTAATATTTAAGGTCCAAAATTTCAAATAATCATAAAAAACGGAAAAATTATCAATTGATTTGCGGTTTTCACTAAAACTATTCTTTATGTCAGTATTGTCTTGAAAATAAATTATAAAGGTAAATTTCAAAAAATGCCGACAGAGAGAGCTTTAGACTTTAGAGTAACGTACAACTATTTTTTACCGTTATTTTTTGCATCTCATTTAATTTTTATAGAAGGTTAGACGTAAACTTAAATTTTGAGCTGAAAATCTGAGTCATTAAAAGTGGTTAAGTAGCGCAAACTGAACTGTGTTCAATGGGAGTGGGGAGGTTTAAATTTTAAATGATTATAGAAAAAAAAAAAAAAAAAAAAAAAAAAAAAAAAAAAAAACGAAAAAATTGGTCAATTCGTTGCGGCTTTCGCTAAATCTATTTTTATGTCAGTATTTCCTTGAAACTAAATTTTAAAGATAAATTTCAAAAAATTATCTTAGAGAGCACCTTAAACTTTAGAGTAACCAACAACTATTTTTAACAGTTATTTTTTGTATCTAATTAAATGCTTGTAAAAGCATAAAATTAAATTTTGAACTCAAAATCTGAATCGTTGTGAGCAATTAAGTAGCTCAAAATTGAACTGTGTTTGAGAGGTTTAAGAAGGTAACATTTCAACTCCCGAACACAGTTCAGTTTGCGCTTCTTAACATATTCTAACGATTCAGAATTTGAGCTCAAAATTTAAGTGTGAGCTTTTGCAAGCATTTAATTAGATACAAAAAATAACGATTAAAATAGTTGTTTGTTACTCTAAGGTTTAAGGCGCCCTCTAACGGAATTTTTTGAAATTTATCTTTAAAATTTAATTTCAAGGAAATACTGATATAAAGAATAGTTTTAGTGAAAACCGCAAACGAATCAACCAATTCTTCCGTTTTTTATAATCATTTGAAATTTGAATCTCTCCATCCCCATTGAACACAATTCAGTTTGCGCTACTTAACCATTCCCAACGATTCAGATTTTGGGCTCAAAATTTAAGTTTATGTCTAAGCTTCTAAAAAATTAATGAGCTGTAAAAAATAACGGTAAAAAATATCTGTTCGTTACTCCAAAGTTCAAAGCGCCTTTTATCGGCATTTTTTAAAATTTATCTTTATAATTTATTTTCAAAAAAATACTGACATAAAGAATAGTTTTAGTGAAAACCGCAAACGAATCGACCAATTTTACCGTTTTTTATAATCATTTGAAATTTTGGTGCCTAAACTTTAATGGCGCCTATCTCCTTTGGAAGACGTTTGGGACCCTTAGTTTACTATCTAATATTGTTTGTCTTGATGTGTATTATAACACTTTAAAGTTTTACCCAAGAGTTTAGATACACCCTGTATAATGTTTTATATGATTCTAATTTCTATTAAAATACTCTAAATACACATTTTTCTGGAAATTTCTACTAAACTTTGACATTATTAAATTTTTAAAAAATCAAGTAATTTTTCCACTAACAACATTAATTAATATCATTACAGCAAACATTTTATATAACTTAGTTTTCAAAAAACATTTTTGAAGTAACTAGTTAGGTTAAACGAGAAACAAAGAAGGCATTTACTCAAATTCGGTTAGAATTAAAAATTCATAAACATTCCGCTATTTTCAATAAAAAAATCGTTAAGAAAGAAAAAAGTTCTAATTAAATTGTTGGAAAACATGAATTTAAAATGGGTTGTTTAGAAGAAATTATATACTTCTAACATTTTAATTTTATTTATCGCTTTGGAATTCCGTTTTAATTATCAAAATTTTTACTGTTGTATTAAATTTTTCAATCAGATTTTCAAAATTTTAGCTCAAAGCATTGTATTTCAAACGCAATTTTTTAAAAATATTTCTTTTTACTCTAGATTTTGGAATCATTAAAATTTAAAAGTATTTTAGAAGCCTTGGTTTTATTTTCTCATAGAATCGGTTATTTTTGTAGCTGCATTTTCTTTACTTTATGTAACTTAGATTTATAATATTTCCAACATTTTACGCATTATGCTGAGAACGAGATTATCTTTGCTTTAATTAAATACTTAGAATTTCTATGTATTTTTTTACTTAGAAGGTTAATAAAGAATTAAGAATTATATTAGCGTCAATTACTTTAAACATATAGCTTAAATATAATGGTTATTATAGAAAATTTTAGTTATTGATATTATTATTAAATTTGCCGAGAAGAAAGTTATTGTGTTCCATATAGATTTTAAATATTTATCAATTTTATTTATTTTTTGACTATTTGGAATATAGTTATTGTCTTTGGTAGTGAACTGGGATATCTGAAGTGTATATGAATCTTTTTATTGGTTGAATCCCGCAACTGTTTTATTTTATTCACTTTCTCTCCATGTTTAATGTCCAAAAATGAAATACTTCAGTTGCCACAATGACAAAGTAAATAAATCAATTAAAAATAAATAACAATATATAAAAACTTAAAAAAAATAATAATTTGAAAACAAATTATGATAAATATTTTAAACAAATTTCATTGCAAAGTGCATTTTTTTCTGCGCAACGGTGTAAAAATTTAAAATGTTCAGTTTTTAGTTTAAAAATTTACAGTTCCGAAAATTGTAAAACTAAAATTTCATTTAGAATTTATGTATGATGGGACCAGAAATAGTAATGTTTAATCCATATCGTACGTTAAAGGATGCTTTCAGGAGTCTATCGATAAAAAATGCATATTTTAAAAAGTTAAAGTTGTATATCTATAATTTACGGGGTTTTTTTTTTTTTTACATTGGTCTAGGTATACAGTTTGTTACAAAACTACAAGATCACAACATATTTTGTTATTTATGTATTTAAAGGAATATTTCAATCAAAATAAAGAATGCTCTACATTAGTACATCAAATTTTTAGTAAAAAGCAACAACTTACACAAATAAAATTAATTCGAAAAAAAAATCAATAAAAAAAGTTAAAAAGAACAGTTACAAAATTGTAAAACCACGGTGGGAAAGGCAATTTTTTGAAATTTATAGTAAAATGTTACTCCTCCATTTCCCTCTGAATAACTTAAAAGGCATGATTTGGCAAACAGTTAATTAATTTTTTAAAGAACGATTCGGGAATATCGTCCCATTTCTCCATAATGGCCATTTATAATTCATATGCTAAATGATATTGTTTGTTCATTTCATGTATCTGGTGAGAGAAATAATCCCACAAGTTTCTATAAAATAAATCTAAGATAATGGTCTTATATTTTAGCATTTTTCGGGAAAAAAGTTTACGAAATAAATTAAAGTTAATTTCCTCATAATTGTATACATTTATTATTAATACTAGCGGCCTTCGCCCGCTACGCTGGTCGGTTTATCTAAAGAAATCTTGAAGAAGTAGTTAGATAAGGTTCAGACATACATTAAAAAAAAAAAAAAAAGCAAGTCGATCATTCAAAAAACGTTGGGAAATATCAAATATTTACTGTAATTTTTTAAGAAAAACAAAGTTTCGAAAAAAAAAATTAAATCGAAAAAAAAATTACACTGACATATTAATGCAAGGAAATTTTCCCAGAGAGAAAATTCGCCTTGAATACAATATTTCAAATTCTTTTAATTGCTTATAGGCGTTAATGCCAACATAGTGAAAAAAAATTCCATGCTGGGAATCGAACCCGGGCCATCAGTATGGCGCACTGACGTTCTACCGACTAAACCACATGGAACGACAGCCAGCTTGAAACTTTCTCATACTTAAGTAGACTGGCGAAAACATAACGATAGCGCGTTTTAAAATCGCACAGTGACATCTATTGGATTTTATATGTACTAAAAAACGTTATGTACTAAAAAACGTGAGCAGCGCACCTAATAGTTTCTTTTGTTTCTTTTTGTTACTTTTTTGTCTGTTGTCCGATTTTGATGAAACAAAGCCTATACACTGCCCGGGAGTGTGCATTCTTCATTAGTGAAAACCGCATAAAAATCCATTCAGTAGTTACGAAGATAACCTCGAACAAACAGACAGACAGACAGACAGACAGACAGACAAAAAATTCAAAAATTTTTTTTTTGTGTTTCATTGGTTTTCTTTTATCGCCCTGACTCCATTTTTGTCAATTATCTTCAATGTACAGACACACCGGGTCCTACTGTTTTATTATATGTATAGATGAAACTATTAGCTGTTTTTGTTAGACCCACTGATTTCTTTTTTTTAAATAAAATTATTTAATTTCCCCGAGGAAAAGGAGAATCGATTTTAATCTATGTTATTTTTTCTGTTTTTTCTACCATCGATAATTTAATTTATAAAGCGCTATTTTATGGGAAGGATAAAATTGTTATTTTTAAGAAAATATTGGAGATAATATGAAAGATTGACTCAAATCAGTATTTATAGTTTATATGCATTTATTTTAAATTTGTGTACGAAATATTTCAAATTATATGAAATGTGATGAAGAAAATTAAATTAAAAAGAGAAAAATTAATTATTAAAAGAATATTTTAAGTAGAAGTATATGCATTTTCAAAAAAATCATAATAAAAAAAAAAAGACGTGTGGCATTCGGGGACTGCCGCGGTAAAGCTATTGCATAGCTTTTTTTATCAACTTATGCAATCATAATTATTTATTTACTTTTTATTTATGCAGTTTTTTTTTAGCGTGATGACCGATAACAAAACATTTTTTTTCCTTTTATTGAACAAATGAGAAATTAATATCGTTAAAATATTTTTATTATCTTACAATACATGAAGGTTAATCAGGAATTTTTATCATTGAAACTATACGTTTATGGTAGCTGAAATAAAAAATTGATATTCTCAAAATATCTGAAAAATACTGCTTTAATGTCTGCCGAAGTCTACCGAAGGATACCGTGCCGAAGTCTGCCAAACTCAAACGACGTTAGCCGGAGTGTTAGGTATTTTTCTCATTACGGAATTCCTAGATTCTTTCGCCGCGCTGAAAGCCCGCGATAAAAGCTATGCAATACCTTAATAAATTACCAAACAAAATTTGGCCGCACTACGAAAATCAGATCACGAGTTATAAGCATTATAAATTTTCCGATCCTCACCGTGAGGGTTTCCTGTCACCAAACATTAACATTGTCTCATTAAAAATTACAAAACGAAATTTGGCCGCGCTACGGAAATTAGATCGCGAGTTATAAACATTTTAAATTTTGCGACCTTCTACGTGGGGGGGGGGATCTCCTGTCACCAAAAGTAACACTGTCTCATAATAAATTATCAAACAAAATTTGGCCGCGCTACGAAAATTAGATCGCGAGTTATAAGCATTTTAAATTTTTCGACCCTCACCATGGGGGATCTCTTGTCACTAAAATTAACATTGTCTCATTATAAATTACCAAACAAAATTTGGACGCGATACAAAAATTAGATCGTGAGTTATAAGCATTTTAAATTTTTCGACCCTCACTGTGGGGGGGGGGGGGAGGGTTCTCCTGTCACCAAAAGTAACACCGTCTCATAATAAATTACCAAACAAAATTTGGCCGCCCTACGAAAATTAGATCGCGTGTTATAAGCATTTTAAATTTTTCGACCCTCACCGTGGGGGGGGGGGGTCTCCTGTCACCAAATGTAACACTGTCTCATAATAAATTACCAAACAAATTTTGGCCGCACTGCGAAAATTAGACCGCGAGTTATAAGCATTTTAAAATATTCAACCCTCACCATGCGGGATCTCCTGTCAAAAAAAAATAACACTGTCTCATAATAAATTACCAAACAAAATTTGGCAGTGCTACGAAAATTGATTGCGAGTTATAAGCATTTTAAATTTTTCGACCCTCACCGTGGGGGGGGGGGGTCTCTTGTCACCAAAAATTTACACTCTCTCATAATAAATTACCAAACAAAATTTGGCCGCGATACGAAAATTAGATCGCGAGTTATAAGCATTTTGAATTTTTCGACCCTTACCGTGGGGGGTGTCCTGTCACCAACCGTAACACTGTCTCATAATAAATTACCAAACAAAATTTGGCCGCGCTAGGAAAATTAGATCGCGAGTTATAAGCATTTTAAATTTTTCGACCCTCACCGTGGGGGGGGGGGGTTCTCCTGTCACCAAAAGTAACACCATCTCATAATAAATTACCAAACAAAATTTGGCCGTCCTACGAAAATTAGATCGCGTGTTATAAGCATTTTAAATTTTTCGACCCTCACCGTGGGGGGGGGGGTCTCCTGTCACCAAAAGTAACACTGTCTCATAATAAATTACAAAACAAATTTTGGCCCCACTGCGAAAATTAGACCGCGAGTTATAAGCATTTTAAAATATTCAACCCTCACCATGGGGGATCTCCTGTCACCAAAAATTAACGCTGTCTCATAATAAATTACCAAACAAAATTTGGCAGTGCTACGAAAATTGATCGCGAGTTATAAACAATTTAAATTTTTCGACCCTCACCGTGGAGGGGGGGGGTCTCCTGTCACCAAAAATTAACATTCTCTCATAATAAACTACCGAACAAAATATGGCCGCACTACGAAAGTTAGATCACGAGTTATAAGCATTTTAACTTTTTCTACCCTCACCGTGGGGGGTCTCCTGTCACCAAAAGTAACACTGTCTCATAATAAATTACCGAACAAATTTTGGCCGCGCTATGAAAATTAGACCGCGAGTTATAAGAATTTTAAAATATTCAACCCTCACCATGGGGGATCTCCTGTTACCAAAATTTAACACTGTTTCTTAATAAATCATTAAACAAAATTTGGCAGCGCTACGAAAACTGATCGCTAGTTATAAGCATTTTAAATTTTTCGACCCTCACCGTGGGGGGGGGGGGGTCTCCTGTCACCAAAAATAACACTGTCTCATAATAAATTACCAAACAAATTTTGGCCCCACTGCGAAAATTAGACTGCGAGTTATAAGCATTTTAAAATATTCAACCCTCACCATGGGGGATCTCCTGTCACCAAAAATTAACGCTGTCTCATAATAAATTACCAAACAAAATTTGGCAGTGCTACGAAAATTGATCGCGAGTTATAAACAATTTAAATTTTTCGACCCTCACCGTGGGGGGGGGGGGTCTCCTGTCACCAAAAATTAACATTCTCTCTTAATAAACTACCGAACAAAATATGGCCGCCCTACGAAAGTTTGATCACGAGTTATAAGCATTTTAACTTTTTCTACCCTCACCGTGGGGGTTTTCCTGTCACCAAAAGTAACACTGTCTCATAATAAATTACCGAACAAATTTTGGCCGCACTATGAAAATTAGACCGCGAGTTATAAGCATTTTAAAATATTCAACCCTCACCATGGGGAATCTCCTGTTACCAAAATTTAACGCTGTTTCATAATAAATCATTAAACAAAATTTGGCAGCGCTACGAAAACTGATCGCTAGTTATAAGCATTTTAAATTTTTCGACCCTCACCATGGGGGGTCTCCTGTCACCAAAAATTTACACTCTCTCATAATAAATTACCAAACAAAATTTGGCCGCGATACGAAAATTAGATCGCGAGTTATAAGCATTTTAAATTTTTCGACCCTCACCCTGGGGGGTCTCCTGTCACCAAAAATTAACAATCTCTCATAATAAATTACCTAATATAATTTGGCCGCGATACGAAAATTAGATTGCGAGTTATAAGCATTTTAAATATTTCGACCCTCACCGTGGGGGGGGGGGGGGTTCTTGTCACCAAAAATTAAAACTGTCTCATAATAAATTGCCAAACAAAATATGGCCGCGCTACGAAAATTAGATCGCGAATTATAAGCATTTTAAATTTTTCGATCCCCAAGGTGGGAGGTCACCTGTCACCAAAAGTAACAGAGTCTCTTAATAAATTACCAAACAAAATTTGGCCGCGCTACGAAAATTGATCGCGAGTTATAAGTATTTTAAATTTTTCGACCCTCACCGTGGGAGGTCTCCTGTCACCAAAAATTAACACTCTCTTATAATAAATTACCAAACAAAATTTGGCCGCGATACGAAAATTACATTGCGAGTTATAAGCATTTTAAATTTTTCGACCCTCACCGGGGGGGGGGGGTCTCCTGTCACCAAAAATTAAAACTGTCTCATAATAAATTACCAAACAAAATATGGCCGCGCTACGAAAATTAGATCGCGAGTTATAAGCATTTTAAATTTTTCGATCCTCACTGTTGGGCATGTCTCCAATCACCAAAAGCTACATTATCCTACCTTGTTTTATCTTAAGACGATTTTTTTCTATACACATTCTATTAGGAATTTTTATTATTGAAACTATAGATTTATGGTAACTGAAAAAAGAAACATAAGTTTGAGATTTGATATCCTCTAAATATCTGAAAAATACCGCGTCAATATCTACCGAAGTCTACCGAAGGATACCATGCCGATGTCTGCCGAGCTGAAACGACGTTAGCCGAGTGTTAGGTTTTTTCGTTACGGATGTGTTAGGATTTTTCCCGTTACGGAATTTTTGGATTCGGTCGCCGCGCTCAAAGCCCGTGATAAAAGCTATGCAATAGCTTAATAATTTGCTTTCTGAGCTTCGACATTTGGGGTTGTAGACAGTATACTGTTTAAAAGGATTTACTTCTGCTTGCAAATATAAATGTATAAGCAGCCATTTTTTTTCTAAAGAACCTTATTGTTAAATTTAACTAAAGTCTCTGTATCGTTAAATTTTACACATCATGTATTGTGGTAGGAAATAATTACGTGGATATTCAATTCGTAAGTATTCCAACAACAACATATTTTTTATAAAGAAACACATAAAATGTAATGAATAAAATCTTATAAGAATACATTAGGAACCTCTATTTTCATGCTTTACTTGCACAAATATCTATTATTATAGATTTTTTAAAAAAAATTCAGATATATAAATTATATCATTTAAAAGTAAAGAAAAAGAAATAAAACACATGTTTCAGAGATTAAAATCAATAATTGGTACTTTAGTTTCATATTTTTGTCGGGAACCAGTGTAATAGATGTGATATTTATGAAGAACATGCAATGTGAATTTCGGCGCATGGCTCAACCAGTGGTCTATAGGTTCTGTTTTAAAAACTGACAGAAGGCAGGAGCTCAGTTCGAACACAATCCCACCTGTCAACCAAATAGTTCGACGTTTTCCGTGGTTTTCTTCAAATATTAGGTATCCTTGTGTAAATACAAGTTATTTTCTTACAGAAAGATCCCCGCGGAGTGCCTAAATCCCTAATGTAGATAATCGGGCAACATAAATAACACCAACACCAATTCAGGCGTATGACAGCCTAAATAAAATGATCTCTAGATTAAGCCCGACTACATAAATAAAATTATAATGTATTGTGTATGAATGTGCAGTTGAATTTGTAATGTAAACAATCTCATTACTGGGGCTAAATGCTGATGTTTCTATCTAATGATGCATTTAATCTCAACGTATTCCTGTGCTTTTTCAGTCTAACATGTATTAATTTCAAATTTGTTCCTTCATATGTTACATAAACTATGCTGTATTATTCTTTTGTGCCAGGCATGCAGAACTAACCTTGTGTCTATAGTATTTCGTGAACTCAGCGCATCATAGTTGAAAAAAAAATATATGAAAACCCCAGAAGCCAAGGGAGGAAAGTGACAAAAGTGAACTAATTGCACAGACGACTTGAAAATATCTTTTTTTTCTTTTCAGGTAGTGAAATATAAATAATTTTTTAATAGTATGCTGCGTTCTCGAGATCAATCCCCTTTTGCTGAATAATAATCAAGATTGATTAATTGTAAAATTAATTAAAATTGTACACTACTTTTTTCACAGTTATTTAAAATATGAGTTCAAAGACTACAATGAAACAAGCGTCAGTTTTCTATTTCAGCTCAGTCAGTTATTATTGATATTCAAATTGAACGTCCACTGCCTTTGAAATCAATTTAATCCAAATCGAATTTTTGTCACTTGTACTCCTTGACTGATGAGGTCCTCATATATAAAAATTTAAAGTACCCCTCAAATTTTGAACGGACATTCAGTGTGATTGAAGCTGTCTAAATATTATTTTTAAAAATGTAGAATATTACTGTTAATATTAAGGGTGTATTCGAAAAAAACGTTTTTCCACCTTTAACAGCTCGAAATTTTGTGAACAATTTCAGACACATTTTTAAAAAAAGAAACATGAAACTTACTGAGGGGATTTTTGAAGAGATGTATAAGGTGCCGTGTGAAGTCCTTTTACGCTCAATTCATTAGAATTTGATTTATAATAATTATCTTCCTCAGTATGACCTTTTTTTTTCGTTTCCAAATTTCTCGCTTCGGGAAAATCGGTTCAAAATGCCGTTTTTGATTGCTTTTTTTTGCAATATTTTCAGCATTTATCAAATAATCGGCAATCACGGCACCTTGTGTTCTTTCTAAATAAGGGAATTTGCCAGTTTGATGCATATGAGAGCAAAAATGATTTTAGAAATAAATCGGAAAATAAGCAGTTTGAATCGAAATACACCCTTAATATGTACTCTTCGATTTCATCTTTAGTAAACCACAATTGTCAAAGGAGTACTCGAACAGCAAATCAGTCGATTTTCTTTCATTTGTGCATTTATCAAATACTAAACCAAGTAAGAGTTTGTGTGTAGAAATTTTTAGAAATCCTTTGCTATTCAATTATAACGACTTTTTATCAATGTAAAGTTACGACGCATGATAGGGTCATAGCAAAATAGTTTCTGGCGGAAGAAATAAAAATCTAAGAAGTATAATATCGCCATAAACATTTGGAAATATTTGCAATTCATCCGTCACTAACACACATAGTCATTTATATACATGTTGTACATATATAAATTGCATAAAGTTTAACACCATTATTAAGGAAAATTTTTGAAGCGTGCATTTCTCATACAATCTGTCCTAAAAATATAATTACTTAGTTTATGTATGCACATTTAAAAAACAGGAAGTTGCGTTTGTTTTAAAACTTGACTTTGAGATCCCGCTTTAATAAAACTTTAAACAAATTTAAAAGTAACTTTGATCCCCTCAAACAAATATTGTTATCCAAGCCACAAGTAAAATTAGCATCTCAACACCTTATCTTTTATGTTCCTATCAGTATGAAAGAAAAAAACATCTTATTAAATTTGCGGAAAAAAAAGATGCTATACATTTTCTATTTAACCCATTTTCGGCCAAAGGTTCGTATACGAAACATTTCGATAAATATTTTTTTTAACACTCTGACACATTTTTTTCAAGAATTTTATTTTTCTTCTATTTTTTAAGGCTTTTGAAGATATCCATAAAATATTAGTAATTCAATTGGAGTAAACACTTTCTCTTAAAAAAATTTCAAAATACGCTAGAGTTTTAATTTGAAACGCCTTTGACAAATTTGACTTTTTAAAAATATATTATTATTCCAATTGAAATGAATTATATGTTTTTAAAATAGATTAAAGTTTCAAATTCTGTATATGAAATAAGAATAAAACAAAAATAATAAAAATATTATTCATATTCATATTATTCATTATAAGAAATAATATTTTATATTATTATATAAAATATTATTTCTTATATAAAATATTATTTTTCATGCACGAATCTTTTTTTGTGTCTTAATGTATGCAATTTAAGCATATTTCAATAAAAATAATGCTACATTTTATAAAATTTCTGTGCTTGGCCTAAAATGGGTTAAAGGAGTTATTGAGATAGTGTCGCACCCTTATGAATCCAATTGAATAGGATTTACAACCATTTTTTACTTCTTTATATTTAGTAAAAGTGCTTTTTAGAAATTGTTACATGATGCAAATATCAATAATTAATTTAAAATTGGTACATGAAAAAAATATCAATAATAAAGCTACCATTTTGATTGTTTATTTTGTTGTGTTAAATTTTAAACTAGCCATTAGTTGCACAAATGCACACGTTTTTGTACATTTTTGAACTTGCAGATAGAGAATATTTCTTGCTCGAATATTTCTAGATAGGGAAACATTCTGAATGCTGTTGCCTTAAGGATGCTAGTAACACAGATTCCGAATTTCCCTCCGTAATGTTAAGTCTATGGGCGTTTGATCCACTTATATATTCAAGATATCTTCTCGGAAAATTAATACTTTTAACTTTTTTTCTTTTCTCTTCTTAAAAAAATGAAACTAAAAGATTTTTTTTCTTTATTCTCAAAATATTTCTAAAACCGTTGCTTATTTTAATATTTTATGTTTTAAAAACAGACAAATTCGGAATAAAATTTTAACACTCCATATATCTAAAGCGTAGCTTTTAGAAGTATTTTGAAAACTAATTAAACAAAGAAACATCCTTTAAGAAGAGTAAGCAGAAAAAAGATGTTAAAAATATTAATTTAATGGGAAGATATTTTGAATGTTATCAAAAGCTGTAAGACTTAACATTACTATGTCAGTATACTGTAAGTTACATTTTTTCCGGTTGTACCTTACAATTTGTTGAATACTTTTGAGAAGCGTCTCTGTCTATATTACATCTTAACCCTCTGGATCCCGAGATAATTTGAGATATTTTAGTTCGTATAACTTAATTCCTACCAGAAAATTAAAACAGCAATATTTGCTTTAATTGAACCATTGAACCAACGCAGAATATGAAGAAGTTTCTACTGTAGTCGCTTGCTCCATTTCACCTTCAATCGGAGTCAATGAATCGAAAGACGTAATGCATAGATGTTTTACAAGTAAAGTGGAATTTCTTAGAAATTCCAGAGCATTGGGTTGGTCGGATGAGCCAGAGGCTAACGCATTTATTTGCTTTAATTAATAGCAGAAGATTCCGTATTTAAAAAAAATGGAATTAGCCATTGAATTCTTCTGGTGTTAAATCAGGTTTTTCGAGCTACGTAATTTCTAGAACGTGTTCTATCATGGGAATTAAAATGTTAAATGAAATAAGAAAAAATAATTTCATAGTAATTTAACCCTTTCCATGCGCAAATTATTTTCCATTATTATTCTTTTTTTTCATTATTATCTTTTTTTTGTGATATAAGAAAACTCATTATAAAATCATATTATGATTGTGCTGCATGCTAGCTATAATCTGTGTACAAATCAGATCTCCATAAATGAATGCTGAATTTTTTTTACTGTTTTGCTTTATAAGGCAATTTTTCATGTTCTAGTATAGAGTGTCCAGCAAATAAGATCTGGATTTAAAAATTACATTTCCCCAAAACAAAGATCGATACAATTATGCGATAAATGGTTTTTCTTTATTATGTAAGTTGTAAAAATCTTATAGAGAAGTTCAAGACTTCTGCACAAGTTTTTCTTGCTTTATATTGCTTTCAGATAATGAGTCTTTCGACTTATAGTGCCATATATTAACGATTTTTGGAGTAAAAGTTTTGAAATTTTGAAATTCCAGAAATTTAATTCGAAAAATTGTTAAAGTATGACACTGTAAGCCGAAACATTCGTTCTCTGCAAGCAATCTAAAACAAGAAAAATGTCAATTCATGCATTCTTTGCTGTTAGAACATAATATTTTCAAAATATTCACCTTTCGAAACCTCTGTGTAGGATTTTTACAGCTTACCTAATAAACAAACCGTTTACTGAATAACTCGATCGATCTTTGTTTTTGAGAAATTTAATTTTGAAATCGGGGTCTTATTTGCTGCACGCCCTATATTAGACCCGTATGAATGAAAAGGTTATTTACTAAGGTGCGATTTTCACAGATAAAAATCGCTTATTGAATTTTACATGGGCAGTTATATTATTGTTGGAGTCAAAAATGGCATGTTGAAAAATTAAATCTCGTTAAAAACAAGATATCTGCACAACCATTAAAAAAATTATAAGTAAACGTTAAAAAATAAATAATATGCGTCAAAGCATACTGTTCACCTAATGTGTGGTGGATTTATTTTTTGTTTTAATTTGAGTAGAACACGTTTTTTTTTTTTTTTTTTTTTTTTTTTTTTTTTTAAGAAGCTCGAAGTGCATTTCCACGTCATTATCGTATAGTCAGAAAAACTGGTCTACCTGTATGCTTCTTTTTGCCATAATCTTTTTGATTCTTGAACAAATTATAAATACTATTAAAATAGCAAATAAAGCCTTTGTGCACAAATGTTTAAAGATAGAAAACCAACGAATATAAATGCACAAATAAAGTATGAGAAGGTAGCAAACAGCTATTTCGAATCTACTAACGAGATTCTTCATCAGTGCAAAACTCAGCGAGCTAAAAGTAGCAAAACTGAGCAAAGAGACAGAGAGACGCAGGCTTATATACCCGCTATGGGAACAATCCCGCCTAAAGAAAAGCAACCAATGAGAAGAAAGCAGCCAAAACCAACTGAGTGGACAAGTAGCGACATCTATCGGAGAACAAGCAAAACAAAAACTAGAAAGCGAGTGAAAAAAAAGTATTAAATTAAAGATTTCCAAATACTTGCAAAATAAGGAGTACTAGATAAGTCATTGACTAAGGAGTGAGAATTTTTTATGATGTGGTAAGCTTCCCAAATATCAAGATCAAGAATAGAAGGACATTTATGGATGATGGTGGCTGAAGAAAAGTTAAACTTATGTTGAGAAGACCAACAATGTTGAGCAATAGAGGAACGTTTAAGCTCCTGATTTTTGACATACCTTTTATGTTCCATTAAACGAAATCTGAGAGCACGTTTAGTCTGACCAATATAATAAAGACCACTTTGGCAAGAAATTTGGTAAATACCCCAGTTATCTAAGTGATCAATGGGGTTCTTAAGATTTGAAAAAGCAATTTTATTAACAGGAGAAAAAATAACATTGAAATCGAACCTTTTTAAAATTTTAGCAACTTGCTGACTGACTGAAGAAGAAGAGTAATAAATTACACATTCATACTGCGCAACTGTTTTAGTCTACTTTAAACATTTCTATGATATTATCAAACATTTCTATGGTATTACCAAATATTACCAATTAACAAAATTTCATTTGCGTTAAAATAAAAGAAATCCGTGTCCTTATGATTTTTTTTTTCGAGTAGCAACCTATTAAAACTTTTCTTAATTCATACATTTTAATGTTTTTTTTAAAATTTCAACTTAAATTTCGTTTAGAAATGCTTCATTTAGCATTTATACAAGAAAAATATTTGCATATTTTTGTCAAGTCAAGTTGCTCCAGCATTTGACTTTTTTTCTTTTTTCTTTTTCTTTTTTTCTTTTTCTTGTCTTTATAATCATTTTCATGACAATAATATTTATTATACAATTATGAATATTTCAATAGCATTTTTTGTGACAGTAAATCCAATTTTTTTTTCGCATTTTTTTTTAATAAAACAAGAATTAAAATACTATTTAGAAATAACTTCTTTTATCCCAATAAAAATGAGAAGAGGAATATTTATTATCCAGTAAGAAAAACCTTCCCCGCACTAATATCCGAGATAACAAACACAAACCAAATATCCATACATATTAAATTGCTTTACGTCGAATCATTTATTAAACAAATGTTATCTTTATAGAAAATCGATCATGGAAATAATACGCTAAAAGTTAAGTTCAGTAGACTATAAATTGTACTTTTGTTTTTGGTTGTATGGTTCGTTAAATCGTACTAATATACTTTTGTGTTTATCCTTTTAAGAACGTTAAATGTTTTAAGAGAGGAATTATGCAGTATATCTTTACATAACGGGAAATTAATGATTCGTACAGACAAAAAAAAAATTCCCAAATAGAGAGGATAATTACATATACGAGATCCAAATATTTATATTATTCAAAGTTAATCGTGCTTAAAAATTCTGCAGTCTTTTTCACTTTTTACTTTTCTGTTTACTTTTTTTGTTTTGTAGATATTTTAGAATATTGTATACACTGTAAAAAAAAAAAAAAAAATTCAAGAGGTTACTAAAAATTTTTTAGTAAATTTGTATTCCACAGAATTTTTTAGTAACCATTACAAACTTTTTTTTGCAAGCGAAACAAGCATTTCTTTTGTAAACTAAACAAAAGAATTTTTTGTATAACTAACTTAAAAATTTTTAGTATGAGCCACCAAGTAAATTTTAGTAATTAGCTCCAAAATTATTTTTAATAACCATTACGTGGACCCGAAGGGCAGGAGTTTCCTTCGAGCTGCATCCAGACTTCTGAAGCGGAAGATTTTCGGCAAAACTGCATTAGATGGCAGCACCAAACATTGCTACTGCTCCGACAGTATATTCATAATCCCTATATTAAAGAGTACTTACATTACATATATTCGGGGCGCATTTGACAGTGGCCAGTATCGAACCCGGGACCTTTTTGCCTGGAGTTCGTTACTATAACCACTATGCTATCAAGGCCACACCAAGTGAGTTTTAGTAATAGATATTAAAAATATAAAACTATTAACTCTATTCGTTACTAACTTTTTTCTAGTAATTCTTACAGATTTTCTTGTAACCGGCTAAGATTACTAAAAATTTTTTAGTAATTACAAGGATCACTAAAGTTTTTTTAGTAGATCGACACTTTTTTTTTACAGTGTAGTCTATTTTTTAAATTAAATGAGTGAATTGTAAAATGTTGGTTCATATTTATAAGATTGGTTTTTGTTTTATTACATTTCAATTCAGCATTACATAATAACTGTGTACAAGATTAGAGTATTAAACGTTATTTCTTATTTCAAAGCTGCACAAAAGTGGTGGCTAGAATATATGCTATGGTGGCAAAAATATAATAAATACCACCTTTTTTGTGGTTGGCCGTGATCGCTGTTCTACAATGTGTAGTACAACAGGTCCATTTTTAAATTTTCTTCTGGAACAAAACAATATAGACATTTTGATAAAGAAAACCAGTTCTTAAACATCTTGAATAATTGTCTTTATTTTTGCAGAATATGAGAATATGTGCACATCTAAACCCCATGAATGCAGCATACTAAAACAAACGATTCCAAACATAATAAAGGAACATTTTTCATTTTGGACAAACCACCATATATGCGCTACATAATTTTACTAATTTTAGCTACTAAAAGTCGTACAATAATTGATTTATCACATTGCGTGCTAAGTGTATTAACAAAATGAATAATGACCAAGCAGAGGATCGAACGCAGAAGTCTTGGAATTGAACTTCAAGTGGTTTACGATTTAAGCTACGAGGACGATGTTCATCTTAGTAATTCTCTATCAAATATGTTTGTAAGGCTGCAGTTGCAGCACAACGTGGAAATGTCTACATGGGCACACGATCCCTGCGGCGTAACATTAGACAGGACGAACTTAGCACCGGTGAACACATATAAATTTTTTTTATCTAAGGTACCCTGGGGTAATAACGCCACGTTAAGGTTCTACCAATTTTCACGGCTTAGTTTTAGATTGTATTTTTCAAAGAAATATGGGATCTGATACAGCAACTCATTGACTATCTATATAAAATAAAATAATTTAACAGATATGTATTCATAAAATGTAATGGCGTTTTTTCTTGACCAATGCTATTTGGCGTTATTACCCACCTATATGGGTAATAACGCCATGCAAACAAAACTATCAAATAAGATAAAATAATTGCATGTAGATAACCCAATTCTAAAAATACAAACTCTACAAACATAGAAATTGACAAATTGCATTCTAAGCTATTGAAAATATTCAATTTTTTGTGAAAGTGTAAGAAAAATAAAGGTGTGATGTGGGAGGGGGTAGGATGAGGCAAAAGAATATCAAACCGTGAGCTTCTTTTTGCTTAAAAAGGACCGCTTAAATAGAAATATGAGAAACATTGTACAGTTTTAACTGTGTTTATTTGAATCAGTATTTAGGATGTAGCTCGGCCACTGTAGGGAATCAACCGGGGTATTAATGTCAAGGATTGGCGTTATTACCCCGATATAGTTATTGCGCAGTACATTTTAAATTACAAATTATCTCGAGAATATATCCAAAATCTTCAACAACATTTTAAAAGTACATGAAATGCATTACAAATTTATGTAATTAACAAAGCATTTCCGGATAAAAAGATAGTCTTCACATCACAAAACGTATGTCGCAAATTTTAGATCAAGCGTTAATTTTAGTTGTTTGTAAAAACAATAAGAACTAAAAATGAAACAAATTAACTTGAAGCTGTTTTTTGCGATTTATATGACTCAAAACCCTTTTGCGCAGAGCACATGGGTGTCATTTACCTGATTATTTCATAATTATGCAAAATATAAGCACATGGCGTTATTACCCCGCCTGGCGTTATTACCCCAGGGTACCTTATTTTTCAATTAATTTTCGGCAGTAAAATTACACTTGAAATTATTGAATATTTACTAATGTTATAATGTTTAATAACATTAATTAACATATTAAAAATAGCAAAAAATTGACTCATATTCCTATAACTATGTTTCGTTTCAGCCCGATTGAACCGAATGTCAAAATGAAGAATTAGAAACAACCTAAAATGGTTTATGAAAATGTATGAATTGAAAAATTTAATGGTCTAGGTGAACAGGAATATTTATTATCCAGTAAGAAAACTTTTCCAGCATTTCTCTCCAAATTATTTTAAAATTTAATATTTATTTTACGATTTAATTTACATTACAATTTACAATTTAAACATTACATTACATTTAAATTACAATTTAAATTACAATTTAATTTACAATTTAGTATTTATTTATAATTCAATAATTTTTATATTTATTACATTATTAATATTTATCCATGTCCAAGACCATAGAATATTTTACGCACTTTTTTATGTTATGGTCGTTAATTGTTTTTTCAATTTTATTAGGATTTTATTTTTGTAACTATTGATTAACTTGAGTCATAATTTCCGTAAGTTAAATGGTGTTGCATATTGAATCTCTGTGTGCTTTGCTCCCTGTGGTTTTTCTTATAATAAATGGATGTTATAGACCAAAGAGAAAATTATTTTACTTTCTCTGAAATAATTTGAATGATTTCTTCCTTCTTCATATAATCTTGTTATATCTATAGTTTTTATGTTATGTTTAATATCATACATAGGCTTCTTGTTTATACTTAAATTCCTTACTACTCATACAAATATACTTATACTTTGATCCTCTTGCTCTGATAATTGGTATTACATATACTTTTGAGTCATTCTCAAAAATTAATAAGTAACATATATTATTTTTTTAATTTTGAGGATGGATTGCTTACTAATCAAATATTAAAAGACTGATTTTTACGTTAGCAAAAAAAAAAAAAAAAAAAAAAAAAAAAAAAAAAAAAAAAAAAAAACACAGTTTTAAACGTTTCTATATCTTCTTTGTAGCCAAATCACATCCGAAATTAAATAATGTAATAATAAAAGAATATAATCTAATATATATACGCAAGTTTCATATAGCTCGAATTCATTGTAGTTTGTAAGTTCATGTTCGTTTAGTCTCCTTCGAAATAATTTACTGTAGCACAGTGCAGTCTCGCTATTTCAAACTAATTGGGACCGAACACAGTTCAGTTTATTGGGAATTAGGAATAGACGGTTTTCATTAATAATAATAAACGTATTGATTTGTTAAAGCGTAAAGTAATTGCGGGGACATCTTCTTGTATCAATTCTATACAGGGTTGATCGGTCCGTGTTGAACAGGTTCAATTATTTCTAATAACTTAATTTAAAATTCAGTGTAAAAATATAACAGACTCTATAAATAAAAACTACAACTGTAGTGTCATAGCAATAAGTACGCTTAAAAAACTGGCTATATTTTTTAAGTGTGTGTAAATTAGTTATTTTTTGTGATTAACAGTGATTAAAAACTGCAAAACTGTATAAATTGAGCCGACATGTACTGTAAGTAACCAGTTTTCATTCGAATTGAAATGACTCGATAAAATTATATAAACATTATATATTTCAAATTTCAAACAAATTTCAAAAAACAAACATTCTATCATTAAAAATTGTTGAAAATGGCTTTTTCCTTATCTCTTAAATTACAAGTAAGTTCGCTGTAGAAACTTAGACAAAAATCACAAGAATCACAAGCCCATTGCCATGCATCTCTGGAAACGATCCAAAACAAAAATTTATAGCTTTCATTCAATGATTCATGTTGTTTTATTGTTTGCAACAATAGCGATCTTTATTTCTTTCGTGTGTAAAATAAAAGGGACAAACTTTGCCTGTATTTTGTCCAATTTTGAACGAATTTATTGGTTGAATATAAAAGATAAATTGGTAGAAAAGATCAAAACACTAAATTCAAAATAAGAATTTTTTTTTTTTTTTTTTTTTTTTATATGTAATGTTTCAAAATAAGAACCAGTCTTCTGAACAGAACTTCATACCGATAAAATATATAGATTTATTTTTACAAAATCCGGAATAATTTGCATATCCTAAGAATATAAAAACTTTTAGGGCTGAAATCGCATTTAAAGATCTGTATTTTTTATAACACTTTTTTTAATGTCAGAAAAAATTTAAATACGTGCAGATTTATGCGCAGTTTACAAATGACGACTTGATAAACAGAAGATAATTTTAAAATTATAATAAAGCACAGTAAAAGGAAAATAAATATGGAAATTTAATTTAGTATGAAGAGATGTAAGCAAAGAGATAATATATACATTCTGTAGTCTAACATTTTATAAATTTTTGATTTTTTCTCTTTTATCAGAAAATGTTTTTAACACCGGGTAAAATATAAAATAATTAAATTATATGGCCGCATTACAATTAAAATAAGGTGTGCTATATTTCTGAAATAACATTCTAAATAATAAATATGTTTTATTTTAGTGTAACAATAAAGTTCATAAGTTTTTTTCAGAAAAAAAGAAAGAAAGAAAGAAAGAAGAAGAAGCAGTATATTAATTCACTGAGCGTCTTATAAATGAATAAAATTGTATGTTGTTTTCACAGCATTTCGTTTTAAATGTTCAGAAAATATGACTCTGTCAACATTATATATATACCGGGTGTCCCAAAAATGAATAATGGATTTTAAAATTCAATAACTTGCAAACGGTGACAGCTATTTAAAAAAAATTGTGCAGGAGGGTTATGTATAATGCCAGGAGTTTTTTTACCGTAATTTTTTATTTTAGTTCGAATTTCAAACTATAGGTGGCGCTGACGGCGATTGAAGGCCAGATCGACGCTTCACTCAGCACTGATCACCTGGCCTGCAATCGCCGTCAGCGCCACCTATTGTTTGAAATTCGAACTAAAATAAAAAATTACGGTGAAAAAACTCCTGACATATATAATCCTCCTGCCAAAATATTTTAAATAGCTGCCACCGTTTGCAAGTTATTGAATTTTAAAATCCATCAGTCATTTTTGGGACACCCGGTATATATATGTATGTATATATATATAAGTTTGTTATATTAAAAAGAAAAAAACTTAATTGCTAATTTGAATGTAATCCTTGAGTGTATTAGTCATTCTAAAACGCATTGAAAATTCGTGAAATCTATAAAATTATGTTTTCTTAAATATTGCTTATATTGCATTGAAACTTAGAGCGTAATGAACGGAATATTAAGTTCCAAACACTTAGAGGATTGAATATTAAATTATAAAGTATTTCAAAATTTTATAATAAATATTTGCTAAGTATTCATTAGAAAGAAAAGAAATCAAGCATTTAGAAAAATTCACGCGCAACTTAAAATTATTAAGTAAAATATTAATATTATTAACAATAATAATAATAAAAAAAAATTTGACATCTTTAAACAAAAGTAGAGTCACCAAAATTTAGCGTCTTTTTTATTTTTTAAATGATTAAATAACAAAAAATCATGTCTGGTAGTAGTTCCATTATTTAATGCATTTCCATATATTGCGGTGAATCCTTTGAGTCGCCCTCATAGCAGACCAAATTTGTTTTACAAATAACTTACTAAGTGAATTGTGTTAGCTGGTTGTTGGTACAGGTACGTTATGCATAAGTAGAACATTCGATATCTAAAAGAAATATCATTGATTCGACTACCGGACTAGATGCTTTTTATGACATCATCAATCTTAATCTTTCAGTATAAAAAACGAATAAATAAAATAAAATGCAATAAATAAATCAGACATTTATTTTATAAAAATCGTATAAGGAAAAATCGAAAGAAACCATAAGAAAAGGGAGAAATGCATAAATCACCATTCAGAGATGAAAGCAAGAAATCCGGTTGTGTTAATAGTTTTTGATGGACATTTAGGAGTAAAATAATGATTTCAAGTTGATTAATACCCATTTATTTGTTTTAAAATAATTTGCAATATTGATGATGATTTAATAATAATTTATTGTTTTTGATTTCTTGATAAGTTGGCAAGTTTTGTATAGATTTTGGGATCATTAAAATATATTTATTGGTTTTATAATTGCTTGATGTCATTTAAATGAAAATTTATAGTTATTTCTAATAATTTATATCAAATTAACATGTCTTCTGATATTTAAATGAAAATAATTGCAGATTTTTAACCGGCATGATATAAACATATTTTGATGTTGTTGTTATTGTTTTTGTATTATATGTATTTTTTAAAAAAGCTTGTCAATCATGACTTTGTCACCATATATTAAAACAGTAGAACATCTAATAGACATTATTTCTTTTAAAAAAAATTTTAATGAAAAAAAGTCAGAATATTTAATTATAAAATATTGAAATATGTAATCATTGCATTATATTCTTTATAAAGTATATTAAAATATCCCCATATAATTAAAAAAAAGTTTTATTTAATTAAAATTACATTATACATATCTTCTTTAACTATTAAGGTTATTGAACATAAATAATGAAACCGAACAAAATAGAATCTTTCAAGCATATTAAGTTAAAGTATAATAGGTTTTATTAATTTTCATATTAAACAAATGTAAATTATCCTAAAATGTATCATACTAAAATTTGAAACAAACGTGCTTTGAATACAGGACTTGAAATGTTTTATAATTAGCATCATATCATTTATATTTCGATTCAATTGTTTTCTTATTCATTATGCTATTTACATTGTTATTTTGGTTTGAAAGATTTAAATTAAATAATTTTGACTTTTCAGTGTGTATAATATGCGCTTGTTGTTTTTTTCCTTTAATTAAGTTTTCAAATTATGTTTGTTTAAAGATTTAATTAATTTTTTGTAATTGTGAAATTTTTTATGTTTCTATAAATTATTTTTCTTATACATAATATTTCTGTACATTATTTGAAAAAAAAATGAGAATTAAAATAAAAAAAATCACTTACAATTTTTTAAGGTTTCCGTATAAAATTTGGGAATTTTTTTAATATAAAATTAGTTTTATTTGAATCTTTTGCAATCGAATGATTTTATATTATTAAAAAATTCAAACCAGTGGCCAGAAAACCAGAAATAAATAATTATCTTTTTTCATACTACGCTTTAAAAATATAAGCATACAAATTATATGATTGTAACGTGATTGTATGATTGTTGAATGATTGTTGACGGTACGCAATTTTCACAATCTTTTCAGCTTGCGTACGATGATTTTTTTTAGTACGTTTAAAATATATATATGTATATGTATGGTAACTGTAAATCACTGGCAACAACTTTTTAAGTTTACAATCTTAAGTTTGATTTTTTTTATATATAAAACTAGGATTACACGTTTTCTTTAATAATTTAAAAAAAAAAAAACAGTGAATTTGTTAGATAATCTTACTTAAATACAATGTAAAGGAAAATCTTCAACAGCATGTTAATTTTTTTCCAAGAATCATAAAAATTATTATGATTATTTTTAGCGTATTTGAAGAACTATATATATTGCTATGAGTTACCTGTCACACGGATTACAGAATATGGGTGAACACAAATATATATTTAATTGAAAATATGTATACTTAATTATACTTTCAGACATGACTACTAATATCACGAGAAAAAGCTTTTCATAAAAATTCGAATTAATGTTGGTGGTCAGATACGATCACCTTAGTTTTCCAAGCACAAAGACTGATACCTTATGTATTTTTATTTTATTTATTTTTACTAGTGTACATATTTATACTGCCTTGGCGTAAAAAATGTTCTAATGGGATTCTATACAGACCTCCCAGGTTTTATGACTATCTTAGAAGCAGGACTGCGTAATTAAATAAATGCATTTAGACAGTAAATATCTGGAAATTTATGGGGAGTGCAGTGACCAGCCCATAAAACTACGATGGGGGTCTGACAGAAGGGGCTAAAAGGGTCAAGGTGGATCTTGGGAACTTTTACGTCCATCAGAGGAGAAGCAAGGCCCTATCTTTATCAGGTCCCAATGCAATTGGTTGGGGTTGAGATGGGGGAGAAACACTCATTTTAGGCCCCTGTATTTTTTCGGAGAGAGAAAAAAGGTTGCTCTCCCGATTCATTTGAAATGCGGTGCTGAAAGCGTGCAGTTTTAACATATGCCTGATCCGTTGGTCCACTGCTCTATGTGCCTGATCGGCTGATGAGAAAAGAGATGCCCGTCACCTTGGAGATGACTGCAGATCTGCTGATCTTGGAAATTTCCTTACTACCGAACGAAGCATATCTTTAAAAAAGCTCCTCTAAGCTCCAGGTACGCAATCAAAAATTCTCCACTATGTTTCGTACTAATGGTTAGGGAGTTCGTCGAGGGTATGGGAATTGTCCTTTATTAAATGTACAGTGTTATGTTTAAAATTGTGAGGAATTGTCTTTTATTAATTGTGCTGTATTATTCTTAAAATTGTGAGAAAGTGTCTGTTACCAAATGGACAGTGTTATATTTCTAATTTGTTTTTGTCTATAGATGTAAATAATGTAAATAAATTTTGTATTATGTTAACTCTAATTTCTTTTTAATTTCTATGGGGATAACCCCCAGCTAACATCGAGTAGACTCCTTTTCTTTAATTATTTTTTATTTACTTAGGTTGTTTTACAGGATCGGACTTCTGAGTGTCAAAGTGTTTAGCGCTTAGATTAGTCCTGACTTCGTACGAAAAGGGGGCAGCGAAAATACAAAACGCAATTAATCAATTATTTATTTATTTACTCGTTCATTTATTTTGTTATTTAGTTATTGATTAATTTTCTTTTTTATTTTGGGTAAATTTCACCCCTTCTAGAAGTTACGATCAGGCGTTTTGCTTATATACCTGTAAATTCAACACCCATGAATCTCGGTTAGGTAGTGACCCTTACCAAAATGATTTAGTGTAGGTGGGGTTATTTTTAGTGGCTGTAACCTCTCCAGTCAGGAAGCCTATAACTCACCAGCAAAAGTACTTAAAATAAATATTTCAAATTTATTAAAAGCGAAAACTTTTTATTGGCTGCTTATAGGAGCCAAGAGACGAAAAATCAGCCAAAGATTTCGCTGTTTACAGCATCTATTCTTATTCTAGTAATTCCAATGTTTAAAGCTCTTCAAATATATGTCATTTATATTGTTTTGTTTATTTACTTATTTCTGAAATTTATTTTCGGTATAGACTATTATCGATAAACAAAGGTTGAATTATACACCGATTTAAGTGTTAACATTGTTTAAGCATTGTTAACATTGTTTTAAGTGTAAAAGAAGTTTTTCCTTTCGTAATCGGACTATACACAGAGACATGTTTATTTTAAAAAATCATGCTTGAAAACTATTTTAAAAATTGTACAAAAATTAAACTGAAATACAATTTTCAAATAATTAGCATTTGAAGGAATATTTACTGTTTTTTTTTTTTTTTTTGACGATATAGAAAGGAATTCCTGTTAACCCGGAAGGGTAGGGACGGGATATTTTGACACCCCATGCCTAAAAATTTTCATCAACTGTCACTCCTTATAACACGAAGTGGTCAAGTACAGCAGTACCTGTATAGAAGGTTATTCACTAATCAAGGACTTTTTTTAAATCTTATGGAACATTTTTGGGTGTGGAGACATTTTAAAAATTCTAAAGTTTCTGGATCATGTTGTCCCTAATTTTTAAGAAAATGATAAATATCAGTATTCTTATTCACAATATTGTATAAGTATATTGTATGTAATTTTATTATAATAAAAAATATAAAGTAACATCCTTAAGTGTTACTTGGCACAAAATAAGATTTTCGAATAAGGAAAATAAAAGTAAGAGCTTTTTTTTTTACTAATTTTTAAAATTGACGTAATTTTAACACTTAAGTTATAATTTTAACATTGTTTGGGATGCCTTTTAATCATATTAAACTATTTCACATTTCATGAAACTGATATACGTTGCTAAAGTTTACTACAATTTACTTCCTGTATAACAGAAAATAAGGTACTACTAGGTTATCCCTTCGACCAAAAAATTATCGCCAAACTATAAGATTAAATACCAATAATGGATGATCGTGAATGTCATTAAATACGATTCACGTGTTTAAAATGTCATTATGTGATTTTTATTTCGACATTTTATTAATATTTTTATTAATATTCTACAAATTATTGTTTTTTTCGTTATTTAAAATAAAAATTATGTCAATATGTATAATTTGGCTATTAGTTTGGCGATTTGTATAATTTGACAAAATTCGTCGACGGGATAACAGAGTAGTACCGAAAATAGGTTGTCTTTACAGGCACACACAAACGATTACGGGTATTATATTGTATACAAGATCTGAATATTTTTAAATTTTCGCTATAGTATAAACAGGCTACATTTGCCACGTGCAATTTTCGATTTGTTTTTATCTGAGTTATTAAGACTGTAGCCAAGAAAGTAAGAAATCGTCAGAATTAATTAACTAAGTGTGTATTTCGATTCAAACTGCATTTTTCCGATTTATTTTTTAATTCACTTTTGCTCTCAAACGCACCAAACTCGCAGATTATTTAGAAATTTCATAAGTGCCATGTCTGTAAATTTTTTGATAAATCTAGAAAATATTCCAAAAAATGCAATCAAAATTCGCCTTTTGATCCGAATTTTCTGAAGCGGGAGATCTGGGAACGAAAAAAGGGTCCTATTGAGAAGCTAATTGTTTATAAATCAAATTCTAATAAATTGAGCGCAAAATGACATCCCACGGCACCTTATACGCATCTTCAAAAATCCCTTCAGCAAGTATCAAGTTTCTACTTAAAAAAATATGTCTGAAATTGTATCAGAAAATTTCAAGCTGTTGAAGATGGAGAATTATTTTTTCGAATACATCCTTAAACGGTTTACAATAAAAAAATACTAATTGTATGCCATTAAATCTTCTAAAGATTTAAATTTTTATTACGTGGGTTTATGCTATTAATAATTTAATAGCTATTTTAAGATTCCAAGGATTTTTAGTCCTTTAAAAAACCAGCATTAGAGAAAGGATATGTGATGTAACACATATTCTATTTTATATATTTCTATTAATTTTTCAAGTGTTAGTTCCCCCCCCCCTCATTTAAAATTTATTTTTAAAAGAAAAGCATTTTTAATACTTATTTTTATTGTGTGTTCGCCTCCAAGTGCATATAAAATAATAATAATAAATAAAAAAAAAACAAGTAACAAATTAGTTTTAAAATATCATTCTATTTCTAGATTTTTCTTTCTTGTTCTTCAGTTGATTAAATATCAAACGACTGTTTTAAATAACTGCTATTTTTATTTCCCAATCATTTCATTTTGTCTTGTATAAAGAACTTAATTTGTTACCGGTTGTGTAATTTCGTTAGGGTTTCCGGGTGTTGCACGTTCTCGCAACAGGCGATAAATTCTATATTCTTGGCAACACTCTTTTTTAAAATTTCCCCTTTGCTTATCATGTAACGGTCCTTTTTACCTGTACATTTTTGCTCGGATTGGGAATCTATTCTATGCCAAAAGACTTTTTTTGGCGTTTGTGAAATGTGAAATTTTTGTCAGTTTTACGTTTGTCGCGGCTAAGGAAGGACGCGCGCTCGTTGTGGTCAAAGATGACTAATAATTCTTAATTACTTGCGAGTACAGTTATGTTAGCGTGCTACATGCTTATGTGAAAATATATTTAGATTTGTGTTTTTGTCGCTGACAATTCATCATGTACAAATTGTGGTCGTTGAGAACACAAGACGTTCTTTCTAGTACGAGTGCACATTTTGAATAAATATGCTGTATTTCGGATGTTTGAAAATGCTCATATTTCAAGTCTTTAGCAAAATAAAGCCATTTCAGTCCAGATTTTTGTGAATTGAATTTTCTTCCTCAAAATAATGCCTTGAACACTTCGTTCCAGAAAAAAAGTAAAACATGAACTTGGGTCTCTCTATGATATTGCAATACGATTCGGGCAATTCTCAAAAGGGCAACTTATTCATCACACTTTCCCATTACAGAACTATGGCGCCGTGAAGAAGGGTTTTTTGTTTCTGGAGAAGTTGTCCAAGTGTAAACAAAGTGATGAGACGAAAATGTGATTTGTGCGTGCACCGTGTTTTGTTTCGGTTCCGGATGGTGCAGTGAAAAAGTGTTCGACGATGGCGAGGATAATGCATGGAATCTTGTGTTTCAGTGGAGTCTCAGTTCTGTAAAGTTGCTGTTCTGCAGAATTGTTTTGCAAAGATGTATCGTGATTTTTGTGTGTGTGGGAACATCTAATTTGATTACGCTTAATTGTGCTCCCCCACCCCCGGAACAAAGAAAGTTAGGAACGCTGAACAAAAATGCAACGTAACTGCAACAACTTATCATTTATTTTTTTTCTCTTTATATATTTTTTTTCTATAAAAAAAGGGAAATGTATTTATTTTTTCCTATGATGTTGTTTTCAGCTTAGAAGAAAGGTAATGTACGTATTTATTTTTCTTTATTTCCTTTTTGTGTTTCATATTACATATTTGCTTTTATGTTATTATTATTTGTAATTGATTATGATATATTTGAACAAGCTTAAGTATTTATAAGTATATATATATTTTTTGAATATGACATCATCAAAAAATAATTTTAACATTTCTGTACCCTGCTATGAAGGGGATCCAACCACTTTGGATTTTTTCTTTGATGTAGTTAGTAATTATGCAAAAATACAAAAATGGACAGATGATCAGGAGTTCTTGTTTCTCAAAACAAATTTAGCAGGACCTGCCCTAAAATTTTTTCTTGAAAATGACAAAATTAGAAATTCAAATAGTGTAAAACTAATTAAACAGGAACTTTCACGATTTTTCTCTAAAGAATCTCAAACAGTTATAGATATTGAATTTGATAACATAAAACTCTTACCTAATGAAAGTATAAGTAATTTTTCCCATAGATTGAACACTTTGGCCAATAAGGCTTTTAAAACGAAAGATCCTGAATTTCTTAACGAAATAAAATATAAGAAACTTTTGCAGTGTTTATCAACTGATATTCGAATAAAAATTAAGGAGGAAAAAATTGATGACTATGACAAAGCCGTAGAAAGAGCAGAGTTTTTGCAAAGTATTTTGTCAAATGAAAAATTAATTAATATTCATAATGAATATTCTAATCATATTGATTTTTCTAAACAGATATCTGAATTATCAGAGAAAATAAATGCTTTGTCATTTGTAAACAATACACAAAAAGATGACACTAAACAAACCCAAACACGTCCTAGTTTTAAGAAGGACACTCGTGATTTGTACAAATCAAAGAACTCTAGAAATTTTGATTTTAAGTTTCAAAATAAAAATAACAGAAAGGTAAATATTTGTCAAATTTGTTCTAAGCGAGGTCATTTGGCCCTCCAGTGTTTTAAATACAAGAATTTGTGTAAGAGAAAGAAATCTTATGATCAGAATTATTATAGACAATACAGAAATACTAATTTTGATAATTCTGGTTATAACCAATTTCAGCCTTTAAACGACCAGTGAGACGCAGTACAGCTGATGAGCTGTTGTCTCAAAACTGTCTTGGGTCATCAGCAAATAAATTTAAACTGTCTGATGAAAGACAAGTAAAATCCATTATTCACAAACTTCTAAGGAAGTTCCGATTTGCAACAATCAGTCAACACAGACTGATGAAAAAGTAGTTATTTATAATGTATATGATACGTGTTCGTTTTTACCTATTATTTCCAGTAAGTTTGGCAAATTTGAGGCATTTTTATTACTGGATACAGGAAGTTCAATTTCAATTTTATCACTTAATTTCTTTAATGAAATAAAAAAAGATATTTCTTACAAACATTTAGCTTCTTCAGTAACTATTTCAACTGTTAATTCTGCAGTTAAATTCTCTTCTTGCATTTCTGTATCTATCAAAATTGGTAAAATATTCTTTCGGCATACCTTTTATATTGTTGAAATTGCAAATTCTTCAGAATTTGTTGGAATTTTAGGCTATGATTTTATTGTGAAAAATAATATTGTTATTAACCCCAGTGATAATACTGCCTCAATAAATGGTGTTGAAGTACCATTAAAAAATAAATGTAACAAAAGTCAAATAAATGCAATGTGTATTGATGAAAGTTCTGAAAGTGAGGTAAATAATAATGACAGTAGTTCAAGTGATGTTGTGCATAAAGTTAACAGTAATGAATCGCATGATCAGACCTGTGCATATCTTGCACACAAAGTTAACTTAAATCCTTATGAACACAAATTTGTAAAAATTAAAACTGACATCTCACCAGATCAAGATGAGATGCTATTTTGTAGTAATATTCCCTCTAATAATGTGTTATGTCATGATGCACTTATAAAATTAGATTCTAAAGTTCAAAATATCTCATATCCCAAAATCATGCATGTTTACATTGAAAATTTATCTGATCATGTTGTTCATTTATATTAAAATATAGAAATAGGTTATCTGTGTATACCAGATGAAACTGTTGATCAAAGTGAACTGGAAAGTAATTTAAATCCTTCAATAAATGAAAATTATTGTAATTTTATTACTGCATCTGATCAGGTACTTGCTCAAAGAAAAAAAGATTTTTCTATAAATGATTTTAAATTGGATCATTTAGAAGCAAATGAAAAGAAGGAAATCTCTGATCTTCTCTTAAAATATTATTCTGCTTTTTCAAAATCTCTTAACACACTTGGTCATACTGATCGCATTGTACCTAATATCAAATTTATTAATGACTTCCCAATAAAAACTTTACCGTTTAGCATTCCCCAAGCACTTCAGGCAGATGCTAAAGAGCAAATAGATAATCTTGTTGAAACAGGAATAATAGAGAGGCATTGCTCTGAATGGTCTTGCCCTATCTTAATTGTAAAGAAAAAGTCTGACGGTTCAGGTAAACAAGAATATCGTTTAGCGTTGGATTTAAGAATGCTTAATTCAGTTATTCGGGGATCTTCTTATCCTCTTCCCAAAATTCAAAATATTATTGCTAACTTATCCTCTTATAAATATTTCACTAGCTTAGATTTAAAACAAGCTTACCATCAAATTGACTTACCACCAGAATTGCAAGATAAATTGACATTTACATCTGAGTATGGCTCTTATAAGTATAAACGTTTAGTTTTTGGCTTAAAAAATTCTGCCTCAGTGTTTGAAGCACTAATGGACATGATTTTAGATTAAATAAATTTGGAAGGTATATTTACATATCAAGATGATTTTATATTTGGTTCAAACACATTTCAAGAAACATTACAAAAACTTGAGAAAATTTTACAGGTTTTAACGAAGTATAACTTGACTCTTGCCCCCAACAAATGTACTTTTCATCAGACTTCCACAAACTATCTAGGCTTTCACATTGAAAATCATGCAATAAGTCCTATTCAAAGTAATATTTTGCGAATAACATCTTTTCCTGTACCAACAACTAAACGCCAACTAAAAGGTTTTATTGGTTTATCGACCTTTTATAGAAGTTTAATACCCAAATTTTCTGAAATCATACATCCATTAATTCAGCTTACCAGGCCTAAAGAAAAATTTCGCTGGACTCCTGAACATGACAAAATTTTTAATAATATTCAGAAAATGCTTTTTTCTGAACCAATTGTTCATTTACCAGATTGGGACAAACCATTTTTCTTAAATACTGATGCGTCAAAAATTGCTATCTCAGCTGTCTTGCTTCAAGAATTTGATAGTAACTTACTACCAGTTGCATATTTTTCGAAAGCATTATCCCCTTCTGAAAAAAATATCCTGCCATTAAGCTAGAATTAATGGCTATTTACAAAGCAGTTGTTGCTTTTAAATATTATATTTATAACAGAAATTTTACTATTTTGTCTGACAGTGCTCGCTTAAAACACTATAAGAAAGTTACTAACCCTGCGGATATCATAACTAGATGGCTCACCGAGTTATCTGAATATTCATTCAACTTTCAACACATTCCAGGTTCGTCAAACGTACTTGCTGACTATCTTTCTAGAAATAATTCCAAAAATAATCAACAAACATTAGACACACACTCTGATTTAATATATGATACTACCCATATTCTCCCTATCAATGAGAATGATGAGCATGAAAACACTATATCTGAGTCACATTCAATTAATTATTTGACTGTTGGTAATTCAGAAAATCATAAAGACCTTTTGCTTGAGATATCAAACCAAACATTTGTTAATGAACAGTTAAAAGATACAGAATTATCTGTTATATATAATGAAATATTAAACAATGGTAGCTCAGATAAATATGACATGTACTTTATTCATCCTGATACTAAGGTATTAATGTTTAAAAAAAACATTCCACATGACTCAACATTTTCTTATCATATTGTGGTACCACACTCATTAAAAGCTAAGGTTTTAGCAATTTCATATCTTTCACATTTCGGTCTAAAGAAAACCTATGAATTTGTAAGTAAAAGATATTTTTGGAAGGGTATTTACACAGACACATTAAATTATGTTGCGTCATGTATTAAATGTTTGCAACATAAACATCACAAAACACAGCCTGCTCCTTTGCAAGCAACGTACACTCCAAAACAAGCAGATCATACTGTAGCAATTGACATTGTAGGTCCTTTTAGAAATGGTTATTCAGTATTAACAGTAACAGATCCCTTTTCTAGACATATGGAATTGTTTCCTTTAAAGGAGACTTCTGCTAATAAAGTTGTTGAATCACTGTTTAAATATTTCACATGCTTTGGGAGACTTTGCGTAATTTTGTCTGATCTAGGTTCGCAATTTATTTCCAGTGTTTACAACATTTTTAATGAAACATTAGGTATAAAAATATCTCATTCTTCAGTCTCACACCCCCAATCGAACTCGATTGCTGAAAGAATCATTTATTCAATTAAAACCTCAGTTAATACTTTATTACTTGAAGGACACTCTTTTGAACATGCATTGTTGATTCACAAATGCTTATACAATGGCTCCACACACTCATCTACAAAATTCTCACCAAATCTTTTACATTTTGGGCGTGAGTTATCATTAATATTTGATACATATGACACTCATGCAAATCAACCATTTCTTGATAATGTTGACTCTTATAAATTATTAAAAGAACTGGATGCAATGTACCAAAAAGCTTATGAAAACATTGTGTCTGCTCAACATCAAAGAAACTTAAAATTTTCACAATTTGCAAAACTACGTCCATTAACTGTCCATGATATTGTTTATCTAAAATCTCGAGATAAATATAAACCAAAATATACTGGTCCTTATGAAATTATTATGAAACATTCACCTGTTTCATTTACTATAAGGAAATATCAGTATTCACATGCTCCTTCTTTTAGAGTGCATATAGATAGACTTTTACTTGCTCCACCTAGAAATGCATGCCTTAATTCTAACTTTAATAAAAATTTAAGTTCTAATATTAATGACAACAATAATAATTATCAGCAGTACAATAGCAATAATTCTCCTCAAAACATTATTTCAGGATATAATCTTAGACGAAGAAAATAAATGTAATGCCACATGTTTTGTGTTAACTGGCCAGGACACAGAATTATGTTTAGTTGTGTACTATGTACTGAATCTTTTACTGGTCTACTGCTGGTTCAGTTCATTGTGTATTAGATTCTCTATGCAGTGTACAATTTGGTTTTATATTTTATTTTCATACTACTATTTTGATATTTGTGTACTTTAATATTTTGACAAGTTTATTTCATAAGGTACTTAAGTAAATTTGCTCTACACTCTATTGGAATGGCATTTTACATTTCCAAAATTTTTTTTAATACTGATCAGTGTTGATTTTTTTTATTTACATATTATGCATATTTTGATTCTTACATTTTAATAAAGGTATTATATTTGTGTAAATTTAATTCAACTATAAACATTGTATTAAGTTAGTATTTAGAATTTTTTATTAAAAAAAAAATTCTTTTTCAGCATTTATATAAATGTGTGTTTTAATCAGTGTATGTAAACTGTTATGATACATTATTTAAGAAGTTGCACGTATTTTCAAGCAACATTTCAACAAAAAGGACAATTTCTACAAATAAAAAAATATGTCATCTAAAAATTTGCTTTTACAGCAGAATTGATTTATGTAAGCGCTTACACTTGAATGATGAAACGAAGAATATAAAAAATAGGTTGTGTATACACATCAAATTGCTTGATATTAAAAGCAATGACTAGCATATATGCATATATATAAAGACCTAGGCATAAGTTAAAGTTTATTTGTTTTTTTTTTTGGTAACATTTTGTATATTGTATTGTGTTTTACATATATTATACATATAACTTGTAATTTTTATAAACATATAGTTATTTTTATTTTATAAGTGTATTTTTGCTAATGCTTTATACATAGATTCCCAACACTTTATTTTTTTTATAAGAAAAAATATTTTTTTTTCTTCGCCAAAAAAAATATTTTTTTGGTGGTCCTTCGAGTGATAATATGTGATGTAACACATATTCTATTTTATATATTTCTATTAATTTTTCAAATGTTAGTCCCCCCCCCTCATTAAAAATTTATTTTTAAAAGAAAAGCATTTTTAATACGTATTTTTATTGTGTGTTCGCCTCCATGTGCATATAAAATAATAATAATAAAAAAAAAAACAAGTAACAAATTAGTTTTAAAATATCATTCCATTTCTAGATTTTTCTTTCTTGTTCTTCAGTTGATCAAATATCAAACGACTGTTTTAAATAACTGCTATTTTTATTTCCCAATCATTTCATTTTGTCTTGTATAAAGAACTTAATTTGTTACCGGTTGTGTAATTTCGTTAGAGTTGCCGGGTGTTGCACGTTCTCGCCACGGGCGATAAATTCTATATTCTTGGCAACACTCTTTTTTAAAATTTCCCCTTTGCTTATCATGTAACGGTCCTTTTTACCTGTACATTTTTTGCTCGGATTGGGAATCTATTCTATGCCAAAAGACTTTTTTTGGCGTTTGTGAAGTGTGAAATTTTTGTCAGTTTTACGTTTGTCACGGCTAAGTAAAGATGCTTGCTCTCTCTTGTCCGCGATGACTAATGTTTTCTATATAATGTTCGAAGGCATTTTATATTATCGTGCTGCAAACTCAACGTTTATAGGTATTCAATTTCTTGTGTTTTGAAAAATAAAGAAATAGTCAATATGATCTCTGAGAACTGATTTTCCTTGATGAAAATGTCTTCATTTTTTGACTTCAGAAACAAATGTAAATCTGGACCTGGTGTTCATCACAATATAGTACTGCGATCTCGGCCTAGCACATAAAATGTGCTCTATTTTTCAAACATCGCCACCATAGGATACATTCGATGACTTATGATATCATTTGAATTGTGCGAAAACAAATAAATGTGTATTTGTAGCATTATTTTAGTTTTGTGTCTCAAGATATAAAATGACAAAATTGCGCGATCTACATTAATGTCTACATTAATGTATTAAAATTTGATCACTGTAATCGAAGGCCATATTCAATTTAAACTTCGTGATGATAATCTCGCATATTGCTTTTAATTTTCAAGAATCTCTATTTACGAATAATATTTTTTTTATTTACCTAATCGCTAAAATTGGACGATTGCCTAATGAGAAATTTAATATCCGAAATTAGTGGTGTTCAAATTGAAAGATTTTGAGCATTCATATTGTCGCAAAGTAGATTAGATATGACGACCTCAGAGGCCAAGGGGTACAAGAGACAAAATTTCGATTTGGGGTAAATTGAATTTAAGGATAATTGACTTTAAATTTGAATATTAATAACAATTGACGGAATTGAATCAGGAAACTACCGCTTGATTCATTGTGGTCTTTGAATTCTTACATTAATTATCACACGATTATTCAAGAGGTAAATCAACCATAACAGGTGTAAATTTTCCAAGTGGGTGAAAAAAGTCCGAAAAGTTATATCTGTTATGGTTGATTTACCGATTAAATAATCATGATATAATTTAATCTAATGTAATTTCGTATGCAGCGTTTTTCTGCAGTTCCATCCGTTAAACCTTTATGCTAAACTAACACTGCAAAGGCACATTTATTGGTTTTAAATAAAAAAAATAACATCATAAATGTCAGAAAAAAGAAATTTTCAGAAAACTGATATTTTACACGACACCGACGTTATTAACCTTTTTCGACTCAGTGATCCCATATCGGGATTAATTAAACCATCTCTTTTTAATCCTAAACATACAAATGGTATCAAGAATATTTCAATATATTTTTCTTTTACAATGAAAGCTTAAACTATATTCTTTTGTTAGATTAAGTTTTTTAAACACGATTATTCAAATCGGTAAAATAATTACAACAGATGTAAATTTTCCAAGGAGTGAAAAAAGTCCGGGCCAGGATTCAAACCAGGGATATATTGGCTGAAACCGCCAATGCTTTTCCAACTGAGCCATCCCGGGCAAGTTCTGGAGGACTTTTTCACCCAAATGACCTCAAAGATTTACCGATTTGAATAATCGTGTTTAAAAATTAATCTAATGTAATTTCGTATGCAGCGATTTTCTGCTGTTCCATAGATTGACCTCCGATTTCTTCTGTTGAGCTGATCTATAGTATCAGACCAGGTTATGGGATCGTTAAGGCTATTTGGGTGAAATAGTCCTCCAGTGTTCGTGTCCGGGATGGCTTAGTTGGAAGAGCATTGGCGGCTTCAGACAATACATCCCTGGTTCGAATCCTGGTCCGGATTCTTTTCACCCACTTGGGAAATTTAGATCTGTTTGAACTGTTATTTCAAAAACTGTGAAAAGAGTAGAGTACAACTTTCTTTAAATTTACAATTTAACAATACTGATTATTTTTTAAGTGGTTTATCTCTATAAAGCAGCTAATATTAAGAAAATCACTTATATTTCAATATCTAAAAAAAGCATATATACAGGTCATATGTGCACTTAGTTCTTTTTTTTCTTTTTCTCTCTCTCTCTCTCTCTCTCTCTCTCTCTCTCTCTCTTTTTTTTTTTTTTTTTTTTTTTTTTTATTAATTTTGTTACTTGGCTTCATGAGTTCTCATTTCATATTGGCTTTTGTAAAAGAAGTTATCCATTTGCGTAAAATTTTCATCGAAATCTCTTCAATTAAATTATTTAACGAATTGATCACCTTTAAGATTCATATTAATTTGTATCTTTGACCTTTATAAACAGGTTTTTAAAATGTCAAGTACATTTTTTTACACAACTAAAATTAAAAATTATAATGACTGCAATGATTCAATTAACTTCGTTTTCAAATATATCTTTTAAATAGTTATTTGATTTAAATTTTTAAAAACACAAAGAACGCTTTCCGAAATTCACCAAAATTAAAAATTCATAAATCAGCTTTTATTTTAAATAATTAAGTCATTTAGAAATAGACAAGCTTTAATTAAATTATGCGTAAACATAAATTAAAATTGCATTCTTTAAGTGAAAATTTGTTCTTTAAAAACTTTTAAAACATGATATTCATCAACGATTGCATTTCAATTAAAAATTTAACTGCAGTATTGTTTTTTTTAAATCAGTTTCATTTCTATTAAATATTTGTTCTTTGAAAGATATTTTCTAAAAAAATAGAAAAAATTGTATTTTAAATGCGCGCTTGTAGAAATTATATTCATTCAAATGCAGAAATTATGAATTTTTTCAGTTTTATTTACTAACCATTTGAAATATGATTGTTTTTTTTCGGTCAAGAATTGACATTCTGGTGTTCAATTTTTATTTTCATTTTCATTTTAACGTCTGTGATCTTTTAGATTTTCTTCTTTTAACGGTCGTGATCCTTTAACTTTTTTTTATTTAACAACCGTGATTCTAACTTATCTTCTTTTAACGTCCATAATCCTTTAACTTTGTCCTTTTAAAGTTCGTGATCCTTTAGCTTTTCTTCTTTTAAAGTCTGTGATTCTTTAACACCAATAATCTTTTAGCTGTTCTTCTCTTATTTCGACTTTCTAACGGGTTTAAAGATCCCGTGCCATGTCTCGAATAGGCGAGTCTCTAGAGGGAGCCAGATTGAGGGGTAAAAAATCAAAAATCAAAACCGGTCAAATTAAAATGAAATTGATTAAATCAAAAACACTAAAAAGGAAAAAAAGCTACTGAGCGACCGCAGCTGCGTCGATCTTATTATTATTAAACCATTAGCTGAACATTTACATGGGATAAACTCGAATCTGAATCCACTGAACTTCCGTCATTCTGAATCTGAATCTAACACGCCACATTGATTAGAAATTCATTTTCTAAATCGTTGTTATATTTTTAAATATTATATATTAATTTAACAGCGACCATGTTGCATCATGAAATTTTAATATACCTTCACTTCGACTAAATTTGATGTATGTTGTGTTTATGTGGCCTATTATTAACACGTGGGATACAGGCCCTAAAGGGGATTGTCCTCCTTAATGGTCTTTCAAACGGAACCTAATGGGTATTTATGCTAGGAAATACAAGGTTCGAAGAAAACCACTGACAACTCCAAACAATGAGGCCCCGACCGCGATTAAGTTTGAACCCAGCACCTACCGTCTACCAGTTTCGAGGGGCAGAATATCTGAGCCACTGGTGGGGCCGACTAAATTTGAAATATACATTTTTTTAATGTGTGTGACAAACATAATATACTGGATATTTCACTGATTGATCTTTTTAAAAAAATGTCTCAGCATTTTTTTCTTTTTGTAAATTACAATATTCATAAAGAAATTCAATGTACAGTCAATCAGTGTAAGTTTAGCCCAAATTTAAGAGAACTTTGGTTCACCTTTACGAAACTTTGATGCATTATGTCATGGTGGAACCTTGCCGAACTGTTTCCAATTATCTGTCAAATTCACATTAGTGTTGCTGTCTATATTTTGAGACGAAAACTCTGCAGTATGTAACAGATAATTTTTTTCTCTCTTGGGCCAAAGTTACGCTAATAGGTTAAAGTTATCCTGATTGACTCTATTTGTAGGTATTTTAACAGGTAGTTGTTATAAGGGTTACTTTTTATTATGTTTAATCAAAGCGGGAATAAATAGAACGCATACGCTGTTCTAATGCTATATTGATTTATATTTTGAGCATGCAGGAAATTAATTAGTGTATAAATCCTTTTACGTATTTAAATGTAACGCTACGATTATAGAGTTATAAAACACTGAATCTAAAATTGTTTTCTACTTGTTAATAGAATAATATAATTAATATTTACCCAAAACTTATATATAAAAAGAACTATATAAAATATTATGGATATAACTAAATAAAAATTTATGAAAGAGTTTATCAGTTATTTTTCATGCATTTAGCAAAATGTAAAATTTTGAGAAACAAGATTAATGAATTGTTCTGGCATACTTTTCTTTTTTTCATTTTCGAGGAATTTTGGCTTCTTTTATATTTCTTTCTACATCTATCTAGCTTTTAATCTCTCTATATATCTCTATTTTTCTATCTATTTATCTGACTATTTATCTATATATATATATATACTACGCATATGTTTAAAAAAATATGGAACAAAAAAGTAACAATACAAGCTCTATATCTGTCTCTTCCATAATAATTTATGTATGTTATTTTAGATATAAACGAATCTTCAGAAATTCACAATGTGATAAATATTTTTAACTGTATCAACTTTTCTGTACACAGAGGCAATCTGGCAACTTACAGAGCGTATTCTGATCGTAATTATTTATTTGTATATGAATTGGTCTATTTTATTTAAAACAAATTAGTTTATGTTAAGTTAAAAATGTTATCATGTAAAAGTTTCAAAAAATTTTTCATCAGTAAACTCGTCAATTACTTTAGCACAAATCACTGATTATTAATTGTAATATCGTAAATATCTACATCTTGCATAAAAAAAGAAGAATTCCAAGGTAATATTCCGAAGCAAGTAGATTCTTTGTCTGTAAGATAGATTACCTTTTAATTATCATGTAATTATTGAATCATAATTTTATTGAAAAATATTATTCGCTATTTTTATTAAAAAATATTTCAATCTCCGTTAATTTCATTGCTATGTATTTAAAAGAAAACAGGGCGGTTTATTAGAACTGTTAAACAAACCGTACGATAAAGAAAAAATACAGCCTAGCGTTCTTTAGTATCATCTTTCTTTTATCGATTATCTATAAAGATAATATTTGTAAAAGAAATTGAATGCAGTAAAGCAACGTACTGTATATGGATCTAAGAATCGTTGAATTTGCATTTGATTACGTATGTACCAGAACAGTGTAGCGCAAGATATATATATATATATACACACACATATATATATATATATATATATATATATATATATATATATATATATATATATATATATTCTCGTTTTCAGCTTTGTGAATGGAGAGAACTAAAATGTTATTTTTTATAGTCATTTTAATCATTACAAAAAAATCAAATATTGATATTATAATATCAAATATTAGTATTTATTATCAATTTTTTTTATTTTATGAGTATTATTGTCGAGTTTTCTCTTCTTTTATTTTAGTCCTTTTTTTACTCTCTTCTATCTTTACTAGAAGAAAGTATTGGATTCGGGAAAACTCCCAGTTTTCTGTGGATTTATGCATTTTAGAAAGTCTTGAACACGATTTGAGGGTATTTAGAAAATGCCTATCGGCAATTTGTCCGTGAGTCTGTCTCTGCGGACTGTCTATGAGTGTGCCTGTATATGACAAAAATGTGGGTGCTCTATTTCAAGAATTAATGCACGGAAATTCACAGAACTGTAGGTTGTGATTAAGCTTTATATAAGCTTGAGCTGATTAGCGTTTGGAGTATATTACCAAAAAATTGCGATCACAATGTCTGACATATCTCTATCTGAATAACTAATGAACATAATTCATAATTTTATGTAAAAAAATTAGAACTAACTATTCCTTGATATGATTTCTTGATATTCCTTGATACTGTTTATATTTTAATATAAATCTCCTTATGAGTATTATTAATAGAACAAATACTTTTTTGATCAAGTGTTATTGTCTCTTAACAATTATTTTTGTTATTAGACTCAAACGGTTATGACGGTACATAACTGTTTGAAAAGTGTAGAAAACATATATATGTTCCATATATATTTTTGTAAAGTATATGTTCGTTACTAAGCTTAATTAACTATACTGAGCAACCTCCATCTGTAATTATTAATAATAACCTTATGAAACCTTATGATTAATATGAAACATTTATCAAATTTACACAAAGTTGTGGTTATTATCAACAATAACCGGTAATTATTAATAATTACCGATTTTATCAAATTGACTGTAACGCATATATTTACGAAATAAAATCCATATAATGTTATTTGGAAGTAACTCCTATCTTTAGTAATGCATTTTTGTGCTCGGCTATACTCGTTTCAGAAAAAAACTGTTAAAGCTTTCTTTCAAAATGCCAATTAATGTGGACGTCACCATTTTCTTGATGGTTTGGACATCCTTAAATATTCATCAAATAGGTCTTGTGCAAAAATTTGTGTAACCACTTCCTTGAAAGTATTTAGTTCAATTGTGAATGGTGAATATTTTAATAGTGAATGATTTGCAGACATTTGCAGAATTTTTTTGAAGTTTCCGTTCCTTTAAGAGTCGCCCTTTGATTTAAAAAATGCTTATTGTTGGATAATACTGACTTTTAAAAAGGGCGGCAATTAATTTCCAGGACATATCTAATGCTCCAAATATATATATACATATATGAAATAAATGTTCCCTTGATACTATTTCAAATAGGTCGAATCCAAAATTTGAGTAACCACTACTTTGAAACTGTTTGGTTCAATGATAATTACTGGAATAGTCAGTTGGTTATCCGAAGACTCAGGAACTTTCTTAATGCGCCACGCTAGTCACCAAAAAAGACCCGGATGATAATGTTAATTATATAAGGACGTTATTTTCAAATATCTCGCGGAAATTTTAATATTTTTACATTTTTTTTTCTTTTTTTTTGCATAGGATAGACAAGGACGATCAATAACCAGGCTAGTTTTTACTTTTTTGATTTTAGTTATACTTTTTTATGTTAGGATAGTTTCAATTCCAGAACCAGTTAAAACCGGTTCTGAAAGTTAAAGTATTTTTTTAAATCTGAAACTAAAACCAAAAAAGGAAAAACTAACCCCGGTGTGGATCGTCCTAATCTAATCTATGCAAAAAAAAAGTAAAAAAATTAAAATTTGAGCGAGATATTTGAAAGTAACGCTGAAAGTAACGCCCCATAGACTTAACATTATCAATCGACACCACGGATATTTTTCGACAAGAAGGTATGGATCTTGAAAATATTTAGCTACCATTATATGTGTGCTTGGTCACATTCCGTGATAGTCAGAAAAGTGAATTTTGTCAAAATATGTCATACAAAATTCACAATGTGTGCTGGCAGAATGCAATTATATATATATATATATATATATATATATATATATATTTTTTCTTTTGGCCTTTGGGAAATCAAATATCTTTCTTTTAAAATAGAGAGAGTGACATTGTGCAAGTAACAAAGTAGAAATTAGTAATTTCAAATAAATAAATAAAATAAAAATGAAAAATGAAATTGCATTGATTTTCAAAAGCCGGATATTTCTGTCTGGGAGTGTGATTAATTTTATTTTAAATATTAATAATGTTGCATTATTTATCAAGCTTAATCAAGAGTTTATGTGTTAATAAGCTTTATACACATAGATAGACAAACATGCATACGTATATTCATCTGTATATATATATATATATATATGTGTGTGTGTGTGTGTGTATGGGAAATCTCCTCCACTATTAGATCTTCATATTATTTTCTACGCATCGCAATTCTGATGAAAAGGCTCTCAGTGAGGCAGACGATTTTGAAGCAGCTATTAATTCCTAAGAAGCCAGATGATTTAAGCGGTAGAAAAAAGAACTGAACGGAAGAAAGGAGAATGGAATGTTTTTAGTTTTAAGTTGATGAAAAGAGAATGTAAGATGAAGACGATTTCCCGTATAAGATGTAATTGATTAATTAGAGTTATGATTGTTTGCTTTGTAAATAGTCTTATGTAAATATTTTCTCTGTAAATAATTTAAGTTAATATAAGTATTTAAAAGTTAAACGGTGTAAGATATGAATCAATTATGAGTTAATTATAATTCCGCAAGAACTTTTAGGAAGAAGAATTCCATAAATTTGGTGTCAGAAGTGGAATATACGAACGCCCACAGAGATGGAAATATTTTTTAAACATCCTGGAAGCCATTATTTTTTAGAACTGTGATGAAATGATGTCAAGCCCACAAAGCTAATTCAGAAGAAGTAAAATTTTGCGATGAAAGTGTTGACAGAGTGTGAAGCTGAACATCTGATTATAAAGTGAGTTTATTATTTTCTTTTTCTTTTCAACAATGGCAAAATTAGTAGATTTAAAAGAATTAGAACTTTCATTGAAAACAGAAAAATCATCTAGTATTAAGACATTGCATAAATTAATTTTTGGAGAAATCGGTGACAGAAATAATAGACGTAGAATTCGGAGTTTTACTGGGTTTTCGTTTGAAGTAGATTCCAATGAATATCAAACAAAATTGAAAGAAATCAAAGATAATTTTTCTGTTAACGATTTGATAACCATTTGTAATGTTTTGTGTATAAATAATTCCGGAACTTTTGATGAAATTGCTGCCAAAATAATTTCTAGTTTATGTGATTTTAGTATTTTGAAAATTAATATGATACCCGAGGAAGGTACTCTTAGTGATGACGAGAGTGCCGATGAATTTAATGATGATTTATATGATAAAACTAAAGATATTTCAAATGTTTTTGAGAATAATGTGAGAAATGATTCTGGTAGTTCTAGTTGTGAAAGTAATGAAAATCAGAAAATTCTAATTCCTGATTATGTTATTAAACCTAGTATTTCTATAAATGACATAGAATTGATGATAATGATGTTTGAAGGTACTGAAGTACAAAATATTAATAAGTGGCTTGCCAATTTTGAAGATATTGTTTCATTGTTTAATGTTAGTGATTTGCACAAATTGATTTTGGCTAAACGCCGTATGACAGGCAAAGCTAAATTATTTATTGAATATCAATCAAAGATTAATTCGTGGTCTGTTGAAAGCCTTACTTATTTCCGAGTTTGGTCAAACGTGCAATTTAGCTGAATTACATGAATTGCTATCCAAAAGAAAAATTAGACCACCTGAATCATTCGACGAATATTTTTTAAATATGAAACAATTATGCTCAAAAGACAATATTGAAGATTCTGCACTTATCCAGTATGTAATAAATGGAATTAATGATCCCATTTTAAAAAAATCTTTTTTGTATGGTTGCCCCAATATTGTTGAATTTAAACAAAAATTAAAGGTTTATGAAAAAATAAGGTCGGAGTATGAAAATGCAAAATCTCATAAGTATGAAGGAGCTAAGCCTAAAATTAAATCCGAATTTGAAGTTAAGAACAAATTTAAGCCTGTAAAGCCAAATATGCGTTTTTTTAATTGTGGCGGGAATAATCATAAGAGCATTAACTGTGTAAATAAAGATAAAGGGCCGCTTTGTTTTGCTTGTAACGCTTATGGTCATAAATCATTTCAGTGTAATAAATCTAAAGATACAAATGTTAAAAATGGTCAGTCACAAGTGAACACTATTACATCTCAAGATTTAATTCTGAAAGAGATAAAGCTTTATTCTTTGCGTTTAATCTTTTTAATAGATACTGGTAGCCAAAAGACTTTGTTAAAGAAAAGTATTTATGATAATTTGAAGAACTTTGTAGAGTTAAAACCTACGAGTATCAATTTGACCGGTCTAGGAAAAGCCTCAATTAAACCAGAAGGTTGTTTCAATTCAGAAATCGAAGTAGATGGTTCAAAATTTAAAGTTACCATTTTTGTCGTTAATGACAATTGCATTAATTTTGATTTAATTATTGGCACTGATGTTATTCATCAAGGTACATTAACTATTTCTGATAATGAAGTGAAACTGTTTAAAGCTGAAGTTCAGCCTAATGACTTTTTAGTTAATATTGTAAATGTTTTGGATGAGCCTAAAATTGATTTAAGTCACATTGCTGACAAAAAATTACATTCCGAGTTATACTCTTTAATTGAAAATTATGTACCAATTAAAACTAAAACAGTAGATGTTAAAATGAAAATTAATTTAACTGATGAAATTCCTGTTTGTTCTTCCCCTCGAAGATTACCGCCATGCGAGAAAAAATAGTCGAAGACCAAATTGAGGAGTGGCTAGCTCAGGGAATCATTCGAAAAAGTTCTTCTAATTTTTCTTCGCCGGTTGAGTTAGTCAAGAAAAAAGATAATACAATGAGACTTTGTGTTGATTACAGATGTCTTAACAAAAAGACCGTGCGTGAGCATTTCCCCTTGCCAGTTATCGATGATGTAATAGACCAATTACATTCTGCCGAAGTATTTACCACCATAGATTTTAAAAAACGGTTTCTTTCATGTAGATGTTGAAGAAGACTTGCGGAAAGACACCTCTTTTGTCACTCATGAAGGACAATACGAATTTTTTAAATGTCCATTCGGGTTGACCAATAGCCCTAGTGTTTTTCAAAAGTATATTTATAATGTATTTCGAAACCTATTAAAAGATCACACTGTAGTTATCTATATGGATGACCTAATAATTCCTGCTAAAAACGAAGCTGAAGGTCTAGAAAAATTAAAACTTATTCTCGAAACTGCATCGGAATATGGGTTAGAATTAAATCTTAAAAAGTGCAATTTTTTGAAGCGTGAAATTGATTTCTTGGGATATAGAATCATAAATGGTAAATTGTATCCCTCCCCACTGAAGACTAAAGCAGTAATAAATTTTCCTGAACCAAAGTGTACCAAAGATGTTCAAAGTTATTTAGGATTGAGAGGATACTTTCGAAAATTTATAACAAATTATTCGGTTATAGTTAAACCGTTAAGTGACCTCTTAAGAAAAGATTCCAAATTTAAATTTGATATAGAAGAACAAAAAGCTTTTAATGAACTCAAGCGTATTTTGTCGTCAGAACCAGTACTTTTGATTTACAATCCCAAAAGTGCGACTGAAATCCATTGTGATGCCAGTATTGATGGCTATGGAGCTGTTTTAATGCAACAATCTCCAGTAGATAATCAGTTTCATCCAGTTTATTTCGCCAGTAAAAAAACCACCGAAGCTGAACGAAAGTACACTAGCTACGAATTAGAAGTTTTAGCCGTAATTGAAGCCCTGAAAAAGTTTAGAGTATATGTGCTCGGTATTCCATTTAAAATTGTAACCGATTGTAATGCATTTAAAATGACTATGGATAAAAAAGAAATGAGTACAAAAATAACTAGATGGGCAATAATGTTATCCAATTTTGATTATGTTATTTAACATAGACACGGTAGTAGTATGAAGCATGTCGATGCATTAAGCAGATATCCTATTCGTATGGTAATCCAAGATAGTTTAACTTTAAAAATTATCCAAGCTCAAGAAACCGATGAGCATATTAAAACAATAAAAGAAATCCTAAAAGTAAAATCTTATGATGATTATCTAGGTAAAAATGATGTTCTTTATAAATTTGTTAATGGTAATGATTTATTAGTTGTACCGGAAGACATGCAAATGAATATAATCAAGGCCGCTCACGAAAAAGGTCATTACGCAGTTGCAAGAACAGAGAAAAATTTAGAAAATGATTTTTACATCCCCAAAGTTAAAAAAAAAAATTGAGAAATGTATAGCAAATTGTGTTCCCTCTATTTTAATTAATAGAAAATGTGGTAAACAAGAAGGTTTACTTCACCCAATAGAAAAAGAAGAAACTCCGTTACGTACGTACCATGTTGATCACTTAGGTCCATTGGAAAGCACGAATAAAAATTATAAACATATCCTTTCGGTCATTGACGCATTCACAAAATTTGTTTGGTTGTATTTCACAAAATCTACCGATGCTGCCGAAGTAATTTCTAAATTAGAAATCCAAAAGTCTGTCTTTGGAAATCCAGTTTGCATAATATCAGATAAATGTCCTGCATTTACCTATAAAGCTTTTGAAGAATATTGCATCAATGAAAATATTAAACATATCCCGATTACCACTGGAGTACCCAGGTCCAACGGCCAAGTCGAGCGTCTAAATTCTGTTATAATATCTGTTCTATCTAAGTTATCTGTGGATAATCCTAAAAAATGGTACACACATGTAAGCGACGTCCAACAGGTGATAAATTCGACTTTTCAGAGAAGTATAAGCACAACCCCTTTTGAATTGATGTTTGGTACTAAAATGAAACTAAAAAATGACATTGAGATTACTAGTCTTCTGAATGCTGAAATACAATCTGATTTTACAAATAATCGCGAAGATAGGAGAAAAAATGCTAAAAAACAAATTTTAAAAGTCCAAGAAGAAAACCGCAAAACTTAAAACCCCAGACGAAAGACAGCTAACAAATTCAAGCTTAATGATGTGGTTGCTATAAAACGCACTCAACAAGGTCCAGGTTTGAAGTTAAAACCAAAATATTTAGGTCCATACAAAGTCATAAAATTAAAAAATAATAACACCTACGAAGTACAGAAACTTGGGTTTAATGAAGATGGGACCTTCATTACACCAGTACCCATTGTCACCAGTACTTGCGCAGATTACATGAAGCCGTGGACAGACGAAGCTTGACAAATAAAAAAAAGAGAATTTCACCGATTTTGACACTATACCGAACATGACAAACCACTAAACTGACAACTAAAAGAATTTTAACTTTATTCTCGAAAAGACGCAAGAAAGAAAAAGACGAAAAGACGAAAGAAAGAAAAAGTCGAAAAGGCGTAAGGTAAAAGAAGATGAAAAGACGTAAGAAAGAAGAAGAAGAAAAGACGTAAGATAAAAGAAGACGAAAGGACGTAAGAAAAAAAGAAGACGAAAAGACGTGAAGAAAAAAAAAGAATACGAATTTATTTTGAAAGAAATTATTTAAATTTTCATCATGATGATTTCTTTTTTTCAATTTAGACTTTGGATGCTGCTGTTTTTTTTCTTTATCTTTCCAGATGATCCAGCTGCTGTTTCCAGCCAACAAGAATACATTAGAGGACGAATGCCTGATCAGTATGACCAAAATATGGGAAATCTCCTCCACTATTAGGTCTGCATATTATTTTCTACGCATCGCAACTCTGATGAAAAGGCTCTCAGTGAGGCAGACGATTTTGAAGCAGCTATTATTTCCTAAGAAGCCAGACGATTTAATAACTGAACGGAAGAAAAGAGAATGGAATGTTTTTAGTTTTAAGTTGATGAAAAAAGAATGTAAGATGAAGACGATTTCCCGTAGAAGATGTAATTGATTAATTAGAGTTATGATTGTTTGCTTTGTAAATAGTCTTATGTAAATATTTTCTCTGTAAATAATTTAAGTTAATATAAGTATTTAAAAGTTGAACGGTGTCAGATATGAATCAATTATAAGTTAATTATAATTCCGCAAGAACTTTTAGGAAGAAGAATTCCATATATATATATATATATATATATATGTATGTATGTGTGTATATATATATGTCTGTGTGTGTGTGGTTATGTGTGTACTTTATCCCATTTTTATGCCTTGCAAAATATATTTCTAGAACAAAGCATTTTTGTAAAGTAGCATAAAAGAGAGAACAGGATTCTGGACTAGGTTATCAACGAAATTTTTACTTTCAGTAAGTTATACCTTTTAAGCGTCCTACATATTTTTCCATTCATGTTTAAAAATTCTTAAAATAGTAGCTATAAAAATTATTGGTATGCGAATTTTTCTTTGATAATCTTATTTATTTATCATATTCAGTGCAAAAAAATCAACTTTAATATTGATTTAATTTTAAATAAGCAAAATTCCAAAAGATTCCAAAAAGTGCGTGATGCAAAAACCTGTCTAGGACCCTTAAAGAGTTAAGATATATTCACTGGTATATATAAGCGTGCATATATTAGGGTGGGTCTTTATACTATGCAGAATTCCGAAATTAAAAAAATTTTTGGTACCCCCAATCCTGTCGTTTCTTCTATTTTCTTTAGAAAACTGCTTTGATCTTGCAATATATTTTGCTGGGCATAGAAATGTGATAATGTCACCGCGTTTATTTTAAAAGAATATTAAAACTATCACACATTATTAAAATAAAACGGGTGTTAAAATGAAAGCAATTTGATGTGTGTATCCCTGAGATGCGTAGGGACAGAAATGAGACAGATACAAAAATAGAAATAATAACATGTAAGGGGAGTCTTACTTTTTACCTCCCGTAAGGCATGGAGACGTCACTTCGACGTCATTGTGAAGTCACACTGTGACTTTGTGACCATCGATTGTCGATGTGACGTCACGTGACGTCGATGTGAAGTCACAGTGACTAAAATGTGAAGTCGTTATGGCCGTTTTAGGGCTCGTTTGTGACGTCACATTGTGACCACTTTGTGTGACAAATTTGTGAAAAATGTGTCATTTGTGACTACTTTGACGCCCCACCAGTGGCCGAGAGGTTTGGACCTCTCAACTGGTAGACGGCAGGTGCTGGGTTCGAACCCAATCGCGGCCGTCGGCCTAACCGTTCGGAGTTTTTCGTGGTTTTCTTCGAGCCTTGCGTAAATACGGGTTAGGTTCCCTTAGAAAGACCCCCACGAAGGGCACTCCCCCCTGGGCCTATATCCCTAGCGTAGATAATCGGCCGACAAAAATACATACACCGACTACTTTGACATTAACATCGTGACGAAACTGTGACAAAAGCGACGTTGTGAAAAAAGTGTTTTTTAAAGTAAATAACATGTTTTGAAGAATTTTTATAATTTTCTAAAGATTTTTAAGAAGGTCACAACTCAGTCAGAATATGACGTCACTGAGTGGTGACATTTTGGTCACAGATGAGATGTGATCATAGTGACTCACAATGACGTCATTACGACCATACATGCTATGAGGGCTGACAGTGTAATTTAGCAACATGTCACATTTAATTTTTTTCTCAGTGCCTATAAAATATAAATGCATAATATTTGTAATAAGGAAAATGTAATATATCTTCTATTTGAAATATTTTTTTTTATATTTTAGATAAAAATTTTATTTTATTTTTTGAATGATTAATTTTGATTAAAAAAATTGTTTTTTTATTTCCATCCACTGCGTGCAATATCGTAGCAAAACGATTGGTTCAAGAGCCCCCAAAATATTGCTAATGATATAAAACTAATATATCTTTACCTTATACTCCATTTGAAAGAAATTTATTTATCCAATTATTTAAAATTAAAATTATTATTTTTAAATTAAAAAACAACTTTTTTATTGAAAAATTTATCATTTTTTAGTAATTAATTCAATTAAAATACTGAATTTGAAGTATAAGTTATTCTTTAATTTAAAATTACCAATTACTTTAATTACCAAGTTGCTTACAGCTAATTACTTTATTAGTTTTTAGATGTATCCGTAGTAGCACGTAGATGCATCCACACCAACAATTTTTAACTGAATGGCACGTGATTACACCTGAAGCTATCACAAATGTGCTTGCGCTTGTGCTAGTGTGGTACATCGACCTTCTCTATCGTGTTTGTTCAACGAAAATACATTGACAACTGTTCGCATTTGGCGCTTCGAATCACTTTCATTTAAACACGCCTCGTAACTAAACTAATTTATTCAAATAACATAGTTTGTTTGCTCTTTATTTTGACAATTGAATAATCCTCATTTTAATAACTGCGCTTTCCAGAATATGAATAGATTTTTTAAATACTGATGCGTTTTTCCCTTTGATTAAAGAATTCGTCGTAGAAAAGGAACCCACAAAAGTCTTTGCAAAAAACAGAAATCATACTAAGACATTCAATTTATACTTTATCTGTCATATAGTTAACTATTCAGCTTACACTAACATTCTTGTCGTTTTTTGAGAGTGTGCTCAGTTGCGAAAAAAATGAATAAAAAATTAAATGTAAATAGATGACTGCATTATCGATACATTGTAAAAAAATCCGTTAAATTTTACGGCAAAAACTGCTGGTAGCAATATTGGAAGCAGTTTTTAAAGTAAAAATTGAAGTAAAGTTAGATGTAATTTTTTATTACATCTAATTTTACTGCAATTTTTACGGAAAAAACTGCGGCCAACATTGCTGCCAGCAGTTTTTGCCAAAATTTAACGGATTTTTTCACAATTTATAAATAATGCATACTATTTTGAACGAAGTCACGAACAATAAACGCGCTAATAAAACGTGTGCATTTAAAATACAATGTATAAAGAAAAAGTAATTTTTACAGAGTATCGTGAATTTTTATATTATACCTTGTATTATATCTCAAAATAATGTTGACCTGTTACGATTAGTACACTCATTCTTTTTTAAAGTGAAGAAACAGAAGAGAAGTTCAGAAACTCGTTGTGTCCAATGTCTCACCTAATTTCAACAATTATTTTACTTGTAGTCACTTGGTTAAGCCAAATTTATCGCCATCTGCATACATCATATGAAAATAGTAACACATAGAATTACGAAATGTATTTTCTTCATCCATTTTGAATATTTTTATGATTTGCTTCGTTGCATTATTAGCCTTCTACTACCAAAGTGTGACAAAACTTGATTAAAGTACAAAATCTTTTATTTTTGAAAAAACATTATTATAAAACCTTATTCTGTACAATAATTGAAAAATATGTCAGAATGTAAAGCTTTATGCTTAATAGCCAACACAGTGTAAAAATTAACGACTGAATAACAGCCCTCAAACATCTAAATATTAAAAGAATTTGTTAATTTAATAAAAGATCATTAAAAAATGTTCTATCATTACAGTTTGCTTAAAAATATAACTTTTTTTCAGAAATTTATAAGTTTAAAAATGGAAGCTATAAACATGGCCACAAAAGTCACAAAAGTTAAAACTTGTTTATATTTTTGGAACTGTTCCAGGACATTTGTCACTTTACTGCTGCCATATTTTATTGTTTGCAATAATAACTGCCCTTATTTTCTTGTACTTTGAATAAAAGACACAAATTTGGCCTGTAGCTTATTTCTGTTTCAAATCAATATATCAGTGGGAAAAAGAAATAAATTTTAAGAAAAGATCATAACTATGAAATATATTCTAAGAAGTAAAGGTTAATGGATTGTTTTTTGCTTCTTAAAAAAATATTGTAATATTTGAAATTTTTAATATTGCCTTATTATAAGCTCTAATGAATAAAAGCATTATAATTCTTGATTTGTGGTTATTTACAATGATATGTTCATATGAAAATGTTAAAAATCTGTAGTTTTTGCTGCATAGTCACTCTACCGTTATAAACTCCTGAGACCTAAGGAAAATAAAACATATATATTTATTTAACATTACTTTTTTTTTGAAGAAATAGACATCAAAAGTGAGGTTTTTAAACAAATTAGTAAAACTGATAAATCAATTTCAACGAACTTTCTGTTTCTATATATACATTGGGTGTTTCTTATAGATTTTAAGGTGGTGAAAAATAATATGTTTGTAAAAGTTTTCTATCACTCTCCAATTTTAAGCCAATATTGGATTATTTAGGCTATCGTATAGCAGTTACAATTATAGTGCATTCTTTTTTTGTGTGAATTTGATCTATGCACACTTTTTTTTAAACTTAATAGACGATTAAATATACAGTGAGAGAGTAAAAAAACATTTCACTCCGATAAACTCATTGCATGGATGAAAGGTACAAGAAGAAGATACAATTCGCTATATTCGTGATATGGCGTGAGTTGAGGTTCATACAAGTATTTGCTACTTTTATATTATAAAACTTAAGAGCCCACAATAGTCACAGGAAAAGTACACAAAAAGACCCGGATGACCATGTAAAGTCGATGGGAGCGTTCTTTTCTATTATCTCGTTCAAATTTTAATATTTTGACATGATTTTTTTTGCATAAAATAGTTCAGGACGATCCACAACCGGGCTAGTTTTTACTTTTTCGATTTTGGTTTTAGATTTTTTTTTAAAAATTACTTTAATTTTCAAAACCGGTTTAAACCGGTTTTGAAACTGAAACTATCATAATATAAAAAATATATAACCAAAATCGAAAAAGTGAAAACTAACCCGGTTGTGGATCGTCCTGAACTATTTTATGCAAAAAAAATCATGTCAAAATATTAAAATTTGAACGAGATATTAGAAAAGAACGCTCCCATAGACTTTACATGGTCATCCGGGTCTTTTTCTGTAATTTTCCTGTGACTATTGTGGGCTCTTAAACGAATCTCTACAAAAACTAATGTAAAATTGAGTTTCCGAACTTACATCCCGAAATGCGATCAGTATTTTCTTAATGGCTTCCATTACCAAAATCTCCGGAAAATTTTACATATGACGATGCAGCAGTAGAAGTTGAAACTTCTTCTTCATGTGATATAAACTGTTTTCCTGACATAATTGAAGAACCACATCTAATTACTCATGAAGAATTAAATTATCTTGTGAAATATTTAAATTTAATAAGAGCAACAACAACAACAACGAAAAAGAAAACTCAGAATTACTTTAATCAAGATTGGAAGGTTGGAATCACTTCCAAAAGAACGCTAACACTATTTACCGAGATCAGCATAAGAAATATTTTTTTTCAAAACAGGTAATTTATGACATTGTAGTGATATAAACGATTTAATGGGTGCTTTAAATTGTCACTATAACTAAAAATAACGGCGATTGTTCATCGTTGGCTTGAAAACTAGCTTGAAGGCTGTGCTACTTTATAATGGAAAATCCAAACCGCGTGTTCCAATAGCACACTCTTGCATGCATATTTAAAAAATCATATGAAAATATGGAGATATTGCTTCGTGCAATTGTTTGCGTACTACATAATTGGGGGGTGAATATTTTAAAGTAATTGCATTCTCCATGGTATGGAACTAGGTTACACAAAATAATGCTGTTTCCTTTTCAAGAGAGACAGGAGAGCAAAACATTAACATTATACATCAAAATAAAAATGCCAGAGGCCAAACAATTTATTGTTGTTGAAAAAATATCTGAAACGTTTGTCTAATCGATATAAAGAAAGTTATTCTCCCCTCTTTACACACAAAGTAAAAGTTGGGATTGATGAAAAATTTTGTTAAAGCGGTGAATAATGAAAGGCATGGATTATGACAGCTGCAAGAACAATTTTAATCTCTAAGGATATTCTTGTTGTCACATAAATTAGCCACCTTATGAAGAATATAAAATTTTGCAGATACAATAATCAATATAGAAAAACAGCATGGATCGATTTCTAAATTGTTATGAGATATTTCTTCAGAAATAATCATCCCAACTATTAAAAATTAATCAAAAACATGTTAAAAATGAAGAAAAATTTAGGATGTCAAATGTCATTGAAAATTTACGTTTTGAATTATTATATAAATTTTCCCCAGAATTTATGGGAGCTATAATAAAAGAGCATGGAGAGTTCTTTCACCAGAATATATTCCCAAACGAATTATGTACGATGTTCTACAATGTTATTGGAAAGAACTCACAGCACACTGAACAAATGCACTCGACGTCATCTCTCCCTTACATCGGTAGCAATTATAAAGATGGTGATTACGTCTTCTGGCCAGACTTGATCAGCAGTTATTCAAAATCGTTTTCACCCATTTCTTCCAGCAAAACGTTGCTTTCCTACACTGAGAAAAAAATACAGTTCTGGAATCTAGAATTTAAATTGTGGCTCTAGAAAAAATAGTTCCATGTCATCCTTATAAATTCCAGTTGCTATTGTATAAGAGTTCTAGAATCTACTACAGGAATTCAAGAGAGCTTTCCTTTATTCTCGTTGTAATACTTATTTAAAAATCTCAGCAAATAGATGCAAATACAAGAGGTTTGATTTAGTAACTATAATTCTAGTTTTTGAAATTATTTCCGAAATCAAGCTATAATTTCTCGTTACTGGGAGGAGTCAATATCGTTTCGTCACCTTGAAAACAAGAGACTAGAAATGTTAGGTCATTTCGGATATTCAGCTTTGTAGTTCAAAATATTCGCATATTTCGGTCATCTACAATTCTAGTTTAGGTATTCAGAAAGTGACTAACTATTCATTCTAGGTGAAGGCGGTATATATTTTTTCTCAGTGTAGAGAAGACCGACAAATTTGCTAATTACTTCCAAAATCCAACCAATTGACCGATACTGGGCACATCTGTAGTCCAATGTGTATCTTAACCGCTTTCCTAATTTACCCGTACGCCAGACGGGAACGTGGTTTTGCGAATCATGATTTATTATTCTCAACAGTAAATTATTAGTGTAAATTTTGCAGCATTTTTCTGTTTCAATGAGGCAAAAACTTCTGTTTTATAAAAGATTAAAAACCTTGTAAAAGACGCAAAAAATAGGCATTATTTGAAAGTTTTTTTTTACGTAATATTGTTCAGTTAGGGGGTTAAAGGCTGAGAATCAGATAACATCCTAAAACTCATCAAGCGAATCAACTACTTTCTCAAAATAATGAACCTAAATCTTGTACAGCATCTAGGTAGTGCTACCAACACTACAATCGATAATGACTTACGATATGATTTATTGAAAGCTTGATGACAGTTTTTTAGAGTAATGTATTTATTAAAAATACTTCCTTGTGCTCATTTATGTTTTTTGTCTCTTTTCTTTATAACTTTTGAGACAAAAAAAATGCGGATTTCTAGGAAATATTTTTCAGATAACACCCATCACTAAACAATAACTAAAGTCTATATAATTTTATCTATTATTACACTCCTTGAAATGGGTTTCAATTAAATTTCAGAAAGTCTATTAAATTAAGTTTTTAAAAATACTAACTTGTATATAAAAAAAGATTTACATATTGCTGTTTATGACTTTTTAATGTTTCACAATCTCGGTTTAAATTTACTTTTCTTTTTTATAGTTAAATTTTCATCTATATATGTATATATATATATATATATATATATATTAAGTATGATAAAAGAAAAAGATTTAATTGGAAATACTTTCATACGGTAAAAGGCATCTTTGAAATGAATTGAATATAATCATAATCATGTTATAGAAATACTTTCAATATATTTAAAAAAATAAATTTTGCTTTTAAATTGAATCGCTTTAAAGCATTTCTTAGTAAATTGATTTGCAATATAAATAAGGTAATGAAAATTTTTAATGGAAAATTTTACTTTTTAACTTATTAACATATTTTGAAAAAAAAGCAGAAATAACATTTATTTTTTCATCAAACGTGTTTAGAAAAAATATTATTAAAATTAATGTACTCTGGCAATAAATCTTAGAAAAACATTTTAAAAGCTTTGTAAAATTATTTTTCTCTACGCAAACAAAAAAATCGATTAAATACAGTACTGATAAAGGAATAAAACTACTTGTCAGTAAAGTTTTTTTTTACATAAAAATATAAGATCATTCAGGGATATTACATATAGATAATTTCTCATTGTATGTTCTGTCTCTCCGTTATAGTTTAATTGGTGTTTCATGAGATAAAAACACATTTATTTGATCTCACATTATACTTTCGTCCGTTTAAGAAAACAAAAAATATTTTTTCTTCGTTAAAATGTTCGTAAGAAATAAATAATATAGTCAAATACCAATAAAGTGAACCCTCAATTGACTGAAATTGCAGTTACTATAACCTAGAGTTCACTATATCCACTCAGCAACTAATTTTAATTGAATAGTTCCAAATTCCTTCCTGAGAATACACATTATTTAAAACATCTTATTTAAATAAATAACAATCGAAATAACAAACGATAGAAAAATAATAACAAAAAATATGCCAATTTACTTTTATTACTGTTTACTCTACGTCGTACAAAACTTTTTCAATAAAAATACATTTTTTTGAGCATGCTTTTAACCTGCTATGTTTCTTTCAAGTTCACGGTCGAGAAAGGGTGGCGGAAGCAATGTCTTTCTTTATTTATTAGGACGTTAGAGATATATCTCTCGGGATCAAATAAACCCGCACGTGTACAAACGTTTCATCTAGATATATTCGTGTCTTACACAGTAAAATAATTTTAATGAAATGCGAACATAAAATCTATTTGCATATATTGATGAAATAGTACTAAATGTAAGTAATATGAATTTTGTAGAATATTTTTTTTCCATATTTTCTGAAATAAAATGTGATATTTTACAGAAAATTTTACTAAATCTAAAAAAAGAAATATAAAAAACATTAATTTTACCATAGGGCATTTCCATGCGAACTTGTTTGTCTGTTACGTACTACGATTTTTAGCTACCAGTATTTTAAAACGAGAAAATGTGACTTAGTTTATCGAAGGTATATCATCAATTGAATAAGGCGAAGCAAACTTTTCGAAAATAACGGTGGCCAACAAGCATAGCGATTTTCAGTTGTGTAACAGACTAACAAATTCGCATGGAAAGGCCCCATAAAAGAATCAGTGCGGATGCATTTTAGAATATGCAGCCGTAGATTTGTTTTTAAAGTTCACACCGCCTAGAACTAATATATACGTTTACTAACCCGCAGGTTTCACTGCAATAGTAACATTGTATAAATTAATATAATTCTACAGCTATAATTCAGGTTTAAATAATTAAGTTGTGATTAATAATCTGGGCATATATATACTTATACGTACTAAAAAAATTATCATGTTGGAAAAAATATCTTTTTTTAGCATTATTTAGCATTTTTTAAGCATTAGGTCAAAGCGCATTTAGTCAAAAGTATAAAGGGAGAGTAAATGGCATGGGATTTACCCCACACATTTTGTAATATTACAAAAAGAAGAGCATGTGAGTACGGGTTAAATATAAACAAGTTAGAAAAATCATTAATTAAGTATAGCTTATAAAACAATTTCCAACTCTTACTGAAATATTTTGCAAAACACCGTTATATAGGGAAATAAAGTGTTACTGTCCATGGCAAATATGTATTGCAAAACTTTTGAACAGCTCTGTATTTTATCTCTAGGTTGAATATGTACTGCATAATACTTGAACACTTTTATTCCTCTTGTAGTTTACCGAGTACTTTTATTACACGTTAGTATTTCGCTAAAATTTAATTCAAACTAAATCACTGTGATAACTGCTGAAATCACATTTACAGAAATGATCATCCACATACTGTTTTGTATCCGATTCTTTGCATTGCTCTAAATATCACTTTATTTATTATCTACAAACATTTCTTGGAAAACTACATGAATTTCAGCGTAAAAATGCATACCTAATTTAAAAATAATCTTTAAGTAATTTACATACATATTTAGTAAACATTACTACTTTTTTTGTGTATCCTTGTAAATCAACTACAGCATTTATACATACCATGTAGTTTTCATAAATAAAGGGAAATTTGATGGAATATATTTTACTTAAAAATATATATCCTGCAATAATCTCTGATATACAGAATTTCGGATAGCATACATTATTATATAAAATCTTTTGTGTGTCCCTGTAAATTTTTTGCATTTCTATTATACGTGAAATAGTTTATATTAAATATCAGGGGCGCATATAAATTTCCTTATGCATAAAATAGTTTAATATAAGTAAAATACGGCGCAAATTATCCCCCATACCATTATGTCATGGAATTCTTTTGTGTTGGTCCTGTAAATGAACAATAACTATTATTTGTAAAACATATTCAACAGAATGCATACTTTAATGCACTTAAATGCATGTAACTTTTTATGTTTGAAAGAGTGTAACATGTGTAAAGTTCACTTGAAACATTTTTTTCATTTGGCCGTAATGTAACGGAATACTTTTGACTACCCCTTTAAAGAAACTAAAATGGTAAAAATGTCATTTAAAATAGGATTCGCGCCAGGATAACCGTCAGTAACTTTCAAACGTTTCTGGACAATCGCACTCTATTTACCAGAGTTATAACGTGGACAGATGGACAGGCAAACAAAAGTCATAAACACGTTTTAGCATTATTGGAAACTTGTAAAAAACGATAAAAAATGCCCACACTAGTTTTTTTTTTTATATACTTCAGTGCAACGACCTTTTCTCCAAATTTGTCTCTTAGATTCGTTTAATACAATCATTAGAAATCGAACCGAATTCAAGCGAAATTTGCCTCTTTTCTTTTGAACACAAAACAAAATAATGATCGCTATTGTTGCGAACAAAGAAGCAACAATAAAATAAAGCTATGAATTACTTGGAACAATTCCAGCGATAAAGGAAAGAGAAGTTTTCATTTCTTGTTATTTTGGATCACGTTCTTATTGTCGACTTAGTTGAAGTTTTAGAAAGGAGAAAAAAATGCTCTTTTCAACAAATTACAAAGATCGATTGTGTTGTAATGACTCTGAAGCAACACAATAAAAATTATATTACTATGAAATAATGATTCAGAATAATCATGAAAGTTATTTTTTGTTTCTCGTCTGAAATTAATTTTCATTTCTCTATATTCAATGCACAAATTTATATTCGGAAAAATAATTTCTTTTTATAAATGTTAGTGTGTTTTTTTTCTTTAGAATGATAATTCTATTGTGCATTATTTCTTATATGTACTTGCATAGAGTAATATCGTTGCAGTTAATGAACGAAATTAATAATGAACTCTTTTAAATATCTAGTTCAAAGTTACTGTTTAAAATGTGCATTTTTATTGGATGGAGTTAAACAGACTGACTTCTGAACGCCTCCTATTACGTACGAGATGGATTAAGTATTATTAGTCCTGGACCCATCGTAAGCAAATTTTTAAAAAAATTTCAGATTCACAATTTTCGGAAATGCACATTTTTAAACTTCTAAACATTGCACATTTTAAATTTTTACACCGTTACGTAGTGAAAAAAATGCACTTTTAAATGAAATTTGTTTGAAATATTTATCACAATTTGCTTTCAAATTATTGGTTTTCTTTTTAAGTTTTTATTACTTTTTTTGTCATCGTGGCAACAAAAATATTCCATTTTTTGACATTAAAATGGACCAATCAGAAAACGAATAAACTAAAGAACAGAAATATTCCAATTTTGGACATTAAACATCGACCAATCAGGAAAAGAATAAAATTAAAAAGTTACGGAATTCGACCAATAAAAAGATCCAGATATATACTTCAGATTTGACAGTCATCTACCGAGGATAACAACTATTTTCTAAATAATTAATAAGCGATAAAAAACGCCAAATCTAGGTTTTATTATAAATTGCAGTGCAACGGCCCCTTCTCCAAATTTGTCTTCTACTAATACAATCATTTGAAATCGAAGAGAATGCAAGCAAAATTTGCCTCTTTTGTTCTGAACACAAAACAAAATAATGATCGCAATTGTTGCGAACAAGCAAACAACAAAAAATAAAGCTATGAATTACTTGGAACGATTCCAGAGATAAAGCAAAGAGAAGTTTTCAATTCTAAAGTATTTTGGATCACGTTCGTATTGTCGATTTAGTTAAAGTTTCCGAAAGGAGAAAAAAATGTCCTTTTCAACAAATTACAAAGATCGATTGTGTTGTAATGACTCTGAAGCAACAAAATAAAAATTACGTATAATGAAACAACGATTCAGAATAATCGTGAAGTTATTTTTCGCATCTCGTCTGAAATTAATTTTCATTTCTCTGTATTCAATACAGAAATTTATATTCAGAAAAACAATTTCTTTTTTATAAATGTTCGTGCTTTTTTAATAATAATAATTCTATTGAACATTATTTCTTTGTATAAATCAGTATCGTTGCATTTTATAAACGAAATTAATAATGAACTTTTTAAAAAGGTCAACTTTTACAAAAGAACTTTTACAAAGCTGCTGTTTAAAATGTGCATTTTTATTGGATGGATTTAAACAGATTGATTTCAGAACGCCTCTTATTACGTACGACATGTATTAAATATTACTAGCCCTGGACCCATCATAAACTAATTTTAAATAAAGTTTCAGTTTTACAATTTACGGAATTGCAAATTTTTAAACTTTTAAACATTGCATATTTTAAATTTTTAATCCGTTGCGTAGTGAAAAAAATAAACTTTTAAATGAATTTTTTTTAAAATCTCTATCACAGTTCGTTCTTAATTTATTGTTATTTTTAAAGGTTTTAACACGTTTTTGTCATCGTGGCAACAGAAGTATTCCGTTTTTGCACATTAAACATGGACCAATCAGAAAATGAATAAAATAAAAGTTTGCGGAATTCAACCAATAAAAAGATGCAGATATACTTCAGATTTCACAGTCATCTACCAAGGAAAACAACTATTTCCCAAATAATTAAAAAGCGATAAATAAGCCAAATCTAGGTTTTATTATAAATTTCAATGCAACGACCTCTTTTCCAGATTTGTGTCTTATATCCTACTAATATAATCATCAGAAATCGAACAGAATGCAAGCTAAATTTACCTCTTTTGTTTTGAACACAAAACAAAATAATGATCGCTATTGTTGCGTTGTGAACAAACAAACAACAATAAAATAAATCTATGAATTACTTGGAAAGATTCCAGAGATAAAAGACGAGAAGTTTTCGATTCTTGTTATTTTGGATTTATTATTTCGTTCGTATTGTCGCAGTTTCCAAAAGGTGAAGAAAAAATGTCCTCTTCAACAAACTACAAAGATCAGTTGTGTTGTAATGACTCTGAAGCAACAAGATAAAAATTACAATACAATGAAATAACGATTTAGAATAATCATATTAGTTATTTTTCGCTTCTCGTCTGAAATTAATTTTCATTTCTTTGTATTCAATACAGGAATTTATATTCGGAAAAATAATTACTTTTTATAAAAGTTCGTGTTTTTTCTTTATAACAATAATTATATTGTGCAATATTTCTTATCTGTACTTGCATAAACTAGTATCGTTGCATTTAATGAACGAAATTAAAAATGAAATTTCTTAAATATCTAGTTCAAAGTTACTGTTTAAAATGTGCAATTTTTTTGGATGGAGTTAGACAGACTGACTTCTGAACGCCTCCTACTACGTACGACATGGATTAAGTATTATTAGTCCTGGACCCATCATAAGCAAATTTTAAATGAAATTTCAGATTCACAATTTTCAGAAATACACATTTTTTTAACTTCTAAACATTGCACATTTTAAATTTTTACACCGTTACGTAGTGAAAAAAATGCATTTTTTAAATGAAATTTGGTTGAAATCTTTATCACAATTAAAACTTTCAAATTATTGGTTTTCTTTTTAAGTTTTTATTACTTTTTTTGTCATCGTGGCTACAGAAATATTCCATTTTTTGACATTAAAATGGACCAATCAGAAAACGAATAAAATATAGAACATAAATATACAATTTTTGGACATTAAACATCGACCAATCAGGAAATGAATAAAATTAAAAGTTGCGGAATTCGACCAATAAAAAGTTCCAGATATATACTTCATATTTCACAGTCTTCTACCGAGGACAACAACTGTTTTCCGAATAATTAAAAAGCGATAAAAAAAAGCCAAATCTAGCTTTTATTATAAACTTCAGTTCAAAGACCTTTTCTACACATTTGTCTCTTAGATACTACTAATAGAATAATGAAATCGAACAGAATGCATGCGAAATTTATCTATTTTGTTTTGAATACAAAACAAAATATTGATCGCTATTGTTGCGAACAAATAAAAAACAACAAAAATTACTAAAATAAAGCTATGAATTACTTGGAACGATTTCAGACTTAAAGGAAAGAGAAGTTTTCAATTCTTGTTATTTTGGATCATGTTTGTATTGTCGACTTAGTTGAAGTTTCCAAAAGGAGAAGTAAAATTTACGCTTTTCAACAAATTACAAAGAGCGATTGTTAAAATAGCAAATAAAGCCTTTGTGCAAAAATGTTTAAAGATAGAAAACCAACGATTATAAATGCACAAATTAAGGATGAAAGGGAGCAAACAGCTGTTTCGAATCTACTATCGAGATCCTTCATCAGAGCAAAAACACAGCGAGCTAGACAAAGCAAAAATGAGCAAAGAGACAGAGGACGCAGTATTATATACCCGCTACGGGAATGATCCCCCCTAAATGAAAGCAACCAATGAGAAGAAAGCAGGCTTAACAGCTGGGTGGACAAGTAGCAACATCTACCGGAGAACAAACAAAACAAAAACTAAAAAGCGAGGGAAAAAAGTTTTAAATTAAAGATTTCCAAATGCTAGGAAAATAAGGAGTATTGATAAGTCATTGACTAAGGAGAAGGAATTTTTAACGATGTGGTAAGCTTCCCAAAAATTAAGATCAAAAATGGAAGGTCACTTATGTATGATGGTGGCTGAAGAAAAGTTAAATTTATGTTCTGAAGACCAACAATGTTGAGCAATAGAAGAGCGTTTAAGCTCTTGATTTTTGACATACCTTTTATGTTCAGTTAAACGAAATCTTGTCACATTTGGTCAGGCCAATATAAGAAAGGCCACAGTGGCAAAAAATTTGGTAAATACCCCATTATCTAAGCGATCAATGGCGTGCTTAAGATTTGAAAAAGCAATTTTATTAACAGGAGAAAAAATAACATTGAAATCGAACCTTTTTAAAATTTTAGCTACTTGCTCACTGATTTTGGGGGAAAAGGGCAAAACAACCAAAGTATTGGAGTTCGAATAAAAGTTTCTTCTTTCAGATTGGGTATTGTCAATTTTCTATGAATTGAATGTATAATATTAGGGGAATAACTGCAGCAACAGCAATAGCTTTTAGATAATTGCGTTCATCACTGAGTAACTGAGGAGTTGAACAAATATTGGAAGCCCGGAAAACAAAAGTTTTAAAAGCCGCAACTTTCTGGATAGGAAAATGAGAAGAATATCCCTGAGGAAGAAGATTGACCGCAAAAGGTTTGCGAAAGAGGAGTAGTCTGAAAATTATCTTCATTGCGAATAACAAGGACGTCCAGAAAAGAAAGGCAATTGTTCGATTCAACTTCAGTAGTAAATTGAATGCAAGAATCAATAGAATTCATGACAAACAGAATATGATTTATATATGAATTCACTTCAACTAAAGCATAGATATCATCTACGTAACGAACATAGAACTGAAATTTTAAGATTTCAAACAGATTTATTTCAAAATAGTGCATGTACAAATCGCATAAAATCAGACTAAGAGGATTAACTATAGCCAAACTATCAGTAATGCGAAAAAAATTCCCGTTAAATACAAAAGCATTTTGCGATAAGCAAGCACGAGTGAGATGAATGAGCTTTTCGATTTCGAAAAAAGAAAAATGAAATTCACAGATCCTTTCCTTTAGGCAATCTAAAGCCCCTTCGACAGGAACATTAGTAAATAATTATGAAACATCAAAAGAAACCATCTTGTGGCCTTGTGGCTTAAAACTGTGAAGTTTCTTAACAAATTCAAAGGAATTTTTGACAGTGAAATAATTACTGCTTGAGATAGGAGAAAATATTTAAACAAGATATTTTGCAAGTTTATAAGAAGCCGTACCGATACTGGAGACAATGGGTCTAAAAGGAATGGCACGTTTATGGACCTTAGGTAAAGCATAAAACTTCATCAGTGCATTTTTTGCACTGAGGAGGAATCTCGATGGTAGATTCGAAACAGCTGTTTGCTTCCTTTCATCCTGAATTTGTGCATTTATAATCGTTGGTTTTCTATCTTTAAACATTTTTGCACAAAGGCTTTATTTGCTATTTTAATGTACTTGGCGTCAACGGGCCTTGATTCCATTATTGTTGTTTTTATTTTTCTTCTCTTTGCTATGTCAAAATCAATAGATTTTGTAATTTACGATTGAAAAAGTATAGGTTTTTGGATCACTTACATTTTCTATGTGACTGTAGACGCAAAAATTTATTCCTAGGTTCATTTCAATACGTTGTAATTTATTTAATTCAAGTCAGATAAGTTCTTATTTCGATCTAAATTAGCTCTTTTAAGAGCTTTGATTCAAGAGACTCGTCAGAAAATTGCTCATATAGAGTGCGAGCTATATTACTTACAGATCTCTCTTGCTAATTCTTCTCCAGATTTTGATTCTATAGACATAATTTCATGGAATAGAGTCCTCAAAGCTTCTTCGATTCATTGCTTAGTTCTTAAAAAGAAATTTAGTACGTTTTGTAATAATTCTTTCGTTAACAACTCCAGCAATTTACCTACTGTTAATCAAAATGCTGTTGTCAATCTTTATAGTGTCACTTTAACTAATAATCAGGTAAATTCTGTCAAATTAAACAACAATTTCTCTGTGTCGGCCACTCCTTCGTTACCCCGTCTGATTGCTCCTAGTGAAAGTGTCTTTAAGCATAGCGATATTTCTCATTCTCAAAAAGAATCTGATAGGCATCTCATTGCCAATACTGTCGATTTTAATTCTAATGTTTATAAGCCTAATCATATTAGTTCAGTTAAAAATCGTCTAAAAATTTTGTGTTCTGATCCGAATTTGATCATAACTAAGGCTGACAAAGGTGGTCAGATTGTTGTTCTTGACAAGTCTACTTATTAGAAAAAATCCCATAAATTAATTAATTATGGTCCCTATGTGGACATCCACAAAGGCCTTTGCTCTAGTGAAATTAATACTATCAATTCTGCCATTAAGTCTGCACACATTATTCCTGCTAAATTAAAGAGGTCTCGTATTCCTTCAATTGCTCACTGTGCCAGGTTCTATGCTTTACCTAAGGTCCATAAGCCTGACATTCCTTTTAGACTCATTGTCATTAGTATCGGTACGGCTTTTTATAAACTTGCAAAATATCTTGTTTCCATATTTTCTCCTCTCTCAAGCAGTAATTCTTTCACTGCCAAAAATTCCTTTGAATTTGTTAATAAACTTCACAGTTTTAAGCCACAAGGCCACATGATGGTTTCATTTGATGTTTCATCATTATTTACTAATGTTCCTGTGGAAGGGGCTTTAGATTGCCTAAAGAAAAGGTAAATTTCATTTTTCTTTTTTCGAAATCGAAGAGCTCATTCATCTCACTCGTCCTTGTTATTCGCAATGAATATAATTTTCAGACTACTGTCTTTCGCAAACCTTTTGCGGTCAGTCTTCTTCCTCAGAGATATTCTTCTCATCCTCCTAACCAGAAAGTTGCGGCTTTTAAAACTTTTGTTTTCCGGGCTTCCAATATTTGTTCAACTCCTCAGTTACTCAGTGATGAACGTAATTATCTAAAAGCTATTGCTGTTGATCGTGGTTATTCCCCTAATATTATATATCCCCTATTCACCTAATTAAGTAAAATTAAAAAATTAACAAATAACTATAAAGTATAAAATATAATTTTTAGCAACCATGGGTTCAGAGAGTATTAAAAAAAAAAGAAATAATAAAAAGAATTTATATATAAGATATTTACAGTTTGCACAGTAAAACTTCAATTAAATGTTGTAAAATATATTTTTTCCACATTTTTATAAAAGAGTATTCAAGAAATTTAATTCAAATTAGATAAAAAACTAATATCTCGAAAATTAAATTAAATTAAATTTTGAAATTCTAATAATAGTTTTGAAATCTGCGGATCAATACGGATTTTTTGTGTTAATTTTACCGTATAATATTCAACATTTTTGGAGAAATCACCATAAAATAAAATCAGTCGTTTCATAAATTCGTTTCATTATGATTTTATGTATATAGGGTAGATATAAATTCATTACGAGTCATACAGTTTTTTAAGGGGACACAAAAAGTTGCCTTGAAGTTGATCAAAACATTGATTTCTTTTTTTAAATATTAGTTTTAAGCTTCTTTGTGAATATTTTGACACCTCGTTTTTACTTCTACGACAGTTATATCGCGAGATATTGTAAATTATGTTAATAGATTCAGATCAAATACACTTCCAAATAGAAACTTTAAACCGCATTTTCTCCACGTTCATGTTTTTATAACTTGCTTGTTTGATAAATGCTAAGTTTTTTTTTGCTAATTTAAAAAGAGTTTTTTTTTCTTGTTCAACATAGCGTATTTAATACTTTTGTGCATGGATTTAATATAAAATTTTATAGCTATTTTTAAAAAATATATTTAACTGAGCGTTTGTTGAATTTCCTTCTTTTTTAAATTTACACAAGATTAAAAAAAAGCCTATTAAATGCAAAATTATTTACACCTAAAAATCCATGAAAAGTTTTATGTAGTACATTTTAATGATTGTGAAGAAAAAATCGAAGCAAAAATATTCATATTTATAAAAGTTTTCATATTTATAAAAGTTGTAGGGATTTTTATAAAGTTATATATATACAGGGTGTTTCAAAAATGACCGGTATATTTGAAAAATCAATAAAAATTAAACGGGCAGCCCTAGAAATACATCGTTTGTTGCAATATATTTGAAACAACAGTAAATTTCAGGCATACAACTTTAGAAATTAGTTAAAATTTTCAACAACAGATGGTGCTGCAGGCAATTTGAAAGCTATAGTAGAAAACGCAATCTGTGAGTTTGCCATTCTCTTAAGCTTCTGTCCCTGACCGCGAAGACACTCGCGAGCTAATGCTATTTTTATGGGGAGGCATTTTTGTAATAACCTTTTCGTATTTTGACATTTTTAAATATTTTTTTTTTGCATTGCATAGCTCAGGTCCCTTTCAAGATCGCTCTTTGATTATATATATATTTTTTTTATTTTGATCGCAGGTATTTTCTATAAATTTACTTTTACATCCAAAACCGCTTTTGAAAGTTAAAGTAACTTTATAAAAATATATGCTAACAAAATGGAAAATGTAATCAAGGAGCGATCTTGAGAGGGACCTCAGCTATGCAATGCAAAAAAAATTATTTAAAAATGTCAAAATGCGAAAGAGTTATTGCAAAAATGCCTCCCCATAGGAATAGCATTAGCTCGCGAGTGTCTTCGTGGGCAGGGACAGAAGTTTTACAGAATGGCCAACTCACAGATTGCGTTTTCTACTATAACTTTCAAATTGCCTGCAGCGCCACCTGTTGTTGAAAATTTTAACTAATTTCGAAAGATGTATGCCTAAAATTTACTGTTGTCCCAAACATATTGCAACAAACGGTGTATTTCTAACACTGCCCGTTTAATTTTTATTGATTTTTCAAATGTACTGGTCATTTTTGAAACACCCTGTATATATATATAAATATATATTAGTTAAATGTTAGTAAAATAAGCTATTCTACAAGTTTTTTATTTTATTTTATTTAACTTTCAGCTTTACTTATTGTTCCACCACATTCATTACAGCATTATTCAAATTGAAAATTAAAGTTTCAAAGGTACCACATCCTCTTAAAAATGAAAGACGAAAAAGCGTTTATTTATTTATTTATTTATTTTCAATTTTTTCAAAATGCATCTTCAAATACCGCTACAAAATATTTTTATGTAATTTCTGAAACTTTTTTCAATATGCTATTTATATCACAATTTAGACACGCTAATTAATAAATTGGTATTTTTTGCGGTTGTTAGAAATATCCCTTGAAATATTACCCGTAATATATTTTAAAAAAAGCTTTTTTCTTTTCAACAATACTTTGCTTAAATTAAGTCCCACATTAATAAAGTATCACTTACAATTAAAATTTGCATTATTTACAATGCCATTTTCTGATTATTTTCAAGTGAAAAAAATACTTTATAAGCCAAAATGATTCTATTAAAGTATATTTAAAGTTTATTTATTTTTATGTTTCAATGGTCGTTTTTCTTTATTCAAATGCTAAAAATAGTAAGGAAAATTAAATGCAGTAGCCGCTGATATTTTGCAGAAACATTATTGAAGAGGAAATCAAATATCCGGTGGTTTATGATAGATTTTTAATTATATTTGAAATGCAATAAATTTCTTATATATTGGTAATTATAATCATGTCATATAAGCAAAGTAATGGCTATCAATATTTTTTATTAAAAGAAGTATCCATAATATGCAAAATTGGATTTCATTACTTCCTAACGAATATTAAAATATTGAATACTTGTTAAAAAAATTCTTGCTAAAAGTTTTAAATATAAATAAGCGCATAGTGAAACATATTTTTACTATATCAAATAAATTTTTTTTTATGTTGTTTCAGTGTAAAAACCGTCATTTTTTTCATGATTCTCTTTTATATTATATTGTAACGTATATAAGGGTTCTGATCTTATGGTGTGTCAAGTTCAAAATCTACAGTCCCTTAAAAAAATGGAAAGTAATTATTTAAGAAATCTTCAAAGCTACAGAGTCGTTGAACACACAAATATTACCAGATTTTCAGAAATAACTGTTGAAATCCAACGTATAAGTACAGATATATATCACAGAGACTCTTTACACAATGTGTCAACACTATATCAAATTCGAAACAGCATAGATAAATCACAATATCAAGCAAACCTGCTTAAAAAGTATCGCATTCAAGAATTGTCTACTACCTCACTCAATGACTGCCTGACTAATAATAACATCATCCCACTCTACAGTGCTCTCCTGTATATAGGTGCGGGGCATGCGCCAGAAATTTCTGCATGTTTCTAGAAAAATCCTGAAAACACCGGAACATCATTTAATGTATCTGTATACTTATAAGGGGGGGGGGTACAATAAATAGGGGGATTCCATCGCTTAAAACCTCCAAGTATATCGCCAAATTTGGCGACCAAAATTAGTCGTCAAAACTGATGCCAACTTGGCGATAATTGTAGTATTTAGCCAAATTACAATAGACATTCATTGAAAATCAATAGACAGGTTTGCCTGGTAACAAGTTTATAAATAGAGACAATGTAACAAAAATTAATATTAACAAAAGTAACAGAGCTTAATAAGATTATTTACACTATTTTAGAGTACAAATACTAACTATTTAGAAAATTCTTTACAATATGCTATATATGTACTATCTGTTTACTTCATATTTTTTTTTAGAAATTTGTTTAAATATCAATTTTGCATTAGCCAGAGTTTCTCAAATTTTATTAAAAATATTAATTTTGTGCTTGAAGTGTTTATTTTCGGCTATTGTTACTATTTTAGTCAAACGTGATAAGTTGGATATAATTATAAATATATATGACGGGACCAATACCTTGCTTCAAGTTTACTTAAGTCGATTAAAATATTCAAATATAGATGTTAATAGTTCATTTTATTTAAATACATCTTACAAGGAAGGTCTCCATTGGGGGCATACTCAGAATTTTTTGAAAAAAATACGAATTAAACTACTCATGTAGGTAATAAAGGATCAGTGAAAATTATCGGCGGAATTTTATTATTAGATATGTAAAAAAATAAAATAGTTTGGAATAATTGGCGTGAAAAGCTGAAAGCGACGCGGGATTTGGCAAGCAGTGCATTTCCTCGCCAAAAGCAGACGACTTTAACGAATCTGAAAATTGATTTTAATTGACTTCACTGTTAAAAATCTGCAGCATTTACTGCAACGTCACTCCACTACTTTTATAGAATATCTCTCTTCTGACCAATGAGAATGCTCCATAGCACGGCGAATTGACCGTGTCATACACTGTTAAAAATCTGCTGCATTTTGTTGCAACGCACTCCACCGTTTGTATATAATATCTCTATTTCAACCAATGAGAAAGCTCCATTTCACGGCCAAGTAGCCGTTTTCTATACAAGCAAGGGAGTGCGTCGCAACAAAATGCAGCAGATTTTAACAGTGTATTTTTCAATTTGGAACAATTTTAATCAATTTAAATTGTGTTTTAAATGATAAAATATATTAATTTCATTTTGTTATAAGTACATATAAACGTATATGACAAAATTACACTTAAAGTAAAAATGCAAAACTAAAATTACTTAAGCTAAACTTATTTAAATAAATTTGACATAGAAAGTTTTTTCTTTAAAAAGTATTCGAAGAGTAAAAGCGTATTTTTCAAAATTTCGTTTTTTCGCCAACCGGAGATTAACCGCCAAATAAACGAAATTTTTATTATTTTTTTACGGACGTTATAAGGAGGTTCCGCCGAAAATTTTTTTATAAACATATATAACTATATGAGAAGAACATTCTGTAATTTTTTCAGATTTTGCTGAGTATGCCCGTATGGAGACCTTCCTTGTTAGTACACTCAAACCTTTAATTAGGCTCTTCCTCAGAGAATATTATAAATGGTATAAATAAAGAAAATATTCTCTTAGGAAATGCTTGAATAAAGGCTTGAGTCTACTAAGAAGTTTTTAAATAAAATTAACTATTAACATCTATATTTGATTATTTTAATCGCCTTTTAAGTATACCTGAACATTTTATAGTTCATATTATATATTTTGTGATAAGTTGGTTTAGTTTTGTGAACGTCTTGTATACTGCACTCACAAGGAAGGTCTCCATTGGGGGTATACTCAGAATTTTTTGAAAAAAAAATGCGAATTAAACTACTCATGTAGGTAATAAAGAATCAGTGAAAATTAGCGGCGGAATTACATTATTAGATATGTAAAAAAATAAAATAGTTTGGAATAATTGGCGTGAAAAGCTGAAAGCGACGCGGGATTTGGCGAGCAGTGCATTTCCTCGCCAAAAGCAGACGATTTTAACGAATCTGAAAATTGATTTTAATTGACTTCACTGTTAAAAATCTGAAACATTTACTGCAACGTCACTCCACTACTTTTATACAATATCTCTCTTCTGACCAATGAGAATGCTCCATAGCACGGTGAATTAACCGTGTCATACACTGTTAAAAATCTGCTGCATTTTGTTGCAACGCACTCCATCGCTTGTATATAATATCTCTATTCCAACCAATGAGAAAGCTCCATTTCACGGCCAAGTAACCGTTTCTATACAAGCAGGGGAGTGCGTTGCAACAAAATGCAGCAGATTTTTAACAGTGTAATTTTCAATTTAGAACAATTTTAATCAATTTAAATTGTGTTTTAAATGATAAAATATATTAATTTCATTTTGTTATAAGTACATATATACGTATATGACAAAATTACACTTAAAGTAAAGTAAAAATGCAAAACTAAAATTACTTAAACTAAACTTATTTAAATAAATTAAACATAGAAAGTTTTTTCTTTAAAAAGTATTCGAAGCGTAAAAGCGTATTTTTCAAAATTTCGTTTTTTGCCAACCGAAGATAAATCGCCAAATAAACGAAATTTTTATTATTTTTTTACGGACGTTATAAGGAGGTTCCGCCGAATTTTTATTTATAAACATATATAACTATATGAGAAGAACATTCTGTAATTTTTTCAGATTTTTCTGAATATGCCCGTATGGAGACCTTCCTTGTCAGATAAATTTGAAATATCAAGTTCTTGGAAGTAAGTAAATGTTCTCAACCCCCCCTCCCCGCAATATACTAATTCCAGTTTCGGAGGTAAATTTTGCATCTTTTTTTTTTTCGAAGTTTATTTGAATCTATATACAATGTCTGTATGTTTAACTTTTCTTAGACAAATAGACTTTTCTTTAAATATCTTACACGAAATCATAAACGTAGATTTCTTTAGAAAACCTTAATGTATTTTAATTGTATCAATTTTAATTTATTTTAGGTGCTTAGGTAATAATAATTTGTTTTAGTGCTTATATTAATTTCGTAGTTTTTACATAAGATTAGAACTCGCGAGTGTTTGTGTTATCAATACGTCATATCCAATAAACATGAAATAGATATAATTAAAATACATTAAAAATTTAAAAATATGCTGGCGTTTTGTATCTGCTATAACACATATAAACAATCTTTATTCAAAATTCAACCATACAGTGTATAAATATAAAGAGTAAAATAACACCAATAATACTGGAGATAATTATTAATTACAATTAAACACTTTGTGTAGATCACCATTAAACGAAAATAACACATCATGACGCGTTTCTAGCTATAACAATATAACAGCTCGTCATCAGCTGAACTTTCACGTGTCCATAAGGGAACAGAGTTAGAGATAAACAGATATTAGAATTAGAGAACTGAGTTTATCTCTAACTCTGTCCCCTTACGGATACTTATTAATGCAGTTAATGACGAGCAGTTATTGTTGTAGTTCGAAACGCGCCCTGATTTGTTATTTTTATTTAATGGTGATTTATATAAAGTGTTTTATTGTAAGTTATAAGTATAAATGCTTAAGAAATCAAAAAATCTTTGTAAAAGAGATTGATGTTTTTCTTTACTATTTTTTTTATAGTTTTATGTAGACATGTAAATTTACATGAAACAAGTGGGCCATGATTTTACTATGCGGCAATGAAAAGTCTCGCAATTCAGCTTCCAAAATGTAATGTTCATTTGAATTAAAATTTGGACCTATGTAAATGTGTTCAGTTAGGTTCTCTCCATCAGGCAGAAATTTTAAAAATTAAATTTTAAAATTTTAAAAAATAAAATAAAAATTTTGTTTAATTTTTCTTGCCCCATAAAAATGGAGCAAAGGGACCAGGGAGGTCTGTCATCCACACAAGTTTTTTTTTTTTTTGAGTTTTTTAATGTGGTGCATAAGATCCTGTTTGAAAATGTGTAAAAAATTTAAATCAGGCAGATTATGTAAATTATTCAGAACATCATAAATTATTCATCAACTTTAAAACGTAGTAATTGAAAGTTTTGCTGTCTAGATGTCTAAAAAAGCATTCAATGTAAACTTAGAAGATTTATGTATGCCAAAAGCATAGGAATTAAGTGAGTACTTGTGTACTTTAGTTTGCAAATAAGTACTAAAATTACATGGATATTTTATATCCATGTAATTTTAAAAAATATCTAGTTAAATCTAGGAATAAACGGCTACGTAAGTATGGAAGTACGTCATTTTCCACTTATTTATCCCAAATGAAGTGCTATATCTTCAATAAAGCTGTGGAGAATTTTAAAATGTTTTTGTATCGAACAGAACTATTTTTTTATTGGTTTCGATAATTTTCTACTAATTTTATTTTTTAACCGACTTCAAGGAGGAGGTTATAATTTCGACCTGTATGTATTTTTTGTTCACTTATAACTTCCATAAATATGAACCGATTTTAATAATTCTTTTTTTGCTTGAAAGTGTAAGATGCCTATGTGGTTCCATTTTAATTTCATTAAATTCTGATGATTAGAATTTTTTTAGATAAAATAAAAATGTAAATTTTATTTAAAAAAACAATGATTTGGCGCAAATCATCTTTTAATGTTGCAACCGTTATAAAATCATAAGTATATTAAAACTGTGCATTCATATGCATTAACACCAAGTTGTCGCCAAGCTTTACCCTTTTTTTAAGTCGGTTAGTATTTTTTAAAGCATATTATATCCTTTGTAAAAATCTTCATTTATAGCGTGAAATTTTAAAGTTTGACTATGTTGCTTAAGAAAGTTTGTTTCATACCTACTATATGCTTTTGAAAAATTTTATTATGTGATTTTAATAAAATATTATATATATATATACATATATACATATTTGTGTAAGCAATAAAAACTATGAAGAAATAAATTTTTCATAGTAAGGGAAACTCAAACAAAAAGCATTTATAATTATTTGGGTAACTGGACTTAATAAGGTCCAATTGCCCCTGATACATGTCCCTGCTACCAAATTCTTGAAAAAAAAATGAACTGTGTTAACTGGAAGATCGGCCTTACAATTGAAACATAAAATAAATATGTATAAATATCTAACAATATTTGTTCACTTATATGCCTAATGTTAAAAACAATTATTGCTTCATAAATGTACTTACAATATTTTAATAAAGATCCGATGAAAATCAACAAAACTGACATTTTTTTTACACCGAAATTTTTGACAACCTATCACAGCAAAACAAAGTTAAGTGATTTAACACACTTCTTTTTAAGTAGAGAGTAGCGGCAATGATCACAAAAACTAAACATAAACGGCCACAAATGATTTTTTAAAACAGCCTATCATGGGTCCAGGTTTCCCAGCTAACAATATTTCTAATTATGATTTACGAAGTGAATATATCTTTTTTTATGTTATTTAATCTTTTTCAACTAGTTAAAATATTTGGTAGAAGATTTCCTATGAAATACTACCTATTGTCGCTTTTATGCTGGAAATTCTAAAAATGTTTTGCAGATCTATGCGGGTCATGAGCTCTACATACAAAAACTATCATCAGTTAGAAAATTTTATATATATATACATATATACTATAAAAGAAATGAATTTTAATAAAGCATTGTATTATGTATAGGTATCTAGATATGTCGTTTGTTTTTATTTAAATTAGAGGAAAGTGATAGTAAAGTCTTTTTTTTACCCCCAACAAATTTTCATCTGTTTCTTTGTAGGTTACGAAAAGAATTGTTTTTTATGAATATTTTTTTATCTTTTGCATGGTTAATTATAAATAGTAACGTGGTGGTTAATAAAAACCTGAATCAAAATTTGTTAATTTTATTAAATGAGCATTTCGTTTATCGTTAATTATATAAAGAAAAAGAATTCTTAAAAAGAATTCTATAATAATAAACAAAGAAATATCCTTATTTTATCGGTTTTCTATAAATATAATTATTGTAAAAGAAACGAGTTTTAGTAAAGCATTGTACTATGTATGAGTATGAGCATATGTCATTTGTTTTCATTTAAATTAGAAAAAAAGTAATAATAAGTTTTTTTTTCTGCTTCCAAATACACAGCTTACAAATTCTTTCTGCTTCTTTGCAGGTTATGAAAAAAAAAATATGAATATATTTTTTATTTTGCAGGATTCATTATAAATAGTAGCATAATGGTTAGTAAAAAAATGAATCAAATTTTATTAATTTTACTAAAGGAGCATTGCGTTTATCGTTAATTTTATAAAGAAAGATAATTCTATAATGATAAACGAACTCGTTCAGAAATATAAAATGCTCCCGAATCATTAATTACGTAGTTCATTAACTTCTAATACTACAGAATTTATTAAGTCTCTCAAAAAAAAAAAAAAAAAAAACTCTGAATTTAATCTTTGAGAGTCACTGATTTCTAATTATGAAAAATTATATAAAAATTCTATTGCGTTATTCTTTTCTCAAACCATTATTTTTTTCTTTCTTTCTTATAAACAAAAAAGCTTATTAGTACTATTTAATAAACTGTACAAATATGCAATAATAAAACATTATGCAGTTTTTACTCTGGTTTATTTTAGATTCAGTATTATACTTCTTTATCTATTTTCTATATTGGTAATATCTGTTAAAGAAATAGACAAATGCAATAGATCATCTAATACGTGTAGATCAGATAATCTTTTGCTATTGATAATTTGAAGATAAAATGGAGATCGGATTTTTTTACCCTTAAAGCATATCTTCCTGCATTGAGAATCGAATTAAGAACCTTCTGTTTACTTAAGAGATGCTTTACCCCCCCCCCCCCACTATGGTGTAGACATGCAAAACGTTGAAATTATGGACCAATTTTAAAATTTAAATTGGAAAATGAACGGATGACATTGAAAAAAATAATTTAACTAAAATAATAGACTTTTTTTCCATATTTTATAATTTGTCATGTGACACGAGGTATTCAGCTGTAAGTGCACAAAATTTGAAGTATCTAACTTTTACAGTTTTTGAGTCGGATTCTGTGACAGAAGGACATACAGAGGACAGAGTTGAATAAGATTTCGTCAAATGAACAAAACCTTAAAAAAAAGTTTAACGCTTTTTTTATTGTTGCAAATTAGTTTCCGTAGCTATAACGTACCATCATCAGTACAAAATATGATTGTTCAGTAAAGAATATTGCTGAAATAATTGTTTGAGAAGAGCATTCAATGATAAAGTTTATTAGCATTAAAATTACAGGGGTTTTTTTTCGAAACAGGCAATGGCAAGAAAACGGATTGAAAGATAAATTTTATTCCCCAATTGAATTGAGGTGCGAAATTTTAGGAAGTTTACTACGTAAGCGGATTCAAACATCAAGCATACACTGTAAAAAAATCTGTAAAGTTACTAAAATTTTTATAGTAAACTTGTATTTTAAGAACTTTTCAAATAACGATAACAACAAAATTTCATGTTACCGAGAAAGGTTACATAAGTTTTTGCTGTTACCGTTACATCAAGTTTGGTTTGGTTTATTTTTGTCGTCCGATTATCTACACCAGGGATATAGGACCAGGGGGAGTGCCCTTCGTGGGGGTCTTTCTAAGGGAACCTAACCCGTATTTACGCAAGGTTCGAAGAAAACCACGAAAACTCCGAACGGTTAGGCCGACAGCCGCGATTGGGTTCGAACCCAGCACCTGCCATCTACCAGTTGAGAGGTCAGAACCTCTCGGCCACTGGTGGGGCGTTACCGTTACATCAAAAGTTAATGGAATACAAGTCTACTAGAAAAATTCTAGTAACTTTACAGATTTTCTTTTTACAGTGTGTTCACCAATAGAATTTCAAGTAAAATTTAAAGAACAGTCAATAAGACATTTAATAAATCAATGTGAAAGCGTGATAGGGAAATTTATGAACAAAAGCCTTTTAATTAATTTTTACAATAATCTGACAACCGAGGATTAGCAAAATCACATTAAACAGTATTTTGAAATTTTTTATAAATATGGAATGCTTCAAACAAGCCAAGTTCATAAATTGAAATGTGTTTGGAAATCCTTTTTTTGTGGAGTAAAAGTCATTTTTTATAAATATATATATTTAGATCATAAGATAATATTAATAATATTAATAATTTTAATAAAACTAATCAGATGTTGCAATCACAAAACTTTTTTCGATCTTATGCATGTTAATACTTCGAGAAAAATGCAGCATAGTAGTACCATTAGTTAGGTGGTTTAAACCAAAATCTTGTCATCAGCAACATATATCTTTTTATAACTGAATCTGAAATAAGATGGAAATCCTAGCATTAATTTTTAAGATAGAGCTATTGCAAAAATCTTTAAAAAAATGTCCATAACAGCGTCACATGTTGCATGACGTACTATAAAAACTAATCAGGATAAATATCTTATAAGGTAGTAATTCAATCTGAAATTTCACTAAAATCCATGCATTAGTTCTTGAGATACAGCTATTGGGAAATCATGAAAAATGCATCATATGAGCTCCATCTGTTATGTAAAAAACTAAACATCATTAATCTATATCAGAGACTGAATCTGATGTTTTAGAAAATTTCATGCATTAGCTCTTAAGATAGAGCTTCTGCGATAGTCACGAAAAATGTACCATACCAGCGCCACCTATTGAACGTAAGCAGTACCAAATTATATCAAATAATAACTAAACATAAAGTTTTGTGAAAATCCATGAACTAGTTCTTGAGATATGGCTATGTGGAAATTGTAAATACACTATAAAAAAATCTGTGAAAGTACTAAACATTTTCTAGGAAACTGGGATTCCAAGAACTTTTCATGTAACGATAACAGGAAAAATACATGTAATCGATTCTGAAACTTGAATTTTTGCTGTTACCGTTACAGGAAAAGTTCTTGGAATCCCAGTTTCCTAGAAAAGGTTTAGTACCTTTGCAGATTTTTTTTTTTTTTTTTTTACAGTGTACTACAGAAACACGTGTTGAGCGATATATACAAAAAACTAACCAGAACTAGTTTATATGAAGGTCACACAGAATCTAAAATTTTGTTAAATTCCGCGCATTAGTTCTTGCGATAGAGCTATTGCGATAATCAAGAATAATGCCCAATGGCAATGCCACCTGTTGCGCGACTTGCCCCAAAACGTAATCACCACCATGTTACATCAAGTACTAATTAAATTTAAAGTTTTATAAAAATCTTGTTCTAATTCTTAAGATACGGCTATTGTGGAAATTGTAAATAATGTAGCATAACAACGCCACCTGTAGAGGTTATACACCAAAAACTAGCAGATATAGTTTATACCAAGGTCTAACAGAATATAACGCTTTGTGAAATTCCATGCAATAGTTCTTGAGATAGAGCGCCAAAAACAATTTTGTCACATGCAGACAGAATGACAGACAGAGACAGACTCACTGACAGACACTTTATAAAAGCATGTTTTTCGGATTCTCTAGATCCTTATAATGTGCAAGTCCTTCGATAATTTTCACGAATCCAATATTTTCTTATTGTAAAGATAAAACTAGGTAAAAAATATTATTTATTTTTATTTTTATAATTAAGTTTAACAGTTTTTTAATGCATTTCATATTCGCATGATACATAAGAAACTTCTAGAGATTAAATAAAAATTTAGATAATATTATACACTACATAGCCATTACAAAACTTTCAAAATAATCAAAATGAAACATATCTGAAAAAAAAAAAAACTCTCCCAAATGCAAATGTGAAACTGAAACATTATGCAAAGGAACTCCATATTAGAAAAAAAAACTATATTTAACGTATTAAAATTTGGAAGGTTTTAGAAAATAAAAAAATGCGCTTTAAAATGCTATGTTTAGAACACACATTTTCTAATTTACAATGAGAAAAGTACAATTTAACCATAAAAATTTAGATAATTAAAACGACGTTTCAGAGCAATTAATGGATTTAAAGCTTCAAAAAATTTTATAGTGTATAATTTCACTTTAATAACTTATTTTAAATTCATGTTTCCACACAATTTAATTAGAGTTTTTCCTGTCTTAACGATTTCTTAATTGAAAATAGAGGAACGTTAATCATTTTTTGATTTTAACAAATTCTTTATGAAATGCTTCTTTATTTTATTTTATTTTAAAAAAAGTGACTGCCTAGGATACTTTTTGAAAATAAATTTATTTAAAGCAAAGCATTCATTATATTAATTAATTTTGTGAGCATGAAAAAGTACATGTTGTTTTAAAAAAAATTTCATAAAATGCCAAAGATGCAAACTAAGAGAAATTTCGGGAAAAATGAAATTATAAAATATTTCATAGAAATAAGACAGGAATAAAAATAAAAAATAAGGCAAAATTACATAACTGGTGCAATCTTTTCTTTTTTTTTTCTTCCGAAGTTTATTTTAATGAAGTTATTGAATTATTAATATTGCTAAAGAATTTTTTTATTTTCGCATACGAAAAAATTATTTTTTCATTGTAAAAAAATCTATGATATTACTGAGAATTATTTTGGAAACAGGAATTCTTAGAAATTTTTATGTAACTTCCACAGAAAATATCATGTAATAAAAAATTACACAAATATACAACAGAAAAAAAATGTAGTCTAAACTCTGGTGAACTTTAAAATCTGTATCCTCTTCATGAATCGTTTTTCTATAAAGATAATTCTTTTATATGAAAATAATTTTAACAAATAATCTTATTATTTATGGATTTAAGTATCTATTGATCTATATTTTTCTTTTCAGATGCGTTCGTAAATGTATAAGTACATAGCTCCTACAGTCGTCGTCTGATCTGTCCGTCTGTCTGTTCGCAAATAACAACACAAAAACTACCCGTCCGAACGGTTTGAATTTTAATATTTATAATCGTTGAGAAATTTTTCTGGAGTCATTTGAAATATTATCAAAATTTAAAATAATAGTGTTAAAAGTTTTCTTCATTCTATTAAAACTTATCATGGGTAATGAATTCCGTGATACCTCACGATAGGTAATGATTGTAATCAGAGGAACAAAAATCTAGGCCCCGGCGGCAGGCAGTTACTCACAACTAAATTTACTTCGATGTTTTTCGCCTAATATTTTTTTTAATTCTTCTATGAATGCTATTAAATTTTAAGCGGGAAAAAACTTTTAAATTTTAGTGATGAGAGACTACCCGCTGGTGCCTTGATTTTTGTACTCCTTATTGTAGATTGCGATGTTTATAATGTCCCATTTAATATGATGATTTACCGACATTCCATAAAAAAGCTGCAATATTTGCTAAAATCTTGGCTTGTGTAAATGATGTTGCTGCACAAGTTATTGCATTCATACATTTTAATTGTTCAGCAATGAACGAAGACCAAAAACAGTTCTTGTTACAAGTCGTAAAGATGCATAAAAGAAACTTTATAAAATGCAATCGCCAAAATTGTTTTTAAATATAATAGTTCATAAAACATATGTGAATTTGTAAAAATTTATAAATAAATTTGTGATTGTTTGAAAACCTTTTTTCTGCATTGTTTTTTATTTACGATTGTAAGATAAAAGTTTATCTACGCTATTTTTCTGCATAGTTATAAAGGAGATATAAATGTCTTCTAAATCATACTTCTCTTAAAAGTATATACAGGTCATCAGTTGCTGTAGTGGCGAGTGGCTGATTTTGCCCTGGTCGACGTCCAACATTCCTTGTTTCTTGGAATCTATTCCACAGCCTTGGAACGACATTTTTGGCGATTCCAACATCGTCCTCGACACTTCGTAGTGTTTGGCGGATTCATGTCTGACTATAATACGCAATGCCATGTATTCTGATAAGTCACGTTCTTGAAATATTTTCACGTCATCTTTCTACAAATAAATAGGTTCAGCTATCGAATTGCACTTTTAAGGCAGTGAAACAGATGTTTCTGCAACATCCCTATTTCTCACCTTATTTTCTTTTCTCGTTTTTGACGTCATGAACTTTGATTTGGATATAAAATTTTTCTTCTTCTGTCTCCTGCTAGGCTTTAAATTATGGATGATTTTTTTTTTTTTGTTATCAATCGATGTAAGTGTTTCCGTAATTTTGTTTCTTTAAAACCACGTGCTACCCTAATTGTTTAGAGCATTGTATACTTTTTTGATACTGAAAAATGTAAAAGTGATTTAAAATTAAAGAATGAACAATTTTGAAGTGTGTGAGTTCACAAATTTAAAAGCTGATTTTTTGGGACACCCTAAACTATAGTGGTCGACTAATCTGTCCATCTCTCTGTCGCAAACCAGCACAGAAACCATCCAACCGAATGGGATAAAAATTAATACTTATAATTGTTGCAGAATTTTCTCGAGTGATATTTGAAATATTGTGAAAGTTCAATCTTATGTAACGAATTCAATGATATCCAATGGCTGATAATGATTTTAGCTTGCCATGTTCATGATGTCCGATGCAATCCATTAATGCCCAAATTATTTCCTTAATTAAATGGGAAATTTTGGGTTTCCCAGCACTTTTAAAAGAAGAATAACTTTTATCTTAATTTATTGCGGAATTTGTCTCGTGAAAAATAGTGTTTATTTATCTTTTCATTTACTGGTGTCAAAAGCTTTTTCTTGCCTTTTTTATAATCGTCCCTAAAAAGGGACGCTAGTCACTAATGGGTTAAGATGAAGTCATTAATTTTTCCGTAATAATGAACTTAATACATAGAATCAGAAAAGAAATTTGCATTCATGCATTTTTGAATAAGAATGCAACAGCCTTAGTACCAAGGTTTAAATATTTATAAATCTAGTTATAGTACAAACGCACCGCATTTTCCGTTTTTCGTACTATTTCCGACTTGATATCTTCCAGGGAAGAAGTATGAAAGCCTTTTTTCCCCATAAAATAAATCTTCTCGGTTTAACTTTATTAGTTGCAGAAAAATATGACCTTTTTAAATACAATTTATTTGATTTTGCATCATAATTCATGATAGGAACGCCAGACAAATTTTACTGAATTTACCAAATGAACGCTGTATTGTGTTTTTAATTAACAAAAACATTTAAAAATAATTCCATAATAACTAAGAAACTAGATGTGTAACAAGGCTATAGCACTTAGTTCAAAATATTTATAAACCTAATTATAGTATAAACGCACCACATTTGCCTCATTTTATGAACAATTTGCAATTTGTTAATTTCCAGACAAGAACAAGAAAACACTTTTTGTTCCACAAAACAAATCTTCTTGTGCTTATCTTTATTAGTTGCAGAGAAATCTGATCTTTCTAAATATAAATCTTTTTTTTTTTTTTTTGTATGTTCATAATAATCCAAAGATGACCGTCCACTTGCGATTTTGGACATTTTGTTGAATATCTAAAAAATACATGAGGAATTATCCTGAAATTTTAAGTTTATTAATATAACAATACAAATCATACATTTCGGTGAAGATTTCCCCCGAAGCTCCATAGAGGAGAGTCAACAAATTTAAAAAAATGAATATCTTTTGTATAACCCTGTCAAAACTAATGTAGCAAAAGCGCTCAAACTGTAGAATATGATTAAGTGGCCTGTTGTAATAAACTGTGTTCATTTTTATGTCGATAGCATGTATATTCGTCGAAAAATTAAGCTTAAAAAAAACAGTCCCAAATTTTTCAAAAATTTTGGCTTATAATTTGCAGTTTTTAATATAAAATAATATTCTTTTCTGAAAATATGACAAACAAAATTGCACACATTATCCTGTAATCAAAATTTAAAAATAATAAAAATTGTATGAAAAATGAGTATTTTTACTAAATAAATTTTCACTGCGCATGCGTTAACGTTGTCAAAATTTCATTTGCATATTATGTAAGATTAATGTATAGAGCAATGTTTGTGAAAGTTTCATAATCATACTTTGAAATTTCTGAAAATAATCGTCAATAGAATAAATTGAATATCCGTTATTTAGAAAATGAAAAAAAGAAAACAAGATGGATTGTATTCATATATTCATTGATTAGTGTCAATAAAGAATACACAATATGTATGTACTACTACATTTGGATAAAATCCCTCGTTTTCTTGCTTCATTTTGGAAACAACGGATTTTGTGCTCATTCTATAAACGACCAGTTTCAGAATTTTTAAGCTATGATTTTGAGACTTTCACAAAAGTTGCTCTATACACTTAGCTAACATAATATGTTAATAAAATTTTGATATCATTGACGCATGCGCAGTGAAAAAATATTTAGTAAACCTACTCATTTTTCACACAATTTTTATTATTTTTTTAATTCTGATTACAGGGTATTGTCTGCAATGTTGTTTGTCTTATTTTCACGAAATAATATTGTTTTATATTAAGAACTCTGCAAATTATAAGGAAAAATGTTGGAAAAATTTGGGACAGTTTTAATAAAAACCTTATTTTTTCGACGATTATACATGCAATTGACATAAAATTGAACAAAGTTTATTATAATAATCCATTTAATTATGATCTAGATTTTGAGCGATTTTGCTACATTAATTTTAACAGGGTTATCTAAAAGATATTCATTCTTTTTTAATTTGTTGACGGGTCCAGTATGGAGTTTCGGGGAAAAACTTCACGGAAATGTATAACTTGTAAATTTATATTTATACACTTAGAGTTTCAGGATAATTCCTCATGTATTTTTCAAGATATTTAACAGAATGTCTAAAATCGCAAGTGGACGGTCATCTTTGGCCATATAGTGTAAACACAAGACAAATTTTACGGAATTTACTAAATGAACATTGCATTTTTATGGATAAAACAAAGCAAAGCAATTTCATAATAACTGAGAATTTAGAGTAGAGATATTAATTAGTATCAAAACAATTATAACGGTCCATTAACTTAAAATGGTAAAAAAATACTCAGGTCATTTATAAAGAATTTTTCTAACACTTTTGTTTTTTATCTGTGAGAATGATTAATTTTTTATTATAAGAAATTGTATTTTAAAAATATACATTGCTTTTCATTACCTTTTTCAAATCCTTTAATGTGTTATTAAAATAAGTACGGAGCTAATTAGTGCTATTTTATAATCCATGCAATTACAAAACAATGCAGTATACACTGTGATGAATTTTAGATTCAATATCCTCTTTCTTTATTGAATTTCCATAAAGATAAAAATAATGGTAAAATAAGTGAATTATAATAAAACATTTTCATACGTATGCACCTACTAGGTATTTTTTTAAACTATAACGAAGAAGGTAGCAAAAACCTTTTTTTATTTCAAAATAAATCTTGTGCTCACATTTGTTGATTGATTGGAAATTTTTAATTATTATTGTTTGCTTAGTTAACATGAAAAAACTTTTTACTGTATTTACTGTTAGAACATCGTGTTTATTTATAATTTTATAAAGAACTGAAAATTGAAAATAATTTTATAATGACTAAAAATCTCAACTCGATATATAATTTGCCACCGACACATTAATTACAGTTCATTAACTTTTAATCACAATACAGTATTACAAATGCTATAAAGAATACTATTTTACAATCGTGGTGCATATGCATGGGAATCATTAATTTCTTAGTATAAAAAGTTATATATATGTGACATTTTAAAGTGAGAAGCTCGAAACATCTTCATCGGTTCCCCTTTTTAACGCACAGAGTCGTGGCAAGTGAGGAAAAAAAATGAATAAAATAAATGTTGACTCTTCATTGAACGCACATTGGTTGTTCCAAAAAAGTTTATTCAAGTGCAGCCATATATAGCAGAAAATACTCTCTTGCAAGCCGTCTTGAACACAATCCACGAAATAAAAAAAATTCCATCATAAAAAGATTATTACGCCATTCGTTCTAACAAAATCATCGGAAGAAAAAAAAGAATATCTCTCCGTCATCACCTCTCAGCTTCCTTCTTAAATCTAAAACAAAGCTTCTAGAATATTCTCTGGTCTCTAACCATGATTTTTACATGTAAACATAATTCGTGCCAAGCGTCGAGATTAATTTCATTCAGACGATAATTTTTATTTAAAAAAATTAATAATTAACTAATTTATAATCGAGCGCTGAATTCGATATCCTGCAGACGATATTTTAAAACAAAAGAAAAAGAAATGAATTTATTGATACGCACAAATATCGAACGTCGAAGGGGAAAAAATAAATAAAAAGAATGATATTTTTTGAAAGGTATGGTTTTAATTTAATAAGACTTTCTTTAAAAGGCTTGATAAAAACAGTGAAAGAAAACAGTTTTATTTGGAATATTAAGAAATAAAGTTTAATTAAGAATATTTTTTAATTTACACACATTGGAATAAATGCTTTTAAGGCTAATTAAGAATTTATATAGTTTCCATAAAGATTAATAGATTAGATCAAGTAACGGAATTTTTATTTAATAAATTGAACTAAGTACTGAATATTGTTAAAAGGAAATTAATGTAGTATGAGGTTAATTTTGGCGGAGAAAAAATATTAAATTTGTAATATATATGTATATATATATACCGGGTGTCCCAAAAATGACTGATGGATTTTAAAATCCAATAAATTGCAAACGGTGAAAGCTATTTAAAAAAATTTTGCAGGAGGGTTATGTATAATGTCAGGAGTTTTTACGGTAATTTTTTATTCTAGTTCGAATTTCAAACAATAGGTGGCGCTGACGGCGATTGAAGGCCAGGTGATCAGTGCTGAGTGAAGCGTAGTCCTGGTCTTCAATCGCCGTCAGCGCCACCTATTGTTTGATATGCAAACTAAAATAAAAAATTACGGTAAAAAAACTCCTGACATAACCCTCCTGCAAAATTTTTTTTAATAGCTGTCACCGTTTGCAAGTTATTGAATTTTAAAATCTATCAGTCATTTTTGGGACACCCGGTATATATATATATATATATATATATATATATATATATATGCTACGTTATTTTTTTCGAATTTTTTCGAATCTTAAATTAACCTTTACGGAGGGGCTGTGACAGCACAGCATCTGTCCGGGTTTACATGCATTATCAGGTAGGCACTGAGCGAGCCCCTGCGTAAAGGTTAAATGCACCCAATACTCCTACACACATTCCAGGCTATCACAGACACCACCCTTCTATTATTGATCTTGCTATCACTAAAAACTTACCCTTTCCAATTACTACTAATACAATTAATGACCTAAGTTCTGGCCATCTTCCTGTTTCTTTTAAAATAGACTTAATTAACCCTCTCTCTCCACCTCACTCCTTTGCAGTTGATTGGAAAAAATTCAAAAATATTCTTAATGATTCTGATATTGTGTATCCTGATATTTCTACTAACGATGATATTGACAATGCTGTTACTAACTTTGATAATATAATTAATAATGCCATTAAATCTGCTACTTATCCTACTTTTAAAAATAACAATTCATATTTCATGCCTAATTATATACGTAACTTCTGCAATCAACGTAATAACCTCCGACGACTTTATCAATCCACCCGGGACCCCTCCATTAAAACTTCCATTAACAGATTAAATAATAAAATTAAGTCCCTTATTCAAAAAGATAGAAATAAAAATTGGTTTAAATTCCTTGAAAGCCTTACTTGCGAGGATAATTCTCTCTGGCGTATTAAAAAGAAACTGAACAATAACTTTACCCCCCTCTCCCCCTTAACTGTCAATAATATTACAGCTTATACTGACGAGGAGAAGGCAGAATGTCTTGGCAACTCCTATGAGACCCAGTTCTCACCTAATCCCTTCCTCGCAAGTCAAGCACATCTTAATCTTGTCAATGATACTGTCAATCAATATCTCTCCACCCCACTCACCCCTCTCCCTAGCATTCAACCCTTTGTTATAGATAATATCATTCAGAAGCTTAAAAATAGAAAATCCCCGGGGTACGATGGCATCTCTAACTATGCTCTCAAACAACTACCTATTAATTGTATTCAATATATTACTGATCTAACTAACTCTATTCTTAAAAACTGCTATTTTACTAAACCTTGGAAAACTCTATAATAGCACCTATTCCTAAACCCTGCTCTAACCTTAACGATCCCACTAATTACCGCCCTATTAGTCTTCTTTCTTCTCTCAGTAAAGTCATCGAACGCGTCATTAGATTGCATCTCCAGTAATACATTCATTCTAACAACATCTTAATGCCGGAGCAATTCGGCTTTAGAGCCAAGCACTCCACCCAACACCAACTTCTTCGCGTGGTAGAATTCCTTACGGAAAACTTCAACGCGAAGAAACCCACCGCCGCTGTCTTATTGGACATCGCCAAGGCATTCGACAAAGTCTGGCACGAGGGCCTCATATACAAATTAATTCGGCTTTATTTCCCGTCCGGACTTATACATTTAATACACTCATACCTTGGCGATCGTAACTTCTACGTCCGCATTAACAACACCTTATCTACACTACATTTTATACTATGCGGGATAATCCAAGGTTCAATCCTTGGCCCCTTCCTCTTTAACATTTATTTTAATAACATTCCACGCACACTCCTTACATTCCTCGCACTTTACGCGGACGACACTGCAATTTGCGGCACTGCATGGAACACACTCACACTATACAGATATCTTCAAGAACACCTTAATTTATTCATGGAATGGTGCAATCTGTGGCGCATCAAAATTAATGAAACAAAAACTAATGCTATATATTTCTCTCGATCTTTTCAATATCCCAATAGACTAACTCTTAACAATACCACTCTTGAATGGAAAAACGATGCTAAGTACCTTGGGGTTATCATTGACAAAATACTTACTTTCCGTAAACATATGATCAATACCCGGGGTAAAGTCGCTGGTATTTCTAAATCCCTCTCCCCCCTTCTCCGTAATCCCAACCTGTCTATTCATAACAAAGTACTCATCTATAACGCATGCATTCTTTCTGTCCTAACTTATGCCTGTCCCATCTGGGGCTTCCTGTGTAATTCTAGTATGAAATCCCTTGCGGGCTGTCATAACAAACAGTTACGCATCATCCGAAATGGTTCTAGGTTTTTAAGCAACAAAACAATCCGTAGAGATCTCAACACAACCTCCCTTCAAAAAAGGATTAAATATTTGTCTAATAACTTTTACAATAGCATAAACTTAATCCCCAATGAAATTATCTATGAGCTCCCAGACTACGATGCTTGCAGCCCTAACAATAGAAAAAGACCCCGTTATTCAACCATTGTTGATGAGTAATTTAGCTAAGACTGTACCTATTTTCTTTACCTTCTCTATTTTTTATGGTTTTGCCCATATTCTAAATAATTAATTAAAAAAAACTATATAAAATTGTGTAGCCTTTTTAACTGCTAATTTAGTTAATATGCTATGCAAAAAAAAAAAAAAGAAATATATTTATATATATATATATATATATATATATATATATATATACCTAGTATAGCTTTATACTTTAATGACACCTATGCTATACTGTAAGAGTAAAAATAAACTAAAAAAAAATATGTGGCAATGAATTGGGCCTTTGTTTTGTGGGGAGGGGCTACCTTCGCTTTTCTACCTTTTTCGTCTTGCATGCGATGATTTCTGAACATTGAACTACTATCTTTAGACTCTCTATAATTTTATTTAAATTCAACTTTAATTTATTTTTAACTAATTACCTTTTTTATATATTATAGTCTTAGTATTATTTAATTTTTAAACTTAACTATCCTCTTTTAAATTTCTCTGCCAGCGAGCGTAGCACACAGGAATCTCCGTACGGTAGTGCCGGCCAGGTGCCGGATAACATATGCCGATAAAACGGGGAACCAGTGCCGTTGCGTTTGCTGAGCCCTTTAAATTTGCAGTAACCTTTTAACTTAGACTTATTTAAATTTAAATTTAATTTTTAGATTTTACTTTTCATAATTTTATAGTAGACTCGTTCTACAGCTAAACATTTTTTAAAGGCTTAACTTCCCGATGTGCTCTACAGTAACTTATAGACAGGGCGTGGAGTTGCTTCGCAACTGGGAAGCCCCTGTAAAATGCCTCATCATGTTCATGTTGTTTCGAATCACTTTGCTTTCTATTTTTAAAATAAATATAAGCTTGTTAGTACTATTTAATAATTCATGGAAATATACATGGGAAAAAATAATCAGTTTACACTCTGATGATTTTAAGATTCAATATCTTCTTATTTTTAAATTACTTAAATTATGCTTCAAGTGATACATTAAAATAAAAATGGCAAAAATAACTTTTCAATTTTAGATGTTTCGTATGCTCTAACTGCAACTTTTTCAAAAACAAAAATGTTAAAAGAATTTTTTTCGCCTTTTTGTTTTTGAAAAAGTTGCCGTTAGAGCAAACGGAACATGTAAAATCAAAAGGTATTTTTGCCATTTTTATTTTAATGTATCACTTGTTACATAATATAAGTAATTTGACATTTTAAAGTGACGTTTCATATTATATATATAACAATTCTTCTTACTTTATCATATTTCTTAAAAGACAAAATTTATAAAAGGAAAGAATTATAATAAACTACCATATATTTGAACGTACAAGCTGAGTATCCGACTTTTTAGTGGAAAATCGTCCAAAATTGGAAACACATATACAAGCCGATCTTTAATAAATTAAAAAAAATGATTTAATGTATGTCATCTGGGTATATAGCTGGAGGAATGGAGGCACATTAAAAGAAAAAAAAAAGGCATCGTCCATACCTATGACAGGGTAGAATAAACTTCTTTAAATTACCCCATAAAATAAAACATCCAAAAAATAAAAAAAAAAAAAAAAAAAAAAAAAAACATGTTGAGTCAGTAATGCAGTGGATAAAACTGGAGACGATGCCATTTTTGAAGAAAAGGGCAATGGTAATGATGAACTAGATACTGACGATGCTCATCCTGATGTACCAATCAAATAAAGGAATTGCTTGAAATTGCTCAAATTAAGGAGTTGCTTGAAAATTCTGATAATAACGTGTCTAATAAAAGATAATTCATAACATGTTTCATTTTAATAAAATGGAGTTTTTTTTGTGAATATTTTTGTATTTTTTGTTTTATATTTACCATCCATTTTACTTTAGAATGTCAAATTTTGAAATTGTCTTAGAATCGCGCATGAACTGACCACCATCCATCTCCTTTCTCCACTTTTGAGTAGAAAAAAAATATATATACATATATAACTGGGAGTAAAGAGCTAGCGAAAGTATTTTTCACCTTCAAAACAAATCTCGTGATCACATATTTTGATTTTGGATTTTTTTTTATTGAATATTTTTATTTCATATGCTTGGATAATGCATGAAAAAAATTATCAAGGAGATTTTATTGAAGTTACTGAAAGGACATTGCGTCATTTTTTAATTTTATGAAGAACGAAAATTCGAAAATAATTCTACAATCATTAACAAGCTCATTTAAAAATGTAAATTGCTACCGAAGAATTAAATACAGTTCATTAACTTCTAATAACAATACAAAATATTCAGATATTCCATAAATAATTCTGTTTGTTTAATATAATTTTTATCTAGGACAATCATTAATTTATTATTACAAAAAAATATTTCTAGAAAAAATGTGTTCTTCTTTTTCCAAACCACTTAACTTTCTATTTAAAAAAATTGGAATTGTAGTTTGTTATGATTAATAAACCTTGCATATATGCAAATAAATAAATAAATAAACAATGCAGTTTACACTCTTGTGAATTTTAGATTCAGTATTTTCTTATTTTGTTCGATTTTTGTGAAGATAAAATTTCTAAAAGAAAGAAATTGTAATAAAATATTTTCATCTGTATGGCCTATAAATCTTTAGTTTTATATTTATGTTATTTTAATTGGAAAAAAAATGTGATTTTTTTTTATTTTTTCTTTAAAACAAATATTCTCGTGTTCACATTTATTGGTTGAAGCATAATTTGTTCTTAGTGACTATCATTTTAGTTTGTTTTCTTAATTCATCATAAATCCTGAAGATATTGAATTTTAAAAAAACATTGCTTTCAGTTTTAATTTTATAAAAAAAAATAATGAAACAAAGAAAAGAATCTTATAATGACAAAAAAGCTCATTTAGGAATGAAAAATATTACCAAAGCATTAATTACAGTTCATTAATTTATAATATAAATAAAAATATTCAAATCTTCCATAAATATTTTTTATCATTGCAAAAATATATGTATGTATTTGCATGTATATATATATATATAAATATATATGTGAAAATCAGTAATTTCTTATTAAAAGAAATTATATGTAAAAATTACTGCGGTAATCTTTTATAAAATCATTTAACTTTTTAAATAGAAAAGTTAGTTATTACGATTTAATAAAACATACAAATATGCAGTAGAAAAAATGCAGTTTACACCCTGATGAATTTTAGATTCAGTATCTTCTTATTTTATTCGATTTCTGTGAAGATAAAATCTGTAAAAAAAAAGGAATTATAATAAAATATTTTCATTTGTATGGCCTATAAATCTTTAGTTTTATATTTATCTTTTTTAACTCGAAAAAAAAAAAATGTGAATTTTTTTTTTAATTTTTGCTTTGAAACAAATATTCTCGTGTTCACATTTATTGGTTGAAGCATAATTTGTTCTTAGTGACTATCATTTTAGTTTGTTTTCTTAATTCATCATAAATCCTGAAGATATTGAATTAAAAAAGACATTGCTTTCAGTTTTAATTAAAAAAAAAGAAAAAGAAAAAGAAAAGAAAGTAAGTAAGAAAGAAAAGAATTTTATAATTACAAAAAAGCTCATTTAGGAATGAAAATTATTTCCAAAGCAATAAAAGTTCATTACTTTATACAGTTCATTAATTTATAATATTAATAAAAATATTCAAATCTTCCATAAATATTGTTTTTTATCATTGCAAAAATATATGTATATGTTTGCATGTAAGGTGGTCTGGGGTAATAACGCCAGGCGGGGCAATAACGCCAAGTGCTAATATTTTGCATAAATATGAAATAATCTGGTAAATGACACCCATGTGCTCTGCGCAGAAGGGTTTTGAGTCATATAAATCGCAAAAAACAGTTTCAAGTTAACTTGTTTCATTTTTAGGTCTTATTGTTTTTACAAGTAACTAAAATTATCGCTTGATCTAAAATTTGCGAGAGACGTTTTGTGATGTGAAGACTATTTTTTTTATCCGGAAATACTTTGTTAATTACATAAATTTGTAGTACATTTCATGGACTATTAAAATGTTGTTGAAGATTTTGGATATCTTCTCGAGATAATTTGTAATTTAAAATGTACAGCGCAATAACTGGATAATAACGCCAATCCTTGGCATTAATACCCCTGTTGTTTCCCTACAGTGGCCGAGCTACATCCTAAATTCTGATTCAAATAAACACAGTTAAAACTGTTCAATGTTTCTAATAATTCTATTTAAGCGGTCCTTTTTAAGCAAAAAGAAGCTCACGGTCTGATATTCTTTTGCCTCATCCTCTCCCCCCCCCCCCACACACACACCACACCTTTATTTTTCTTACACTTTCACAAAAAAAAAAAAAAAAAAAAAAAAAAAATGAACATTTTTAATAGCTTAGAATGCAATTTGTCAATTTCTAAGTTTGTAGAGTTTGTATTTTTAGAATTGGGCAATCTACATGCAATTATTCCATCTTATTTCATAGTTTTGTTTGCATGGCGTTATTACCCATATAGGTGGGTAATAACGCCAAATAGCATTGATCAAGAAATCACGCCATTACATTTTTTGAATACATATCTGTTAAATTATTTTTTTTATATAGATAGTCAATGAGTTGCTGTATCAAATCATGTATTTGTTTGAAAAATACCAACCAAAACTGAGCCGTGAAAATTGGTAGAACCTTAACGTGGCGTTATTACCCCAGGGTACCTTATAGTATATATAAATATATATGTGCAAGTCTTTAATTTCCTATTACAAAAAATTATATTTAAAAATTACTACGTTAATCTTTTATAAAATCATTTAACTTTTTTTTAATAGAAAAGTTAATTACTACTATTAAATAAGTCATACAAATATACAGAAGAAAAAATTCCGTTTACAATTTGGTGAATTTTAGATTCAATTACTTCTTACTTTATCGAATTTCTATAAAGCTAACTTCTATAACAGGAAGAAATCGTAATAAATCATCTTTTACATATGAATATGAGATTTTGTTTTTGTTCTTGTCTGTATGTACGTGCATTTGGCGAGAAGTGCAAGAGCTGTCATTTTTACCTCAAAACAAACTTTTTTATGCTCAAATATTTCATTTCGAAATAGTATTTTGAATTACTTTGCTAATTAATGACATTAATACTAAAACAAATTACTGAATAAGCATAGGGACTATATTTAAAATTATATACACTCACACCCACACACATACACACATTCACACACACATATATATATAATATATATTGGGTTGGGGAAAAAGTAAGTTCGCTTTTTTTCGTGTTTTTCAAAGTGAATTTATTTATATAAATAAAGCAAAACTAATCAAAATTTATGTGCTATTTTGTTCGATGACCTTTTGCTTTTTTTTTGTTAAAACAATAATTCCATCACTGTAGAATTTCTGAGAGTTCTGGGCAAAAAACTGAATAAGGCGATTTTCACAACCCTTTTTTAAAACCAGATTAACACCTTCAACAGAGTACCGCATAAGGCGGAACAAATAGTAATCCGTCAGATCCAGGTCCGAACTATATGATGGATTCATCAAAACTTTCTATTAAAGCTCTTTCAGTTTTTGCCGAGTGACTAAAGATGCATGTGGTTTAGCGTTGTCGTGATGGAAGACAGCGTCTTTCTTTTCGATCAATTTTGACCGGGTTTTTTAATTGCCTGCTTCAGTCGCATTAATTGTTTACAGAAGATAATTGAATTGATGATTTAACCAGGTTTGAGCAGCTCATGATGGAAAATTCCTTTCCAATCCCACCAAGCACTCAGAATAACTTTCGTAGGCATCAATCCGGGCTTTGCCACCATTTGTGAAGCTTCGATCATGATCTTTTTAGCACATTGTTGTTATACGTGATTTCCTTTTTATCACCCGTAATGATTTGTTTCAAAAATTGCTCGATTTCATACCGTTTCAGTAGCAGTTCCCAAATGAAAACCTGTCCATTAAATTTTTCACTGTAAGTTTATGGGGAACCTAAGTATCGAGTTTCTTTTGGTATCCAATTTTATGTAAATGGTTCAAAAGTGGTTTATGGTTAATGTTTAGTTCCGTAGCAATGTCGTGGGAAGAAATATGTCAGTCTACCTGGATTGTTTTTAAAATATCATCGAATTTTTCAAGGATTGGCCGGACAGGGAAAGGTTCATCTTTAACATCGAAATTTTTGGAAGGAAAAAGAGGAAACCTATTCTGACTTGGGCGTTTACTTAAGCACTGATCACCATAAATGCCACACAGGTTTAGATCAGCCTGCGCAATTTTTTCCCTTTTTGGAAGTAAAAAACTAAAATTTGACAAAAATAATCTTCTGAAATCTCTAATTTTAAAACGCAATAACTTTTGACTGGTTAAACAGATGACGCTACCTTTATATCTAGAAATTTCTAGAAACTGTTACCTTTCAAACGCTGTATAGTATGACTTAATTGAGTAAGTATTAATCGAGATATGGGACTTTAAAGCTATCTATTGTGAAAAAACGAATTTACTTTTTCCCCAACCCAATATATAACTAAAGTTATAGGAAGAAAAATATTGAACCTGAAAATTACCTGACTATAAACAGAAGTTTTTTCTCTTTTATATTTTTTTACTAAATATACTTCTTACGAGCATTTATATTTATAAAAAAAAATTGCTGGAGAAAAGAATAACTCAATAAATTAATAAAAATAATATTTTATAATTAGAAATTGGCAATTTTCAAGAAAAAAAAAGAAAAAGAGTTATAAAAATGTATATGTAGGGAGTTAAAATAAATCGCTCAGAAATATAAATTGCAACCAAAACATTAAAAAAAGATATACAGCTCGCTCTCATTAATTTAATTTTTTTAGATCCACAAGAACTCTTCGAATTATTCGGAGTTCGAATTATTGAAAGTATGAGGGAAAAACATGTTTCAAATGGTGTTATTACAAAGGAAATAATGCTATCGCATTCTTAAAATTTTGTTTCGGCTGTTGTCGTTGGAATATGATTTAATATTAAATTGAAAAATATAAATAAATAAAATAATTAATAATTTTAAAATAATAAAATTAAACCATAAAAATTAATAATACAATATAAAACAACTACATTTTTAATTTTTATTAACTGTACCATAATTTTCTTACGTAAAATTAGACGAACATTTCAAAATTTAATTACACTATTTATCTTCATCTTTATTATTAATTATTTTTTTAAATTATAACACGGAAAAAAATATCGATTGTTATTTGCTTAATTCTATTCATTTTTGACTTTTTAGCTAGTCTTTCTGTTTGTAACAAATAGTTTAGTTCATTGTCTGTTGACGGCTGCATCAGGATAAATATACGCATACACTCGATTGTGCGATTGAGTATTCTGAGATATAGCATCAGAATCGCAAGAATCTCATTATCTCTTCATTGCATTTTTCGTGAATTGTTTCGACGATTTCTTCCGTAGCTAAGGATCCATTCTTTGAGAACGTAATATCATACTGAAACTTTTCAGAAAAGTTTAAAAATTCTATTTATTCGAATTGTGTCGTATTCGTCATTTGCATTACAACCACATTTTTAGATGGATTGATAAATCCAGCATGTCGAAAGCATTCTACTGCTTTATGTTTTAAGGCGTTCCACGCCGCTTACAAATCGTTGATATCCGTGAGTAATATTATGTCGTAGCTTTCTTTATGATCATAAAAAATGTTCTAGAACTTTTTTATGATAAGGTGTTTCTAATTTTTGAATTATACATTGGTCCATACATTGCAGCTATGTTGTAGTATTAGGGGAGAAAATATTCAATCTTTATAGAGCTCACTATCTGTAGTTTAAAATACCTCTGCACATTATCTAGCAGCAATATATGTTTTCTGTTTTGACAAGAACATCTTATATCCTGTTCTTTTAACGAACTGATGCAGATTTCATGCATCATCTCGGCTTTAGCATTTACCACATAATCACTAGACAATGCTTCAATTCCTTTGAAGCAACGTGGCTTAATTGTTTTAATAATAATGATACTTTTAGCTTCTCACTTCGATCCTTATTGAACATACCATCACAGTTATTACAGTCTTTTCTAAGTTTGTCACTTGCGCAATAATCACTTCTAAATGTTAAAGTTTTATTAGGAAGAAGTTTATATAGCATTACTGATTCATGTGTATTAAACACATCTTTCATCCCATAAGTATAAATGAGTTCGGGTTGTTTTTCGCAGAACTCATGGAATTATATAGAGATCTACAAGACCGAATTCACCACACACTGTTTTGGGTATGTAGTTATTTTGGTGCTTAAAACATTAAAGCTATCTTTCGCTGAAACTGAAATTTTTAATATACATGACTAGTGCAAGTTCTTTCGCTTTAGATCCCAATATAGGTCCACTCTACGATACATTTCTTTCCAGTGTATCATTTATTCGTAACGTTAGAGCATCTTCTAAATCCTCATACATTTCCATTCTTTAGCAAATCTTTCTCTTTTTATGATTTCAGGATGAATTCTTTATTCTTCAAGTAAGTAGAAATCGTATTCTTTTTATTCCATATTTTGCTGCCATTTCTGCCTCTTATCGGACACATCCCAACTTTTTCAAAATTTCCAATTTACCTTCTAGAGTTAAAAATTTAAAACTTTCAAAGAAACAAAATTATTCACTTTCTCAAAAAACAGTTTAACAGTATTTAAAATCACTGACTGAAACATTCGATTCGTACACTGTATATAGAGTGTAATGACAAAACGGGCTTCCTCTATAGTTAACTGATGATTAATTACCCTTTGCATTTCTGGAAATGTCACTGGATCAAACGCTAGAGAAGAGATTAGGAACAAGCACAATGGAAGAAGGGAGGGAAGTGTCATTAATGGACAAACTAAAGGCCAAAACAGACCTGACCACTTCTCGCGGTTTCTCGTCGGCCCGTTTGTTGTGACGACACGGTGTTTTTTTTATCTTTAATGAGTTTTGAAGGTAAGGGACGGTTGTCCGGTAAAAGAGGGACATTTCCGTCAAGTAGGGTTGATCTGCTTACTCCCCACTTCTTTTGTTAATTCCCCTACGTTCTATTATGAAGAAATCGCATATGGGTCCTATACAAAAGACATGCTGCATTTCTTCCAAGAATTCAGTTGATGGGGAGAGTATTTCAATGTGCACGCAGCCTTAGTAAATTGTTATCAAACGCATAGGATTACATGTATACTAAAATAAAACAATTTTGACAAAAATGAAAGAAAGAGAGTTATTTCAAGGATCTGAAGTCCATGAGAAAGTAAGGAAAAAAATGGAATTATGGTAATTTCGAATTAAACGACGTCAAGCGAAAATGAGTTCGAATAAAGGAAAATCTTTAACGTTATTCTGCCATTAAAAATTCCGAGGCTGCATGTTTAGTTCGAATTAAGTAAAGTTTCGATTTATCCGATTTCGAATTAACAAGAGTCGACTGTATATTGCTTATAAACAGAAATTATAAAAGATTCAGATATTTTACAGGGAATTCTTTTTTTTATAATTTTGTTTCTTAATATTTGTATAAATTACTAATTACTAAATATGAGATTTTTTTAATGCACTACTTTATTCTTTTCTAAAATCATCTAACGTTTTTCTAAAAACATAGAAACGTTTTCTAGAAGTATATTTAATAAAGAAACATTTAAAAGAAAAAATTTGTTTACAGTCTGGCTTGTTTTAGATTCAATATCTTCCTTTATCGATTTCCTATATACACAATATTTGTATAAGAAATGAATTCTAATGAAGCATCTGAAAACGTAAAGTCAGTGAATCTTTATGGGTATGTTTGCTTGTTAACACAAAGAAGAGCTAGAAAAGTATTTTTTCAACCTAACCCCAAGTAAAAAATAAAATTTTCTTGTGATCACATTACAAAATCGAACTGAAAGTTGTTCATACTGAATGTTATTTTATTTTGCTTCTTCAATTCAAGAGATATAGACACGAAAAAAATTTACAGAATTTGCTAAATAAAATTTGTTTACATCAATCATTTTATCAATTTATTTTTCTTTTATTTTATTTTAATCATTGTTATTGAAGTTTGATTGCAAACTTTTTCATATTTATGTTTTATGACATGTAGCACCAACAAAATGAAAAAAACTTTCTTTCATCTTTACAAACAAACAATGTGTAAAAAAGACGAAACGGAATTCATTCATTTTTTTAACATTGCTGATTTCGGGCATGAAACATCATGATACATCACACACATATATAATAAAATCACATTTAACAGTATTTTGTAGAGGTTTATACAAATGAAATGCTTCAAGCAAGTCGAGTTCATAAATGTAAATGTGTTCAAAATCATTTTTGGGGAGCAAAAGTCATTTTTTTATAAATATAAATCTTAAGATAATAAGATAATCTCAATAATCTTAAAATAACTAATCAGATGTAGCAATCACAAAATTTTCTTCTATGTCATACATCTCAATACTTCCTGAAAAACGATTTACACCAAAATTAAACAACACTAATGTTTATCAGGGAGTTACTGAATCTGAAGTTTAAGGAAAATTCGTGCATTATTTCTTGATATAAAGCTATTGCTATAATGATGAATAACGCAACATAGCAATAGCGAGGTACCGATGTAGCGATAGCAATACAGCGATAGTCACGTAAACTTAATCAGCTCCAGTTTATATAAAAGTCTAATTGAATCTAATTTTTGTGAAATTTCGTGCGTTAGTTTTTGAGTTAGGTCGCCCACAAAATTTTTGTTACATACAGAATCACAGAGTGAAAGAGTAAGAGACGGACTTACAAACACATATTTTTTAGAAACATGTTTCTTCGGGTTCTCTGACCCCTAAAACATGTAAATCCGTCAAAAACTGGAATTTAAAAATTTTCACGAATCCAATACTCTCTTCTTGTAAAGATAGAAGAAAGTAAAAGTTGCTAAATTTAAAATCGCATATCGAAATTTAAAACACACCTTTTAGCAATTATTACTCAACGATTGTATTGTAATCAATTTCTTTTGTATGTCTCTGTAAATGAATAAAAAAATGCTATTGATGTTCAGTTATAACGAAATAGTAGTGATATTTATTGAGTCATAACAGTTCCTCATTAAAATAGATTTTTTTACTAAAAAACTGTTTTTCTCCATAATGTAATAGGAATATTTTGTATGTCCCTGTAAATAAATAAAAATTCTATGAATGGTCCGTTATAACGCAATCGTTGTAAAATTCAGTGATTTATATCAGTTTCAATATATCTGAAATAGCATAAACACATTAAATAGCTTTTCAAAGGAAATTTCCCCATATACCAAAATGCAATGAGATACTTTTGGGTGTCCCTGTAAATAAACAATTAATCCTATATAATTCTTATACTATATAACACAAATTTGGTAACCCTAAATAATCTTTACTGATTGCATGAATATCCAAGTATATTTGCGGGAGTCATAACGTGGACAGACGGACAGACAAACCGAATGCATAAACAGCTGTCAACTTTGTTGGAAAGTGTTAAAACCTTACGAAACAAGATTGCAGACAGCTCATATCCTATAAAAGAATAAAATATCCTTGATAATTTATTATCAAAATGCAGCTAAACCTCACTCTTTGTTTATTTTATACATCGGCTAAAGTTGTTTTTTATTGGTGTGGTTAAAATAATAATTACTAATATTTTATTTTATTTAAATATTTTATTTAAATTACCAATATTTTAATAAAATTATTGAAAATTAAAACTTAACTGATATTTCTGATCCCAGTTGTTCCATTTTTAATCTGTTAGTATTTAAAAAAGATTATTTTTAAGAGAAAATGCATGTGCTAAAAGTGAATGTATCTATAAGAAACATAAAAGATTTAAGACATTCGCTGATGATCACGCGCCAGCGCGCGATATGGCGCCAACGTAAAGGGGCAACTCACTCGCCAGAGCGTAATGTAGGGTGATTCCCAATAGCCTGTTACGCGCTGGCGCGGGAAAATCTTTCACTGATTCTTTGTTATAAGAAATAAATCGGCTTCTGGGAAAAACCCAATTCTAAAGTGCGGCATTGACTATCATCACATCTTCACGTAAGCGGCAGCTAACGTGTTAAAAAAAAACTTTTAATAAATAAAAGTAGAAACTTTCTACTCAATATAATGGAGACATTCTTAATAACTCCAATATTAAACAAACTACTTTTGCATAAAATTTAAACTTATGTGCTGTAAAGAATCTTCAATAATTATATGTTATCACAGAAACGGACATTTTTATAAAATTTATAATCTATAAACGTGATTTATTTAATTTCATTTTTAAGATAAAATAAATAACGTTCAATTAATAATTAATAATTTCAATTTTCAATCAACGTAGATTATTAATATTATTAAAACACCTGCTTTTGTGATATCTTACATATTGTGGTGTTTGTTCATCAAATATATATATTTTTTAATTTTTGTTGAAAATAGCTTATTATTCATATCTACAATTTTATTTATCTTATTATACTACCCATTTTGTTAACAAATTTAACCTTTTATGTTTACTGCAATCCTTTTTACTATATGTATCATATTTTATGGATAATAAGTTAAATATCTTATATAAATCTGTGGCGTAAAAAAAAAAAAAATATATATATATATATATATATATATACGTGTGGCACTCGGGGACTGCCACGGTAAAGCTATTGTATAGCATTTTTTATCAACTTATGCAATTATAATTATTTATTTATTTTTTATTTATGCAGTTTTTTTTTTGTCTTTGATATTAATTCAAGTTACACGTTTTGAGCGTGATGACCGATAACAGATTTTTTTTTTCTGTTATTGAACAAATGAGAAGTTAATATCGTTTAAAATATTTTTATTATCTTTCAATACATGTAGGTTAATCAGGAATTTTTATCATTGAAACTATACTTTTATGGTAGCTGAAATAAAAAACATAAGTTTGAGACTTGATATTTTCAAAATATCGCGTCAGTGTCTGCCGAAGTCTACCGAAGGATACCGTGCCGAAGTCTGCCAAACTGAAGCGACGTTAGTCGGAGTGTTAGGTTTTTTTCTCGTTACGGAATTTCTAGATTCTTTCGCCGCGCTCAAAGCCCGCGATAAAAACTATGCAATACCTTAATAAATTACCAAACAAAATTTGGACGCGCTACGAAAATTAGATCGCGAATTATAAGCATTTTAAATTTTCCGAACCTCATCGTGGGGGGTCTCCTGTCACCAAAAATTAGCTCTCTCTCATAATAAATTACCAAACAAAATTTGGCCGCGATACGAAAAGTAGATCGCGAGTTATAAGCATTTTAAATTTTTCGACCCTCATCATGGAGGATCTCCTGTCACTAAAAGTAACACTGTCTCATAGTAAATTACCAAACAAAATTTGGCCGAACTACGAAAATTAGATCGCGAGTTATAAGCATTTTAAATTTTTCGACCCTCCCCATGGGGGATCTCCTGTCACTGAAAATTAACACTGTCTCATAATAAATTACCAAACAAAATTTCGCCGCGCTACTAAAATTGATTGCGAGTTATAAGCATTTTAAATTTTTGGACCCTCACCATGGGGGGTCTCCTGTCACCAAAAATTAACACTCTCTCATAATAAATTACCAAACAAAATTTGGCCGCGATACGAAAAGTAGATCGCGAGTTATAAGCATTTTAAATTTTTCTACCCTCACCATGGGGGGGGGGGTCTCCTGTCACCAAAAATTAACACTGTCTCATAATAAATCATCAAACAAAATTTGGCTGCGCTACGAAAATTAGATCGTGAGATATAAGCATTTTAAATTTTTCGACCCTCACCATGGGGGGGGGGGTCTCTTGTCACCACAAATTAACACTGTCTCATAATAAATTATCAAACAAAATTTGGCCGCGCTACGAAAATTAGATCGCGAGTTATAAGCATTTTAAATTTTTCGATCCTCACCATTGGGCGGGTCTCGAATCACCAAAAGCTACATTATCTTACCTTGTTTTATCTTAAGACGATTCTTTTCTGTACACATTCTATCAGGAATTTTTATTACTGAAACTATAGATTTATAGTAACTGAGATAAGAAATATAAGTTTGAGACTTGATATCCTCTAAATATCTGAAAAATACCGCGTCAGTGTCTGCCGAAGTCTACCGAAGGATACCATGCCGAAGTCTGCCAAACAGAAACGAGTGTTAGGTTTTTTTTTCGTTACGGAATTTCTACATTTTTCTCGTTACGGAATTTGTACATTCGGTCGACGTGCTCAAAGCCCGCGATAAAAGCTATGCAATAGCTTAATAATGTAACAAAATTAATTTTAAATTGTAGATTAAGAAATCGATGCACATTATATTTATACTAACTAATGTTAGTATATATTTGTATTTTGTTTAATGCTTTTTATATTCGTATAATTTTTAAACAAATTCTCAGGATTAAATTAAAATTATATTATTAAATATTTACTTTAAGCATGCATATTTTGATTAAATTTTTATAAATTACTTTTGCAGTACTATTTGAAAAATTAAAATTTTGCCTTACCATTTTTCGTGGAAAAAAAAAAAGTTGCAAATATAAATATTAAAATCGAGATTTGAAAAAATGAAATCATATTTAGACTAATTAAGCTCCCTACTTTTTTTAATGATTTATTTATTCGCATAATCATAAAATATTTTCTAAAGACTGTATTAAAATTGAAAGAGTGATATTCCGTTACATAATTTGGAAATTTTAAAATGAAATTTATATGAGAAAAAACTTACAAAACTATCTCAAACGCAGCTGTGAAACTAAAACATTGTATTTGCAACCGAAACCCCAATTCAAAAACCAATGTTACTGAAAATTTGGGGCTTTGTAGGAAAAAAAAAAGTTTACTTCATAACACAACGTTTAAAAATGATATTACCATTTTTTATTGAGAAAAGTATAATTAAATAATAAACATTTAAATAATGAAACTGGACTTTTAGAGATATTAATGAAGTTCTAGCTCCAAAAAAATTAAAAGTATGTAACTTCAGTTAAATAATTAGTTTTAATTTTGTGTTTCCACACTATTTAATTAGAGTTTTTTCTCCCTAACGGTTCCTTAATTGAAAATAGCGGAACGTTAATCATTTTTTAATTTTAGCTTATTTTCGTTAAAATACTTCTTTATTTGCATTCCTTTCAAACAAATATAACTATGTCGTTACTACGTATTTTTGTATGAAAATAAATTTATTTAAAATAGTACAATCAGCATATGAATTAATTTTCTGAACTTGAAAATGTACAGATTGTTTTTAAAAATATTTTTATAAATTTCAAAAATACAAACTAAGCAAAATTTCGAGAGAAAAGACCGGTAAAGCATTTTATGGAAATAAGATACCAACGAAAATAACAAATTAGGGCATTTTTTAAACTTTTTTAAAAGGAGAAATCGTTAAAATTAACAAGGATGTTCATAATAAATGATCAGTTCGAGAATTTCGCATACAAAATTTTATAGCAATATCTAACATTATTTTAAATTCAAAAAGAGGAATTCTAAAGAAAAAATAGATAAACAATAATAAAGAACCAGAAATAAAAGAAAAATACATTGTAATAAAAACATCAAGTTTTACTACAATTTTTACGGCATAAAATGCTGTAAACATTGCTGCCAGCAGTTTTTGCCGTAAATTCAATGGATGTTTTTAACAGTGTTTTTACATTCATAATCATTACAGAAAATTTATTGCTAACTATAATGGTGCTGCTAATATAGAAACTGAAATAGAAACTGCAGACGATAGGGTCACACAACAGTTGTCACATCATTAATTTTTACTTAACCATCATGCGCAGTATAGGGTAAGTCTTGCAACCGTTTTAAAAATCGAAATATTTTTTTTAGACTGGTTGAGACGTTTCAGATGCTGGAGATTCCGTAAAACATATTTTTGGAAAAAAAATTGCCTTTTGTCTGTTTGTGTGTCTGTCTGTCCGTCTGTCTACCTGTAAACACTTTATCAGCCGAACGAATTGAGAAAGAGACTTGGAATTTTGTGCGTACTTAGTATGTAAGAATGGAAAGAAGTCTATTGAATATCAGTAACCTCACTTATCTGGAAATATTTTTTCGGACTCTCGAATTATTCGTTTTGATGAAAGGTATATAAAATTTTTCTAAGGTTTTTATTTTAAGTCAGTCAGTCTAAAAATCAGCAAAAACTCATGCTAAGACAAATGGTGCTACTTATGCTTCAAGTTTGGAACTCAATTTCTCATTCGCTTGAAAAAAAACTTTTTATGGAGAGAAGCATTTTAGTCCAAACAGCATTTCCATACAACAATTACTTGTGTTTATAATGCATTTTTATGAACTTTTGAAACACCGTGCACTCTAAAAAACAATTTGGAACATTACAAACATTTTTCTAGTAGAATTATATTTCAAGAACCTTTTATGCAATGACAATAATAAAAATTCATGGAACAGATACAGATTTCCACTTTAAATCAAAAAATTTTACAGGTTACTAAGAATTTTTTTTGGAAAATTGGATTCCTAGAACTTTTTAAGTAACGGTAACGAGGATTACAGATAAAATTTTATTGAAATTACCAAAATTTTAATAAATTTTTAAAATAATAAGTTACAGATGTCTCTAGTTCTGCTTACAAATTTTGTAGATTGACATCATTATCTTGTACAGTGTACTCAGCATAAAATTTTAGTAACCATAACAGATTTCGGTGAATATAGATTACTAAGGTTACAGATTTTTTTCTTTTTACAGTGTGTATATGATGTAAAAAGAATTTTGCTGTTCTGCCATTCTTTCTGGGATATTCTACTTCAAGTGATGGGTGGAAACATAGCTTTTTTTACAAAACGGAAGAACATTTCTTTTCTTATTCTGATAATTTCATTATAGGTGTCATTTTTAATTGCTCCTTTTTTATTGAAAATTCTCGACGCAAATTTTATCATTCAAAATTAAGATTTGAAATTTTTATTAATATTCGCAAACTTAAGAAGTGCATTTAATGTAAAAAAAAATAACATTTTAAACATATCTGTAGAAATTAAAAAATGATTAATTATAATATTCTCCAGGAAAAATCACGTAATTGAAAAAAAAAGGGCGGTGTTATTAATAGACAGATAAAAATGATTAATAGTTACTAAAAAAATTAATTAATACCATATATGAATTGTTTTTTTTTTCGGGGGGGGGGGTGGCGCTTTCGCGTATTTTCAAAAATTATTAATTCATATTAATGATTGATCATTCATTATTTATGTGACTTAACTCGCGTTGAGTCAATGGCAGCTCAGTAAGTTATAAAGACGAAGATAAATTATATGTTAAAATTGAAATGTTATTAAATCTTCCTTTTAAGGTTAAAATTTAAAAATTCTATTTGATTAATATGTGGAAAATACTCCAAAATTTGCCTTGAATACAATATTCCATGGCGGTAATCGAATCCAGGCCATCAGTATAGCGCACTGACGTTCTACCAAGTACACCATATGGAACTTCTGGCATCTGCAAAAACAGCACAAGATGGAATATATTTCGTGAGTCACCGACCTTGGGCAAATACAAAACTAAAATAAAACTAACATCGATGGAATATATTCAATTGATGCTGGTTTTATTTGAGTTTCGTGTTTGCTTCATGTTGGTGGTTTTCATCTTGAGCTGCGTTTGTAGCTTTGCCAACATGTAACAGTGAGAAGTTCCAGGCTGTGTGTAGTTCCATGCGGTTTAGTTCGTACAGTGTAAAAAAATCTGTAAAGGTACTATACTTTATCTAGGAAACTGGGATTCCAAGAACTTTTCCTGTAACGGTAACAACAAAAACTCAAGTTTTAGAATCGGTTACATGGATTTTTCCTGTTATTATTACATGAAAAGTTCTTGGAATCCCAGTTTCCTAGAAAATGTTTAGTACATTTACAGATTTTTTTTACAGTGTAGACCGTCAGTGCGCTGTAGTGATATTCTGGGTTCTATTCCCGGCACGTAAACTTTATCACTAGGTTGACATTTACACTTATAAGCAATTAAAAAATTTGAAATTCTTACTTTATTTATATTTATATTTCATTAGATTTACAGAAAAATGCAAACTTTTCCAGGCGCTCTGAATTAATGCTAGTTACTTCCGCATTCCGCAAATTCCCAAACACAAAAGTAAATACATTTTATAACACCTTTAAAAAGAAAATAAAGGACAATTTTTTAATTTAAAAAATGCAAGATATTACTGAGTGAGTTGACATATTTTACCAATAAATATGAATAACATGATTTCTGGAAAAAATATGTAATTTAATCAACATTTTTCCCTAGCACAACATATTCGCAACACATTTACAAAACACAAAAAAATGATTTTAGTTAAAAGTGTTAATTATTATGTTCATGAGGTGTTGTAAAATTGTTACACGAATTAGCAGTGTATGTTTAAAAAAATATTCACAATTGATCTGATAAACCAGCAATTTCTAATCTTAGGTTACTTGTACCCCTGGAGATACATGAAAATAAAGTCAATAATGACGGTTAATCAGGCCCTGATTGTCGCACATGCGAACTATACATGGTCTTAGGCCCACTGCTGAGGTGGGGAGGCAAAAATTTAATAAGATGATTTAGAAAAAAGTTTTAGTATTGCAGTTTCCTGCAATTACTTTGTTAAAAACTTAATTCGATTTTGGTTACTCTACTACTTTGGTACTATTTTGATTGATTACTCTTCGAACACCCCCGGGGCAAAATATTTAGCTGCTATTTTTGCCCAAAAAGTTCTGTCTTGGGCCCCATAAAACATTATTCAGAATCTGCAGTTAATAAAGTAGGCTAATAAAAATGCTTAATGAAGTCACAAAAATGTTAGAAATTACAATGTACCATAATTTCCTGTGTATAAGCCGTGGATCAAACAAACAATTCTCGACACAGAAATTTTTTTAAATAAAATTTAACTTCTTAGATCGCAGTAAATATTTCTCTTTAACTACTGAACAAATTTTCTGGGTCCAAAAATAATTGTTTGATCTGTGGCTTCTACACGTAAATTACCGTAATTTCTTTCCATTTATTATGTGACAGTGATTAGAAGATTGATAATAAAAAAAAGCATCTTTGCGTTATCCACAGTTAAGTGGGAGGGGGGTATTTATGAGAAATGGGAGTATACTTCGAAAAAGAAAGCCTAAGAAATGGGGTTCATGTAGTTAAAAAGATTGGTAACCTCTGTGATAAACACATTTTTATGATACTCTAATTTAAGAGTAAATACAAAAAAAAAAAAATAATCACAAGTGCTGTAATAATTTTTTTAATGATGCTTTTCAAAAACACAGTGTTAGCGAGAAATAAGGTCCCCACTTCAGTACCTACTTATAGATTAAAAATCAAATGCTTAAATATTGAGCACATTACGCTATAAAAATAACAAGACAATTTGTGTAAATATTACATAGGAATGCAATACTGATTTAGCATAGCATATATAAATATATTTGGAATAATCATTTTTAAAATAAATCCTAATTACCTACATAAAAAATTATCTCAGCGTTAAAGAAAAGAACAAAAATGAATAATTTCTTATACAAACCTTTTAAGTAAATTAATTAATAAACTAAAGATACATTATTACAAAATGATAACATACTTTATCAAATGAATTGAACACAAATTTGAAGAAGGAAAAAAAAATCACAAATCCAGCATATTTATTAAGCGATTTTTTTTTTTTTAAACTTTTACTTAGAGAACATATCTGTTAATTTATTTTCTTTACAACAATATTTTTTTAAATTAGATTGTTTGGGTGTAAGTTTTCTGTTTACAAGCAATAAAAAATAGAATTAAAATGTAAATTAATCTTCATAATATTTTAAAGTATTTCAGATAAAATGAACAAAGTCTTTGAAAATCTAGACGTATAATATTTCACTTAATTAGTTTTCTTCGAATTTACATTTCCTTTGAATTTAATTAGTTTTTTGTAATTTTCTCTCTAATAATTTTTATTCACAAACTGCATCTTGTATTTATTTATTTATTCATTTTGTATTAACTTTATTTTTTGCATTTTATTTTCTGATCCTTCTGCCTTTATAAAAGGTATTTCATAAACGACTGAGAAATTTTCATAATTATTATGATAAATTTTACCATTTTCATTGACCGTGAAATTTTAGAATAATAATTTTATTTGATTTGAAAATGACTTACGCGTGTTGAAATGTATATGTAATCAAATTATACATATTTTTACAGGTTACACTGTGTTAATTTAGGCATTTTAGCAATTGAAATTAATGTAATATTACAAGGTATTAATTTGCTGTAACGATGTCTCTTTATGTTATGTAATGTATTTACTTAGTATTATTAAAAGTAAAATCTCTTCACTTTGCTAAATCTCGTTACAAGCTGAGAATAATAAGGTTCTATCTGTGTTTTTTTAATTATTTTGTCGATATAGAAAGGTTTTATATCGTGTTATATCTATGATATCGTATGATATCGTATTTTTTCTCGTAGACATTTGTATATATGAAGGCATTTTTGCATCAAAATAATGTTATATAAAATTTACATATGACCATTACAATTAAATTTAGACATTATTTTAATCCAGAAATGCCTTCATCGATACAAAAATAACCTTTCTGTATCGATAAGTCTTTTTTTCCAAAAACACAGATAGAGCCTTATTATTCTCAGGTGTCGACATGTTGCGTGTTTTATGTCAAATGAATGTGATAAGTGAATCTGATAAGTACTAGTGAAATAATCAATATTTTTTATTTGCCCATCCTACGTAGTATAGGATGAGTTTTGCAATCGTTTTTAAAATCGAAAAAAAAAAATACGGATATACCGTTTCAGACACTAGAGATTCCAAAAAACAATTTTTTCGAACAAAAACATTGCCGTCTGTCTGTATGTCTGTGTGTCTGTAAACGCTCTATCTCCTGAACAAATTGAGATAGATACTTAAAATTTGGTATGAACTTAATATGTAAGAATGGGAAGAAGCCTATTTACTATCAGTAATCTCGATAACCCGGAACTTTTATTTCGGACTTTCGAAATATTTGTTGTGATGAAAAGTATATAAAGATTTACGATTAATTTTTATTTTAAATACATTTTTATTGTAAATCAGAGACCCTAATCCAACGCAGTAAACTGTTAGTTATTATAATAGACATTTTTGGAGTTATAAAGTTGCTTCTTTTACGCAATTCGGTATTACTTGGTAATCTCGATCAAAAAAAAAAAAAAAACTTATTGCTAAATTGTAAGATTAAGTGTGAATGTGTCAATAATAGCTTATCGTAAATGTTACTTTTACTTGACATAAAACATGTAACATGTGCTTGTTACATAATCCAGTGATTTTTAATTAGATGGGTTTTTTAAAGTTTTATAAATCTTTTACTAATTTATTTGTTTTTTTTTTTTTATTTAAAATGAAAACTATCCCAATTTGTATAATTTACGAGAAGCTTGGCAATTTATAATATTTATCGAAATGGATCAACGGGATAATAGAATAATACCCATAATTCCGTAATAGAGCATTACTATGTATTAAAAATATTTAAATATACATTTAAATATTATTTTGTAATTGCGATGCATTTTATAAATAGTTTATGCATGTTTTATTTTCATGCATCATATTATACATATCCATGATGGGTAAGTATTACCATAGCCGACTATATACTACCGGAGCCATTTCGCGAAAAACTGCCGAAAAAGGGAAGGTGGATTCAGCTTCAAACCCTGAATCATTTCATTGGACCACGCTTGAGAACACGTGACGCAAACCCTGCCCAAATTAGCACTGAGTAAGCTGTTTTCTGTTCGGTGCACATGACTCGACACGTGGTCATTATTTTGGTTCAAGGTTTGCACGATTGGTTCGAATAACTTGGGCAAATTATCAGAGTCCTGTGGCGGGAGACTTCATGTATTAATCTCAAATAGGTGGGCCTATAGATCTAGTGGGCCATGGTATTACGATGGCCTCCGACGACTAGTTTCCAAGTGTATCTGTTAAGCATGTAATTTTGATCATATATTTTATGCAAAAACGTTAACTGTAAGTATTACACTTACTGGGTGTGGAAACTCATTATGATCATATTATCATGCGCAAGAAAAGTAATCACATTCTAATACTAAGTTGTCAGAAAAACTTGTCAATATACACTAAGTTTTCCTCATTTTATACCCATTTTGCAACCCTCACTGAATATAATAAATATTATTTCTAACTAAAAACGATTTCGATAGTGCTGTGAATGTTTTATGCCAGAAATAAAATTGTGCAAAAGATGTTGTTAATGAATTGATTATAGATACACATAAAAGTGCCAAATTTCATATTTTTTTCAGAAATGCAGCTATCGATATTTATTGGTTAAAATTAGTCAGCTCACTTAGTGATTTCCTGTTGTTGTTTTTTTTCTACTTTTTCTTTTCTTTCTTTTCATTTTTTTGTATGCGGGAAATTGTATTTTATTTCATTTTAAAAATGTGTAATTTTATAGACGCCATGTAAAAAATATTTTGAAAGTGTTTCACGTATGTTGCTCTACAGTGTTCTAGATTGTGCGGTGTTTACAATGTATTGTTAATTTGGTGCCAAAGTGGTGTGAAACACAACACTATTGTAAAAAAAAAACATATTTTCATCAATATTATGTACGAAAGTATTTCAATATACAGTGAAACCCCCGAATAAGGGACACCTATATTTAAGGGACAAAAGTTGTGGTCCCAAAGATGTCCCTTATTTGGAGGTTTCACTGTGTAAGAAAGTCCGAATAAGGGACACCTCTATTTAAGGGACAAAAGTTGCGGCCCCATAGGTGTCCCTTATTTGTAGGTTTCACTGTATTTAACAACACTACTTTTACAGCATATGTTTTGCATCATATTAAGATTACCATCACAACACAAAAAATATCTTCTGTATGAGGGATTTTAATTCTAAAAAAAATATGTACTAAAATAAATACAGATTACTAAATGGTACACTTATAAAAAAAGAATTTATTTAAAATACACTTAAAATTCATCAACGTTTCATTTGCTTCTGCGAACGTCGTCAGGATACAATAGAAATATGTTTAAAATGCAATTAAAAGTTTCAAAATCATAACACATACTTCAACGAGCATATTTGAGTTGAGAGTGCGTAAACCTGCTGTATTAATTATAGCATATTATGCCAGATTTTATGAATGGAGTATATAAATGATCGTTACAAGCTCGCGGCCCGAGCTTAATGATTTTAATGGATTCTAATATTGTATTGAGATAAAGATTATTTGCATGGAATTGTAATTTTATCTTCATCTAAATTAATTTTGCTCCCTTCATTTAAAAAAAAATATAATCTTGCATACTCAGTTTTGACTGTGCAATATCTCTTTTATGCTCTTTAAATCTCTTCGAAAATTTTCGTTTAGTTTCACCAATGTATAATAATCTTTCGTTATTTGCGAGGATAACTGGAATTTCATAATTTTAATTCAAAACATATTATCTGTCCTAAATTTGTTGACAAAAAGTGTTCATAATTGCGTTTACTTTTTGCGGTTTAGAATTTGCAGTAAAATTACTTTTAACAAAAAATTGGTGATTTTTTAAATAAAACTAGACGCTTCTTTTTAACGCCATTGGCTTTAAGTTATGACATATTTAAATGTAAACATGTGAGTAAGTGTGATCGCAGATAACACAGAGGTTTTCGTTTAATATTTATTTCAAAACAACTTATCAATTAATTCAGAATTACAAATTGCTAATTTCCCGCAAGGCATGGTGACGTCATATCGATGTCGTTGTGAAGTCACATTGTGACTTTGTGAACATCGATTGTCAATGTGACGTCATGTGACGTCGATGTGAAGTCACAGTGACTAAAATGTGAAGTCGTTATAGCCGTTTTAGAGCCCGTTTGTGACGTCACATTGTGAACACTTTGTGAAGTCACGATGAGACAAATTTGTGAAATATGTGTCATTTATGACTACTTTGACATTAACATTGTGACAAAACTGAGACAAAAGCGACGATATTTTTATTTTCTAGAAACATCTTTTTAAAAGTAAATAACATGTTTTAAAGAATATTTGTGATTTTCCAAAGATTTTTAAAAAAGTCACATCTCAGTCACAATTTGACGTCACTTTGATGTGGAATTTCGGTTATAGATGTGATTGACCAAAGTGACTCACAGTGACGTCATTGTGACGTCACGGTGACCATGCATGCTAAGAGAATTATAATTACTAAATTCTTATATAGATGGTAGCACCAGTAAATTTAATTTTAAAATAATTATAAAAATAAGTTACTTATTTTAATCAAAATTAATTATTTAAATAAAATCCAAAATTTATTTATTTATTTATTGAAAAACGCGGAGATATAATTTTTACTTTTCAGAACCTTTTGTTACCTTCAAGTAATGGTGTCTACAAGTTAAAATTAAGGTACTCTTTTAAAATTAGAATAGCAGAAATATACGGATGACATTGACAAAACTGATTCGATTAAAAATAATAGACTTTTTCAACATTTTATGTTTTGTGTGTGCACGAGGTATTCAGCTGTAAGCACATAGAATTTGAAGCATCTGACTTACACAGTTTTTGATAACGGAATCAGTGACGAAGAAGCAGACAAAGGGCTGGGACAAATAGGTTTTTGTCAGATCATCGAAACCCTAAAAATGCAAATAGATGATGTCATTTCATTGCTATATTGTTTATTTTAAAACAATCCAGTACATCAATTTGAACATTTATTAGACGATGTTAGAACAGGGTAATGTGCTATAATTGAATTACAGTCTATTTGAAAGGTAATATGAAATATACAACTATTTCTAATTAGAGTGCCTTTTAATTACTCGAATATTTCAAAATTGGACGAAGTTAATGTAACAATTGGTGTATTATTTTCATTAGATTTTATCAATTTTAAATCAAATGTTTAAAATTATATGCGTTACTATTATTGTGTACTTTAAAATTTAAATCATTTACGAAACATTGATTCTTAATCAATATATTGATTTATATTATCGAAAACAGAAGGAGATTATATTTATGTATGTAATTACATTGCTCACAAAAGCAGAAACGACAAAAATACAGATATATTGTATTACATCTTCAATAATCGATAAGTATATTAAAGATTTTTTTTCGAAATAAATTCAATGGAAAATTAATTATAATTATTCTTATGAGGAAAAATCTATAATTTGATTCTTTCTTTTTTTATCTAAACCATAAAAAAATAATAATTTAGCGAATAATTATTTTGTTTTTTGGTTATAATGAGGAATACAACACAAATAAAAAAAATATGTATCAAATTCTATATTTAAAAAAAAAAGTAATTTAACAAATTACAACGTCTATTTAGATAATTACATTTTCAAAGACTAAAATTTTAAATACTGATAATAAATTGTATATTTAAATTGATAGTAATTATAATAACAATAAACATCACTTTTATGATGATCAAAACGTAGTTTATGTAATAACAGAGTCCTATATTACGTACGCCCGTGATTAAAAATTAATATTCCTGTACCAATCATACACAAATTTTAAATGAAATTTTATATTTACAACTCTCGGAATAGTAAATTTTTAAACTTCTAAACATTACACATTTTAAATTTTTACACTGTCGCATAGAGAAAAAAAAGTGTATTATTAAACGCAATTTGTTTGAAAGCTGAATCTCAATTTTTTTTTTAAGTTTATTTAATACTTTTTTTGTCATTGTGGCAACAGAAGTATATCATATATTTCATTTCTCGACATTAAACATGAACCAATCAGAAAAAAAAACGAATAAGTTGCGGAACCAATAATAAAAAAAATAATAAATAAATAAAAATAAAAAAATAAATAAATAAAAAAATTGAGATTTTTCAGTTCTCTACCGATGACAACAAATATTTTCCAAATAGTTAATAACAAATCGGAATTCATTTGCGTTAATATTAACAGGATTCGTGGTTAATTAATAGGATTTAATTAATTAATAGGATTCGCGGAAGCAGGTCATGCATATAACTATACTTGTAGTACAAAAGCCTCTTACAAATTATTTTATTTTGATGTCCTTCTATAGTAAAAAAAAAAAAAAAAAAAAAAAAAAAAACCCTTAAACAAATCTCCAGGAATGACTCCTGGAATGATGCTGATGTGGAAGGTTTCCGGAAATAACGCGTCCGGGTGGACCACACCTTCCATGAGTCGAACAAACCAATCAGGAAAGGGCTCCGTCTATGCTTCGACCAATGAGGAGAGGGATGAATTCCAAAATTGAGTGTACACTGTTAAAAATTTGAAATTTTGTTCCATCGTCACTCCAACGCTTTTATAGAATATCTCTATTTTAACCAATGAGAATGCTCCATTATACAGCGAAGTAATCGTTTTTTACAAAAGTGGTGGAGTGACGATGCAGCAAAAGTTTCAAATTTATAACAGTGCTAGGAAAATAAGGTATCGCGAAGCGATTCCAACCGGGATTGCAAAGCAATACCGAACGGAATCGAGAAGCGATTCCATGGGGTATTGGCGAGCGCAGCAAGAAGGGGTAGCCTACAACTTGGAATCGCGAAGCGATTACGCGGGGGGTTGGCGAGCATAGCGAGCAGGGGGGGGGGGCTGAGCCACCCTAGTAAAATAAAATTAAACTAAATCATCATACAAAATGATTTTATAAGTAAACGAATTTCATGTAACTAAAAAAAGTATTAGGTGTACTTACTTTGATTTGTCTTTTGTAAAGGTAAGACGATTGCTTTTGTAAATAATATTGTTGATATTGTAAATAATCATGGAAGACGCCAGTATTCCGAGTGACGCAAGCCTAAGGCCAAAATCGTAAAATATCGGAACTCTATATATACAGCTAGCTCGACATCAAAGAAAACGCGAAAACCCGCCACTTAATAACTCAACAAATATTGCTCATATTGTTCTGATTTTTTAAATATACTCTTATATCCCCAGTCTAATTCTATCCTATAATTTTTACATATCTACGTGCCGTATATATTTAGATCTGGATACCCATTTTTAAAACGAAATCGATGGTGTTTGTTCCTGATAATGAGATCTAGAAAACGGCCTGGGAGATTTTATTAAAACTTATATATAATATGAATTTCTTTAAGATACAGTGAATAAGACTTGCCTAGTTTCTAGGAAAACTCTTGTTTGTTATATATTGGTCTTGGAAAATTGGACTATATTAGCTCGCGGATTACATGTTATCCTATGGGCTTGCAGACAAATTGTAGTGATGCGGTTTTATGAAGTTAAAATCACAGTTAAAAGATCTTAATATAGGCAATATTTGTTTTTTTGACAGCGCAAACAGTTCATTCTGCATTTTAAAATATTAAATATCAACATATTGAATTAAATTGCTATTCATATTATCTTTCTTTTTTGTTATTAAGAAAATATTAGATTCTTAATATTTCACAATTCTGCATTTCATCAAAAAATTATTTGGATTCATTTTTTTAATTTGTAAGTACTTTGTAAACATATATAATTTATTTCACTGTTATTCATTATAAGATTGTATTTTTTAAGGAGCAAGTATTTCACATTTTTCGAAAATTCTTGTATCGATATTTGATATTTATCGAAAAAATTTGTCAGCGGCAGAAATTTATCGCTTGCCTGTATTCATACGCCGTTAAAACCAAAACAAAACACAAGCTATCACTTCCTAAAGGAAAATTATAAGTGAGTACAATTTATCATTATCTTGACATCATCTGATGTATTTGTTTGCAAATGATTATTATAATTTTTTGAGTTGTTTCATTACAACAATGCTTGATTATAACTGTTTTTCTATATTTATTACATGTATGTGATGACATACACGTACATGATTTATGTATTTAAATGGAACGCAATATTGCCAATTTAATTTTATGTTGAACTTCTTATTAATGAAATTAAACATTTTTTTTAATTATAAAAGTAAGCACATGTTAATTAAAAGGTATGGCAAAAGGGAAATTCATATTTCCAATCGGTTTATAAAATATCTTTGCAAACCATTTATTTAAAAAAAGTGAAAACTGACTTAAAATGTCTTTTTCAGAATATGGGTATCTTTTATTTATTTATTTTTCATATGTGTTTTCACCTTGAAAAGTTCAAACATTAAATAAGTAAAAATAATAATAATAATTTGAAATTAAACGAAATTCTTCTTATTATTTATTTCCTTAATAAAAAAGGGGGGAGGGGGAATATGTTTTTCATTTTCTCCTGTTTTTCTTTAGTTTTAGAGATAAACAACAATAATTTTTTTTCTTCTCATTAGGTTTAATTTTTAAATTGAAATACTACGATGTTTTAACATTTGATGCTGAAATAATACATAAATAAATATTAAAAACACACAAAAGTTAACCATATTCTGAAAAAAAAGACCATCATTTTAAGTTGATTTTTGTTATAATTTTATTACAAATGATTCACAAGAAAATTATTTTAAAAACCAATTGGAAATCTCAATTTTTCTTTTGTCACACCTTTTTATTTGCCCTACCACTGGCTGAGAGGTTCTGCTCTCAAAATTGGTAAACAGCAATCCCGGGTTCGAACCCAATCCCAGCCGTTAGCCTAATCGTTCAGAGTTTTCTGTTTTTTTCTCCAAACCTTGGATTTCTTTTCTAAAATATGGGTTAAGTTTCCTTAGTAAGACCCCCTACAGAGGGCACCCCCCTCTTTAGGTCCTATATCCCTCGTACCAATAATTGGACATCACAAATACAACCAACCAACCATACCTTTTAATTAATATGCCCTTATTTTAGTAATGAGAAATTTTGTTTAATTTTTTTCAAAGAAAGCTCAAAACACAAAATTAAATTGATAATATTGTATTTTACTCAAATATATATGCTGAGTATGTTTATGTCATCACATACATGTAATATATATATATAAAAGCAGTTCTAATCAAATATTGTTGTTATGAAAAAACTCAGAAAATTATATTAATCAGTTACAAACAATTACATCAGATGTTATCTCGATAATCATAATAAATTGTACTAATCTTTTTCTCCTTTTGGAAGTGATGTTTAATTATATTTTGTCTCAACTAGCATAAAAAAGAACTAGAAAATAAACATACACACACAAAAAAAAAAAAGAAAATTTATAAAACAGTTGAAAATTGCTAGCCCCGCAGCCATCTGCATTAAAATTTGTGGATATTTTAGAAGGGGAGGGGTGGGCACTGATATATGATACCCATGCCAATTTAGCAATTTAGAAACTATCCTGAAGAAGGAAATGGACAATACAGAGCACAATGCTGTACTGGAATGTTTGCAGTAATGTTTCAAAAATAGTAAATTAAACCATACTGCCATGAATGATGTAGCTATTAAATGTTCTTTGTCATATCCTGTTTACAAAAGCAGGCAAAGACATAAAAAAATGAAGAGATTTACAATGTAAGTTTACAAAAAAAAATTTTAAATGTGGATGAAAAAAAAAAATTATCAGCCACTGAGTAAAATCAAAGATGTTCAAATAAAATGAAGACAATCAATGTGAAAATTATCATATGCGGTCATAATCCATAAATCAATATTACACAGGATTCCCAAAGCTGATAAAGTGTCGCAGCATGTTTCATCTACCTTTAAACCAAGTCTAATAGAAAAATATAAACTCTACAGAATTTGATTTTGTTTGCAGCATGTTCAAGCTAAAAGATACTTTTCAGATACGTTGGAATGAAATGTTCCAAAATGAATTAATGATTAATTAGCTTGAAGGTAGTTTTATGTGATTACTGTTTAAAAAAAAATCTTTACAAAATGGCGCATGGCTTAAAACGTGTGAACCGGGATTTTTTGAACTAATTTATCAAATGACAAAGGGAATGTTGTTGATTGATAATATAGCTCTTTGAAAAATATTCAAACAAAATCAAAAAGCCATAAATATCAATAATCAGTACAAAAGTATTCAAATGTCGCAACTAATTTGGGACAGAGTGAATATTTATTTTTTTTCATTTTATGAAAAATACTTTTGTATTATTCGCTTGCCAATATTTAATACGTCAAAAAAATTACCAAGAATTTTTAATAGTTTCTGCTGTTGTTTTTAATTATGCAGTTTTATTGTATTTGTTGATTAAGAATTTCTAATTTTATTATAATTAACTAGCCAAAAACCTGTTTTACTGAGAAGTATTATAAATGTTAACGGTGTGTTTGTTACATCATAAACAAGTAACTTTTCTCATCTAAATGGTTGCTTGGTAGATGCTTTGCAGTTATATCCAATAACATGCTCATCTCATCTGCATTGCAGTTATATTAAATAACATACTGAAGACAATTAAGTTTGTTTTTGATACAGATTTCATTTTCTGTGCCTTCTTTTAACATTTATATGTTTAGAATGTTAAATTCAAAAAGTTTTTCTCATGCTTATAAATCTGTTAAAGGCTTTGCTAAAACTTTTTCATAAAAAAAAAAAAAAAAAAGAAAAAAAAAAAAAAACTTTTGCGTTAGTTATCTGCCAAGATTTAATGCCTGAAAAATTAACATATTTTATTAGTTGCAGTAGACTTTTTTGTTTATGCAAATTTGCTGTATGTCTGATTTACTAAGAAGTCTTAATTTTGTTATCATATCTTAGTAGGAAAGTCTAATAAAAGTCTAAAAGTATTGTACATGCTAGAAGTCTGTTTATTAGGTCATAAAGATGAAATGCTTGCTTTGTGGATGCTTTTTGCACTGCCGTTATGTGCAATAACATATTGAAGAAAATTCATGTTTATTCTTACTGCTGAGCCCAGTTTCTGTGCCTAATTTTAATATTTATGTGTGCAATAACTTAAACTCAATAATTTGTGCTCATATTGATTTAGCAGTTAAAAGATTTGATAATTCTTTTTATGTTTTCATTTTACAAGAAAAAAAGATAATATTTTTAATAGTTGCTGTCAACTGTTTTAATTATGCAATTTTACTGCTTTAAACTTCGGTCCTACGATGGGCATGCATACTAGTATATAATGAAAATACAAATAATGTATTAAACTATTTATTTAATGAAATCTTTTACCTTGATCACAATTTAATAGTAATTCAGGCAAAATAATTTTAAACTGTAAAATTATTTTTAAATACCCCCAAGCAAACCATTGTTCTTTTTATGTCACAAAAGTGTGTCAGAAAAATATTTTAATGCAGTAGAATATCTTAGAAGATGAGTAAAAGATTTCTCTTTTTTCATATTTTACATTTTGACATCATTGTTTGCTTTCTCTCAAATACATTGCAAATTGGTGTTTGTGGATTATAGAATTCTATATTACATGAGAAATTATTAAAACATTAAATAAATAAACTATATATTTAATGTCTTCCCTACTCCTACTTTGTCTTTGAAATTATTTTGACCCTGGTCATTTCATGTTTAACTTTGTTTTTGTATTTAAAATACAGCTCAATTAATGTACGTGTCAAAACATAACGGTTATAATAATCACATAATTGACACAGTTGTATATGATCTGCCCCTAATAATATGTAAGTAGAGCAGATTCCCTCAAATTTACAACTCTAAAATCCGCATATAATTTACAGAGGTAAACAACGAAGTATTCAGTTCGAATATAGGAACAATATTTGACTTTTTCAGTTTTGTATCAACTCTATATATTTTTTAATTTGTAATTTTTGTTAATATTACTGAACTCATGCTTTTTCATGAAGGAAGAAAAAATTTATTTCTTAAAACATTAAAGATATTGCTGATGTCATTGGTAATCACAATCTTCTTACCAAATATACTTATGTGTATTAATCAAGCTTTTTTGGTTATCAAGTCTGTCTAAACCATAAATAAAACTTCTTTATTTTTATAATTTTGATGTGAATTAGTAATGTACCTTTAAGGCAAATTTCATTGAATAAAAAAAGTACATTTCATCTTTATAATGAATATTTAATCATACATTATTGATTTTTAACTTGATCATTGCCTTTAATATTTTAATCTTTAAAAAAAAGCCAAATTCTTGTTATTTTAGTTAATTCTTTTATTTTAATATTTTATAATATTGTAAGCATTCATAATAGTTTTCATTACATTTTTAATTACATTCAAATTACTGTTTAAAAAATGTAAACAAAGCAATGACCAAAAATCTGCACAATCTCTGGTGCCAAGCTGTGCAAATTTGAGGGAGTCTATTGTACCTTTTGTTTTGTATTAAAGCTAAGCTGTTGATACTGTCTTGTTAATATAATTATGTATGTTGATTTAACTGTGAAAAAAGTGTGTGTGTGTGGGGGGGGGGGGTTTGAGCACTCTGAATTTGACAAGGCGAGAAATCGTTACTTCTGGTAATCTCACTTAAATCTTTCATTTTCATATCCTTGATCACAGTGGCGTAGCTAAGGGGGGGGGGGCAAGGGGGGCGTCAGCCCCGGGCGCCGAGGCCTAGGGGCGCCAAATTGAGAGAAATTGTTATATATTTATATTGGGGTGGGGGCGCAAAATTTCTTGCTGGCCCCGGGCGCCAAAAAACATAGCTACGCTACTGCTTGATCAGTGGCGCAGCCAGAATTCAGTTCTAGGGAGGGGGGGGGCTAAGTTTCTCAAAAAGGTATTTGCCAGTTAATAGAATCAGTACTAATTAGAATATTCAATGTATAATACTTAAACTCAAAGAGCATCTGTATGGCAGGAAATCAGCATTCTTTTAGCATAATATGTCTCAGAAATGTGATTTAGTTCAAATAGTCAATTTTTACCTATCTAATCCTAAAAAAAAAATATTACAATATGCACTTTCACAATTTTAAGAAGAATTTTTGCCGTTTAAATGAATCAGTTTATAAATGAAATTTGATTCAACAAAACGGCAGACTCCGAAGTGCACTAAAACGTTTAAATATTAAGTTTGGTTTTGATTCATATAAGCAGCAATTATATCGATCTTTTTTAGCTCTGGGAGGGGTTTTAACCCCAAAACCATCCCCTTGGCTGCGCCACTGTCCTTGATGATGAAGTCTGAAATTTGAAGTTTTAACTCAATCCATATGTAAGAAAATTTAAAAAATGAAAGACCTTTTATTTTTTCAGAAAACAAACTTGTGAAAGTGTTGTGTGTTTATTTTTAATTGTTGTATTTGAAAAATAAGGCGAAGGACTGTAAAGTTAAAATTTTTTAGTATAATTATTCAGTTTTTGTGTGTTTCCTTTCAGATGTGAAATTTGCGAATTTAAGTGACAGTGAAATAAAGTTTGAAATCATTAGCATTTATAATGTTTTGCTTGAAAATTCAGCTATAGTGTAGGTGCTAATGATTTGAAAGTTGTGAAATTATGGTGATTAAAGTTTTCTTAATATTGAGTTTATATAAAGCAGATCTTTGTTAAGATATGTTAAGAAATTTATATAAATTGTTTGATGCAGCGCTCCCTCGATTTTTCAGAAAGTGCAACTAAGGGCTAAAACTAGAGGGGGGCAGAGGGAGCAAGTGCCCCATGCGCCACCAGAACAGAAGATGAAGGGGGTGCAAAATTAAGATTTTGTTTGGTATCTTTAATACAAAGAATACATATGTGTGGAGATTTCAGGGAGGGGGGGGGGCGCAAAAATCCATGTTTGCCCTGGGTGCGAAAAAGGCTAGTTTCAGTGCTGGTACAACGCTAGGAAATAAGTGAATTAGCTTTTGAAAGAATTTGCCATGAATCTGAGAAGCATTTATGATACTTACCTTGCTTAAAGAAAGACTTAATCATTTGTTTACATTTGAAATATATTGCAAACTATTGGTGTTTTTGCATCTTAGAGTTGTGTATTACATGAAACTGTTTTGTTGTTGCCCTCTTTCATGTATATCTGTTTTTTTTTTTTTTTTTTTTTTTGTATTTAACATATATCTGAATAACTGTAATTCTGAAAGCATAAGGTTAATTAAATAATGCAGTATAATACAATTGGCACAATTGTATGTGATCCAGGCCGGATAATACGTAAGTACCCTTTGTTTTTTATAAAAGCAAAACTGTTAATATTGTCTTGCTTGCCTTTTTGTGTATGTTTACTTAATTATGAAGAGCTTGGGGGGAAGGGGAATTTTAGTGTAAAAATACCCATTTCTTTCAAAATTGGTTGTTTTTTTATTTTATTTATTTATTTATTTATTTATTTATTTTGAGAGATTATAATCTACAGATTGTTTTTGTTTTGACACATTGAATTTGTCTGAATGATACATTGTTACTTCTGGTAAACTTATTTTTACCTTTTTCATACTTGAAAATATAGTTTTAAGTACATCATTGATGATGAAATCTTAAATTTGAGGTTGCATTTGAATCCATATGTTAGAAAGTTTAAATTTAAACTTTCTAAAAAAAAGCAATAACTAAGATTTTTGTGCTTGTTCTTAATTGTAATACTTTAAAATTAAAATCAAGAAGTGTAAAGTTAAAAACTTTTAGTATATTTATTCAGTTTTTGTGGGGGTTTTTTTCAGTTATAAAATTTGAAATTTAAGTGCCAGTAAAATAAAGTTTAAAATCATTATCACTTGTTCGATGATTAGCTGGAAAATTAAACTACTGTAGAACCTCAATCCATCGTTTTTCAAGGCTTGCTGAAAAAAAAACCCGATGAATGCAAAAAAATGTTAAATGCGGATTAACTTCAAAAAGTTTATGCATTAATAATGCATGTAATGAATAAAGTAGGTATACTAGTAAATACTAGTTTGTTGCTTACTAAACTGTAAAAGAAATAAATAGTAGTTATAGAAAATTGATATTTGTTTTAAAAAAATAATATTGTTTTTTCTTACTTTTTCTTTTTTTTAATAAAAAAAAACTTTTAAGATATGCAAAATTTTTCTGGTAATTTTTTTCGAAATATCATGTGCACATGTGGAATTTCATACAGTTTTAAATGTCGTTATTGCATCAGATTGTACTTGGCACTGATTGTTCAGCTTCTTGGCATGAACATTATCCTCTGCTTCTTCGCCATTATTTTCATTTTCTGCGTTATCGCACATTTCTCTTATGTTTAGGTCATCACATGTTGCAACATCCTAGTCAATGAAAACATAATCACTTCGTCTGCTATATACAACCACACTTCATCTACATTGTTGTAGTCATCATCAACACAAACAGCACAAATGAGCTATTTTAGGATAAAAGAAGTAATTCAGTTTGTAAGTCATATGGATTTGTATTACTTTCAATTTAATTTCGGTGAAGAGAAAATTTTTACAACGATGAATGCAGGGAAACGACTTTTTGAAGAATGATGCTTGCAGTTTTTGTTAACATTATTTAAGTATAACTTATGCAAGGAACTTAGAAAAAAAGATCAATGTCGGAAAACAATGGATGTGGGAATGATAGATCGGAGTTTCACTGTATAGTGTACAAACAATTAGACAATTGTGAAATTGTGGTGATTAACCATTTCTTAATGTTGAGTTTTTACAAAGGAGATGTTTATTAAGGTATGTTAAGAAATTTATGTATAATTTGCTTTATATAATTAACATTTATAATGTTTTGCTTGAAAATTCAGCTATAGTGTAGGTGCTAACGATTTGAAAATTGTGAAATCGTGGTGATTAAAGTTTTCTTAATGTTGAGTTTATATAAAGCAGATATTTATTGAGGTATGTTAAGAAATTTATGTATAAATTGTTTCATGAAGCGCTTTCTCGATTCTTCAGAAAGTGCAATTTATATAAAAATTGAACGCTAGGAAATGGTGAATTAGCTTCTGAAAGAATTTGCCATAAATGTGAGAAGCATTTATGACACTTACCTTGCTTAAAGAAAGACTTAATTATTTGTTTGCATCTGAAATATTTTGCAAACTATAGGTGTTTTTTGCATATATAGAGTTGTCTATTACATGAAAATGTTTTGACAATGGCCTTTTATGTATATCTTTGTTTTTGAAATGAAAATACATCTGAATTACTGTAATTCTCAAAACATAAAGTGGTACTTGCGTATTAACGCCACTGCAGCAGAAGTTGTGCGTATGCGCCAATAAGAGCAATCTCGTTGTTCGCACAGGCACACAGTTATCTTTTCGATTCCATGTTCCTTGTTGTTTGCTGATTTTTGACAACATTTTTTGTGCTTTTTTAGTGTTTTAGTGCCTTTTTAATGCTTTTTTAGTGCTTTTTTAGCTCTCTTTTAATGTTTTTTTTCATTTTTATGACATTATTTTTTTCTGCTTGTGCGAACAATAAAATTCCTGTTTATTGACGTTAAGTTTATTATTTTTAATATAATTAACTTATTTGTATGTGACCCAGTTTGGATAATACATAAGTACTCATTGTTTTACATAAAGCTTAACTGTTGATAAAGCTGTTGTTAAAGCCCCAAATTTTCTTGTTTACCTAATTGTGTATGTAGACTTTATTATGAAGAGAAGGGGGAGGGGAGTTTGTGTGCAATAATACCCATTTTTTTCAAAACCAGTTTTTTTTTTGGGGGGGGGGAGCGATTATTAACCACAGATTTGTTTCCATTTTAACATATTGAATTTGACAAAGTGATGCATTGTTACTTCTGGTAATCTTATTTTTTTTCATTTTTTCTACTTGAAAATGTAGTTTTATTTACATCATTGATGATGTAAACTGAAATTTGAGATCTTGACTCAATTCCATATGTTTTGTAATACAGAAAGTTTAAAAGAGACTTTTTTTTATATTTAAGCAATAATAAAGGGTTGTGTGATGATTTTTAATTGCAATACTTGAAAATTAAAGCAAAGCTGTGTAAAGTTTAAAACTGATGGTATTTATTCCATTTTCGTCCTTTTCCTTAGTTGTAAAATTTGAAAATTTAAGTGCTGATGCAGGTGTGTTCAAAGAGAAAACTGTGCCTAGGGCAAAGTTTCAATTTGGTGCCCCCCTCATCCTCGCACTTGACACTAACCCCCCCCAAAAAAAAATCACTCTGGAAGTGTAAATTTGCCCTCCTCCCCTAAATTTCTGTGCTTGGAGGTGACCCCCCCTCTCCTTTTTCAAGTTGCCGCTAGTGAAATACAATTTGAAATCATTAGCATTGGTTCAATGGTTAGCTGTAAAATTCATCTATGGAATAAGAACAATTAGAAAGTTTTGAAATTGTTATGTTTAAACATTTCGTAAGTTGAGTTTCTACGAAGGAGATTATTAAGGTATGTTCAGAATTTTATGTTTATTTTGTTTTAATGTTCTATGTTTTATACTGTAAAACCACCAAATAAGAAACACTCCAAATAAGGGACACCTTTATTTAAGGTATAAAAGTTCTGGTCCCAGCCCCTTAGTAATGTATTTACCTCGGAATAAGGACACTCAATTTAAGGGGCACCTGAAATTGAAATTAAAGAAGCTGGATTTTGTATTTCAGATAGTGAAGTAGTCTATGGTGAAAATTAAAATACAGATTTTTGTGAAATTATCATTAAGATAGACAGTCATGATGATACAGAGGCATACAACATAATTGAGTAGCATATATTCATCCATAATTCAAATAAAGATACCAGTGCGTTTGTCCCTGGTGCTGAAAATTGTGAGGATAGCTTTAAAAAAGAAGAAGAAATGAAATTTGTGAGATAAAGAACTTAACAGATGCTTTAAGATACATAAAGCAGTTGAATACTTTTTTCGTAAATACTGCTCATAATGAAAGACTAAAATTTGTATGTATGGTAAATGAGCATTTGAGAGTTTGGTAGGGAAAAATTGAAATTTGAAAAACAATCACTTTTGATCAATTAGTATTTCAAGTAAGATTCTTTAAAATGCTGCTGTAATTTTTGCATGTATACAAATACTTAAGTAAAAAATATAAATCTATAACTCTACAAATCATTTATTGTAGTAATTAATTGAAAATGTAAAATAATTCTCTTTTTCTTTTGTGTCTGATTAACGTAATTAATAGTATCTGGGTACATTTAAACTGTACCTTTAATGTTTTGTTATTTTTTATGCCTTTTCTAAATGATTAATTATAAAAAAGTAAAAACTCCAAACAAGGAACTCGATTTAAGGGGAAGAATTCTGGTCCCTTATTCGGAGGTTTCACTGTATTAGCCTTTTATTGTGTCTTGTATGAGAAGTCTGTGCAAGCAAGCAAATGTATTGCTATTTTCTCTGAAAAGGCGAAAATTCATTAGTTATACAAAATAATATACCAGAAAAATGAAATTTTAATGCAAAATGTTTGTTCTATATTTCTAAATCACTTAGTAATATTTTGTTTTACACTATTACTTTTGGTTTACTTTTGGTTTACACTATGTTTTCTTAAAAAATATTGCTGATAGCATATCTATTAGAAATTTTTTGATCCTGTTAATAAATTTATCATTGTTATTATGCATTTGATGAGGTAAAAATGTATCCCTTTTATCAAAGGGTTTGTTCAGGATTCAATCGCGCAGCGGTCACGAGCTCATGAGTCAGGGACATGGAGTGGGTCTTTATCGTGCAGAGAATAAGCGTTCACGATCAGAAAAAGAACAGATCATGAATTTGATTAATTACGGTGCTAATTATATTAACTGTCTCTTACAAATAAAGGTGAGTTATATGGCCGAATGAACAGTGCACTGAACTCAAATTCAGAAGTTATGGGTTCGATTTTTAAAAATTATTATTGGGTGCTTTATATTAATAAATAAGATATTTTCGGCAAAGATAAATTTTTATATTAATAATACAAAATAATTCAAAAACTCAAATCAAATAATGACATTCAGTGATGACAGAAAAAAGATATCATTTAATGTGACAAACTGATATTTAGAGATGTTGGGAAATATTGGCCAACATTGCCAAATATTACAAAATAATATTCATGAAATATCTTTTGAGGGGGTTCATTTTAACACTGGTCAATAGTGTATTTTGATAATGGCCGATATCTTTGTGCTATCTTGGTTATTTTATATAACCTAAAAAAACTAATGATATCAATACAAAAACCCTTAACGGGTTAAAAAGTGGTGACGCCGCCCTTTATCTTATTGCTATAGGAATTTTAAATATGGGTTTTAAAAATAATGATATCAAATTTTAAATGACGCTGTGTTATTAATTAATGAGGATGTGTATCTATATTATTTATTTCATCATTTTATTTTTGTTTTATAAATTTAAAAGGATGTATCAGAATTTATTGATGCTTTATCATTCACATTTCTTATAAATTTAAAATATGAGTTTTAAAAGGTATGATATCAAAATTTAAGTGACGCCTTGATGCAACTTTAAACGATTTATTTAACCCTTAGACTACCAAAAAAAAGTATATGCAAGAACTACCATTCGGGTACATTGGACCCATATGTAAAATATATAGGATTTCAAAATATACAAAACACCCATTTATCTACAATGAATATATTTGTTATTAATGCACCTTATACGATATATAAAAGTGATATATATAGTAATAAAGTAATATATATAGTAATAGAGTAAGAAAGTAACACATACAGTAAGAAAGTAATATATATAGTATATTATAATGACTACAAAACGTTTTTCATCATAATAAAATTATTCTGTACATGAAGTACAAATAACTACGGAATGTTCTGCGCAAACATTTTTCGTACACTTCTTGCATAATGTTCGTGTTTTTCGATCTTTTTTAGAGGGACAAATATGACATCTTGATTTTTTTCGTGGCGGTTCAAAACTATTTGCGTAAAGTTGTTCTGAAGTAGATGTTGAGACGGCGATACCTCCTTCACCTACTAATTCTTCTGCAAGTTGAATAATGAAATTACGCCTTTTTTTCATTTTCGGATCACATTTAGCATTCAGTGACAACCATATTATGTATGCATTCATCGCACTTATATCGATCATATTATAAAATACAATCAAAGGCCACCGACGTGTCATGCGTTTCACACTATATGTTCTTGCCATTTTGTCCATCGTATCTACTCCGCCTTTGGTTTTATTATAATCTAGGATTATTTGTGGCTTTTTTTCTAAGCTGTTGTCAATATCACAAGTGTTATGCATTGTGCTTAGCAAAGTAACAATTCTACCTTTTCTGGGACAGTAAGAGATGATCCAAATAAAAGTAGAATATACAGAACGATGTTTTGGATTTGTGAACACAGCGGGTAATTCAGGTTTATTTTTTCGAATTGTTCCAATAAGAGATAATTTTTTTGAAGTAAGATGTGTTGCTAATGCATATGACGTAAAAAAGTTATCACATGTAATATTACGACCAGAATTTTCAATTTCCTTCGTCAATCTTTTAACTACATTTTCTCCCTGATGAGATTCTCTTACTTCATTTTTGCCTGTATATAGTTCCAGTTTCCAAGCATACGATGTTACGCTGTCACAAATAACCCAGAACTTCAATCCATACTTTCCAGGTTTAGATGGCATATACTGACGGAAAGGACATTTTCCACGAAAAGAAACTAATTGCTCATCGACAGTCATAGACCAATTAGGAATATAAGGGTCTTGTAAATAGCTATTCCACAATTCAAAGCATTCTCTTATTGGTTCTAATTTATCAGTTGATCTTCTTTTACGCCTCTCAGCAGCATCATCAAATCTTATGACACGTAATATACTTGTGAATCTATTGGGACTCATAATGTCCCGAAATATTTGTCTTCCATTTTTTATGCTCCAAAGTTCGCTTACTGTTTCATTTTTCGATTTATATACTCCAATAAGTAATAAAAGTCCGATGAATTTTTTAAGTTCTATAATATCTATAGGTTTCCACTCTTTATCGAATACTCTATTGCCTTCCGCGTTTGTCCATTTTACTATAATTTCCAAAAGTCTTTTTCGGAAATAGATAAGACATGAGGATGATATGGAATCCACTTCACGATTTGCAAATCTTGAAGGTCCAGATTTTTCACGTAAAATATTGATTTCAGTACGTCTTCCTTGTGGTCTGGCAACTTCATTCTTATACCAGATCTGTGAATTATTTTTGGAAACAAAAGTAGAATGTGAAGTACTTGTGGTTGCTACATTTACTTCATTGGAATCATTATCAGATTCTGAGTAGGAATCAGAAATTTCATTATGTATTTCAACATAATCTACTTCACCTTCACCAGACGACAGATTTTCATCATCGGTGTCGAATTCTGTATCGTCCGGATTTTCCATAATTTTTTGAATTTCCTCTTGAGTCAATACTTTTTTTCTGTTCATCTTCAATTCAGTTTGTAACAAAAAATAAGTTAGGAAATAAGAAAATGATGAATATTTGTAAAATAAAAAAGCACGTACAAACTACACTTATTACTTGTCTTCAAATATCAAAACCTATTTTCAATGAAAAGACTCAAAAACATCAATAGACACCATTCGCTCACTAACTGTGTCTGTTGATAAATGACTCTCTGAACCAGAAGTAACCTTTTATATATAGAGCACGAAGTTTACTAGATCAGTCTAGAATGTTCTCAAAACTTCATTATAAAGTCGCCAAATTTGGCGAGATTGGTGCTAAAAATCCATCGCCAAATGGGCGATAAACAGCCAATTATGGTAACCCTCTTCCTCCTCATGATTTATAGCAACCCTAGAAAAAGAAAGCAACAGTATATTACGTTTGTTTTAATGTTGGTCCAATAGACCCGCGTGGTAAACAATGAAACAAATTAAAAATAGGTAAAAAATTTCGAATAAAATTTTAATCGCAATTGCATATACATAGAGGAGACAATTGCAGGAAAAGTCATGTAATCGCAAAACTTTGAATGCTATTTTTCATGAGAAAAATTTACATTAAATATTGCTGTCAGGTCCAATGGACCCGTCTGGTAGACGGAAGGTTAAAAATTCATTTTAAATTTTTTATGGTTTGGCTAAATAATTAATGCATCTAATTAAAACTTTTAGTTTCACAATAAATTTTTAAATATATTACTCTCACTGAACCTATACAATGCACTGAAATGTATTTATGAATAAATTGATTTATCTTTTGTATCATGCTATCCAAAAATAAAAGTAAAATTTATGTTAATATTTTCTTTGCGTCATTGTATCCAAACTAAGCAAAATGTAAGCAAATGGATAATATGACGCGAAGAAAATATTAACATATTAATTTGTTATACTGGAATATACTGTTATACTCTGATATACTATACTCAAAGAGCGATTGAAACACTTATGCGTTTTCAAATTAAGTATATTTTCTATTGCTGTTAAGTCAGAAATTTTTACCTCACCCATGAAAAGAGTTTCAAAGTTTAGTCATGTATGTATATCTTGTTTTATAATTTGGTGACACATCTTGAGTCAGTTATGACTGATATTTATAAATAATGAAGTTAATAGCAAATAGAGAGTGCCTTATTTGAGCTGGTACAGCTCAAATGAATGAATGTAATTTTGGAAATCGCCTAAGGTAGACACGAGATTCTGGAAATACGGATAGTTTAGTACCATTAATAGTTGCAGATGCACAGTCGCCAGTCGCCACGTAGCCACAAAACTTTTTGACTTGTCGACTAATTTTCGGCGTCGGAATAATTTTACTAACTTTCGGAGGTGTTTATTTTTTTATCCCGACTGTACATATACATTTGTATATGTACTAAACAGTATGCTAAAATTTTAGTAAGAAATTTTTGCAAGCGAAATGTTAAGATGGAATTCATTTAGAAATAACACGCTGAAAACTATTAAAATCGCACTACCCAAAATTTATTCCATAGGTGTTCTTGCATTCAGTTTTTGTTTAAGATTGTACTTTATTATATTTATATTTTACATATATAAACTTTTAGATTACTTTTTAAATATAATTGAGATTAAAAAGGTCGTAATTTATTTTTTTTATCTAAAGATTTCAAGCATATTTTCTTTAATTCTTACGAATACTTTTGCGCTGCGATATATGGTATGCAATTGTGATATATTTTGCATTGCGATACTCTGCGGAATTTATCGAATATGCGTTACACCAAAATATCCATAATTGTCAATTTCTTCTTATTGTTATTATTTTTTTAATCCCCAAAAGAACCGGAAACAGTGTTTGAGTGGTACATTCTTCTGTTTGTTTTTTAAATATTTAATCAAAAGTTCTGTGGTCAGCTGAATACCTTAAAAAATTTGCCGTTAGTTTAAATTTTATGGTATCGGAATTGTCATGAAATTGAAGCATTTTTTTCTTTTTTGAAAATTTTACCCTTGCGGTCTAAAACAAATTCAAAATTACAATGATGGACCTCCCCCCCCCCCCCCATCGCCTCTTGTCACATGTCACGCTATATTACATGAACATATACTTGCAGTTTAGAAACAAAGCCTCATGTTATAGATAATATTTCAAACTTTATTTTTAAACTTTAACTATGTGTTATAATGACATTTGTGGGCCTAACATTAAAATGATTCAAGTAGTTATTTTGTATGATGTAATTTTAAGATTTATAACAAAAAATATAAATAATATAGAAAAGCAATAAAATATTAATTTGAAAGAGGTTCTGAAAACAGTAGTAATTTGGGGTTTGAAATGGAATTTAATGTATTGGGCTTTTTAAATCTTATCTTTATTTAATGAACACAAATACATGAATTTCAAAATAACCTCAATATTTAATTTGCTGATTTATAATGCATTTTATTTTAACCAAAAATTTGTGACGTCACATTTCTTCTTACCCCCTTCCACCCCTTGTCACAAACTATCACAATTTCATGAACCCTTTCCTCCACCTCCAAGCATGGCATCATTTGTATACGGCCTCTTAGTTATTAATATTTAATAAAATAATTCTAGTCTTAATCTTTTTATCGCCTTCAAAGAAGGTTGCGCTATCTTATCTTCACGCTGAAGGTCCTGCAGGTACATCTTGCACCTTGATAAAGAACTTGATTACGCCGAAAATACTGTCAAATTGTTGCCGAGATTTTGTTTATGCAGTGCTGTTAAAAATACATAACAACATAGCAAAATAACATCGCAAAAGCAGATGTATTCCTGATTAAAATTTTGCGGCTGAATAAATATGTCTTTCTTCGCAATTTCGTCGTTTTATCTTATGCTTATCATCAATATTGCCGATTTCAGACACATTTACACTATGAAAAAGTCTGTTAAATTTACGGCAAGCCATAAAAAAATCCTTAAAATTATATGTAATAAAAAAATTACATCTAATTTTACTGTAGTTTTACGGCAAAAACTGCTGGAAACATTGCTGCCAGTTGTTTTTGCTGTAAATTTAATGGATTTTTTTTACTGTGTTTAAAATTATTAAAGAAAACAGCCAATAGTTTCATCCCCATTTTATCATCAATCGATTCTTTTCTATCATCCAGACACGTGTTTTATCACTAGAGTTAAAAATATGTGTTTTGTGGTGATTCATGCAAATGTATTTTAATATCTCCAATGTAACAAAATTAAATACAAGGTCATTTTCACAATTTAAATAATACCGCAATTAAATTAATGTTAAATTAATTTTTTTTGAGTTACATTTTTTTTTCAATAACAGTTATTAAAACTTTTACTGAAATAGCAATAAAGCCTAATTATAATGAAACAAGCATTATTTCTTTACCGAAAGACAATCCTAATGTGACAAAAACTAATTTCTGCTTACAAAGACAATCATGCAAAACAATTCTTAGAAAAACAATTATTGTATCAAAAAGTTTTTATCCACCCCATTAAAGAGTTTTATAAACTAATTGCACGAAAACAAATTACACGCAATTAATTGATAAGATATAAACGAAACAATTCATTAAATTAAATGATTTAATTAAAATAGCCTTTATGCGAAAAATAAAGAAAGATTTCAAATACAAGTGCACTTTTTCATAAACAAGAACCGCAAATTTGCAATTTACAATTGTTTCCAGTTATTTTCAGAAATGTAAAACATTAAAATAATGACTTTGTTTAAGAAGAAAATTAATTGTTTTAAACATCTTTATTATATAAATTACTGAATATTTATTCTTTTTGCTTTTTACTTACCCCTCATACGTAGTATAGGGTAAGTCTTGCAATTGTTTTGAAAATCGAAAAACAAAATTTGACGGATTTACACGTTTTGGATACTGGAGATTCCGAAAAACATATTTTTAGAAAAAAAAATTTGCTGTCCGTCCGTCTGTGTGTGTGTCTGTCTGTCTGTAAATACTCTATCTTCCGAATAAATTGAGTTAGAGACTTGAAATTTTGTATGCGCTTAGTATGTAAGAATGGGACGAAGCCTATTTAATATCAATAACCTCGATTATCCGGAACTTTTCGTTCTGATGAAAGGTATAAAAAAAATTCGATTTTTTTTATTTTATGGTATGGACGTAAAAGGAAATAAAATAACACATATTATGCATAAAGAACGAAGTCGATCGTATTATTAGTTGTCGAGATATTTTTAATTCTGTTTTCCAAGTCTTCGATTTTTCATGACCCTGTATTTCATACAAATTTCAATTCAAATATATATTTTAATTGGAAATGAGACGCTTAATCCGATGCAATGGCTTTTAGTAAATATTATTATTAGTTTTGGAGATATAAGGATGTTTCTTTTATGCAATTCAGTATTACTTGAATAGTTTGGCGTTTTATATAATTTGTTCATCAATTGGTTCATCATAAATTGGTTCATCAGCAATTCATTAATAGAGCACGATTATGTGTTGAAAATACTTAAATATACGTGTAAATTTTGTTTTGGAACTGTAATGCATTTTATAAATAGTTTACAAATGTTTTGTTTTCATGTACTATGCTTCTTATTCTCTGCTTATGCGCTTCTGCTTTTCTGCTCTATTCTCTGCTTCTTACCATGATGGGTAAGTATTACAGTGCCCCCCCCCCCCAACGACTAGTTTTTTTGTGTGTCAGTTTGTTTTACATAATTTGGTCAAATTTGCACTACGTTAATTATTCCAATAAAAACTGGAAAATGTAACATTTCATATGAATTGCTAGTTTTAAAATTGGTTTAATGTTAAGAATGATTCATTAAATACTACATTTTATAACGTTTCACCTATATTTAAGATTACGATTAAAATTATAATACATATTTGAGTATAAGTTAGATGTGTGTGAAAATTAGGAAAAAAATACTAAGGTGATTTATTTTCTAAATATTAAAAATGAGAAATACAGTGGGTATAGGTTAATGAACTGTCAGGTAAACGAACACTTTCGCAAAGGCTATTAATCTGGGCATGCGGCCACATATTCAAAATTATAACTCTGTTTAGTGGTAAAAACTAACGTTAAAAACTGACTTTATAGAGAAATACAAACTTAAATGCAAAAAATGTATCATTTCATAATAAACATTTCACTTAAACAAGACAATCTTTAGCTTTATACACAGTATGTCGTTAAATATTTCACAGTTTTTAGATGTCATGAAATCTTCTGTTTCATTTTGTTGAAAGAAGATTCTTTGCTGGCAACACTAGCCATCATATTCTTTAGAACGTTCCATTTACTTTGTCAATTGAATATTCATACAGCTTCGTTGCCTTTTAAACTCGAAAACTGAGTTACACACGTGATGAAGCGTCGGTAACATTCAGAAATTTATTTGCAAGATAAATTTTTTAATACTTAATAAATATATTTTTACGGTTCAATTACATTTTCTATTAAAACAAAATCTTAAAACCTAAACCCCTTTTATACATGGGAAGTCAGTCGCAACATTCGCGATTTTGACATTCGGGAAGTTTTCGGTGAATCTAACTCTTGCAAATGTGAAAGGATTACTGTATATATCCGCGAAAATAGTCCTTCTTGTATACTTACACTGTAGAAAAAAAATCCGTTAAATTTACGGCAAAAACTCCTGGCAGCAAAGTTTTTGCCGTAAAAAATGCAGTAAAATAGGATATTATTTTTTTACTACATCTAATTTTACTGCAATTTTTATGGCAAAAACTACTGGCAACATTACTGCCAGCAAATATTGCAGTAAATTTAACGAATTTTTATTTTACAGTATAGTTACTTAGCTGGTGTTTCAAATCCTATAATTGCTTGAAAAAAAATTAAAACTAAGACATGAAAATTGGTAGAAACTTAATGTGGCGTAATTAAACAAGGACACTTTAGTAGAGATTTAATAAAATGCAATAAAAAAATTAACGAAGAATTTTAATACATATGCAGTTTTTTTTAAATTCACATTTAGTTGAACATTTGAACACTGAAATACAGTAATTTCGCCAGCATAAAAAAAAAAAAAAAAGAAAAGGTGAACCGTTCTCTTTTATCCACCTTATGTCAGCTATATCCAATATTCAGTCCAACTATAATATCCAGTTTTCATCTGCCTATTCAGCGTTTACCGTAACTTTCTAAACACTGAAACAAACACTGGTTTTTTTTTCTAAAATTTTGTATGCATCAGTCATGCTTTTGACATAAATACTTGTATAAAGGTATTTCCACTGGGTTATTTCTTTTTTCTTTTTAAATATTTAATGGCAAAATTATAATAACTTTCAAGAAACAAATATATTTTTTTCGTAATATGCAAATATTTTTCGTCTCTTATGAAAATATTTATTTAACGTTTGGCGAGCCTCTTGTCAGTTTGGATTCAGCTGTGAAAAACTCGTAAGAACTTTTTCAATATTTTACGAAACGAGAAAATAAATAAGTCAATATTTGAAGAAGAAATAAATGGGCGACATGTTTTTATTCTAAAAGGGGTTTATTGATAGCATAATATAACTACATGGAATTAATTTATGTGCAATAACTGTCAATAAAAACAGAATTTTTATTAAAAGTTGTTGTAACAGTAAAAATAAATAAAAATATAAAAATTATGTTCCAAGCATAGATTATGAAACACTTTCACAGACATTCAAAACAATGTAATAAAATTGCACCGTTTGATGTAATAAAATATTATATTTAATTCAACATTATGGAAATGCAAAACAAATGTGAAAACCTAATTTCAGCCGTTTCAGCTTCACTTTGAAAGTTATCCGAATTATTTCAGCAGTTCTGTAGATGATATATAGATTTGTATCTATTTACTACACTCATGTAAAAATTAAATTATATTAGGGTAATGAATATATCTCAGTCTAAAATGCCAATTCAGCAATTTCAGCTAATAATGGGAATGTTATGTGAATTGTTTTGCGCTACAATGTATATGTGTTAGAGAATTCTTATACAACGCATGCAAAAAATGAATTAAATTTAAAGTGCATGCCAAATTTTAAAAAGTACTTCCAATCATTATTACTCAAACACAAGTACTATAACCAATTTAGTTTGTGCGTTCCTGTAAATAAACGAGAAATGTTATGAATACCCTATTCAAACAATTCCTAATCTTGATTATTGGTGCACGACTCACATTTAACACTTTCCGGTACACTGTGGCCAGTCCGGTATACCTAATATTAATTCCAAACTTGCAAACGGCACCAATAATATTTTAATAAAATTTTACTTTTACTGTGAAAGCTTAAATTAAGGGGCTTTTTATTTCTCAAAAACTTGTTTATAAATTCCGGTGTCAGTCGATAATTTCGCATTTTACTAACAGAATTTGCCCGTTCCGGAAAGGGTTAAGGAAAAAAACTCATCTAACAAAATGATGTATCTTATAATAGTATGAGAAATTTTTAATGACTTCTATAAAACTATTCTATCTTATAAGAAGGACAAATTTTCGTTTGAAAAATGCACTATCAACAAAATGAAGAATTGGCAATCTCAAGTTATGTGTAAGTTGTTAGTAATGGTTAAAACAAGAAATATAATGGCAAAATATGTTTAATTACTAACAGAACACAGCTTTACAATCAGTGAGATTTATGACACTGGTGTTTACATTAAGGCCATCTATATCGGAGTATAAACAGTTTTTTTCCGTACTTGTTTCTCCAAAACATCAAAGTAAAAAAGCAGGCTCACACAAGTATATGGTCGGATTCATAAGGGATGAACCTCATTTTATTTTGACGCTAGCGTACATCGGTGTGCACGCCTGTTGCTAGGGAGATGGTGGGAGGCGTTGACTTATATATTGACATATAAAGGCTGGAAAAAAGCATTGGGCACAAGCGAAGGTACATGAAGGATGTCTGGAAGATTCAACACTATAACACGCACAGCCACACCTCCTTCATCCTGGTCGCTTACCTGGGTCGGCTGAACTTTCTAATTGTCCCACATTCTTCCTATAGTCCAGACTTGTCGTTCCCTGACTTCTTGTTTCCGCGCTTAAAGTCAGTTCTGAAAGTTAAGCGCTTCAACTCGATCGAGGACATCTAAGAAAATGTCAAGATAGCCTTTGAAGCCATCTCGGAACAGGCCTACATGGACGCTTTCGAGTTATGGAAATGCCAATCACAAAAGTGTATTGATGCAAGAGGTACCTATTTTGAAGAATACTAGGCAAATGTACAAATTCGGTCAATAAATCTGTTCCTTTGAACAAAGGATCAATTCTTATGAATCCGACCATGTATGTCGTGTTGAACTTTATCAAGGACCCCAAAGTTGCTTTACATACTTTTGGATATTCTACTCCGATGTTCATTATAAAGGGAATTAAGAATTTTCCAGAGTTATTATAAAGATTTCTCTATTAAGACATATATCACAAGGAAGTCATAACATAATTCCAACAAACTGTTTAAGAAAACATTGTCTTTACACAAAGTCTTAATTTAAGCTAATAATTTTTATGATTATTGCGTTTGTAAAATTTTGTATTAGTTATTTTTTTTTAAACTAATGAAATAAAAGTGATATATTTTGTGATATAAACCGGGATTTTTCTGCGATCCACCAGTGGTTCGTGATCCATAGCTTGGGAACCACTGACCTATTCTATTGTAATTTTCTTGTAGTAAAATTTAATGTTTTATGAAAGTTTAAAGATATTGAAAAAGCTTAGTAACACTAAAATACTCTGCAAACAGTTTTTGCTTACATACTGAAATGTGATGGAATTCGTTAGAGTATCCCTGTTGAATGAACTATTTTTCTCACATATTTCATACACAATATCAAAATACATTGGTGACTCCAAAACACTTTTATCAATTTTATGAAAATCAAAGTATATTTACATGAGTTAAAACATGTACAGCCGGATAAGATAACTAAATGCATTAATCTTTTGAGACCTGATATATCCTGTACGATACACAATTTTTTTCCTTGTATATAAATGATTTTAAATATTGGTGCGAATGAAGTCTAACTAATAGCATAATTAAACATAATAGAAATTTATTTCTTATAATAGATTTTTAGCAGCTACGTGATAAATACAAGTAACTTGCAGCAGAAATATACCAAATGTGAAAAATGAAAGCGTAGATGATTTTTCTGTGCATTACGATACCATTTGAAGAGTCCATTGGCAATTAAAAAGTATTAAATAAATGATTATTTTATGTTTTCTAATATTTTTGCAAAAAAAAAAAAAAAAAACTTAAGAAATTGTAAAAGAATATACTTTTTAAATATACATGTATCATAAAATTTTATGTACAAAAACTGGAATTTAAATTCTTTGGTTGTTCAGTCTATCTCAGTTATTAGATTTTTAATATAAATCTACAGTTTAAATTTTAAAAAGACATATATAAACCCTGGGGTCTAAAAAAGTTTTAAATTTTTTGGAAAATTTTAAAAAGATCTGTACCACCTCATAAGTTAAATTAAATATTTTAAAAAAAATAAGCATTCTAAATTTTTAACTTGTTTGTCAATTTAGCTCTGCGATGTACATTTTAATTATTTAGTAATAATATTGTTTATTTGCAAAAGAAAACATTTTGTCTCAAGCTTATACAAACTTTTCACAAATTTATTCTTTAATTTAATATTCATGACGGCTTTACAAATATAAACCCTAATAAAAATTTCATAATATATCTGTGTGTAATATTTACGACATACCGTTTCTATTGGGTACTTTTTTTCTGTGAGCATTTTTATAATCGAAAATAATAATAAATTTCAAAGAAAAGCTGACTTTTTTCTAATATGCAAATTTCTGCTTTCGCGCTAAAATTATTTGCTTAAAGTTTTGAAATCCTTTTGACAATATGGGGGTACTTATTAATAATTTTGATAAGCAATAATTTTGAGAAAAATGTAGAAACATTTTTTCTTCAATGTTTAACAAGAGATGTATATTTGAAAAATGAAAAAGTATTTGTTAAATTAAATCTATTATTTTATAGCAAACATTCAAAATAAATAAATACTACTTTGTAACATATGTTACACAGCATTGCCTTTCCATAATGTTAATTTGTGAAACAATTATGCAGGCCTGTTATTAGAAGTACACTGTAAAAAAAATCTGCAAAGGTACTAAACCTTATCTAGAAGTTTGGGATTCCAAGAACTTTTCCTGTAACGGTAACAGCAAAAAATCAAGTTTCAGAATCGATTACATGAATTTTTCCTGTTATCGTTATATGAAAAGTTCTTGGAATCCCAGTTTCCTAGAAAATGTTTAGTACCTTCACAGATTTTTTTTACAGTGTATTGCTTGAAAAAAGTTTTTACATGGATTTTGTTGTATGTGCACTAGTAATTTCACTGTAATCTTCCACCAAAGTCCACATATTTGTGATACATTTATAGATGGAATCTGAAATACGTATTACACAGTAAAAAAAAAAATCGGTAAAGTTACTAAACTTTTTCTAGGAAACTGGAATTTCTATAACATTTTATGTAATTGTAACAGAAAATTCATGTAACAGAAGCAATTACATACATTTTTGCTGTTACATAAAAATTTCCGAAAATCCTAGCTTTCTAGAAAAAGTTTAGTAAATTTACCGATTTTTTTAACTGTGCAATTTTGGACAGTTTGAAACAAAATAATTCCTATAAAAGTGCAGTAAACTCTGTCAAAGGCAGAATCAATTGGGAGCGGGAGACTTTTCTGTTGCAGAAAATATTGCACTCTAGACACCTTTTAGGAAAGAAAAAATAAAAATAAATGCAAATTTACTAAAATTTTTCTAGTAAACTTGTATTCCAAGAACTTTTCATATAGCGATAACAGCAAAATTTCATGTATCCGAGGAAGGTTACACAAGTTTTTGCTGCTACCATTACATGAAAAGTTCATGAAATGTAAGTTTACTCGAGAAAACGTATTAACTTTACAGATTTTTTTACGTTGTATGTCTATACATTTCCAATGGCATAAATATTTTTTCGAATTAAGCAGATTTCCCTCTTATACAAAGTCCGCCTTACAGAGGGTTTATTGTAACAATCAACAATTTCAAACAATCGCAACAAAATATCTTTAATATATTGAATCCTTTCAAGTGCTTATAAAAATTAACTTAAATGTAAGACATTATATTTTCAACAAGAAACAAACTTTCAAAGATATCAATTCTGTCTGCATGGATTAGTTTCAGAACAACTTATGACTAACATTTCAAATAATTACACGCCGTATAGTATTATTTATTTAAATACTTTTTCTTTCTCTGTAAAAGAATAATGAATTATACCTACTGCAAATTAAGATTTTTATTTTGCTATACCTTATTCACATTTTTCGTTATTATTATTAGTTTAAGGCAATTTTAAGAAAATTTTAGACGTCTTTGAAAATTTTAGACGTCTTTGAAAATTTCGACCAATTAAAAAATATATTTTTACATTTGAATACATATTAATACGTTTGAAATAGATAAAATCTAACTTACAAGGAAGGCCGCCTTACTGGGCATACTCCGAATATATCGAAATAAATACTAGTGAAACTATCATGTATGTAATAAAGGAATAGTTACATTTAGCGGCGGAATTTCAGTATAAAGTCTGTAAAAATATATAATACTTTCGAATAGTTGGCGCTAAAGTAAGAAAGCGACATGCGAATTGGCCCTCAGGAGTCCAAAGCAAACGATTTTAAATAATATGAAAATTCATCGTTGATTGTCAGAATGCGTAGCGTTTAATTAATTTAAACTTAATCAATGAAAAACTTAATTACTTTTTTTAAAATTACACATAGATGCTACTTATTGCTTTCGTTATTTACTTTCATCACAAAAAAAATATTTTCTACATTTTACAAGATACAAATATATATATTTTAAATTACGGCAATCTTGCATTTTATTTTTAATTATTCTATTTGTTTATTTTATTCTTTTCAAGTACACTGTAAAAAAAAATCTGTGAAGGTACTAAACATTTTCTAGGAAACTGGGATTCCAAGAACTTTTCATGTAATGATGACAAGAAAAATTAATGTAATCGATTCTGAAACTTGAATTTTTGCTGTTACCGTTACAGGAAAAGTTCTTGGAATCCCAGTTTCCAAGAAAAAGTTTAGTGTCTTTGCAGATTTTTTTTTACAGTGTACCAAATACCATTTACTTAAGAATTTTTTAATTTTGCAGCAATATATAATAAGTTACTGCTCTTTCTTTTTATTATTGATTTGAATGAAGTTTTTCAATTGCTTTATTCTACAATCCAATATATTTTTAAATTTTATATTAATTTTTGCTGTGCTGTATTAAAATAAACTCCACATGAAGAATTCTGTCATTATCACCAATCGGTGATAAACCGCCAAATAAACGATAATTTTTTTTACGGACGCTCTTTAAAGGTTCTGCCAAAAATTATTTTCATAATCATATGTATCCATATGAGAAGAACATTCTGTATTTTTTTCAGATTTTTCTGAGTATGCCCGCATGGAGATCTTCCTTGTTAGTATAAAAATTTCAGGCACATATTCTCAGCAGAAACACGATGCATGTTGAACGCCATTCTTGAATTCACACTCCTTGATTTAATCAGTAAGGAATTTCAAAAATCTTTATATACTAGAGCTTTGGATTCATGGTGTTTAAAAAAAAGCAATTTTAAAATACACTTTTTATAGCATATTTATTGATATTTTAAAAATGTACATTAAAAAAATACAATGTTATAATAAGTAAAGCCGATAAATTTGTAACAAAGAAAGGAAATGTATTTCTTGATATGATTGCATCCATTCTTTTTATCTGAAACGAAATAAGAAGAAAAAAATTTTAATCATTAAGATAGTTGTTATGTAGCCCTTGCCTAAAAGAAAACAGCAAAAAAATAAAACAGGCTTTTTGAAAAAAGGCATGTTTCAACTTCGTACTTTCTTTTAATAAAAAAATCATACGAACATGATTGCGGTGATAGAAAGTTTTACAATTAAGGTTGGTACAAAATTTAGAGTAAATCGGTTATATAAAACTTGAAGAATCATGTCAAATATGTTAAAAAAATAATTTTGAAAAAAAAAACGCAATTATGTTGTATTATGAGAAAAATATACACTGGTTTCCAAAAATTAAGGAAAAATCACAAAAATAGCGATAACTCGTTCAAAAAGAAAGCAATCCGTATGAAATTTGGATATTTTGTTAAATAAAATATGCTGAATAAAAATACCAAATGCAAATCAGTGGCGCTGCAATCGCATTGCGTCATCCGTGAGGCACATAAAAATGCACGTTAGAGAGTAAGGCTGCAGTTGTCGCTATGATAGTGATATTATAAATCTAGGATAGCCAATTCATTACAATGACTGCCAGGCATCATTTGCCAGCAGAACTGAAATTTAGAGCTATTGGGAGATTGGAGGCAGGGCAAAGTCAGGCAGAGGTGGCTAGATGGCTAAATGTGAGTCCTTCGGTGGTTCATAGACTTTGGTAACAATTTGAAACCACTGATTCGTGTTCAAGAAGGTTAAGCCAAGGACGACCAAGGGTTACGACAAGCGCCGATGACCGATATTTGCGGTTATGTGTACGAAGGAATAGAACCACAACCCCATCTCACCTTAGATCTTGCCTTGCTGCAACCACTGGAAGGTTGGTGTCAATGTCTATTGTGCGTAGAAGGCTTCACGAAGGTGGACTTTACGCGAGGTGACCAGCAATTTTTGTGCCGCTCACCTCAAGTCACTTGAGGGAACGTTTGATGTGGGCACATCAACATGTCCACTGGACGGTTGATCAATGGAGGCGTGTTCTCTTCACGGATGAGTCCCGGTTTAGCCTCCAAAACGATAGTAGGCGTTGTTTGATTTGGAGAGAACAGGGAACACGCTATCATCCATCAAACATTCGTGAAAGAGATTCATACGGAGGAGGCAGTGTCTGCGTTTGGGGTGGTATCTCTTTGGGTGGACGCACAGATCTCCATGTCTTTCCACGTGGAACCGTGAATGTTCACGTCTATAGAGATGACATCTTTGATGCTTATGTGCGACTTTATGCCGGTGCAATAGGTAATGATTTCCTGTTACAGGACGACAACGCTAGACCGCACAGGGCTCGCATCGTGGAAGATTATCTTCAGCACCAGACAATTCAGTACATGGAATGGCCAGCTCGATCACCGAACTTGAATGCCATCGAGCATGTTTGGGATGCTTTAGGGAGACGTGTCGCTGCTCTCAATCCCCCTCCTCTGACCCTTGCCACGCTTACAACTGCTTTGGAAGAGCAATGGCTGTTACTTCCCAGTGAACTCATCTTCCGCATAATTGACAGTATGACACATCGCTGTATGTGCTGTATTGCTACTAGGGGTGATCATATGGCATATTAAAGATACTTTTTTTATACCAAACTAGCAAATTGATTTTGTTAATTTTATAATTATGCTATTTTTTGAAACACCATAATTGTCTGGTAATTTCTTTTCATGTGATTTTATACCTTACTATGCGTTGTATATTGTGGCTGAGTTTCTTTAAAATCTACATATAATATTTTGAATTATCACTATTTTTGTGATTTTTCCTTAAGTTTTGGAAACCAGTGTACAATTACCATTCTGATGTGAAGAAAATACAGATTCAAATGATTTATACATGATTCCACTTAAGACAAGACAAATCGTTGTAGTACCAAAAATGATATAATACTCAGGCATTGCCCACCGTCTGTTGTCCGAATTGCTCCGACTTGACGGGCTTAGATGCTGAATCACTAAAATAACTATAATTCCTTTTATTATTGGAATTTTAACACTTTCTGTTCAGCGTATTTCTTAATAGCCTAAACTATAAGAATCTATCAAAAATAAAGCTATTTTTCCAATATTCTAAAATCTAATCAGCCCATTAAAAATGTAAATAAGTTTGTTCAGATAATCAGAATAGATAAAAATAATCGGTAACAAATGCAGTTTAAGATTTAACTATTCACAGAATTCCTAAAATATTATGCTCCTATAAAATATATCTGTCAAGGCAAACACTTAGTAATAGAAGAAAAATAGAAAAATCAACTGCCTACACTGTAAAAAAAATCTGTAAAAGTACTATACTTTATCTAGGAAACTGGGATTCCAAGAACTTTTCCTGTAACGGGTAACAACAAAAACTCAAGTTTTAGAATCGGTTACATGGATTTTTCCTGTTATCGTTACATGAAAAGTTCTTGGAATCCCAGTTTCCTAGAAAATGTTTAGTACCTTTACAGATTTTTTTTTACAGTGTAGAAAATATTACAACAACTTAGATTGTAAAATAAAATAAAATAATAGCAAACTGTTCAATACGCATTTAACCACTTAAGGTGCAACACTAGGCACAGAAAAAGACCCGGATGATAATGTAAAGTCTATGGGGGCGTTCTTTTCAAATATTTCGCTCAAAATTTAATATTTTTACATGATTTGTTTTGCACAAGATAGCTGAGGACGATCCACAACCTGCCTAGTTTTTACTTTTTTAGTTTTGGTTTCAGATTTAAAAAAAATAATTTTACTTTCGAAACCCGTTTAAACCGGTTCTGAAATTGAAACTATCGTAATATAAAAAATGTATATGCAAAATCAAAAAAGTAAAAACTAAGCCTGTTGTGGATCGTCCTCAGCTAACTTCTGCAAAAAATCATGCAAAAATATTAAAATATGAGTAATATATTGGAAAAGAGCGACCCCATAGACTTTACATTATCATCCGGGTCCTTTTCTTTACCTAGTGAGGGGCCTTAACTGATTAATATTTGTGAAAAAAACACTTTAAAATAAACCCTATTTTTTCATGTTTTTTACAGAATTTCTAATCCTTTACCACCGGTTTTTTAAAACACAAGTTTTTGCCTAGTTGAATCAGAAAAATGCTCTGTTTAAATAATGGAAAATTTACAATAAAAAAAATACTGGTGGGACATCATGATTGTAATGTGGGTGCCCGTATGTGGTTCCGGCAAATCGTGATTGACAAATACAGGTTGCCTGTTTGACGTATGGGTAAAACAAGGAAGCGGTTAATAAACTTCTTTTTTCCTGGAGATTTTCGATACAAATTTTTCCTTTTGGTTATTAAAACACATTATTTTAGTGGCTGAAAGATGTAAATTAACACTTTAAAAGAAGTAATATGTTTATCTTGACTATGTACATGATTCAGTTACATGATGATTATGTTTTTATTTAAAAAAAATTTTGAAGTAAATTTTTGAAATTTCGAAATTTAAATCCAAAAATCGAAAAAAATGTGGCAATTTAAGCCGAAAAATTCTTTCCCTGTACTGTAAAAAAATCTGTGAAGTTACTAAAAGTTTTCTAGGAAACTGAGATTCCTAGAATATTTTATGTAACGGCAAGAGCAAAAACTCGTATAACAGATACAGATTTACATTGAAAATAAAAAAATCTGTAAGGTTATTAAGAAATATTTAGGAAACTGAGATTCCATGAGTTTTTCATGCAACTGCAACCCAGGTTACAGGTAAAATTTTAGTAAGATAACTGTAATTTTTGTAGACTCATTTACAAAGTTACAGTTTTCTGTAACTTTACAAAAATTAGTTTTATAGATTTACATCTTTCCCTGTACAGTGTAAAAATAAAATGTTACTAACCATTCAGATTTTGGCACCTTTACATCTGTAGGATTCCAAATTTTTTTACAGTGTCCAAGCAATCTAAAACAAGAAAAATGTTAAATCAACCTTTCTTTGTAATCAGAACACAGTCTTTTACAAAATATTCACCGCTCGAAGCTTCTGTATAAGATTTTTACAGCTTACTTAATAAACAAACAGCTTATCTCATAATTCTATCGATCTTTGTTTTTGAGAAAATGAATTTGAAATCGGGGTCTTATTTACTGGACACTCTATATAAACTATACATTATAAGAGAAGCAATACAAATTATAACACACAAAAAAATCTGTAACGATGTAACGAGACTGGAACGATACAGCATCATTCAACATACCAGAATTATGACTCGAGAAACTGAAGTTTTAAATGAAAATAAAATAAATATCCAAGTAAAATAAAAATAATGTGCATAATATGAAAGAATACGTAAAAAATTGAAAGAGTGCGATTCATAGAACTTGAAATTTTAGAACAATAGATTTATTTCTTTTGAAAATGACTCAGGAGAGTTGAAACATATAAACAGCGACAATAAACACAAATTACACCATTTAGCGATAGAAATTAATGTCATATTAAGCAATATGTTAATTTGATATAAATATATTAACCTTCTCAGATTTGATGTCGCCTGTATTAGACACTGAATAACATAATCTCTACAGAATATCTAGAATGATCCAATCTAGCCCTCTAAGTGTCTTGCAAATGGGTAAAAATATAATTTTGTTTCTGTATATTTTGTTTTAAGTGTTTATAAAATACAATTCTCCCAACATTATATAAAAAAAGTAATTGAAAATATGAAGATAATCTTTGAGAGTATTAGTCATTCTAAAATGCAACGAAAATTCATTAAACCTACAGAATTATATTGTCTTAAATATTGCTTATATTTCAGTGAAACCTGGAGCTTAGTGAATGGAGTATTACGTTCTAAACATTTAGAGGGCTAGACTATCTAGAATCTTACAATCAATTTTATCTTTCTAGAATGTCTAGAAAGATCCTTATAGAACTGATAAATTTATTTTCGACTTTTTTTCTATCAATAAGTGCATATTACAAGCATTTATTTATGGACTGATACATCTTCTTAGCTCGTTTATATAAATTTTAAACTTGATTTGGTTCCCTAGCATAATATTTTCCGCAGATTGAGGAGGTGAAAACATATTCTATTTTACAATATTCAAATAATCATTCTTTCAATTAGTTAAAATTTCACAATTATTAAGGAATAGATAACCCCATTAACAGAAATAAAAATAACAATTAATCACAAAATCTCTTATAGTGTTTACGATAGTACCATTATATTTTAAAAAATCTTTCAAACTAAATTTCTTATTTAAAATGTTAATAACGTGTGCTTTTCGTGAAATTACAGATTTTTTAAACATAAAATACACTTATTGCATCCTCATAAAAAATGCTTTATGCTTATACTGTAATTTTTATTCATTTAACATAAAAGCCCATTCTTTTCATAATTAAATGTCTTTATTCTAGCAAAAAGAGCTTCTTTCTTTGACAATTATCTGCACAGCGAGAGGGAAATTATCTTGAGCGGTTGCTGTCTGAAGACTATTAAAAATAATTTAATTTGGATGAAAATGATGGTTAGAAACTTATTACTAAAGAAATTGTCTTTGCACTTCAAAATAAAATTATGTTTTCAGTTGTGTATAAATCAATAAATGATATAAAACGCTATCTAAAGTATGCATTTAGGTTTTTAGAAGCTAAATGAAATATATTTTTATTATTGTCCATATAGATTCTCTTATGTTTCTACATATTCCCGCAAGTTTCTATAAAAGCTTTAAAGACATTCTACAAACATATTCTTATAAAAAAGTTTCATCGAAAAAAAAATACAATTTTGGACAGCTATAGATACAAAATCTTAAGAAATTATTCATGTGTTTTAGAACATAAATGTGTGCATGATTGCAAGTTCCACCTTTTTTTTGTTGTTTTAATAACCAACCGATAATAAATTACAAAACAGAACTTTTTTCTTTTAATATCAAAATATTTCTGTTCTTGTGTGATAAAAATATTTATTTAACTTCACGAAATCTTCTTGACATTTTGACTATATTTTAGCTTTCAGAAAGTTGTCAAAACATTATTTTTCAATCTTCAAAGAATCACATATATAAAGAAATCAGTATTTGATGGAAAAATAACTTGTATGACACATTTATCTGCTGCGGAACTGGGAAGAAAGTCTACTCATATATATTTTTAACTATCCTTTTATTTATTAAAGTTGTCAGGAAGCCGAAATTAAATTTTTAGTTTTGTGAGAAAAATATATTTTAATTTAGCTTTTAAAAACTTATCAAAACAGCTTTTTTCAATATTCAAAGAATCTCGGAAACAAAGAAATCAGTACCTGAAAGGAAAATGTTATATATGACATATTTATCTTCTAAACGATCGAAAGTCTAGTCATATTTCTTTAATTAAACATTTATACATAAAAGGTATTAGGAAACCAACATTAAATTTATATTTTTGTGATAAAAAAAATATTTTTTTAAGTTTTCAGAAGGCTGTTAAAAGCTTTTTCAATCATCAAATAATCACGGCAAGAAAGAAATCAGTATCTGAGGGGAAATAATTTATATGGCATATTTATTCTTTAAGATGAAGAAGAATGCCTACTCATATATTTTTTAATTTTACTTTTATGTTTAAAAGGTTTAACAAAACTAAAGTTTATATTATATGTATTTTTTTTTTTTTTTTTTGAGGAAAATATATTATGAATTTTTTCCGATGAGTTAAAATACATGTTTTATTAAAAAATCAACCATTTAAAATTTTGTTAATTATGCTTTTTTTTATCTTTGGAGTACAATTTAATCAAATTTTTAGTTGATTAAAAAACCTCACATTTATATTGCGAAAGAAACTTTTGAAAAATCTTTTCGTTTATATCATGATGTCTTTATAGGGAACAAATGTAAATAAACAGTAGTAGCTCTAAAATGTTAAAAAATACTGATATATGTCATAAATATTTCCATGAAAATTCTTGTTTTAGGTTTATTTTTTCTTCTTTGTTAATTCTGGAAGGATAAAAATATAAAAAATTACAACCAACAAATGCTTTATAAATACTTTCTTTGTTCCCCGATAAAATTATTTATCACAGTTTTCGGAAGTCTTTCGAGATCTTAAATATGCCTTAATTTTGAAAAAAGTTAACACACATCTTCTTACCATTTTCAACGAAATAATAAAATTAAGAGGTCCACAACAGAAGGAAAAATAAAAGGTATACTACGTTAATATTCTGAATATATAGCAATAATTTTCTATAATTATCTGAAATTTGTTTTTCTATTTACTGTCTCCAACTTAAGGCTCCTCTTTCTGGTCAACGAGGCAGTCGCGAGCTGATGCTAATCCTAGGGGGAGGTTATTTTATAATATCTGGTTTGCATTTCGACATTTTAAAATAATATTTTTAATTGGGTAGCTGAGATACATATCGACATCGCTCCTTTTATACTTTTTCGATTTTGGTTAAGGATATAATCTAAAAAGGCACATTCAATTTCGAAACCGGTTTTGAAAGTGAAGCTAACTTTTTGAAAAATATCTGCATTCCAAATCAAAATAAATAAATAAATAAATAAATAAAAAATAAAATAGGAGCGGTGCTGGTGTGCATTTCAGCTGTCCAATATCAAAAAAAGTATAAAAAAAGGTGAAAATATAAACCAGATATTAGAAGGTAACCTCCCCATAAGAATAGCATTAGCTCTCGAAAGCTTCGTCGGCCAGGCATAGAAGACTTAAAAAAGAAACAAACAACAACAACAAAAAAACATACATATTAATTGCTCAATTACTCATCGAGTGGAAATTCTACGTGATTAAAAAAAAAAAGCTCAGAGCTACTTTTTAAATTGAAACTTTAAAAATCTATGAAATTTTGTATTAAAAAACGTAACATTGACAGGATATTTGTCTTTACAAGAAGCAGAAGTCTCACAGTCAAATAGCTTAGAAATTATAAAAGTTTTAAACTTAGAATTTCGAATTTTAAATGAATTTTAGTCATTTGAAAGGTATCATAATGACTGTAGCTTTCAATCTTAATTCAAAAACTACGCCACTAGATATTATTTTACTAGACACATATATTGAAAGATTTCAGGAGTTGATTTCTGTTTTAAAATTCCACAATTGAGATTTTTGTTATTATATTTTCATAGATTAAAAAAACATAGTTGTCTGTTATTACAAGCATTCGTATATAATGCCTGAAGCATGAATAAGAACATTAATAAACTTTAATGATTCATTTTGATTTTATACCAATGTAAACGGAAAAAAAAATCAGATGGAAATTTAGACAAAGAAATTTCATTAACTATTTCCATATAAGATAGAAATAGTAGAATATAAGACATGGCAATATTGAAAATTCAGGCGTTTCTACGAAAACAAATTATATGTTTGACAACGCCATATCTGAAATTTCTTTCCTACACATAGAATCCTCAACCCCGTAATTTTTATAAATAATAATAAGATTCCACTGAAATCTAGAACAAGTAAAATAATGCTTAAAAAAAGAAAGTTAAGATTCACTATTCACAATACACTTAAAATATTACGCTACTATAAATAAAATCTGTTATGGCTTATAATTGCAGCAAGAATACAGTTCAAAATTGAAAAATAGGAAAATTTTACAGATTAATTTAGATTTTAAACGAAGAAAATTGTAGTTATATGTTAAATAAGCATTTTATAACCAATTTTCTTTTGCAATTTTCAATAAAAAATGTCTCCCTGTTGATAGTAAAACCGATACTACTTCAGTCATAATTTTCTTGACCATTTACAGAAACGGTAACACATATTCATCTAAAATCCCTTATCATGTTTACAACCGTACTATTACCTTTTGAAATATTTGTGATGAAAATAAAAACCTATTTTATACTTATACGGCAATTATTATTCAATTTACACAGAAGCACATTTTCTCAGAAATCTTAATATAAATTAAATAATTTATTCTTTCAAAAGAATTTCATCCTTTGATAATTATCTGCGCAGCGAGCCAGAAATTATCTTCCGCAGTTGCTGTCAAGATATTATTAAAAATAATTTAATTTGGACGAAAATGATGGTTAGAAAAATACTAAGAAAGAAAATGCCTTTGCACTTGATTATATGATTCTGGTTTCAATTCAGTGAAAATTGGTGAAAGACGTATGAAAGCATTTGAATTGTGTATATTAACCCTTTATATAATGACGGTATTTGTAAGTAACATTAAAATAACTTATTATAGAAGTAATTTAATACGTCGATGAGTTGTAATACAGTTTAGAATATGTTATGGATACTTCACTTTATCAGGTTACATAAAACAAAAAATATTTTGAAGAGGATGATTTTCTCCCCTTTGCATCTTTTCAGTATTTTTTTGGTGTTGGCAGAAGTGTGTGTAGGATTTTTCAACTCAAAATTACGTCTATATTTACATTGTAAGAAAATCTTCTTTGTACATTTTCTAATTCTACAAAATACCAAGAAAAATTTTCAAATACAAAAAATATTTAAGTGTGGTTATAAATATTGCACAAAAACCTTATGAAATCGAATTTAATTAATTTTTCTAAAACCTCCAATCTTTCTAAAAGTCTTCTTAAATTTATTAAATCGTTATGTAAATTTTCTAATGTAGTTGAAACAATTCACGAAATTGCTCCAGAAGATATAATTTTATGAATTCATAATTTACTAGATAAAAGGAATTAAAATCATATTTGTATATTTTCAAATTCTACAAAATATTAAAACTTTTTTTTAAAATATAAGATTTCAGTGATGTTATAAATACTGCACAAAATCCCTATAAATTCAAAGTGATTTATCGATCTAAATCCTTCAATCCCTCTAAAATCATTCTGAAATTTATTAAATGATTATCTAAATCTTCTAATATCCTAAGTATAAGACCTATTTTATACGTATACGGCAATTTTTATTCAATTTACACAAACGCACATTTTCTCAAAAGTCTTAATATAAACTAAATAATTTATTCTTTCAAAAGAACTTCCTTCTTTGATAATTACCTACGCAGCGAGCCGGAAATTGTCTTCCGCGGTTGCTGTCAAGATATTATTAAAACTAATTTATTTTGGAAAAAAGGATGGTTACAAAATTACTTAGAAATAAAATGCCTTTGCACTTGATTATATGATTCTGGTTTCAATTCAGTGAAAATTGGTGAAAGACGTATGAAAGCATCTGAATTGTGTATATTAATCCTTTATTTAATGACGGCATTTGTAAGTAACATTAAAATAACTTAGTATAGAAGTAATTTACTACATCGATTAGTTTTGATACAGTTTAGAATATGTTATAGATACTTCACTTTATCAGGTTACAAAAGCATTATCGGTTACAAAGCAAAAAAATATTTTAAAGAGGATGATTTTCCCCCGTTTGCATCTTTTCAGTATTTTTGGTGTTGGGAGAGGTGTGTGTAATACTTTTTAAACTCAAAATTACGTCTATATTTACATTGTAAGAAAATCTTCTTTGTACATTTCCTAATTCTACAAAATACCAAGAAAAATTTTCAAATACAAAAAATATTTAAGTGTGGTTATAAATATTGCACAAAATCCTTATGAAATCGAATTTAATTAATTTTTCTAAAACCTTCAATCTTTCTAAAAGTCTTCCCAAATTTATTAAATCGTTATGTAAATTTTCTAATGTAGTTGAAACAATTCATGAAAATGCTTTAGAAGATATAATTTTCATTAATTCATAAATAAGTAAATAAAAGGAATGAAAATCATATTTGTACATTTTCAAATTCTATAAAATACTAAGAATTATTTTTTTAAATAAAAGATTTGAGTGTGGTTATAAATACTGTACAAAATCCCTATAAATTCAAATGAGATTAATCGATCTAAATCCTTCAGTACATCTAAAATCATTCTAAAATTTATTAAATGATTATCTAAATCTTCTAATATCCTAAGTATAGGACCTATTTTATACTTATACGGCAACTTTTATTCATTTTACACAAAAGCACATTTTCTCAGAAGTCTTAATATAAATTAAATAATTTATTCTTTCAAAAGAACTTCCTTCTTTGATAATTATCTGCGCAACGAGTCGGAAATTATGTTCCACGGTTGCTGTCAAGATATCATTAAAAATAATTTAATTTGGACAAAAATGATGCTTAGAAAATTACTACGAAAGAAAATACCTTTGCACTTGAATATATGATTTAGGTTTCATTTCATTCAAAATCGTTGAAAAATGTATGAAAGCATCTAAATTGTGTATATTAACGCTTTATCTACTGATGGTATTTGTAAGTACCATTAAAATAACTTATTGTAGAAGTAATTTAATACATCGGTTAGTTGTAACACGTTCAGAATGAGTTATAGATTCTTCGATTTATCACGTTAAAAATTCATTATCAGTTACACAAATCAAGAAATATTTTGAAGAGGTTGATATTACTCTTTTGCATTATTTGAGCTTTCTTTGTGTTGCAGAAGGGGGGGGGGGGTAGAGTATGTTATTATATTTATATTGTACTATATGTTACTATATTTATATTGTAAGAAAATCACCTTTGTGCATTTTCAAATTCTACAAAATACCAAGACAATATTAAAAAAAGAAAATGAGTGAAGTAATAAATATTACACAAAATCTCTTTAAAATCAAATTTAATTAATTCTTCTAAATTTTTAAATGGTTCTAAAAGCCTTCTAAAATTTATAAATGGTTATGTAAATTTTCTAATATTGTTTAAACAAATCACGAAAAATGCTGTAGAAGATATAATTTTCATGACTTCATAATTCAGTAGATAAAGTGAATGAACATATTTGTACATTTTATAATTCTACAAAATACTAAGAATTTTTTTTAAATAAAAGATTTATGTTAGATCACAAATATTACACAAAATCCGTAGAAAATCAAAGTTGATTAATTTTTCTAAATCCTTCAGAAATTTATGAAATGATTATCTAAATTTTCCAATTTAATTTAAATAATTCACGAAAAATGCTTTATAAGCTAAAATTTTCTTCAATTCATTATGCAGTAGATAAAAAAAGATAGAAGATTCAGTTTAAAGGATTAAAATATGTAAAAACATAAAGAAAGGACATAGTAAAATTTAATGACTGAAAGAGTGATAAAAGATGAATCGGTACTTATGTATTAACGCAACCGCAGTAGAAGTTGCGTTAATGCGTCAATAACGAGCAATCTTGTTGATCTCATGCGCACGCAATTATCGTTTGAATTCCTTATTGCCTTGTTATTTGCTAATTTTTGACGCCACGTTTTTTTTTTTTTTTTTTTTTTTTTTTTTTTTGGCTCATTTTTGAAGCCATATTTTTGTGCTTTTATGCTTTTTTAGTGCTTTAGTTCTTTTTCTTTTTCTTTTTCTATTTATTTATTTATTTATTTATTTATTTATTGTTGACTTTTTGATACCATTTTTTTGTGCTCGTGCGAACAACACGATTGCACTTTATTGGCGCATCAGTGAAAGTTCTATTGCGGTGGCATTCATACTTACACTTTACAAACAAAGGAGTATTATTACATTTAAATTGGGGTTATGAAATGACAAATAAACTTTAAATCTACACTATTTTCAGTAGTAGCTCCATAAAGAGTGTAAAAAAAATCACAGAGAGTTGCGAGAAAAAGAGGTAAAAAAAGGTTTATACCACTATAAATAAATAAAAATCTTCACAAATTATTTGTAGAACATTTGCAACAGCAATCTATCGCAAAATGTTTTGTTTCAAAATACTTATGTTAATTTTTTTTTAAAAAAATATTTATTTTGCGGTAAATGATTATTCAATCCTGCTGATAATATTTATTTTGTTACACTGTTTTATTATACTACTTTTGTTACCTCATTACTTTAATCACTGTTTTTTTTTACATTAGTACATAAGTACATTGCGAACTCCCTTATGACAAAACGTGTATGTTTGCGGCTAGAAATAACAAAAGACTGAGAATGGCTGATTAAACACGAGAAAAAAATATGCTAATTTAGATAGTAAGAAAATAACATTATTGTTTATCAATGAATAATTTTCTTCGCTCTAGAGAGGCAAATATTTTCCGCGCTCACATTTTACTTCAATGGAATATGCACTAAAAAACTATCATGAATAAAATTTTAAGGTTAATAAAATTGTTGATACTAGAAAAAACTTTAGCTTCTAAATGAACGTTTAAACATTTTCAACAATGAAATTCCCCTTAGTAATATTTAAATTCTTTATAATATTTAATATGAACTTTTTACTACTTTTTTTTTATTACTTAGAAATTTATCAAACACTGGAAAGAAAGAAACTCTTTTTTTAAATATTGAGAAAAAAAAAAAAAAAACTTAGTTCATACCGAAATTCTTTTTCTGTATTTGCCTTGCAACTTTAACATAAAAGCACATTCACTGGGTATTCTTTTCATAAATAAAATGTATTATTATTGCAAAAAGGCTTCCTTCTTTGACAGTTATCTGTGCATTGTTCCGGAAATTGTTTGACGTGGTTGATGGCAAAAGATTATTCAGAAAAAATTAATTTGCATTAATTAAATTACCTGATGTCTAAAAATTAACTCTGAAGAAAGTTTCATCACCCATAGAAATAAAATAGAGGTTTCAGACCTGTATAATTTAGTGAATGACATAAAAAGTTACAGAAGGGAGTTAGAGACACAAAAATTTTCAGATTCTCTTAAATACTTTTATTGCATTAAAAATTTGTTTGTTTCTACCTGTTTAAAATGACACTTAAATCATGTTTCTATCTTAATTGATACAGGAAATATTATTTTTTTCGTTTTGGCTTGTTTTCAAAATTTAACTTTCAACAATGGCTGTCTTTGAAACGAAACCTTGTGAAAATGCGTTTTCCTTCTCAGTGTTTTATTTTTATCATTTCTCCTATTTAAATTGGTATGAATGAAGAACCATTAAAGATAATTTGTTCAAACTTGGAACTGTTAAACATGTTGAATTTCATAAAGCAAATCTATTTTTTATAAATCAGAGATAGTCAGCCTTTTTCTAGTCATCACTATTTCTGAATAGCAATTAATATAAAGACAGAAATTATGAAACTAATGATTTAAAAAGAAACATAATATTTAATAAATGTTTATTTCTGGTAAAAAAAGGCTTGAAAAAAAAAACTTATTTGAAATATAAGGGAATTTTTTTTCATTTGTTTTCCAGTCTAATTTTAAAAATGTGTTTCTGCTTTTAAATATGCTTATGATGTGGTATTTTTAATCTGGTTATCTAAAACTTCAGCACCATCAATTTCCACAAAAAAAAGCAACGTTGAAAAAAAATTTAGTCTACATGTTCAGGTTCATGCTAACCAGATCTTGAAGTGATGACGTAAACAGCAAAATGTAAAACAGCAAACGTCAAAAATAAACAGCACTTTCAAGAGCAGTGGTTTGCTATTGCGTACTAAAATGTGCACGCTGTTGGTGCACATTTGAAAAAAAAAAAAAAAAAAAACATGAAAGAAAAATGTTTGAAAATTTTTGTGCTTTGTGGAAGCTACACCGTTTTAGGATTTTAAATGCCGTTTATTAAAATGAGCTTGAAAAACACTTTTAAATCCTATAAAAAATAAATAGAAAAAGAAACTATTGAACCAATCTTTGTTACATCCTTAAAAACAGTAGAATATATGGAAAAACAAAACAGAAAAATTCGATAGTAACATAAAAAAGACCTAAAAAATCAAAAACAGTATTTGAAAAAAAAATTGTTAAAAACCTGAACTCAATTACTAAAACAACCTGGAAATAAAGCTACAAAATCTAATCCTGAGTCGTATATAGATCCATTCCATTCAAAAAAAAAAAAATAGTTTAAAACAAGCTGAAAAGGAAAAGATTTTGTAAAACTTACTGTATACACATATACTGTATATACTGTATATACATTATTTACTTCTTATTTCATCGATGGTCAAAATTAGAAATCGGTTAAGTATAGATTTCGAAGTATGCATTATTTTATGTATTCAAGATTATGTACAGTTATGAATTTTAATTTAAATTAGTACTTTATTTAATTGTTTAGTAATACGCATTTATCTTTGAATTTTATGTACTGCAACTCTTTATGAAGTAATAAAATATGTATAGCAATTAAATACATATTTTAAGATGAACTGACATATATAAACCTAATATCGCATTTAATACATTGAAAATCTTATTTAGGGTTTAACTAACGTAAATATGACAAAAATGACTTAAATGCGACAATGGTATATTTTTGGCTTATAATAAAATTAACTTTCAATTTTTATGAAACAAGATGGTTTTGAACTAAAGACACAATATTCAATAAATTTCTGCTTAATGTAATATTTATTTATTTAGCTAAATACCAATTATTCCCTAAATGAGACAAAACTATGGGACATTGCGTTGGATTTAGGCTCAATAGGACCTTATTTTTAACCGACTTCAAAGAGGAGATTATGATTTCGACCTGTATGTATTTCTTGTTCACTCATAACTTCCCTAAATATGAACCGATTTTGATAATTCTTTTTTTGTTTGAAAGTATAAGATACCCATGTGGTCCCATTTTAATTTAATTAAATTCTGATGATTAGAACTTTTTTTAAATAAAAAATATGTGGATTTGATAAAAAAAATACAGTAGAGTCTCTCTATATCAAAACTCCATACATCGAATTTCTCTATATAACGAGTTCTTAGCAGGAACTTTTCACATAATTACATTAAAAACTGTCTCTATATAGCGAAATATCGATTTCCATATAACGAATTTTTTTATAAATTGGTCTTAATTTACTCAGTTTTAAAAGGCTTCGAAATCATATGGAATCAATTTTCCATCACTTATTTTTTATTTATCGTCAGTGCTGAGTTTTTTTTTATATTACTTCTCTCCTAGTTCTTTAAAACCAAAGAATTCATCCCATCTCCTACACACCTTTCCACATCCTTCTCAAAATAGAGTCAATTGAATTCATGCACATTTAAGAGAGGCTTTCAAAATGGAGGAAAATGTTAACTTCAATTTTTTATTCCTTGCTAAAATTTGAGCATTTTTTTTAGAGCGTAACAATTTTAAAATCAAAACAACAAAAAATCACAGATTTCTTCATTTGAAATTAATGCAAGTCTTCCTTATTTTGTTTTCATTTGGCTTTTAAATAAATGTCTGTTCTCTTTTTTGAAACAGCTTAAATAATTAAGAAATAAAATGTTAGGTTAATATTTACTTTTAAACATTTCAAATTATCAATTCAAAAGATCAAAAATGATATTTGTTCAAATTTCACACATTAAATACTATTTTTAACATCATTCTCTATACATCGAATTTCTCTATATAACGAATTTTTTACTGGGATGGTGAATTTCTTTATATAGAGACTCGACTGTATAATGATTTGTCGCAAATCATCTTTCATCGTTGCTACCGTTTTCGAATCATAAACATATTAAAACTATGCATTCATATGCGTTAGCACCAAGTTGTCGCCAAGCTTGATTCTTTTTTTTTTTTTTTTTTTTTTTTTTTTTTTTTTTTTTTTTTTTTTGAAGTCGGTTAGTATATTTTTTAAAGCGTATTTTATGTAAATATCGTCTGTGCGTGTGGTTAATTTAAGATAATTTCATATTTCAGTCTGAATATCTTGTTCTTTTCTAAATATCGTCTGCTTATTATACAGATCAAATTTCATTTAATACCTTATTAAAAATTAATTCTAGACGAACATACTTGTTTGATCAACTTAACAATAATAACTTATATCATCGTTTTCAAACCACATTTTCGAAAGATCAAATAAGTCTGCATTTTAAATTTTCTTCGGTAGTTATTTAATTTATTACCATACATGCTGAAAACTGAAAACTGAGACAAACATAAGTTAAAGTCGTAATTTATTGACAATTCCAATTCCATTCATTCCTAATTTGTTGAATTTTAAATTTAATAATTAAGAAAAGATACTAAATAAGTGAGTATCATATTTCTGTAAGTTATATCCATTCTCCGTATCAATGAGTTCGTTTTATTTTATGCAGAAAAGGAAAAGTTTTAAGAATTTACAATCTTATTTTGAAGCGTGTAAGAAAATCTTTGAACGGTGCAAAAATTCTGCCCCTCAAGCTACTTCTAACCTGGAATTCACCTGAGAAAATAAAATAGGTATACTATTATAGGTATATTTCTTCTGATTTTACTTTTTCTTCCAAAAGAAGGCATCAAAAATGTGTTTTTTTAAAGAAATTCATTAATTTTTAATTTTGTTGCACAACATATCTATTTAAATAGATGTTTAGGTCATAACTCATTTAAAATAATTCATAAATTACTAAAAGTATGGAAAACAGTAGAATTTATTATAAAAGACCTAGTTTTAAAATTTTTTAAGCTTATTTTGGTCCGTGTAACAAAAATTTTAAAAGCCGCAGATATTCTATCACTCAAGCTACTTCTAACCAAAAATTTAGCTGAGAAAATAAAATACGTATATTTGTTCTGTTATTATTTTTATATTTAAAAAAAAGCATAAAAAATGTGTTTGTTTAAAGAAATTGATAAATTTCGAATTTTTATTTTTGCTATTTAAATGGATGTTTGGGTCTGAACTTACTTTAAAATAATTCAAAAATTATTAAAAATATGAGCAGCAGTAGGATTTACTAAAAAGAACATAGGGCAATTACTAATATCTGCTATTAAAATTGCGAGAAAATGATTTGGACAAAATAAAATAACATACGAGTAGAAAGCCAAATTCTATCTTGACTCACAATTGCGTCATTTTGAAAACAAAGTAGTTACCGTTGCCAAAATCCAAAAGCTGAAAGAGAGCAATAGATAGATAGCTACATTTTGGCTGAAAGATATTTGATGTATATATGCGTACGTGTTTGCATATAATGTGTGTTTGTGTATAAGACATAAATATATGACATTATGTAATTTATATATGTATGAGTAGATTAAACTTTATTCAATAACTTGATAAAAATTAATGCAAGACGAAAATATTTGTTTAAACAACCTAAATTTAATAACTTAAAAATTATACTTATTATCGTTTACAAATAATATTTTCGAAAGTTCAAATGATTCTACATTTTGAATTTTTTAATAAGAAGTTATTTAATTTATTACCATACAAGCTGAAAACTGAGAAACGAGACAAACATAAGTTAGCTTAATGAATTATTTACAATTCCAATTCCATTCATTTCTAATTTTCTGACTTTTAAAATAAATAAATAAGAAAAGATTCTAAATAAGTGAATCTCATATTTCTGTGTATGTATTATATCTGTTCTCAGCAAAGATTAGTTTGTTTTGTCTTATGTAGTAAAGGAAATGTTTTAAGAATTAACAATCTAAATTCGATACTTGACACAAAATTTTCTAACGGTTGCAGATATTCTACCCTTCAACCTACTTGTAACCAAGAGATTTATGTCACAGAACTCAATTTTTGTATCCATACTAAAAACTACATTTAAGCCAAGAAGTCAACCAATCGTGTAAATTTTTGCCTTGTGCACCACTTTATTTCTTACAGACATGGATCATTAGATTCCCCTATGACTACTCTTCCATAAAATAAAGGATTTTTTCTTGTGCTTTGTGACATAGGGTTTTGTGCGTTCGGCTCTTGGATAAATATAACATAATCAGATTTGAGTCTTTTTTTTTGTTCCGTTATGAGCGTGTACAGAACATGGTACATAGCTAAACATAATTTACAAATAACTTATAAATGTGCATATAATAAAAATAGAACTAATTATTTCAAAATAACAAAATTAATGAAATTATCTTGAAAATTTTCCATGAAATCTTATAAATTTAACCTCCGAAATCTTTCTTTTACGAGATCTTGGTGAAGAACAAACACTACGCTTCTGAGATCACATTACGAAGTTTTTAAAGTATTCCTTTAAGTATTAAGTAATTGTACACATCTTTTTTGATTTTAAGAATTTGGTTTTATAGTTACATAATCTCCTTATACCGAAACCAAAATATAGATATGTATCATTTGGTTACATTTACACAAACTTTCCTTCTATGATAGTTGCATCATAAAAGTAACATTTTTACCTTAATAGTAACATTTTGCGCATCCTTTTCAAATTCTTTTTGAGTCATTCTCTTAATTTTGTTAGGTAATACATCAAACTTTAAAATCAATAACATAAAAAACAACAAATGTCTTCATCATACTCCTGAAATGGCTTCCAAACTCTTACAAAAAATAAATAAATAAATAAATAAATCTTACCGTTACTTGATTGACTCACTTCCAAATGAAAATATAACCTTATTGACCCTTAAATGCTCATGTTTATTCGCTCATTAGAATAAAATAAATTTACTTTATATTAACGCAAAAAAGTTGTGTTTCTTTTTCATATACGTCCACAACTCTTGAGTAAATGACAGTGAAATTGAGAAAAATTTATTGTAAGTATATATTTATGATTAAATTACATTTTTAATAATGTATAATTCTCCGGTAAATAAATAATAACTATTCTTTGCAATGCATATTCTACAGAAAACATATTTTAGAGCACTCCATAAATACATATAACATTTTTTTAATGTTTGAAAGGATGTAACAAGTTTAAAAATCGTTTCAAATATTTTTTTCCTATTGGCCGTCAAATAACGTAATAATTTTGCCAGTTCCTGTTTTTAAACTAAACATGCTAGAAACTTCGTTTGAGTTAATACGATTCGATCTAGGATTAGTATCAATAACATCCAAAATTTTCAGGGAAATCCGAGTATATCCGAGTATACGAGAGTTATAGCGCGGCCAGACGGACAGACAAACCAAAGTCACAAACACTTTTCAACTTTGTTGGAAAGTGTTAAAAATATACAGTTTGCGTAAGCCCCTAAATTATTAAAAAATCAACTAAACCTTTAATCAACTGAATCTTTTTTGGTTGTGCATATGATCCAAAATTTTATGAAGAAAATTTTGCAAATTGGTATGATCTTCAAAATACCAAAAATAAGAAAGTATGAAAATAATCAAACCGTCTTTGTAAGAAAGAAAAATTATTGAAAATTAGATAGAACATTATTAGTTTGTGTAGTTGTTTCTGATGACTTTTGTTTGTTCATTTTGAAAAGATTATTTTATTGTTCACATTAAACATAGTCTTTTTAAAAAAATAGACTGTTATTATTTTACTCTTCATAAGCTTCTATTTAATACCACTTATCAACTTCCATTTAAAATCACTTATAAATAATATAAAACTGCCGAAACCTCAAAAAATTATACATTCTAAACTTTTGTTCAATGGTTATTTAATCCTTTGCACTTGACAGATGGTTACCACAAGTCTTTCGCGTAAATGGATGCTCCAAATGCTCTTGACACCAGTATTTAAAACTTATTTTCTTCGCCTTATCTAATGGCCGAATAATCTGTAATAAAAGAGGGCGAAATAAACAGTAAGATATGAGTGCACTGTAAAACATTTGTGTAACATTACTCCATAAAACTGGTGGCAGCTTTGCCACTTGTAGTGTTATGGTGTGATTTTTTTTTTCATTTATATGATCGTGTAATTTAAACATATGTTACTGGTGTAACATTACATATTAGTGAAATGTTACACTAGTTATCTCGGTTAATCGTTATTCTACCATAAACTTCATGGAAGCTTGGCTGCCACCAGTGTTATAACATGATTTTTTTTTCACTTATATGATGGTGTAATTTAAACATATGTTACTGGTGTAACATTACATATTAATGTAATGTTACACTGGTTATCTTGGTTAATCGTTATTCCACCATAAACTTGGTGGAAGCTTGGCTGCCACCAGTGTTATAACGTGATTTTTTTCACTTATATGATGGTGTAATTTAAACATGTTACTGGTGTAACATTACATATTAGTGTAATGTTACTCTGGTTATCTTGGTTAATGGTTATTCCACCATAAACTTGGTGGAAGCTTGGCTGCCACCAACTTTATGGAGTAATGTTACACAAATGTTTTACAGTGTGGTGTCCACAGCAGTTGGCGCTTTATTTACGAGGGACGCCTGACAGCAGTAGCGGTGAATGAGAGTCACCCCACTAAAAATAATCTGAAGATAATCTAAAGAAATCTCCACTTTCTTCAGAAATTTTGCAGATTTAGATTGATGTTAAAAATATCTTCAGAATTTTTTAAGATATTCTTATAAATATCTGCAGAATGGGCCAAATACCTACGGATTTCCTATAGATTTTTGAGCCAAAAACCTGTATATTTTCACCTTTTGAGTGCAAATGTTTAATTTACTATCGATTGCAACGAAAAGTTTAAAGCCAAGACAGGCAAAGGTTAAATTATTGTTTTATTCAAATTCTTTTATTCATATTTTGCAGAATTAAAATAAATCAAAAATTTATTCAAATTTATTTGAAAAATTAAATTAAAAATGAATCAAGAATTTATTCAAATTTAGTTGAAGATTTAAATTAAAAATAAATCAAGAATTTATTCAAATTTTGTCGAAGATTTAAATTAAAACTGAATCAAGAATTTATTCAAATTTATTTATTATCAAATGTATTAAAATTTATTTCATTTGGCTTCTAATTTATTTGAAGTCAAGACTTCAAATAACTGAGTCTTTTTTCTTAAAACATGATACCTATTCTTCAAAATATATGGTTTGTTTTCATACTTAAAAAATAGTTTTTAAGAACTAAAAAGCTTTTTCGATAAGAAATGTATTAGTTTGAAATGTATGCATAAAAAGATTACATTTGATGCTTTCAAAATTCTTTAATCATATGTCTAGTCCTTTATATAATATTTTTAGATCACAATTTTAAATGTGACTAAAAAATTAGTTAGCTTTAGATATTAGTAAGGGCTAATAATTATTCTTTAAATATGATATTTCAAAAACGAAAAAAAAACCTTTTACTTTAATGACAATATAAAAATATATATTGTACCTAAAAAAAAAATACATTTTCAGATGTATTAAATAAAATGCATTGATATATAAGTTTATTTATAAAATGATCAAATACATTTGCAATACGCGGATTGTGTAAATACGTTTCAGCAACATTAAGTAATAAATTTTCGTCGAAAATATGGTATTAAAAGATTATTTTCTTTTTAATGAGAAATTAAAAAGAAGATATTCTACATATGCTTATTTTTTTATTTATTACTTTTTGTAATTTTATTATTGTTCTGTTAATTATAGAGGGTATAAACTTGTATTTAAAAACATGAACTTTGTGCTATACCTTCGTAATGCTAAGATCAAAATATTGTGCAAATGTCTAAAGTGGTGTATATTTTTTCTACAAATTTTATCGAATGTTAAAATATATGATTCCAAGATAGACAAGCCGCGACAATTCTTTTCGTTTAATAAGGAATTTTACGCACTATCAAACACACACACACACACACACACACACACAAAAAAAAAAAAAAAAAAAAAAAAAAAAAACCGAAATGAGCGAGTCGCGTCTTACACTCTCTTGCATGAAAATACAAAACCCACACTGCCATTAAATTAATAAGTAAATAAACTTATGGAAGAAAGCTTTATAGGAAAATTCCTAGACAATAGTTTTAGGTTACATATTCTTAAAAAAGAACTTGTCTGGTTCCCAACAAATAGCCTTACAATGGCATTAGTATTTAAATTGAACATTTCGAGATTAACTATTAAACCATTTTTGAACAGATCACCTTGTCGTTTTCAGAAAAAAAAGTTGCATTTTAAATCAGAAAATAATTCCGGTTTTAATGGGTTAAACAGGAAAAATATAGGTCTACCCTGCCAAAATCGCTTTAGACATTTATAATTAATAATAACAAAATATTTCGAAATCTTTTATCACATTTCAAATTTTTAATTAAGCTTATTAACATTTGAAAAGCTTGTAGATATATTACACTGTAAAAAAAAAAAAAAAAAAAAAAAAAAAAAAAAAAAAAATCCGTTAAATTTATGGCGCTACAATGTTGCCAACAGTTTTTGCCAAAAAAGTTGCAGTAAAATTAGATGTAATAAGAAAATTTACATCTAATTTTACTGCAATTTTTACGACAATAACTGCTGGCAATGTTGCTGGTTACAGTTTTTGCCGTTAATTTTACCTTTTTTTAAATTCTCAATGTACCATTTATTGTACAATTTTACGCTATTTCGACTGTACATTGAATGAGTTTAGTGATTATATTTGATATACAATATAAAAGACAAAGAAACTTTTGAAAATGAAATTGCTCAAAGCGTCTTTGAATTTATAGTGTTACTAGCGCACCCGACAGACGTTGTCCTGTCACCGACAGACGTTGTCCTTCTTGGCACCGACTCCAGAAAATCAAATAAATGTACGTAAATATGGTAATACGCAGAATAAACACTACACTTTTAATTCAATTTCTTATTACAATTATGTAAGGAAATTATTTTTTACTCTTCATTAGTTTTCGAAGTCGGTTCAATTTTTGATAGCAAAGTTTATTTTTCTCTTTTTAGTTAAAAGTTAACGATTGTCTGAAGTCGGTTAGTCAAAATTATAATACAGGAAATGTTATTGTTAAGCATACACGTTTGTCAGCAGTGGGGTTCAAACACGCGATCTCTTTCTTCAAGAAGCTGAGCTTAAATCTGGTGCCTTAGACCGCTCCGACATTCCTTCGCACTCCATTCATCGAACTTATTTAACACTTTTATTTAGCGAAAAATCACTAACTATTAGTTTTTGCCTAATTACAAAAAAAGTACTGAATCAAATTCGACGAAATGTGAATCTAAACCATTCTCGAATCTACGGGAACGCACACACAAAATCTCATCAAAATCGGTCCAGTCATTTAGGAGGAGTTCAGTAACATACACACGCACAGAAGATTTTTATATATAAAGATGAGCATTGAAAATTTGAGGTTTTTGCGCCGAAGACACCGCCAAATTAGGAAAATGTGAATTATCTCACGAGTTACTGGATTTAAACGAATTTGCTTAGTACCATTCGATTCAGAATGAAAAAATGCACTAAAATATATTATCAGTTTAAAAATAACTACAAAAGCCGCTTTTTATGGAATTTTTTAAAAGCTCGTTCATTTTTCTACTCATCTTAGGGGTGGAATTTTCGAAAATCCCTTTTTAGTGGCACTCGATGTTATAAGAAGTATTTTTACCCCATCTTTCAAGATTTTTGGATCAGTAGATTTTTTTGTGCTAAGATTAATACGAAATCCTGACTTTCTTTAATATATATAGCACTTTTAATTAGCGAAAAATCACTAACTATTAGTTTTTGCCTAATTACTAAAAAAGTACTGAATCAATTTCGACGAAATGTGAATCTAAACCATTCTTGAATCAACTGGAACGCACACACAAAATTTCATCAAAATCGGTCCAGTCGTTTAGGAGGAGTTCAATTACATACACACGCACAGAAGATTTTTATATATAAAGATGTAAAAAACGTATGTGAGGTATGTGTTTACTGTTTAATAAGCTGAAATATGTTTATGAGTTTTGTAAATCAACCACTTTGGAATTAGGGGCAAGTATACGTGCTTTATAGTGGTAACAAATGAATTTTTTTACCATTATAATCAAACTGAAATTTTAACTATATTTAATAATCAATTTTTATCGATTAAAGGGGGTGAAAATTATTATTCGGAAAACACAGGACCTTAAAACTGTAAATAAGCATAAGGAATACCACTCAGGAGGTGTTGGTAACCTTTTAAACATTTCTCTTTGTGAAAAACTTAGCAAATGTGTCTGTTCGTAAATTGCGTGTAACTAAGTTTTAAAAATGGTTAGATATTGGTAGAATACTTTACAATACTTCGCATACAATATAGACTAAAGAATGAGACTAAAATCAACAAGACAACAGAATGAGAATTTTTAAAAATGTGGTAGCTTCGAAAATCAAGATCAAGGTTAGATGAATATCCTTGGATAATGAGCGCAAAGAGAAAATTTAACCTATGTTGAAAAGACTAACAATGTTGACCTGTAGAAGAAAGTTTAAGCTCTTGATTTTTAATAATTCCTCTACTCTCTTTCAAGAGAAATCTAAGAACTCCTTTATTTTGAGCTATAGATGAAAGATAACGCTGCTAAAAGACTTTGTAAAGACCCCAGCTATCTATAAATTGTTTGAAATTTGAAACAGAGATTGTAAATCAAGAGAAAAAATATCATAAAATCGAGCCTTCTTAAGTTTATACCAGATTGATGACTGATTTTAAGACAACTCAAATATTGGAAATAAAATGCTTTTGAGAATGTATGGCTTTCGTCAGTTTTTTTATAAATAGAATCTATAAATTAAATGAATAACTATGATCAATAGAGGTAATTCAGCCCAGCGCCCATTTCAAATATAATTGGAGTTAAAAACAGTGCAGAATTCACCTTGTTTGCTAGTTTCGTTTTTTGAAATTTTTCAACAGTTTTATTCTATCCCTTTTGCTCCGTGTTTTCACTCCCCCTCCTTCCTCCCTCGATGTAAAAATGGACTGTTTCGAATGAGCCTGAGAACGGAAGCGGTAATAACTGTCATTTGTAGTTTTTCTCACTGACGACGACCGCATAAGTGACGGTTGAAAACGTTCTGAACTTAAAAAAAAAACTTTAAATGTAAAAGTTTTCTTATGCACTTTTTAAGTAATTTATGTACAGTTAAGTGTATTTTTACGTTTCTGCTGGGAACATAAGCATCCAGCAATCTTCCGTGATTTATATATATATATATATAAATGGTATATTATACATATTGTATCCTTTGATGTTTTTGTATAGGGATTGTAAATACTAGTGTATGTCTAACGCTATTCATGTCAGGAGCAAGGCAGACCCCTATCTCAGCTGGCATCTAGAAGGCACCAGTTTTGGGCTCTCGCATAACAATCGCTTGACATTTACGTCAAGAATGGTTTATTGGTAGATTTACAAGCCAATTAAGCGAGACCGCACACGTTTCTCTAGTTGAGGCTACCGGTCATTTTTCCGGCTAGGAGCGCGTTGCAGACAAGAGGGGCCAGTCCCCCCCACGCTCGAAGAAGAAGCCAACGAATCTGCTGCAGGAATAGGCCGGGGGAGAGACTGAATGGTCATTTTTCGGGCAGATTGAATCGAAGGGGAGTATTAGCCACGCCCGCCATAAAAAAAAGAAAGAATATAGACTTTTTTCTTGAAGAGTGCAGATGAAAAGTTCGCTCCGAGATGCGAAGATGTATTAGAAAAGAAGTGTTATTAATTCCAAGGAGGACCTACCAACATCGCCGATGATCCGAAAATGATGTCCGCCACTGATGATGTATGATCGCCGATGATCCGAATGTTATGCCCGCCAGCGATGATGTGTGATAGCCTATGATCCGAATGTGATGTCCACCAGTGATGATGGGTGACTGCCTGTGATGTCTCCGAATGCGAGCCTTAACTGAGTGCTGGGCACGAAATAATATGAAGGTACGGTTTTGCTTATAATTTATATTGTTTTCCAAAATGTTTAGGGCAAAATGCCAAGTAGGGGGTTCTGCACGCTCCAATTGGTATTCAAGATCATAGTATTAAAAACAATAATTATACAAGTAGAATTAATAGTGCCTTTTTTTGTCTTTTATGTTATCTATATTGAGAATAATGTGTCTTATGACGCACCGACAATTTGTAAAATAGTTGTAAATAAATTTATATGTTAGTTGTTAAAAAATTGTTGGTATCTTTTCGACCATGAGTCTTATTTTATTTAATTCTATTATGATCTGATTCAAAGTTATGTTTTATTTACGATCCATAAGTTAATTCCATCTTCAAAAATAATCACAACGCAATTTGGTAATGAAGGCAGTTGCCTCACTTATATCGAAGGGATTAACCAGGATTGAAACGAACGATCACTGTTATTTTTTGTATTAGATATAAAAAAAATTGCATGAGTCTGCACTATGAATACTTTGAATTAAAATGATTAGGAGTGACTGACATAAGTTCATTCTAGGATTTGGGTTATGCTGACATGTCGAAATAAAGATTTCCGTTACAGGAGCCCAGTTCTGTCCAGCATATGCCCTATAAACCTATCTGGTACCGTGACCTTTTCGGATGAGTTCCGGAGGTTAATAATATTGTTTTTGTTATAAAAAGTTAATAGTAATTCATAATGTTAGATTTACTCAAAATTCTACGCGCTATTCATGGTTTTAATGTTAAATTAAATTTTAAAAGTAAAACTTGGTGCCAATGGAGTGTACTACAACGTTTCTGACTCATTCGTCCAAAATGGCTATTTTTTGATGTGTTATACTAAAAATAAATATATATGTTTAAGTATGATTATACTGATGATATTGTGTTTTAAATTGAAAACAAACAATCTTATAATTGTGTGTGGAAAGGTTTTAAAAGTAATATTATGAAATAAGGTTTCAAATTATATGATATATTGAAAAATTTGAAAGAATTTTAAAATAGATTTTGCATCTCATTGAATTTATTTATGGTATTTTATTGTAATGATTATATTTTGGGGGTACATGGCATTTACTATGTTATTGAACAAAAAAAAGAAGTGTTTTATGTGAATTTATAAGACCAATTTGATGCCGCAAAGAAAAAAAGCGGGAGTACAAATGAAATAAAATAATAATAATAAGAAGAAGAAAGGGCAGTTTAGAAAATTAATAATTTTGGTACTGATTTTCTATGTGTACTTTATACATTTATTTTGAATTTGATTGTATTTGGATTTTGAGGGACAGTGTATATATATATTTATATATTTTCTTGTGTGTTATAGAAAATTTTATTCAGGAGTTAAGTTGTATTGCAAAGTTATTTGTGTAAAAATATATAATATAAGGGTAATGAATGTCAAGTAGGACAATATATACCGAGGAGAAGAGGAAGGAAAAGTTTACAAAATCAATCTAAGCCAGGGGTGGTAACAAGAAATAAATCAAAATTGAAATCTAAAACGTTAGAGATTAAAATGGACGACCCGTTAAAACCGAATTTGTCGCAAATGTTATCATTGATTGTTCCCTTTGACGTAAAAAAGATTAGCAATGTGTTATTTTATTTGAAAGAATTCGATGAATTATTGGATCGGGTCCACGTAGAAGAGGATTTTAAATTACAGATATTAAAAGCTAAATTTTTGGGTACGGCTCGTGAGAAATTAGTATCTGACCAGACGCTAAATGAGGAAAAGAATTATACAGAGTTTAAAAGAAAAATCGTGGAATTGTTTCAGAAAAAAGATTCTTTTATTGAAGCACAGATAAATTTTAACTCAATTAAGCAACTCCCAAATCAAAACATGAAAGATTTTATAGAAGTTTTTAACAAGGCCGCATCAATGTATTTAGGTGCTTCTGGCCAGGCAACGGAGGTGGGAGCTAATAAACTATTCGATTTAATAAATGCCAATAAATTTTTGGAAGCAATATCGCCAAATATTGCGTTGGAATTGCGAAAATTAGACATTAAAGATTTTGGGAAATTGTGCGATAAAGCTCAGACGATCGAAGCCGCGTATAAATCGACTGTTTTAGATCAGATTAATGCGGTAACAGCCAATACAAGTAAAGAAAATGAGGATTTTTGTACGAATTTATTACAATTAAATAAAGAGCAGGCTACGGCCATAGCAGAATTAACTGCTCAGGTCAACGAGTTGAAATTACAAACGAAAACCCAAGTTAGGGAAGATAATTTGAAAGAAAAACGATGTGAAATCTGTAATACGAATCGGCATGACATTTCCGAATGTTGGTACAATTTGAAAAATTCAAATACTAAATTTCGGAACCAGGGACAGAGAAATTTTGCAAATAAGAGTTTTGGTGCGAATAATTACAGGACGATGGAAGGCTATGGATTTGCAGCGCCAGTATCACAAAATTATTTTCCCAGTGCACAAATGTATAGTGATTTTAATTATGACAGATTTCACAGGGATAGAAATTATCAGGATTATAATAGATTTGAAAATTTTTATGAAAATTTCAATCATAGTCCTCCATGGAATAGGGATTCTTCGGATAGAAGCTATAATAACAGAGATGACAGATCAGGGGTTGCACGCTACGATGCATATTATGGAAATCGTAAACAATCGGATGAACATAGGAGAGGGCGAAATGACTATTCCATGGATGAACCGCAGCATGACAGAAATAGAAATTCAATTCAGGAAAAAGAAAATAAGAGAGATGTTTCGGACAGACACAAAGGGAAAAGAAAGTCGAATTCGGAAAACTTTTAAGGGAATCTGCAGTTGTAAATAATAGTCATAAGAAAGACCCCGGTAGATGCCCGATAAGGGGGAATAAGTTCGTGATTGCTAGTGTGAATTCAGCGGGAAAGGATAAACTTCCCATCATTGCATTACAGATTTTTGGGTTAAAAGTTGACACGTTGCTGGATAGCGGGGCCGCAGTTTCGCTTTTATCACCGGAGGTTTTAGAGGCGCTCAAACAAATGGATGCAAAAATTAAATACTTGGCGAATAGGGTAACAATCCACACATTCGATAACTCAGTCATACCTTTTCGGCAATGTATAAAAATTACATTTAAAATTAACAATGAGTTTGTGACAGGAACATTTTATGTTACATCTCATAATTTTCAAGGGGACTATAAAATGTTGCTAGGTTTTGATTTCTTGAAAAAAAATAGAATGATTTTAAATTTTGATAAGAAAACACTAAAATTAAAAAATACGGAAATTGCCCTGGAACCGCAGGTTATGAATAAGGAAATAGTTAGTGTAAATAGTGTAAATAAAAGGGGGTCGGAAATGAAAAATATCACCAAGGCAGTGCGCACAAATAAAATTAAATGTCATTTTAAAGGAAATGAAACATTTGCGTGTATAGAGAAAGAAACACATTTACACCCAGGACAAACGAAAATAATATCGTTGAGATGTCCTGAGGCAGTCTAGCCAAATCAGCTGATTTTAATTGAACCAACAGAGGAATTTAAAAATTTAATTACGGAATGTTCAATTCATGAGGTACCAGTCACTAATAAAATTAATTTAATTGTAACAAACAATACAGAAGATAAGATTATAATTAGAACGGATACTAGGATCGCACTTATCAGTTCGGATTTTGTTAGTAAGAATAATTTAAAGCCTAATGAGATTGAATATGGAGAAATCTATCAAATTAATAACCTGGATTTGCAAGAAGTTAGGGCTTTGAGAGAAGCGGAGCTTGATAGATCGGATTTTAATTTAGATCATTTAACAGGGGATTTTAAGCAAAGGATAGAAGACTTATTGATGAGCCATGCACATGCTTTTTCGAAGTCTTACAAATCTTTGGGACAATCTTCATTGGTATTGCCCAAAATACAATTAAACCACGATTTTCCCATTCAGCATAAACCATATAAGACGCCCCAGGCAGTTAAGCAGTATGCGCAGGAGGAACTACGAAAACTGTTAGAAGCGAAAATAATCGAAAAATCAGATTCAGATTATGCATTTCCGGTATTATTTGTAAAAAAAAAGGTACGGAAAAAAACTTGGTTCGCTATAGAATGGCGGTGGATTACAGGACGTTAAACGAGATTTTAGAGGGGTTTCCATATCCGGTACCGGACGTAAAAGATGTTTTACAGGCAATTAGTGGAAAAAATTTTTATAGAACATTAGATTTGCATTCGGCTTTTTTCCAAATTAATTTACGCCCGGAGGATCGTCACAAATTAGCATTTGTGACGGAGTGTGGGAAGTACGCCCCGTGCCGCCTAAATTTTGGGCTTAAAATAAGTAGTACAAAATTCGCCGAACTTATGGATAAGGTCCTGGGACACTTTCCTAAGGACAAAGTAGGATATTTTATAGATGATGTGGTTTTGGCCGAAGACAGCCCGGAGGGAATGGCACAGTTGTTAAAGGAAGTTTTGGAAACTCTAATTGATCACAATTTAACAGTTGAACCCTCTAAGGTGCAAATATGTAAACCGGAAATTGAATTTTTGGGTTTCAAAGTTAATAAAAACGGATATGCCCCATCAGAAAAAAACGTGGGGAAGGTACAACGATTAACTAGACCTAAAAATAAAAAGGGGGTAAAGTCACTTTTAGGTTTGGCAAATTATTTCAGAACTCTTATTCAAAATTATGCCGATATTGTCAATCCTCTAGTCGAATTGACTAAACAAAATGCAAAATTTAAATGGACTGAGGAGACGGAACAAGCATTTTTAAATATACAAGAGGCAATCGTGAGCAACCCTACCCTTAAACCGCCAAAATTTGATAGGGAGTTCTTTTTAATAACTGATGGTTCAAAGAAAGCAATATCAGGTGTCCTTGCGCAGGAAGATAATGGATACTTAGTCCCTATTGAATTTTACGGTAGAAAACTTAAGCAGTCAGAAACGGCTTACCCAAGCATGAAGTTCGAATTATTGGCTATTCATGACGCAGTTATGCACTTTAAACACATGCTGTTAGGGCGAAAATTTACTATTTTAACGGATAACAAAGCTCTCACATATCCGCTGAAAATTGAAATGCAGTCGGATATAGTGGCTAGATGGATTTTAAATCTCAGCGACTATGACTACAATATCGAATACATCGAAGGGAAAATTAATACTTCGGATTTTTTGTCTAGAAACTTAGTAAATAATATTACTAGTAGCAACGAGTTACAGAATAACTTATTCAAAGTAAATCTTAACTTGAGTGAAGAGAACATTAGAGCCAAGCAATATGAGGATGAAAAATTAATCACAATTATAAAAAAGGTTGAGTCAAAGAAAAACAACAGAATAACAAAAAAGTATAATTTAAACGAGAATAAAACGCTGGTATTAAAACAAAACGGGAAATATCCAGAATTAATAATCGTACCGGACGAGCTTAAGTTTACGGTTATGGCGGAGGCACATGGACCCCATTTTGGTTTTAGAAAAACATACGAAACTGTCAAAACTCGTTTATTCTGGTACGGAATGTAGCAAGATATAAAAAATTATTGCACGAATTGCGTAAGATGTAATTGCAGTAAGCAACATCAGACGATCAAAGTACCACTTGAAAAAATGGAAAGAAATTTACAAATCGGAGCTAGTCTACAAATGGATATAGTAGGTAAATTACCCATGACCCTCAGAAAAAATTGCTTCATTCTGACTATCATAGACGCAGGCTCTAGATTTTTAGAAGCAGTCCCTTTACGAAATGTGGAGTCCCAAACTATCTTGAACGTTTTAAATAGGTACTTCGGAGCCTACGGCTTGTGTTCCGAAATAGTTACAGACAACGCACAATATTTTCGCAGTGCGCTTTTTAAAGAATATTTGAAGACACTAAATATAGATCTACACCCGACAAGCGTTTACAAACCTTGTGGGAATGGTCTGGCTGAAATCATTAATAAATCGATTAAGGCATCCTTGGTGGCAATGTCCAATTCCACTCTTGAGTGGGACACCAGACTCGAATATTTTAAACTTAATTATAATACCACGATCCATCGAGCACTAGGTTATTCGCCTTCAAAATTATTCTTTGGTAGAGAAATTAAAAATCAATTTACGGTATTAAGTGCTCCGGATTTAACGTGCACTCAAGCGTTCGTTAAAAATAGGATAGAACATATGAGGGCAGTTCACCGGCAAGCCATAGCTAACCAACAAAAAATTATGGCGGAATATATCAAAGAAAATGATCTTCAGGAAGTTAAAAAGTTAGACGTGGGTCAAGAGGTGTACGCAAAAGTAATTGGCAAGCCTAGGGCTTTACACCCTCGTTTTGAAGGGCCTTTTGTGGTAGTAAAAGTTGTTCGACACAATAATTATGTGCTCCGTCTGAAAGACAAAATAAATGGGCCAACAATACGTCGACACATACAATTTCTTTTTGCACCCAAGGCTACGACGATGAATGCCAGAAAAACTAAGGGCGAGTTAAATGAATCAGACTCGGAACAGAATATTGAGGATTAGGTAAAGGCACTCTTACTTAGATATATAGGTTACGGAGGATTAGCTTGTACAAGACTGTCACAAAGACTTAATTAAAAAAAAAAATTAAAAAAAAAGGCTCCTTTCAGAGCCATACATGAAAAAAAAAAATAAAAAAAAATAAAATAAATAAGTATTACGGCTGATAGGCAAATTTATATATGATAAGGTGGATGAACGCATTTCCTCTTAAGATTAATTATTGAGTGAATGTAAAGATAGCTTAGATAGTCAGATTCATTGAACATTTTGAAATAAAATTATAACAATAATATTAATAATTACTCCTTTCAAAAGTGGTTTTGTTTGGGCGACACAGGGAGATAATACCTCTTTATATTTAAAGACAAAAAGGGAACTCAGTTAGAAAAAAAAAAAAAAAAAAAAAAAAAAAAAAAAAAACTTTTGCATAACTTTATCTTTGGCGGGGCAACCAACATTGGGAGTTTTGGGACTTTGCATGTAAAAAAATTCTTTTGCGGGCAGAAGATTTTGATTTACTTGGCCAAGGCATGCAGGGTCGTGAACTATCATTGTTTTTATTTGCTCCGAAAAGGATAGATTTCGAAATTGGGTAAAAGGGTTTGGAAGTAAATACATTAATAATAGTGATACAAAAAAATAAAACGGATATATAATAAAAGGGGTATAATAATAAGGATTATATAAGTAATAAGGAGACATAAGGTAGCATTGGTAGGAGAAAATAAATAAACAAATCAATAAATGTGGTAGCTTTTTGTTTTTCCCTCCCTGTTTGGGTTTCAAATTAGTTAAAAAAAAAAATAAAATAAATAAAATAAATAAATAAATAAACAAATAAATAAAATTTCTTTATATCAGCACATAACAAAATGCTTATAAGGCTTACACAATGGATTACTTGTAGAATTTAACTACTAACAAAATTTTATTTAAGTATATGGTTTCCGCGGTCATCAGAATGACAAAAAAATTTTAGAAATTGGGATTTTTTTTTGAGTGGACAGGTTATATTATATGTATAAATGTTATATAAAGAAAAAGGATAAAATTGGTCTTGTAAGATTAATTTTTCAATATGTATAAGGAATGAAACAGAAACAACAGCACTTACTATAAATTTTGGAATAGTGCTAAGGGTGAAAATCATCCTGCACAACAAAATTGTAAATATAAACAACTGTGTGTATTGATTTCATATTGAGATAATGTGAATGGTATAAAATGTGTATCATCATATATATTATAAAGCAGAAGTTCCGAAACTTCCAAACGGGTGTTTTCAAAAACTACCCGATGGATCTTTTTGCAGATTATATCATTCGATAGGAAATATTTTTGCGGAGGTTTATGATACAAATATACAGGGATAACTCTGATTTTTCGTACTAAATTTCGTATTTTTCGGTTATTTTTGACGGAAGGGTTGCAACAACTAATTTTTTGGCGATAATTATATTTCAAAAAAGAAATGAAATGCTTTCTCTAATGGAAAATAATATAAACATTTCGAAAAAAAAAATCTGTTAATTCATTGATTTAAAATAAATAATGATAAAAAGAAAAAAATCCGTTTAATGCAAAATAATATTATGAAAGGAAAAAAAATATCTTTAACGAAAAAAAAAATATATTTATAATATTTAAAAAGTAACTCAATATGAAAGAAAGTTTTGCAGTGACACAATATTTGGCTATTTATTTATTTCGAGCCAGACTAAAAGAAAACAACATCTCAAAAATTTCATTAGGTGAAACATAAGTATTTTTTTTTCTTTCTTTTTCTAAAACTGTTTTTAAATCTAATTTTCCCGTTATGTGTTTTACAGAAGAAACTCGCAAAATTAATTTTTTTAAAAAAAAGGCTCTAATTGTTATTTGTATGTTGTTTCTTCAATTGGGTGTTTCAATCTACTTTTGTCGCCAATCAATGCTATTCTCAACCAAAAAAAAGCACAAGATGGAGCGATGTTCTCAAGAACTATTTTCTCTCTCTCTTTTAATGAGTGAGAGCATTTTTAGAAAAAAATTTTACATTTAACTTAAATACATATATAGCAGTTAATACCACAAAAATGAATAATATTTAAATTTTAGAGTAAATGTCTTTCCACATACGTAGATATTGTAAAATAATTTAACTGCAACTTTAAAAAAAAATTTGGCACAGATATCTCCTATGCACTATGTTGGTGCGATTTGTCTCTTACGCCAATACCATATATACACCTGGGTAATTAACTGACGCCAAAGTGTCATTATTTTGCTTGATATGGCAACCCGGATGTTATTGTCTATTTATTAATAAATTGTCTATTTACAATTTTTTTCTTTTTTTTCCAATTATATAAACTATTTTAATCTATGCACATTTGTCATATATGCGCCACATTTGCGCGAGTGCAATAAAATGGCGATTTTATGCCTCACTTGGTAACCTGGCTGTTGTTTATTTATTAATAAATTTTTATTTTATTTTATTTTATTTTTTAAAGGATATAAATAGTTTTGTTTTATAATTATTAACTAAACTTTTTAAAATTTATTGTTATTTTCTATTTAAAATAACAGAAAAAAATTGTAAACTATATATGTAACTGGTATTTGAAAACAAAATTATCTCCAAATCGGCATTAAAAGAAAAAAGAAAGAAAAAAAAAAGAAAAAAAAAGTGCCAATGTGGTGCGTATATGTCATGTATACATTTTTTCACTATACTACAGTATTTAAACATGCTGCATAAATAACGATTATTGTTTTTTCCAAACATGTTTGGCACAGATATTATATACACACTGAGGTATGTGACTGTCGCCAAAACGGTGTTATTTTGCCTTATATGGTAACCCAGCAATAGTTGTTTCTGTATTAATAAATTGTTTATTTACTTTCAATTTCTTTTTAGATATTCTATAAATTGTTTTGTGCTATAGTAACTTTTTTTATTTATTATTATTTTCGTTTTAAAATAATGAAAATAATTTTTTAAAAGGCACATTTCTCCGCTATTCTAAAATGAAGATTTTGCCGCATTGGTATTGGAAGGAAATCTTGCAAATCCGGGTTTGTGCCGGAGTTTTTTGTGAAATATGACATTTTCAAATATAAATTGAGTGCTACTTGATTAACACGTCGGCCAGTTTCGCCAAACTATTCAAATTTACATAAATTCATTTTAAATAACGAAGGAACAATAAACATAAATAATAAATACAAATTAAAAGTCGAATTAAAAAGCACTTATGACGTAAAAAAATACGTATATCACGTGTAATATCAATTGCTATCATACTTACGATCATCGATTATTGACATTTATTCCTACAATCTACTATTAATTTTTTTCTCGACAGAATAATCAAGTAGTACCGTACATTGTACAAACTCCAGTTAATATTACAAAAATAGAGCTAAATAACTAAATTTAGGTGCAAATGCACACACGGCACACACCCATGTTGTAAGAAAGAGACACAAATGTCATATATGCACCACGTTGGGGTGATACATTTCTGGCGCCACTTTAACGGAAACTTCGTTTTCAAATGACAGATACATTTCTATTTTCTATTTTACTTTTCTATGCAAATGAAAGTAAATAAATAGTTCATTAATAAATTAAAAACAGATCTGGATTACCATAAGAGGCATAAAATGTTCATTTTGTTTCAATAACGCCAACGTGATGCGTATATGGCATCTGTATCAAAAAATGAATTTCACACATTCAAAAAACATTCACCGTATTTTTCTAAGGAAAACTTTATTTAACTTTCTTTATTCTGCTGCATTCCAAAAACGGAACACTGTAATAGATTTGTCAAGAGCAGATGTACGTTGCGAAATATAATATAATATTGATAGAGGATGTATTAAGGTTTCCACAGATACCCATATTCTCAAGTTGAGAGGTTCAGAGTTCAAAAACTATCAAATGAAAATGAATCACTTGAAAATGGTTTAAATTCAATGGTCAATCTCTGCGATCATAATGCTCGCTATTTTAGAGGTATGGTGAATAGACAATATTTAAATTGCTCTTTTCATAATTGCCTTATTTATCTATCAAACTCTACAATAAATGGTCAACTGAAATATTTTTTTTTAAAAAAGCCCGAATTTTATCGAATGCATAAGCTGATACAACAACATAATATTTTATTATTATTTTAATATATTTTGGCGTCAACGGACATTGATTCCATTGTTGTTGTTTTTATTTTTGGCTCAGTTTTGTTTTTTCTAGCTCGCTGAGTTTTGCACTGATGAAGAATCTCGACAGTAGATTCGAAACAGCTGTTTGCTAACTTTTAATGCATTTTTGGTGCATTTATAATCGTTGGTTTTCTATCTTTAAATACAATGGCGTTTTGTATGATTTTCAGAAATGTGAAAGAGCATTCGAGGTGAAGTTGCTTTAAAAAACACAGTCATATTCAATATTTTGTTTGATTCATGTTTTGTTTTGAAAAATAGACCAGCGCAGCGGGCTTAGCCTGCTAGTATATAAAAAAATTATAGTGTAGCATATAAATATGGTTATGCATTGTTTGTACGTTATGATAACAGCCATACTTGTAAATGAAAAAATGAGTCAGAAATGTGTTCTTAAACTATTTCAGTAACTAGTTTTGGACATAATAACAGCTTTAAAATAAATAAATAAATAAATAAATAAAATACATATATATATATATATATATGTATATATATTATTATTGCTTTATTATTTCGGAAATTCGCGATTTTAGGCTAAATTATGGGAACAATATAAGTATTGATGCATAACGCAGAAGAAGAATCCTCACACATCAACAACCTCCCAGCAGGGGAGATAAGCCAGTAGCAATACAATCAGAGACTGCGAATCATTGTGTTACGTAACCTGAACTTTCTTTACAGACATGGACAAAAAAAAAATCTAGGCATTCTATGATGATCATTTTAGATTGTGATGTACAGAATTAGACAACTGATGGCGTTGCAAGTGTGCAATCACAAACAGACTTTGAAACAGTGATTGATCTTTCAGGATCGCTGAACACTTATAAAAAAAAAAAAAAAAAAAAAAAAAAAAAAAAAGAAAAAGTACTCTTTTGTCTGTTTGTTTCTTTTTTTCATTTAGTTGGGGGGGGGAGATGCTGGGAACATAAGCATCCAGCAATCTTCCGTGATTTATATATATATATATATAAATGGTATATTATACATATTGTATCCTTTGATGTTTTTGTATAGGGATTGTAAATACTAGTGTATGTCTAACGCTATTCATGTCAGGAGCAAGGCAGACCCCTATCTCAGCTGGCATCTAGAAGGCACCAGTTTTGGGCTCTCGCATAACAATCGCTTGACATTTACGTCAAGAATGGTTTATTGGTAGATTTACAAGCCAATTAAGCGAGACCGCACACGTTTCTCTAGTTGAGGCTACCGGTCATTTTTCCGGCTAGGAGCGCGTTGCAGACAAGAGGGGCCAGTCCCCCCCACGCTCGAAGAAGAAGCCAACGAATCTGCTTCAGGAATAGGCCGGGGGAGAGACTGAATGGTCATTTTTCGGGCAGATTGAATCGAAGGGGAGTATTAGCCACGCCCGCCATAAATCAAAGAAAGAATATAGACTTTTTTCTTGAAGAGTGCAGATGAAAAGTTCGCTCCGAGATGCGAAGATGTATTAGAAAAGAAGTGTTATTAATTCCAAGGAGGACCTACCAACATCGCCGATGATCCGAAAATGATGTCCGCCACTGATGATGTATGATCGCCGATGATCCGAATGTTATGCCCGCCAGCGATGATGTGTGATAGCCTATGATCCGAATGTGATGTCCACCAGTGATGATGGGTGACTGCCTGTGATGTCTCCGAATGCGAGCCTTAACTGAGTGCTGGGCACGAAATAATATGAAGGTACGGTTTTGCTTATAATTTATATTGTTTTCCAAAATGTTTAGGGCAAAATGCCAAGTAGGGGGTTCTGCACGCTCCAATTGGTATTCAAGATCATAGTATTAAAAACAATAATTATACAAGTAGAATTAATAGTGCCTTTTTTTTGTCTTTTATGTTATCTATATTGAGAATAATGTGTCTTATGACGCACCGACAATTTGTAAGATAGTTGTAAATAAATTTATATGTTAGTTGTTAAAAAATTGTTGGTATCTTTTCGACCATGAGTCTTATTTTATTTAATTCTATTATGATCTGATTCAAAGTTATGTTTTATTTACGATCCATAAGTTAATTCCATCTTCAAAAATAATCACAACGCAATTTGGTAATGAAGGCAGTTGCCTCACTTATATCGAAGGGATTAACCAGGATTGAAACGAACGATCACTGTTATTTTTTGTATTAGATATAAAAAAAATTGCATGAGTCTGCACTATGAATACTTTGAATTAAAATGATTAGGAGTGACTGACATAAGTTCATTCTAGGATTTGGGTTATGCTGACATGTCGAAATAAAGATTTCCGTTACAGGAGCCCAGTTCTGTCCAGCAGTTTCAAATGAGCTCAGCGCGAAGTAACTAAAGAGTGTAACATATATTGGTAGTTTGAAAAACCAAAGTATTAAAAGTAAGGAATTTCTGGTCTGTGAGGTGGGAAACTGACAGCAAAAGGTTTATGAAAGCTAAAACAATGAATATAAAAGACATCCAGGAAAGAAAAGCAATTATTGATCTAAATTTTGAATGTAAATTGAATGAAGGAATTAATACAACTGATTATAGAGAGAATATGATAACATAATTATTACTCAAATCCATTTCAGCCACAATATAAAGATCATCAACATAACGAACACACAACGGTATTTTAAAATTTCAAAAAGTTTGACCTCAAAATGGTACAAACAAGCTTCGCATAAAATTGAACTAAGAAGAGAGTTCTCCATATTGGATATACTCAAAATATATTGAATAAGAAAATACTAATTAAAATACTTTTGTAAGTAATAAAGGAATCGGTGAAACTTAGCGGCGGAATTACAGTAGAAAGTCTGTAAAAAAATAAAATACTTTCGAATAATTGGCGTGAAAAAAGTTAAAGCGTCACTCGATTTGGCGAGTAGCACTATTTCTTATCAAAATAACGATTTTAAGGTAATTGAGAATTATTTGTTAATGGATTTTCAGTATGCAGTTAAAAATTTTTTAATAAATTTAAACTTATAATGAGAAAGTATATTACACACACGTATATATATATTGTATAACTCATATATATTACTTGTGTCTTCAATCAGTTATCACTGAAAAAAAATTCATATATGAAAAAAATGCCATACTGAATTTTCTTAATAGAAATTTAAGCTTGTTTAAATAAGGCAAAGACATTTCCATAACAAAAAAAGTGTATTGATAATGCTCAATTGGAAATAATTTTAAGCTTGAAGCAGTTTTAGTTAATTTAAATTTTGAATTTATTTTTAAATCGCAATTTCTGATAGTTAAATTGCAATATAAATGCATATTTTTATATTGATTTGACAAAACTATTGCTGAAACAAATCAAAACGGACAAAATTACAGTATTTAAATAATTTTTTAAAAAAAGTTCAAATTAAACATTTTTTCCCTTAAAGTGTATTTGACATAAGAAAGTGTTTTCAAAATTTGATTCCATCGCCAACCGATAAAAAATCGCCAAATAACGAAATTTTAATTATTTTTAAGGGCGCTCTATCGAGGTTCCGCCAAAAAATTTTTACAAACATAAATATCCTCATAAAAAGAGCATTCTGTAATTTTTTTTCGAATTTTCTGAGTATGCCTCTAAGAAGACATTAATTGAAGACCTGAGAAGCCAAGGGGTACAAATGACAAAATTTCGATTTGGAGTAAACTGATTTTAAAGATAATTGATGTTAAATTGGAACATCAATAAAAATTGACTAAATTGAAATAGGAAACTTCTGCTTGTTGCATTCTGGCCTTTGAATTCTTATTTCAATAATTTTTTAAAAAATAGAGTACAATTTTCTTTAAATGTATAATTAATCAATATTGTTTGTTTTTCGAAAAAAGGGGTTTATCTCTATAACTCAGCAAATAATTAGAAAATCACCTATATTTCTTTACCTGAAATGAAAACAGCATAATTTCAGGTCGTCTGTGTACTTAGTTTATTTTTTTCAATTTTGTCACTTATACCCTTTGGATTCTGGTGTCCTGAATTATAAGAGCCAGCCCATAGTCAATCCGTCAATTACACGAAAGAGATTTTCATTAAAAGCAAAAGAATTTTGTTTCAAGCTAGCACACGTGCTATATAAGATACTCGGTGAACTATGGATTCTCTAATGGTGCATTTTCATGAGTTATGTTGGTTTGATGGATAAATTGAGACGACAGCTACAAGTCTCAAAGTACCCCCCTCCCCCATTCAAAGTTCAAAGTTCAAAGATACTCGGTTTCAAATTAAGAGAAATGGAATACACAAAAAGCAATCTAATGACCATTCAATTGAAACTTTATTAAATAATTATTTAACATCAAATGAGATCATCATGTAACCAACATTCCAGTTGAGGGAGTTTAGACTGAACCAAAAAAGGCTTTATGAATTCCATTTTTTACTTTCTCTTATCTTTACAAGAAGAAACTGTCGGATTTGTGAAAAATTTCGAATTCCGGTTCTAGACGGATTTACACATTTGAGGGGTCAGAGATACCAAAAAACATGTTTTTTGCAAAATGCGTGTGACTGTTTGTGCGTCTGTATGTGACATAAATTTCATGGACTATCTCAAGAACTAATGCACGGAATTTAACAAAAAATTATTTCCATATAGCTTCTGATATAATGCTCATTAGTTTTTTGTATAAATTGCTCAACAACTGATTCTGTTATGCTGAATTTTTTTTTACTTGCGCAACAGCTATATCTCAATAACTAATGCACGAATTTCCATAAAACTTCAGATTTTGTTAGTTATTGAGATGAATTTTTACGGTTTAAGTTTAGGTGTAAAATGTTAAACAGGTGGTGCTGCTTGCTCTGCTGCATTTTTTTATGATTTACGCAACACGTGTATCCCAATAACTAAAACAGAAATTTGCATCAAATATCAGATTCTGTTAGTTCTTGATATGAGCTGATGTAAATCACTCAATAAGTGACGCTGCGGTACTGCATTTTTATGACTATCACAAAAGCTGTATCTGAAGAATTAATGCACAGATTTTTATCAAAATTCAGATTCAGTTAATCCTTGATATAAGCTGATTATGTTTACGTTTCAGTGGTAATTGCACAATACATGGAACTGCCATGCTGAATTCTTACCAATTTCCGCAACAGCTCTATTTCTAAAATAAAATTCACGAAATTTGATCAAACTTAAGATTTAGATATACCTTGATAAATTTTATTGCTGATTATGTTTAGGTGTAAATCCCCCAATAGGTGGCGCTTTCATATTGGAATATCTCCGATATCCGCAATAGCCCTATTTTAAGAAATAATGCACGAAATTTCATATTTTTAGAATTCCTACGATGGGCATAGATTACCATTGAATTTTGGCACTATAATAGCGAATTTTGAAGTATTAACATGTATGTGATCGAAGAAATTGTTTTAAATTGTTGTTTTTTAATTGTTGTTTTTAATTGTTGAATTAAAAATATATACAGGGTTATTACAAATGAATCATCGGATTTTGATACTTTACTACTTGCGAACTATGAAGTATATAGGTTTGAATGATAACTCAAACTAGAGAGCTTAAACTACAGTTTCGCGCTGCGTATGTGTTATAAGCGTGTGGTTAACATGGTTGCTGCGTGAACTCCATAATCAAAATGGCGTCTGGACAGCAGAAATCATTTTCTGAACGAGAATTTTCAAACTGTGAAACGTTTTAACCGTTCAGAGAGCATTTCGGAAGATATACAGATGCAAACCACTAAGCCAACAAAGCATTCTGCACTGTTATCGACAGTTCAAAGAAATCGATAGAAACTTTTGCTTTTACAAAAACAACAGTTTGAAAATTCTAATTCACAAAACGCTTTTTGCTGTCCAGTCGCCATTTTCAATATGACGTTCGCACGGTACCCATGGCAACAATACGCGAATGACACATACGCAGCGCGAAACTGTATTTAACGTCATCTCGTTTGATTTGTGATTCAAACACATACGCTTCTTAGTCCGCAAGTAGTAACGTATCAAAATCTGATGATTCATTTGTAATAAACCTGTATTGTTATATTGAGAGTTTAAAACAATTTATGATTTATTATGATTATGCTTCTAACGCGAATCTAAAAATATAACAAACTTTATAGTTACGAAATGTATTTTTGGTACAGAGTCCCCTTAAAGAGAATTCTTAAATTCCATACAAGATAAATAATGATACTCCTAATAAAAATCTATCAATCAATTAATCTCGTACAGTATTTAAAAGAATACAATGGAATGACTAAAGAGATAAATGAGAGGCTAAGATTGTTAATCATCGCAGGCTGCCAAGAAACTGATATTTGTATGAATGTATATTTCTCCCTATACAGGGTGATTCATAAAAGATGGGCAGAACTTTAAGGGGTTATAGTACACTTAAAGACAAATAATATTAAATAGGAGACTAAGGGTCCAAGACGTATTCCCAAGGAGATAGGGGGCATTAAAGTTTAGGGTCCGAAATTTCAAATGATTATAAAAAATGGAAAAATTGGTCGATTCGTTTGCGGTTTTTGCAAAAAATTTTCTTTATGCCAGTATTTTCTTGAAATAAAATTTTAAAGTTCAATTTCAAAAAATGCCGATAGGGGGCGCTTTAGATTTTGGAGTAACAAACAACTATTTTTTAACGTTATTTTTTGTATTTCTTTAAATGATTTCGAAAGCTTAGACTTAAACATAAATTTTGATCTAAAAATCTGAGTCCTAACGAGTAGTTAAGTAGCGTAAACTGAAATTTGAAATTTGAAACCCTTCTCCCCCCCCCCCCCCCAGAACAAAAATCAGTTATTCCCGATCTTTGTGTCGTAGATTAGGCTCTAACTACTGCCGCGTTTTGCTAAAATTATTCTTTATGTCAGTATTTTCTTGAAAATAAATTTTAAAGAAAATTTTCAAAAAATTCCGATAGAGGGCGCTTTAGACTTTGGAGTAACGAACAACTATTTTATACCGTTATTTTTTGTGTCTCATTAAATGCTTTCTAAAGCTTAGACTTAAATTTTCAGCCCAAAATCTGAATCGTTAGACGTGGTTAAGTTTCTGGGGAGAGGGGTTTGAAATTTCTACTCCTGAGCACAGTTCAGTTTACCATGTCCACACATTGTGTGCTGTGATACGAGGTAAAAAGACACAAATTAGGATTATGTTACCAAAGCATATTTATTAACATGTAATTACAATAAATGTTCAAAATTGTGACCACCAGAGGTTATGCACGCAGAACAACGGCGAAGAATGGAACGGCGAACATTCGCGAAAACATCAGGCTTTTCGAGCACTTCCCCTACAGCGGCGGAAAGTCTGGCGACCAGTTCCTCGGGGGATTCAATGGGTGTCTCATACATAAGAGCCTTCAATTGTCCCCAAAAAAAAGAAATCGAGGGGTGAAAGATCTGGCGAGCGAGCAGGCCAAGCAACAGGACCACCTCGACCAATCCATCTGTTCGGAAATGTGATGTCCAGATAGTTGCGGACGTCTCGTAGTAATGGGCTGGCGCTCCATCGTGCTGGAACCACATGACCCGCCGGATGCGTGGAGGAACAATGTTTAACAGGTCTGGCAGCAGATGTTGCAGAAATGTGAGGTATGTTTTACCGTTGAGGCGTTCAGGAAGAAGGTACGGTCCGATTAGGTGGTCTCCGAGGATTCCTGCCCAAACATTGATGGAAAAGCGTCTCTGATGAGCATGTGGATACGTAGCATGTGGATTGACATCCGCCCATACATGTGCATTGTGTGTGTTAAATGTACCTTCACGTGTGAAGGTACATTCATCGGTGAAAAGCACAGTTCGTCCAAAATGTGGATTTAGAGCGTTCTGCTGCAGAAACCAGCGGGCGAATTCAATACGATTTGGATAATCCCCTGGAGACAGTTTCTGGACTCGTTGCACATGAAACGGGAGCAAATGTTCATCCTTCAGTACCCTCCAAGTCATGGACTGTGAGGTATCCACCTGCCTAGCCACTGTTCGTGTACTTGTGCTTGGCTGCGCCGCTACTATATCCAGAATGGCTTCTGCAACAACTACTGATTCGTCCTTTTTTGCACGACCTGCATTAGACCGGGAAGCGAGAAATGATCCCGTCTCACACAACTGTCTGTGCAAGCGCTCGAAAGTTTTGCGGTTAGGCAACCGCCTGTTGGGAAATCGCTCTCCGTACATTCGTTGTGCCTCTGCACCATTCCCCTCTGCCGCTCCGTAAATTAAATGCATCTCAGCCTTTTCCTTATTCGTGAAGGGCACCATCTTCCGATTCATTACTACAGCGACTTACACTTGACTCACCGTTCAGTGGTTTTTATGCATGAATCGTGTCGAAATTTTGCATACGTGTTCTTCTTTTTCCCCATTTGACATTTGCATACTTTCTGTCTCCTTCTTCACCCGATGACTAGTGTCAGGATTGGAGCTTTAACGTTTGCATGAGCGATGTTTCAACTGTGCCAGTGCCTTTATGAGTGAATTCCGACTATGCAGTCCTTGACGAAAGTTGTATTTTTGCCTCGTATCACAGCACAGAATCGTTGGGCATGGTTAAGTAGTGCAAACTGAACTATGTTCAGAAGTTGAAATTTGAACCCCCTCCCCTCGCTACTGAACCACGCTCAGCGATTCAGATTTTGAGCTGAAAATTTAAGTCTAAGCTTTAGAAAGCATTTAATGAGACACAAAAAATAACGGTATAAAATCGTTCGTTACTCCAAAGTCTAAAGCGCCCTCTATCGGAATTTTTTGAAACTTTTCTTTAAAATTTATTTTCAAGAAAATACTGACATAAAGAATAATTTTAGCAAAACGCGGCAGTAGTTAGTGCCTAATCTACGACACAAAGATCGGGAATAACTGATTTTTGTTCTGGGGGGAGAAGGGTTTCAAATTTCAAATTTCAGTTTACGCTACTTAACTACTCGTTAGGACTCAGATTTTTAGATCAAAATTTAAGTTTAAGTCTAAGCTTTCGAAATCATTTAAAGAAATACAAAAAATAACGCTAAAAAATAGTTGTTTGTTACTCCAAAGTCTAAACCCCCCCCTATCGGCATTTTTTGAAATTGAACTTTAAAATTTTATTTCAAGAAAATACTGGCATAAAGAAAATTTTTTGCAAAAACCGCAAACGAATCGACTAATTTTTCCATTTTTTATAATCATTTGAAATTTCGGACCCTAAACTTCAATGCCCCCTATCTCCTTGGGAATACGTCTGGGACCCTTAGTCTCCTATTTAATATTATTTGTCTTTAAGTGTACTATAACCCCTTAAAGTCCTGCCCATCTTTTATGAATCACCCTGTATTTTTTGATAGTTGAGTAATGTAAATTAAAGAAATAGATGTCATTAATTATGTCATCTGACTTGAAGGAAATAAGTTAATACTCCAATGTATGCATAAAAGGTACAAAAGATTTAAAATTAAATGTACATTTTAAGATTACTTTACCATTTTACTTTAAGGGTTTTACAAAAATTTACAGACAATTTACAGACAGGTTTTATAGAATTAAATTGCTTTTTTGGATGATAAAGGACTAATACAAGGATTATCATAAAAATTATATTCATTTAGTACATCTATTATTGGGTGTCGATTACTTTATGGTATAAATCGCTGATCAGATGGCAATGCTATGCTGCATTAGTTATGATTATCGCAATAGCGTTATCTCAAGAGCTAATATAGGAATTTACGCCTGCGTGATTGTTTTAAGAAATTTATCAGTTTAAATGTAAAAGAAATACATAAATTGTAATTTAACCAACATGAATAATAAAAAATGATATGGAAGACACTATAAATCCAGATCAAAAATGATTACAATATGAAAAAATAAATCTCCTTCCCCCAGAGGTAGCTTACAATGCCGAGTACCCCACCTCACCCCGTAAAGTGATAACATTATATATTCACAGCCTCAAAGTTGAAAATAGCATTGTTGATGTATGATTGAATGATATCATGAAAATTCTTGTCTAAGGGCAATACATACTACAAAATAATACTGACCTAACAGAAGTATTATCAATCAAAATAATAAAAGTCTTTGCTTTGGAATTTTTATTGATACGCATTTGAAATGAAAAATCTGAAAATTCACTAAATATCACCTTTTTTTTACAATTACTGCAGAAAAAAATAAAAACATTATTGGAATAGTGGGTTTAGTTTAATAAAATAAAGATATTTACACGCATATTCCATCGTATTTTCGATCTTTTTTTCTCTCTCTAGATCTTTCGGCCATTTTTATAACAAATCATTTAGATTAAATGAGACTTCTTTATGCATGTATAAATAAATAAATAAATAAATAAATATATATATATATATATATATATATATATATATATATAACACAACTACAAAAATAAGCATTGGTTTCCATTTAATTAAAAAATATATCGATACATTCGAACTTCAAATCAACAAAGAAATAAAAAAATAAAATGGAATCATTATTTCTTTAAAGTAAAAAACTAAAAAACAAAATAAAATAACTTCTCTTTCGTAAAACTTATTACTTTTCTTTTATCCCAAAAAATGAAAGCAACGGTTCTCTATCCAAAGATTTTTTTGTATTTTTTTTTAATTTAAAATCGTTAGATGAAAAAATAAGATATCAAGTTATGTGATTTAATCAAACAAGGTATCTTTATTTACAACCATTTCTTAGATAATTTTTTTTCATAAAATATCAAAAAAAGAATTCGCTTTGGTAGTAAAAAAAGAACAAATTTTGAATAGTTTTTAACACAGAATTTTTAGAAGTGTACTATATAAATAAAAAAACAATAACATTAATTCGTATGACAAGCACAGATTATGACATTTTTTCCAACACACACGGATAAATATGACGACATTTGTTGTTATATAAAATTAAATTAGGTCTAATTAAACAATTTACAAAGCCTATAATACATTTAAATATCCATTTTTAAGAATTACAATCCAGAAAAAAAAGATTTGATTAAGTATTTTGGTATTAGTTGTTTATTCCATCGATCAGTTTCGTCAAATTATACCAATCGCCAAACTATGCGCAAAATATACAAATTGATATAAATTTAATTTTAAACAATGGAACAACATATAAATTAGTAAAACATTAATAAAAATGCAAATAAAATATTGAATTAAAAATCAGTGTCTGGCGTAACAAACAAGTATAATAGGGCCATTTTCAAAATTCGCTTATATATGCTGTGGAAGATAAAAAGAACAAAATTCAAGCATAAATTAATATTTAAAGTTTGATTTCTGCTATGCATTGGCTAAAGAAGACTATATTGAACATTTATAACATGAAAAATTTTAAAAAAATCATTAAAAATTTTGGAGATATAAATCTTTAAAATTGTGATTCTAAGCAAAAATGCCTGTCCCATTTCAAATTTTATGTAATTAACTGTTATTTTTTAAATCTAATTTAACTTTTTAAAATAAAGAGATTTAATTATTTTAAATTTGAGCTGTTAGTGCTCTATAAAAATGAAAAGAATTGTTTACAAGAGATATTTTCTTTAAGAAATTAACAGAAATATTTTGTCCCTCACTTTGCGTCAAGTCCGTTACCTTGTGATTTTTTTAGAAATAGGTTTCTAATTGTGCCTAAAGTTCGCAGCAAATATTCGGCGATATAGTTAAACTATTCACGCATACTTGCCGTTTTTTACTCTTCAACTGTGAAGCAATGTAATAGTGTCAAGAATAAGCTTTCATCAAAGTTGGTATATTTTTTTTTCACTGTCAAGTCTGTTACCGTAAAATTTTAATATTAAAATAATGATATTTGCACTTTTGTAATTAAATATTGTTTACTAAATAGTTTTAAAAGGTATGTGTGTTATTATCTAAGTTAGAAGTTATTCAGGCTAGTTCATTTCTAATAGTTTTAATTGAAATGTCAAATTCATTACTTATCAAGTCTGTTACCATATTTGTAAGCGATGGAATGTAAGCTGCCGAGTAAGATTACTAAATAGTTTTAGAAGGTATATAAATTATTATCAAAGTTAGAAAATATACAAGGTAATTCATTTTAATAGTTTTATTTGAAATCTCAAGACCGTTACTTGTAAAGTCCGTTATCATGAAATGTAATTGAATGGTGAAAATGGCCCAATATATTCAATGTCAAATAATGTAATATTTATGATGATCCATTATTGATATTCAATTTTACATTTTAGCGATAACTTTTTGGTCGATAGGATATAATACTGACGTAATAATAACGTAATACAAATATTTTAGGCAGAATTACATTCAGAGGTTGTTCGCTCATTTTTTTTAACCAGTTTATTTTCATATAAAAAGAACATCTTCATAGAATTTTTTTTTCATAGCAAAGCCACGTCGCACACTCCTAAACGCAGCTGTCCCACGCAGTCACATTCGTCGCTAATAACTGCTCCAGGCAGGGTGAGCATATATACTCTTGAGACCTGATGTATCTTACAATCTCCACAATTTTTTTCACGTATATAACTCATGATAAAAAAATAAATAAGTGTGAATGAAGCCTAAAAGATAACAGAACTAAACATAAAATATGCTTTTTCAAAAAAAAAAAAAAAAAAAAAAAAAAAAAAAAAAAAGAAAAGAAAAAGAAAAATATATACTAACTGACTTTAGAAAGAGCGTTAAAAATAATTAAATAGCCAACTTCGCGAAAATCCGTATAGTTCCCGACATTGTTCAGTCCAGATTTCGCATTTTGAAGAAAAAAAGTCTCGTATCTGTGTAAGAGTAATTGCCTGAAAAACGAACGCATTTATTTGGAGATTGCATCAAAAAGAATTTGAATTTTCAAAGTTTTTATTAAAAAAAGTTTTAATCATATTTCAATAAAAGTTGTGGAATGATTGAAAATAAAATAAAAATCATTCCACAGCCAGTACTCGGGGCTATAACCGAGCCGGATTTTTTGAACCCGTTTCATTTTTTTTTCTCACTGAGGAAGGGGATCAAGGCATCGTTGAAACATCGTATGAAATTCTTTGAAGGATTTGTGTTTTTATGAAATTTCTGCGTTATAACGTTGTAGTTTTTTAACTTTTGTATTGAAAATTCGCATAAAGTGTTTCAACTTTACTTGCATTAAGATATATTTTAGTTCAGTAGAATTTTAGTTGCACTACAATCACTCGATTGTATATTAAATTTTAAAATATGTCAAGGACTTTTAGGACTCGATGTGTTACGTATTCGTCATTTAGGAAAAATCTGTTTATGTCGTATTAACATGTAATATTAAAATATGCCACTTCAGCTTGATATATTACTTAGGATAAATGGTTTAAAAGTAAATAATACAGTTTTTTTTAAAAATGAATTCACAAAAATTTTCAGTAAGAATATATATATATTGCATTAAAAATTTCCCTCTTTTTTTCAACTTTAAGTGACGTTTAAAACATGTATCTATTTTAATTTGAAAAGGAAGTAATACATTTTTTGTTTTGGTTTGTTTTCAAAATCCGGCTTATAAGCAATAGTTGCCATGGAAACGACTATTTGTGAAACTGTGTATTTTTTCATGGTTGGTTTTTTTAAACGTTTTCTCGTATTTAAATTTTTAATAATCGTAAAATTAAGAAAAGTAAAAATATACTTTTTAAACTTGGAAAATTTCCTTTTCAATACTTTTACATTAATTTTATCTCTGCAAATTTGGAAAAACATTTAACTCTTGAAAGTATGATTTTTTTCTAATTTGAATCATTAAAAAAAAATGTAGTTATATATTTTTAAATTTTATTTAATTTAATAATCTTAAACATGTTGAATCACGATTGAAGCTTACATATTTATGTTTATTTAAATGGCAAAAAATATTTGGAATCGTATTGATTTTAAATTATTCCCAATTTCAATATATTAAAATTTTTATTTATTTTTAACATTTTCCAACCAAGATGAAAAGCCCTTATGCTTCTGGTTTGTCTGGCCGTCTGGCCCCCATCATAGCTCTGGTAAATAAGTTCAGATTGCCATGAAATTTTTGGACGTTACAGACGTTTACCTTAGCATGTACTTTATGGAAAATGAAATTCCTATCATGATTAATTTATTTACAGGGGCAGTCAAAAGTTTTTCGTTACATTGTGGCTTATGGAGAAAATTCGTTTCAAATGAATTTTAAAGATGTTAAACCCAATCAGAGGTATTCAAATGTATAAGTATCTACGAAGTACACTAAAATATGTATTCTGTAAAATATGCAGTGAAAAGAATTAGTTATTATTTATTTACAGTGCCACTCAAAATAAGTCTATTACATAATAATAAAGGGAAAAATTCTTTGAGAGATATTTTAATTATGATAAACGATTTCATGTATCATCTAATTGATACACATCGCTGACGCTTAATATGAGTTATTTCACTCATAAGGTGGAGTGCGTAGTATTTTCAGAGACACACAAAATATTTCAAATAGTTTATTCTATCCGAAGTACCGTATATTACGGATGATGGCTGTTGGATGGATGAAATGCATTTTCAATTATGATATGCGCTTTTAAGTTTCACGAAATGTATGCAGATTATATGGTGTGCATAAATGCTATAGTTACATAATTAGTATAGTTACACAATAGTTACACAATTTACATATACAAGGTTACATAAAAGAGCTAAGAAAGAATACTGAATGTAAGCTTAATTGATTTAAAGATGGTTTTTAAATAAATTATGTATTTTTACGCTAAACTGCATTCAGTTTACTAAGAAGCGTTTGTAGAATATAGATAAAATGATACACATGGTCACGCAGTAAACTGGAATCAGAGTGACCTATGGATGATAGTTTCTGCAAATGTGTTTTAAGTAGTTTACAGAGTATTTTTGTTTGAACTAAATTTTAGTAAAATACTTTCGTGTAATAAAGATATTAGGTAAACTACAGGGCTGAACAAAAGGTACTCAAGTATGTTTTCATCTATTAGTATAAATTGCTGAAAGAGAAAATTCAACCAAATAGGCATTTTCTTGCAAGACTAAATTTAATCATTATATAGTATATATATTAACTGACCGATCAAATACAGGTCTGTTCAAAAATATGGGACTACATATATGGCTATGGACAGTAACACCCTATTTCCTTGGATAACGAAGTTTTGTTAAAGATTTTAGGAAGTATCGGATATATGTTCCATAATCTATGTTTAACGCATGATTTTTCTTACTTGTTTTATATAAATATAAGAAGTTTTATCACGTGACTCTGTTTACAAACGATATAATTAATCATCACAAAAACGTCGAAAATTTAATTAAAAAAAATAATTTTAAAAAGTGCCCCGGATTCCCTTAAATACATAATTTAGATAATTAGATCAAAGCAACACACTTTTCATCCAGAAATAAGCATTTATATTTTAATTTTTGAATTTAAAATTTTATATTTTCCAGTATTCAGTTTAAACAAATTTTTAAACTCGTTTCCTAAAAAAAAAAAATAAATAAATAAAAATAAAAAAATAAGTAAATAAAATAAGCAGCATGTTGAAATGCGTCATTTGCTGTAATCGCTGTAGCAGACATCAAAAAATAAATGTAAGACATAATTTAAACTACATAATTTTTTTATTAACTTTAGCATGAACAAAATAGATTAAAAAAATAGAGGCATAAAATTTTTGTTAACTAGTTTACTTCAAATATATCTTCCTCTGAATTTAATTAACTAATTTTAAGTTTTTCTTTTTAAAGAATGCTCTCTAAATTTGCATTGTGCTTAAATATTTTTTCTTTAATTTAAAGCGAAAAAGGATTTTTTTTTTGTAAATCTTTTTAAGAATTAAAAATATTCTAAATTTTATTGTCTTTTATGAGGCTTTATTACGTTGAGTTACGCATGAATTCATAAGATTTAAAATTTAAACTGCATTTTTTTATTCGTATGAGAAACGAGAAATTCAGAAAATTCAGAAACGAGAAGTAAAAAAGAGTGATGTAGAGAGATCCATTTAAAAATATAATGAAGTTTTATAATTTGTTTGAATTTGCATATAACTCGACTCAAAGTTTGAAAATCTTTTTTTCCCTCAAGTATATGTACGAAAAAAATTAATATTGCATGTTCTTTTAATCCTATTTGTATAGTATTTATTACCCAGTTAACATTAAAAAATATAATTGTGTAAATTATTCAGTTTTATATACGTATATGTGTAAATTTATAAAATTACACCTTTGTCATGAAACTTACATACTTGCCTTTAAAATAATCTTTTATTTGTAACTGAGTTTATTGACTTATAGAAATGAGCAATTTATAAGCTTTTCACAAACTCAAACAAGCGCGGAAATGGTAGAAATTTTTAAGAATTAAACCGAATTGGTGTGTTAATGTCATTAAAAATGTTGCATATTACACAAATATCTCTGTATTTAGCAAATTACATCTATATGTGTGTAATAATATTTCATAGATACATGCGAGGGACAAAATATAAAAGAGAAGTACCTTTACAAGTTTAATACCGCTATTGCGTAAGAACAGATTATTACACAGGCGTATGTATGAAAATATTTCGCAGAAATATGTATAAGAACAGAATATTGCACAGTAGTATGTGTACCAACGTGAACACAAAAGTAGTCGTTGGGGGCCTTCGTAATACACTTACCAATTATGGATATGTATACTATAACGTATGAAAATAAAACATGTAGAAACTATCTATAAAATGCATTGCAATTCCAAAACGAAACTTAAACGTACATTTAAATATTTTTAATATGCGTAGTAATGTTCGATTAATGAATTGGTGATGAACCAATTTTGAAAAATTATGTAAAACGATAAATTGCTCAAGTAGTAACGAATTGCGTAAAAATATCCTAATAGTTCAGAAAATAATGATCATATTAACTAATAGTTTACTGCGTTGGATTAAGTGTCTCATTTTCAATTAAAATATACCTTTGAATTGAATTTGAATGAAATACGGGGTCATAAAAAATCGAAGGATGTAGAAAACAGGATTACAAATATCTCACCACCAGTAATTCGATCAACTTCGTTCTTTATGCAAAATTTGTGTTATTTTATTGCCTTTTACGTCCACTCCTTAAAATAAAAAAATTCGAAAATTTTTATATTCCATTCATCAGAACGAATTTTTCAGAAGTCCGAAAAAAAATAGTTTCGGATAACCGAGGTTACTAACATTCAATAGGCTTCTTTAAATAGACTTCTTCCCATTCTTACTTACTAACCAGGAAGATCTCCATACTGGGCATACACAGAATTTTATAAAAAAAATAATAATTAAAGTACTTGTGTATGTAATAAAGGATCATTCAAAATTAGCGGCGGAATCACATTAGAAAACCTGTAAAAAAAAAAAAAAAAAAAAAAAAAAAAAAAAAAAAAAATATATTTTCGAATATTTGTCGGGAAAAGAAGAAAGAGTCACACGATTTGGCGAGAAGCCCTTTTCCTCGCCAAAAGCAAACGATTATAACGCAACTCAAAACTGTTGGATATTTAGAATGCGTGTAAATGGTATTTAATGAATTTAAACATAAACAATGAGAGACTTTAATATATTATATACATATATATACATATTGTATTACATGTATATATATATTATTTGTTGAAGTAGCTATTTAATTAATCATTGGAAAAAAATGTTTTCATGTAAAAAAAAATCATTTTGAGAAAAATTATCTTCATACATTTAAGCGTATTGAAAAATAAAAGCCAGGTTTCCATAGCAACAAAATTTAATCAACAATTCTCAATTGGACTTTGAGATTGAAACAAATCTAATTAATTGAAATTATGAATTTCGTTTTAAATCTCAAATTTTGATGATTAAATTTGAATGTATATACATATAAATATTGATATAACAAAATTATGCTTAAAACAAACTAAAACTTACAAAACAAAAGTTATTTAAATTAAATTTCTCAAAACAAGTTCAACATGAAGCTTTTCTTTTCCTTGAAGTGTATTTGATATAAAGTATTTTTTGAAATTCCATTCCATCGCCAACCGGCGATAAACCGCCAAATAACGAAAATTTCATTATTTTTTAACGGTTACTGAATGGAGATTCCGCCGAAAATTTTTTTATAAACGTATATAACCACACGAGAAGAACATTCTGTATTTTTTTTCAGATTTTTCTGGGTATGCACGTATGGAGACCTTCCTTGTAAGTACATGCAAAAATTTAAAGTCTCTATCTCAATTTGTTCGGTAGATAGATCATTTACAGACACACAGAAAGACAGACAGACGGACGGCAGTTTTTTTTAAATATGGTTTTTGAAATCTCCAGTATCAGCAACGTGTAAATCCTCCAAATTTTTTTTTCGATTTTCAAAACGATTGCAAGACTTACCTTATACTACGTAAGATGGGTATGTAAAATAGGGTTGCTTGAAAAGTAGGCTTTTATAATTGCAGCAGCGTAATCATGTTAATGACTTCAAATCCCTTTTCGTTAAATATTGCTTGTTTAACGTATATTAAATTAAACTGAGAAATGTCATGTTGCTGGGGTTTCAACAAGCTAATTCCTGTATAATCATAAACATTAAGTATTTACAGGGACACACAAATTACAATCGGTTTGATTTTTGGTTTTGTTTATGCTGGCCAATTTTCTACGCTTGGGACATATGCAATAATGGGTGGGATGCCCTCCGTGGGGGGTCTTTATAAGGGAACCTAACCCATATTTACGCAAGGAAACCCAAGGCTCGAAGAAAACGACGGAAAACTCCGAACGGTCAGGCCGATGGTCGCGATTGGGTTCGAATTCAGCACCTACCGTCTGCCAGGTTCGAGGTCAGAACCTCGCGGCCGCTGGTGGGGCCGAAATATATCGGATACTGGATTGTATCTGAAGTAGTGTATATTTTAAAAACTCCGTTGTAGTATAGCGCGCCTCATTTGTTATGTGTGATGTACAATTTTTGGCTTGCTTAATAGGTTAAGGACTATAGTGCAACAGCCGCGAAACTAAGGCATCAAGCACAAGGAAAAACTTTTTCTTTTATGGAAGAGTAGAAATAGGAAAATTTAATGATTCATATCTACCGTAAGAAAAGTAGTGCATAAGCCAAAATTAATGCCAAAAATTAAATTATTTAATTTATGATCGTGTTTGTCCTGTAATCAATGCTTTGAAAGATGCTCACGTATTAACGCCACCGCAGCATAAGTCGCGGTAATACGCCAATAAGGAGCAATATTGTTCTTCGTACTTCTTTAGTGGTTTCTGTTTTTGCACATTTTTAGTGCCCATTTTACGCAGGACGCATTTAAAACTGGAAAATATAATATTCCGTCACTATCCCTTTAAATATCTGTCTGTAAGCGGACAAGATCGCAAATGAACAGAAAAGGAAAGATGGAGAACTTACAAGGAATGCGTCCGACATCGCTAGCTGCAGGGTAAAAAATGTAGGGTATTTTATGTTATACATAAATTTTGCCCTATGAAATGTTACGTAAAGAAATATTTTAAAACTTTCAAATTTTCAATGTTAACACGCAATTTTGACGTAATCTTTGTATTTTTTGAGAAATAGACTAACAAAATACGTAAAGATGGATTTTGTTTGTGTTTTATGGCGGTTTTGAAATGTAATGAAGCTAATTTATGCATTAATTTTTAATTTATTTTTGTTCGGAAATGCCGGTGTTGTTATTCAGGAATTAACATTAAAAGAAAGATGCTTTTTTCTTTGCAAACGTAATAGATTTCAAAGAGAATACTGTCAAATTCACCGTTAAAAAAAAAAAAAAAAAAAAAAAAAAAAAAAAAAAAAAAAAGAGAGAGAAAGGAGAAAACTACTTTCATATGATCAAATTTCACATCATTTGATCTATGATCAAATCAATATGATGATATACTTCAATGGGAAATTGATTTAACAAACAATGAAATAACCCTTTTGATTCCAAATTATTCTAGTTGCCCTGTCGATGTTATACCTTCACATTTAAAAACAAATTCGTCCTTGTGTGAGGTTTTTCTTCAACTGTATGGCACGTTTTAATTATGATATTCAATAAGATTATTAAAAAAAACAATAGCTGATGTTTAATAGAAGCGAGAGAAAAAATGGAAATATTGGTTTCAATAACCCGCAATCAAAGGCAAACCAGAACAAGCCGTTATACCAATTTGAAGAAAACCGGATAATTGTGCATGAAATACAATTTGTCTAAATTAAAAGGGAGGAATATAAACCAGCCATTCTCTTCTTTACACTTAACCAATGAACTTTCAAATCCAATCACAAAAGCTTCCTATCAGAAAGAAACTGTATACAAAATTTGAAGCTAATTGGATATTTCTATCAAAAACTATTATGTCATGTGATATATACGTACATACATACGTCTTGTGGTACATACAGAACTTGTGGCCACATTAACACTGGAAAGAAAAATTTAACGCATTTTACTGAAATACATTTATTTTACTTGAAGCAGATTTTTTTAAAATACAAATTCTAGTGGCAAATAACAAAAAGGTATCGAATTATTAAAAAAATATTAAAAAAGATTTTTTTAGCTAGAAATTGTTCTAGTTAGAGCTACTTCAATCGATCCTTTTAATTCATATTGTTAATTAATCTTTTCCTTCAGTCTTTTTAACTGATTTCGATTTTTTTTCTAAAAAAGGAAAGAATGAAATTTAACAATGACTAATTCAAGACGTAATGGATACAATCTGTAGTTTTGTATCGAAATTTTAAATTAGAATACCTTTGTTCATCGTAATTAATAAGTTAAATTTATAACCACTTGAGATATGAAAAAGGATTTTGTCGTAGACGTTATGCCTTGATTAATTTATTTTTATTTTTGGGATGAAAGGAAGAAGCTTTGATTAAAGGACACAGGGATTTTTATTTTTTTCTGAAATTTTTAAATTTCTCAACAAAATTAAAAAAAAACTTTCAAATATTTCTTTGAGTTATATTCATTCATAGACGGTCAGTACAACTGAAGGTTTGTGGATATTGAAGCCTTAAAATACATATATTAAGATTAGAAAATTCGAAAGTTGGTTGCACTGTTATTTTTAAACTGTAGAAGCTACAACTAAAAAAAATAAGTAGATATAATTTTTATAGTCTTCCTACTAAAAGAAAAAATATATATTATAGTTTGTGTTTTTTTATATTATTGTTATTTACTTCATTATGCGGTACTTTTGTTTCGTACGTTTCTTCCGTAGATAATGTTCCTTAGTGCCTCCAAGGCCGAGTGGTTAAAGTTCGACGCCGAGTTTGAGATTGTAGGAGGTTCGTGGATTCGATTCCCGCAGGCTCCTTTGTACACTCCTTGTTGAGTGCCTATCTTTAATTCATTTAATTTTTTCTATTCTATTGTGGTATATCGTCCTGCTATGTTGGCAAAATTGTTTTACATTGTAAAAAAAATCTGTCAACTTTACGGCGCAGCAATGTTACCAGCAGTTTTTGCCGTAAAAATTGCAGTAAAATTAGATGTAATAAAAATATTTATATCTGATTTTACAGCAGTTTTTACGGCAACATTCCTGCCTGCAAATGTTGCCGTAAATTTAATGGATTTTTTTTCCTTTACTGTATATATGGGTTGTGTAATTATTACTGTGTATGAAATAAAAGAGCATTCGAGGCGACATCTGCTGTAGCTATAAGCGCTAAAGCAATATACACTTTGGTGAGCTTCAAAAGTTCCTTATTTTTTTTTTTATGTTTATCTATAAAATGAAAGAAGGAAGCTTTTTTTCGGTGTGTGGGGGGGGGGGGGGTGGAGCGGAACTTTAAAATTTTCAAAAAATCAGTTTTAGATTTTTGATTATTAATTTTTTTTATTGTTTATCGATAAGATGCAAAAAAATTCATTATTTCTTGAGTTATAATTATTTATAAGCAATGAGTGTTGAGTTCAATTAAAAATTTGAAGGAAAATAAATTTTAAAATGCGTTTTGTCACATTAGTAAATTATAAGCTACATTTTAATAAGCAGTTTCTATTACTTAAGAAAGGTGTTAAAAAAGACATTTAAAATAAATCATTTTTGACATGTTTCATTTCCAATCTAAGAACCATAATCATAATATAACAAGAAAGGAAAAAAGGCAGGTGTCAAGCATAGACTATGAAGCACTTTCCAGCATATTCAGAATAATATAGCAGAAATGCACCGTTTAAAAAATTAAATTATTACTTCCTATTTCACCGTATGGGGATGTATAACGCATTTCAAAAACCTATATAAGCTGTTCCCATCTACAACCGGAAAACAATCCAAATATTTAACAGCTCTGTATATGATACAGAGATTTGTATTTATTAGCAAATTGCATTCCACATTTTAGTTTATTTAAGTGTACATATATTTCAATTGAAAATTCCCCTTCATCAACAACTTCCTCTAATAACGAGAATGGTATGCGAATACTTTTATGCAGCTCTGTATTTGAGGTATAGAATTCATATATAAAAAGTAATATGCAAAAAACTAAATATATTTTTAAGCGCATACCAAATTTTAAAACGTTCTCTCCAGAAATTATTACGCATGGAGAGTAGTGTAACCGATTTCTTTTGTGTGTTCTTGTAAATTAATAAAAAATATTATGATTGATCTGTATTAACGTGATCGTTGTGAAATTCAGGGATTTGTATCAGTTTCAATACATTCAGTCTTCAATCGATTATCAATTTCAATGCATTAATGTCGAAAAACGTAAAAAAATGCCGCCCGTTTGTCTGTGTGTCTGAAAAAACACTCTATCTCGAGAGTAATTTGAGCCATAGACTTGAAATTTAATATCAGTAACCTCGATTATCCGGTACTATTTTTTTCGGACGAAATTTTCGTTGTGATGAAAGGTGTACAAAAATGTTTGATTTTTTAAAAATTCCTTAAGGCATAAATGTAAAAGCCAATAAAACAATTTGTAAATTTTGCATAAAAGATGATGTTGATCGAATAATTAGTTGCCGAGATATTTGCAATAATATTTTCCACACTCTTCGATTTTTCCTGACCCTATATTTTATTCAAATTTCAATTCAAAGATACATTTTAATTGGATATGAGACGTTAAATCCGACGCTGTAAATTGTTAGTTGACTCGATTATTATTTTTGAAGTTATAAGGATGTTTCTTTTACGCAGTTCACTATTACTTGATCATCTCATCGACCAAACAACTATTGCCAAACTATACATTTAAATGTCAATATAAATGTCAATATAAATGTCACATTCATTTGACATTAAACACATTATAGATCTTTCTTACGTCATCAAGTATTTTTAATTCGACTTTTTATTAACCTTTTACTAATTTATTTATTCTTTCGTTATTTAAAATTTTTTTTGCCAATTTGTATGATTTTGCGAGTAGTTTGGCGATTTACATAATTTTCGATATGGGTCTACGGGATAACTTAGTAGTTCCCACAATTCCGTAATAAAGCATTAATATGCATTTAAAATATATAAGCATATATTTCATACATATAGATTTTCGTTTGCACCTGTAAACGAAGTCTACATACATGTTACACGCATTCTTTTCAGTAGAAATAAGTTACACTAATGCTTAATAATTATCCAATTTATATGCCAATCCAAGTCTATTTACGACTGTTAGAGCAAAGACAAACAAACCGAAGTCATAAACAATTTCGAAACTATTTTATGAAATATAAACTACATACAGAACTATAAAATATGTTATGAACTAAGCTATAACCTATGTTATGAAACATTGGAGTGCTTTTGTGCGTATCTACAGCTAAACAGAATGTAGAATAAAAGTATAAGTAATTTTAATTTATAATTATACATTAACTGGAGAGTTCTAAACATTTTTTAAACAAAGCAACATCATCTGTCTTTAATTCTTGAAACTGATGAAATCGTGGTAAACCAATTCGCAATATTAAATTTTACTCTGATGAAAAAACAAAGTCAGCAGTTATCTTCGTTAATGTGATATTTTAATTTAAAACCTTTATTACCTTCTAAGACATTCTATACCTAAAATTGATTAATATTTCTTTTTCACGCTCTGAATAACTTAAATAATCATAAATTTATATTGCACAGGTTTCATTCTTTCATTCTATATGTTTTTACCAAATTCATTTTTATAACACAATGAAAGCAATGTGGATTAAACTTCCAAAGTTATTATTTTTAATGTGAAATGTGAAAAAAATGTATAATATTACAGGACTTAACGGTATGTAAGATAACTAATTAATTTAAGTCGTGATGTTACCACAAAAATTTAGGGATATTTAAGAAATTTTTGACTCTCTCTAAAGAAGAAAATACTAAGGAATTCTGTTGGTAGTACAGAACTTAAGTTCTGGCCTGATGAGGCTTTTAAAATTTTCTTTTGAAACATGTTGACAGTTAGAAATAAATGGTTAGAATGTTAAGAGCAGAAATGTGAAGTTACTTATAAATAAAAGGAAAATAATTCTTGGTATTTTAAAACAAACAGCAAGGCTTTATGTTATGCGACCGAAAACTATAATTATGAAAGAAAATTTTAATGTAAATGAAAAATTTTAAATTTTGTAATTTATGGAAAAGAGATAATTTCTTTATTTTAAAAAAATTAACGTATTTGTACTCAATCCTTTAATGCGTGGTTTTATATTTTGTCTGGTAAAAATTATATTTTAGTTTATTTTGGTTAATTATACATTTGAAATAAGGGGTAACTTTTTTTTCTGTTTGGCATTATATCATGATATCACATCTAAGTTACACGACAAAAATTACTTAAAAAATTATAATTATATATTCACTTTAAAGTGTTGGCATAGCATAATATCAACTATTCAACAACACAATGATTTTTTTACTGCTATTTATAGTCCGACTATTCTGAATAATTATTTAAACATGGCACCTGAATGTAGAAATATTCTTCTATTACATTCAAATTCATGAAATTTTTTTCTGTTCATATATATTTGTTAAATATTATGATCGATGCTAATTCGTTTTTGCTGTGATTAGAATAATGAAACAGAAATTTAAGATGAAAATCAAAGTTTGTGTAATATTGAAGTAATAACGCTGAAATACCAACGTGTTTACCTGCAACAACCTTTTCAAATATTACCATGGAAAAGAATGAATATTTTTTTTTTTTTTGAAACTCTTATATCCAATTATTAACTGTTTGGAAAATAATTATTGTCAACTGTAGAGAAATAAGAAATCTGAGGTATATCGGAATCTTTTATTAGTTGAATTCCGCAACTTTTTTATTTTATTCGTTTTCTGATTGGCCCATTTTAATGCCCAAAAATAGAATACTTCTGTTGCCACAATGACAAAAAAAGTAATAAAAATTTAAAAAATGCTAATAATTCAAACACAAATCGTGAAAAAGATTTCAAACAAGTTTCATTTAAAAGTGAATTTTTTTTTCTCTACGCAATGGTGCAAAAATTTAGAATGTGAGATGTTTAGAAGTTTAAAAATTTACAGTTTCAAAAATTGTAAAACTGAAATTTCATTTGAAATTTGTTTATGATGGGCTCCAGGAATATTAATGATTAATCCATGTCGTACGTAATATGAGGCGTTCGGAAGTCAGTCTGATTATCTCAATCCATTAATAATAATGCACATTTTAAACAGTCGAAGTTCTATATCTATAAACTATTGTTTTTTTATCATTGGTCTAAGAATAGTAATATTTAATGAGTACGTAATATATGGCTTGTTGTGATCATCATAAAAAATAATGTTTATTATTATTATTATTAATTTAAATATAGAATTTATTCATAAGTCATTAAAATTTTAGTCTTTAAAAATATCATTTTCCAAACAGTCGTTGTAATTTGCTATTTTTTTTTATTATTTCCAGTTAAAAAAAATAACAAATCTTTTAAAAATAACCTTCAATTTTAACAAAAAAATAAAATGTCAATTATGTCTTACTTCTTTTTTCTTTTATTTAAATTTAACAATGTTTTCTTCAAGTAATTTAGAGTATGCATAATTTTACAAAGACATTTTGGAAAGATAAAAGTATACGCAGAAAAAACGTGATAAAGAACTTTTTGTCACGTTTACAATACTTCTATCGATAACAAAATAAAGTTTTACGAACTAGCTTAGCTGTATAATAACAGAAAAATACAACAGTTAATTAAACAGGTCTTTAAAAAGTCACTCTTATTCATCTGAGAAAAAAAAAAGTATGTTGAATTTTTCAACTGAAAATTATTTTCTAATAACGAAAAAAATGAAATGCGAATTTCACATTTTTATTTCTTAACTCTTAAAAAAATACTTGAATGATTTTCTTGTTAATTAATAAGACAATTATGATTTTTCTTTTTAGCTTCTTTTAGATTAATTACAAACTATTAATTACGTTTGCTGTGTTATTTAATATTGATTTTTTTTCGAATTACTATATATGTGTATATATATTATTTCCTTTTTTAAGAACAGATTTCTACGCACGTTAGTGATTTAATTTCATTAGAAAGGTTTTTAAGAAATATTTTTAAAAATATGTTTTATTTAATCAAACTTATATTGTAACAAAAATGAAATACTATATTGTACCATGCTCAACATTGATTATGAAACAAAAAATGCAGTGTATATAATAAAGTAATAGTGTGTGAAGACACCACACAGATTTTTGTAGCTCACAAGCTATCAAAACTTAGCGAATTTTTAAAGAGCTCACATGTTTTATAAGTACGTATATACATATATACTTGTAGGTACGCGATAACTCATCATAGAATCTTTATCCGATTTTCATCAAATTTTATATATTGGTTCATTTTAGTAAGGCGCTTCCCTGAGTTAGTTTTGGTAGTGGTTAAATATAAAAGATGAAAGGTGGTCCTAACTCCCCATTCTTTTATTTAGATAAATGGATGTTTCTTGCAGAATTATTCCGTTTGATCAAGCTTAGTATATTGGTTTATCCGATTTATTCTGATAAGGCACTTACGTGATTAGATTTAGAAGTTCATTATTTAAGTGAAAAGATTGTAAAAAGCATTCAGAAACATTGTGAGAAACAAAAACATCTTGCATGATGAGCTACATTGAAATATTCATGTTTTTCGTTATGTCTTGAGTTGAAAATCGTATTATCCAGCAAACAGCGGTGGTAAACAATATGTAATTTATTCTTTTGAGATTCATTAAAATATAGATCATGGATGCAGTAATTTTAATCAAAGAACATCTAAATATACAAAACAAACATTTTACTGCTTTTTGCAATCTTTTAACGATTTGAAAAACATCAGCGCGCTCAGTAGACCTAATTAAAGGAAACAATTAGACAAGTTACATGACGTCATGATAAGTGACGGAAATGACTAACCGGTTGACAGATGCACTGGACCCCATTGGTATTGTTCATTAAAAGTGCCATTTATATTACTTTTCTGTAATTATTCATTTATTGTTGTTGTCATAAATGTTTATGTGACTGATCACGTGACACATCTGACCGCGGTTTTTTATCGGTAAGTTTTGTCCCTTACCAGTCACTTCGGTTAATTCTGCTGAACAACATAGTTGTGTATCGGTTAGCAGCACTGAACGCATTGGTAAGTAACCGATCCTACCGGTATGTAACCGGTGAACCAGCTAAACGCACCCAATGTTTAAATATAAATGTTTCCGGTTGAAATATATAGATCATGGAGTTAATAGGATATATAGCAATATGAACTGCATGCATTGACACTCACTTAACAAAAGACAATTCAAGTCAAACGAATGTGTGAATTAAATATAATTTTGCTGAATTTATTTATCCGGACTTTTTAAATTTTTTCTTAACAACTGTGAATTTTACTTAAGAATGACAACATTGTTCTTTCTAAAAAATATATTCTTTGAGTGGCATCACGATGAATGTTGTCTATTTAGATGTGACTATTCAAATTTATTAATCTTTCAATTTTCTTTAAATATTAATTTATTTATATATTTACTTTTTTTACAAACAAATTTAATAGGAATTGAAGTCTTTCAGTTTTTATTTTTTATTTACTTATTTATTTATTAATTTATAAGAGTTTGAAAGTTATAGATTTTTTTAAAAATGCAATTAGATAACATTTAATACTTCATAAATCTTTTTATAATGCAATGCTATATTATTCTTTTAAAAATGCAAACGCATCATTCTGGATGCAACACATCTTCTAGTTTCTAAATAAATATGTTGTCTATAACACAAACTCTCATATAAACACAATTGTACTATATTTACAGTTTTACTATATACTTTAAAAAAAGTCCCTGTAGTCAAAAAGAATCTAAATTCTTGAAGTGAATAATGCAAACTTTGAATCAGAAAAACAGAAAACTGTCATAAACAAGAGACTTGGAATTTAAAGTAAAGTGCAAATTTAAATTGCACTACGTAAAAAATATTCTTTTACAACAGAGTTTTAGGAACTTTTCTCATGTTATTACGTCACAATCAACAATGTTAACAACTTTAGAATGTTTCTTTTAAAAACTTTTATTCATGTATTAATGTTTTACATCTTAATAAAAATTTTGGAATTTCCTATTTTTTAAATGTTAAATAAAGTTTGCATTCTACATTTTTCTTTTAAAAATTTTAATATTTAAAATATTTTATAAAGACTCGAAGTAAACTACAACTAAAATTGCAATACGAAATAAAATACACTTTCTTTGTTTTGTAGAAAACAATGTAATTTTTGGTGAAATACTGTGCGCTTTTTATTTAAATTTCTGACCAATAATATACATATATATTTAATACTGCGAATAATCATTTTTATGACTTTTTGGTATTATCGCGTGAAAATATGTATTTTAATTTCTAACTAATACTTTTTTCTCTTTTAGAAAATACTAATTTATGTGATTTTTTTGTAATACGATGCGAAAATATTAATAGCGATTTCAAACTAATAATATTTCTTTTTCTTTTTATATAAAATACCGTATTTTGTGACTTATTGTTAAACCTTTTTAAAATATTTATTGAAATTTCTAATTAATAATATTTTTTTATATGAAATACTAATTTTTGGGATTTATTTTTAATATTTTGGAGAATTTTTTCTGATAATACAATATACTAACCAGATATATCTACGTAAAAACATAGTGCTATTCAGAACATATTGCTCTCTTTATCATTTGACTCTTACATTATCTTTTACAATTCTTAGAAAAAAAATTCAAAACGTAAATATTTTCTTGTTATTCCGAAATAAATGTGCTTCCTGTAATATACACTAGTGATGGGCGATTTCGATTTTTTAAATCGATTTAATCGATACTACGGCCAACTCGATTTAATCGATACTTTAAAATTTTTAATCGATTTCTCTGAAGGTAATATAATTTTCATTTTCCTTCAAAAGTCGAAGATAAAATAGACGGATGTGCCAATTCCAAAATTTCAATGTATTAGTTTCTAAGATAGAAGAATTAAAGAAACCTCAGAACCCGCCCCCCCCCCTTGCAAAATAGCGTTTTTTTTTTAGTGATGTACACCAAAAATTGATCGGGATCAATTTTTATTAAGTACCAGGTGAATCTGAATTTTGATGAAAATCCATGAAAGCGAGAGATACAGCTATTGCGAAATCATAATAAAAAGAATATTGCCCAGTTAAACTGATGGCATTGAGCTCACAGGCTACGCATACTAATTGTACATTACAGCCTTGTATTTTCGTTAATTCCGTTCGAAAAAAAAATTAAGAAGGGGAAACAGCTCTCCCCTTTCTCCTTTTTTATACTTAATCATTGAACTTCTAAACTATCAAGTACATGCTTTATCATATTAAAAAATATATATCCAAAATTCAGAGCAAATCGGATAATTCTTAATAAAAACCCATTTAGAATTTATATAATTTAAGAGGAGTTATTCCTCTCTTTTATACTTAACCATTAAACTTCCAAAACTATTCAGAGATTTGAACGAAATCTGACAATTCTGATTGAAAAATCCATTTATGCAAGTTAAGGGGAGGGGCATTAGAACCCCTGTTCCCCCTGTTTATACTTATTCAATGAACACCTAATAACAGCCACGGACTCGCCTCATCAGAATGATCCTATATCTAAATTTTGAACGAAAACTGTTAATTCTGCATGAAAATCCCTTTTATATCAATTAAGGGGAGGGGCATGAGCCCCCCGTTCCCCCTGTTTATACTTATTCAATGAACACCTAATAACAGCCACGGTATCGCCTCATCCGAATGATCCTATATCTAAATTTTGAACGAAAACTGTTAATTCTGCATGAAAATCCCGTTTATATCAATTAAGGGGGGGGGCATGAGCCCCCCGTTCCCCCTATTTATACTTATTCAATGAACACATAATAACAGTCACGGAATCGCCTCATCAGAATGATAATATATCTAAATTTTGGACAAAAACTGTTAATTCTGCATGAAACACCCGTTTATATCAATTAAGGGGAGGGGCGTGAGCCCCCCGTTCCCCCTGTTTATACTTATTCAATGAACACCTAATAACAGCCACGGTATCGCCTCATCCGAATGATCTTGTATCTAAATTTTGAACGAAAACTGTTAATTCTGCATGAAAATCCCGTTTATATCAATTAAAGAAGGGGGCATGAGCCCCCCGTTCCCCCTGTTTATACTTATTCAATGAAAACATAATAATAATCACGGAATCGCCTCATCAGAATGATCCTATATCTAAATTTTGGACAAAATCTGTTAATTCTGCATGAAAAACCCATTTATATCCATTAAGGGGAGGGGCGTGAGCCCCCCGTTCCCCCTTATACATATCGAATGAACTCCAAAAACTACTCAGGGAAGCGCCTTATCAGGATATACCTATATACAAAATTTCAAGTGGATCCGATATTTTTATCATGAGTTATCGCGTTACGCACGAACATACAGAACGGACGGGCACATAAGTTCTCAGGCTATGATAGCCTGTGAGCTAAAAAATGCAGCATATCAGCGTCACCTGCTGGGCAATTTACACCAAGAACTAAATAACACTAATCTATGTCAGAGATTTACTGAATCTGAATTTTGATGAAAATTCGTTCTTGAGATAGCGCTATTGCGTTAATCATGAATAATGCAGTATAGCAGCGCCATCTCTTAAGCGATTTCCACCAAAATGTAATTAGCATCAAATAATATCAAGGACTAATTGAATCTAAATTTTTATGAAAGTCCGTGCATTAGTTCTTGAGATAAAGCTAAAATGGAAACAGGGGCGTGCGAAAAGAGAACTGCGCCCGGTTCAAAGTTCCAATTTAGCCCTCCCCCCCCCCATTAACTTTTTCTTGTGATAGGCTAGAAGTGATGTTAGTAGTAAAAATTTGGCGCCCCCTAAATTTCCGTGCTCGGAACGACCGCTTCCTTTCGCCTCCCCCACCCCCCTTTCATATGGCGCTGAGTGGAAATTGTGAAAAATTCAGTATAGCAGCGCCATCTGAGAAGCTATATACATCAAAATGCAGAAAACATCAATTCATGTCAAGGACTAACTGGATCTAAAATGTGATGAAAATCCGTTCATTCGTTTATCAGATATAGCTGTTGCGCAAATCGCAAAAAATGCAGTATAGCAGCGCCACCTGTTAGGCTATATGCACCAAAAATTAATTAGATTCAGTTTATATCAAGGTCAAACTAAATCTAAAGTTTTGTGGAATTCCGTGCATTTGTTCTTCAGATAGAACGGTCAGAAATTTTTGTCGTATACAGACGCACAGAGTGACAGACACACACAGACAGATATTTCTTAAAAAACATGAAATCGTGTTAAAAACCTTCTAAAATATATAAATCCATCAAAAACGGGAAGTCAAAATTTTTCACGAATCTAATACTCTCTTCTTGTAAAGTTACAAAAGAAAGTAAAACTGTAAAATCGATTCTGCCCGTAAGATCGGTCTTTAGATTCGATGTCGATCTTTAGATTCGATGTCGATCTTTAGATTCGATGTCGATCTTTAGATTCGATGTCGATCTTTAGATTCGATTTCGATCTTTAGATTCGATGTCGATCTTTAGATTCGATTTCGATTTTTTTTTCTTTCTAGGCTAAATCAGTGTTGAATGCAAGTATTTTTCTGCGACTCCGGAGAAAGGCATCATGTTTTAGAGCTCTGTAAGAGAGGGGGAATCGCAATTTGTGCACGGGTGCCCAGAGAGGGGTTTGGTGACGCAAGATGCGTCATACAATTTAGTTTTTTTTTTTTGGGGGGGGGGAATTTGAGAAAAAGTACTTTTTTTTTGGGGGGGGGGAGATTTTTAATTTTTTAATATTTCAAAATTTAATTCCAGAAATGTTCCTATGTTTTCTTTCTTTAAATTCTAGATAAGGGCAATATTAGCTCATTCTGCTATTCTCATTTCGCTATCTCTTGAATGTGCAGTAGATTATAGGTAGAATATAATTTACAATTTGTATTATGTTTGGGGGGGGGGAAATGTTAAAGTATGAAGGGTTTTTTTGCGGCGGGGGGGGGATTTGCGTCATTAGGTTTGGAGGGGGATGGTCACCACTGGGGAATCGCAATTTGTGCATTAAAAAGCATAAAATCTCATAACTTCTGGGGGGGGGGATAATCCCCTGCGGGCCACCCCATTAATTCGACACTAGGTTAAATCGTTATATTTATTTTTAGATGTCCAGTTATTTGAAGTATTAGTTTATTATGTTTTATTTTTTACGTTTGTCTCTTCTAATCCCCCCTTTCACGTCAGTTTTAACTTACAGGGCCGTTCGAAATATGCATAGTTTTAAAAATGTCCAATTCTCGGTCTATTTTATTTTAGATCCACATTTTAAATCCTTGACAAAAGATAAATAAAAAGTCGCCCTTCCGCCCGTTTGGGGTTTATCTGCGCCCCGCCGGAGGGCATATTTTTTTGTTTCTTCAAAAGAAACAAAAAAAAAAAATTTGAGGGGGGTGGGCTTGCACCCTCCCCCAATATACACCTTAAAATTTCGCTCATTTAATTTTCTACCATTTTTAACTTAAAAGTTTAAGCTACATGGCACCCCCAGAGCTGTGGATTCTCTCCCCCCCCCTGTCAATCACTCACCTAATTTTGCTTATTTCTTCACTTCATTTCAATCTTTAAAAGGCTATAACTTTGCTTCTATAGGAATTACAGTGATGAGAAAAATTCTAGTATAGCTAACCATTTCTCGCCGTTCTTTTTGCTTTTCCATTTTCCCGGTTTTCCCTATAGGACCTTTTTTTTGGGGGGGGGGGGGCAGAGGGGTTTTTTGTTGATACAATATGTCCATTGAAAGCTTATGCTTCATACATTACAAATCTAGCAAAAGAAATTTTCTCCCATCATTTCAGGTCACATTACGGACCCATAATGTATTAAAATTTTAATTTTTCAAACTTCTTCTTCTTCAAAAAAAAAAAAAAACATTGATACATATCAGCGAAACTGGGGTACGAACCCGCAATCGTTTGATTGCACACATAATCCCTAAGCTTTTTGGCCACCGAGTACTCAGCAGCGCTATTATTTCTTTAGATTGTCATCTTTAAATTCGTAATATCTTTTGAATGGAATGTCCGATTTGAATAATTCAAAAAGTAATCTGCAGATATTGTAACAGGCATTAAAACAAAATGATTTATTTGGATAAGGATTGAGGTATCGATAGTATGGTCTAAATTTGGTTGGTGTATTTATCGCGTTTTAAAATGTAGGAAAGTAGTTATAGTGAGTTAACTACAATAGCTGGACATATGGTATCGCGTTTTTTTTTTTTTTTTAGACACTAATATTTTTTTTAATATTATAGAACCTTTTTTTATTCATTTAAAAGTATTTCCTGGCGATTCAAAATTATACATCCTAACGATTCAAAAATGCACACGTAATTGTTCAAGGTTTCACTTCTATCGGCACTGTCAGAGTGCCACTATTTTTTTTTTCATGTTCGCCCGTTCTACTCCCCCCCCCCTTCCTCACCAATGTTAACTTACAGGTTCGTTCAAATTATGACTGCGATTTAAAAAAAGTCTAATCCTCGTTCTATTTTGTTATAAATCCATATTTTGAAACCTCAACAAAAGATACATTTGGGCCGGGGTCGCCCTTCTGTCCGTTTGGGATTCACCTTGCCCCCCTGGGTGGGGGGCATATTTTTTGTTTCTTCCACACCATCTCATGTAACATATCTTTATAAAGCTTTTATCTCCTCGTTTTTTTCTGTTACTACCCCTCTCTCCACCTAGTTACATGCTCTTGGCACTTTTTATAGTTTCAAAGAGTGCATGTTTCCCGCGGGCCACCCCAAGAATTCAACACTAAGTTAAACACTATATTTTTGTTTAGAAGCTCAGTTATTTGGGTTATTAGTTAATTATTTTTTTTTCAAGTTCGTTCGTTCTAATCCCTCGCCCCCCTCCCCTTCCTCGCTAATCTTTACTAAATGGGCCGTTCAAAGTATGCATGCAATTTTTAAAATGTACAATTCTCGTTCTGTTTTATTGTAAATCCTAATTTTGAAAATTCGACAAAAGATACATTTGGGCTATGGTCGCCTTTCCGTCAAGAGTGGGGGTTACCTGACCCCTTGAAAATGGGGCATATTTTATGTTCTTCCAAACTATCTCGTGTAACATTTGGTTGGCGTTAGAAAAAAAAAGTTTTTTTTTTTTTTTGTCTATTTTCTTTGTTCCCCATCCTAGTTACACGCTCTTGGCACTCTTTATGCTCGGTTTAATGCCAAGTTACTCAGTGTTGTTATTAGTTGAGTTATGTCTCTTAAATTTGTCAAAGTTTTTGCGTAACTGAAAACCATAAGTGACAATCATTTTAAATTTTGGGCTAAAATTCTTTTAAAATTCTTATTATCCGACTCTAAAATCTGCAATAGCTTAATTCTATGCCTCCCTAAATGGGGATGGGGGGGTGGGAGGCGGTAATTACGGTCCTGCTGATTGTCTAAGTTTTGGAATTAGTAATTTGGATCTTCTCTGTGTGAACCTAAATATCGAAATATCGATTCTAGTATCGATTCTAGAACTGAGAAATCGATTCTTATTATGATCGATGTTGTTTTATACGATATCGATTTTAATCGATTCTCAAAATTTCCAGAATCGCCCATCACTAATATACACTTACACTTAGACATAATCTTACTATATATATAGTTTCATTACATATATGTACTTTTAAAAGTATCTAAAGTCACAACGAATGTAAATTTTTTAAGGGAAGAATGAAAACAGATAAAATAAGCTTTTTAAGAAAAAAATATCAACCGACTTCAAAAAAGCGCTAAAAAGAATTAAATAATTCTTTAAAATTCTCTAATGACAAAACGTTATCCAATAAGCACACATCGGATATCAGGTACCGGCATAAAAAACGGTTAAATTTAATATGTATAATTTAATATCCACCAAACATAGATTTTAGAGATAATATTATTTTACAAGAGATGAATTGAAATATTTATGATTTATTTTATGAATATATACATATAAAAAGTAATGAATTACTTTTTGAAGTTGGTGCCAAACAATCACAATCGATAATGATTATCCCCATTTTAATTATGGTACTAGGCATAATTTAGATACAATTCTTAATATACATCAAATAGTTTGGCACCAACTTCAAAAAGTAATTCATTACTTTTTATATGTATATATTCATAAAATAAATCATAAATATTTCAATTCATCTCTTGTAAAATAATATTATCTCTAAAATCTATGTTTGGTGGATATTAAATTATACATATTAAATTTAACCGTTTTTTATGCCGGTACCTGATATCCGATGTGTGCTTATTGGATAACGTTTTGTCATTAGAGAATTTTAAAGAATTATTTAATTCTTTTTAGCGCTTTTTTGAAGTCGGTTGATATTTTTTTCTTAAAAAGCTTATTTTATTTCCTACTTTTTAGTTATGCATACTGTAATACATAATTATGTGTACTGGCACACGATAGTTCTTTGCAATGCATTACTAATGTACGCACTTTGCTAAGTTCTGATGTATTCAGTTTACTTGTCACTGTTTGATTGTCAATTTTTCTGAAACCACTTACAATATCGGTTAGTATCGTTGTGAATCTTAAGAATTTCTTTGTATGGTAACTTCTTCAGACAAGATCTGCCACTTCGAAAAGCTACCGCCTTTATGAGATCTTAGTCTGCATCGAATCCTACGGTCATCGAAAGTTAGTATCAAAAGGTGACGATCCATCAAGTAAACTGTCCTTACACATAAGAGGGCGACATAGTGCTTCCATATATGAGCACGCAGCAAGATGACTTCATATATTAAGGTATAGTAAAATGCTTTTCTAGTGTAGTCAGTCAAAAGTACTCCCCCTTCACTCAGGGCGTGTTCAGCGAACTTACCAAAGTGACCGATGTAACCGGTAACTTACCGGAATGGTAAGTAACCGGTAGCTAACCAATTGACTGATTCTCTGGACGCACTGGTTAGTTATGTCATGTAGCGCCATCTATATTCCATTTTGACATCGAACAACAGAAAACGAAACCGAATCTACCGCCTGTTGATTTGAAGTTGCCATTTATTTTTAACTAAATAACATGTAACCGATCACGTGACCTAACTAACCAAGATTTTTCCCCCGGTTAGTTCGGTCACTTACCGGTCACATCGGTCACTTGTGCTGAACGACGTTGGTTGCTTACCGGTTACAGCACTGAACGCATTGGTAACTAACCAATCTTACCGGTTACTTACCGGTGACATTGCTGAACACACCCTCAGAAAAAGGAAAGATTTTAGCAAAAATCGCATTATGCTTCAATCGATAAACAGCAACAATCTAATACCTATACAGGCAGTAATGGCATCGGAAATGAGCAGTGGCGATTCGACGAGGAATCTGAAACTCATAACCAATACCTGGCTGCCTCTATAAGAGAGTGGCAGCATTGGATTCCCAAATATTTCTTTTACAGACGCTTTTGTCCCAACTACACTGTTAAAAATTTGAAACTTTTGCTGTACACTGTTAAAAATCTGCTGCATTTTTTTGCTACGCACGTATAGGAAACGGTTACTTGACTGTATTAAGGAGCATTCTCATAGGTCGCAGTAGAGACATTATATACAAGCGACGGAGTGCGTTGCAACAAAATGCTTCAGATTTTTAACAGTGTATCATCACTTCACCGCTTATATAGAAAACGATTAGTTAAATGCATTATGAAGGATTCTCATTGATAAAAATAAAGATATTCTATAAAAGAAATGGAGTGACGATGCAGCAAAAGTTGCAAATTTTTAACAGTGCATTGCCATTGCCAGGCGTTTTTTATTATGGAATTTGATGATGATTTCCTGGAAGAATTCGATTGTACTCGTATGAGAAGTTAACAAGATTGACGAAAATTGCCCGCTCAACAAAATGCTTGGTGACTCGTTTTTGTCCAGAATCGTTTCAACCAATTAGATACTGTGCTACATGTGTCGTCATATTCATATCGAGGAATCCTACACAGTAAAAAATTTGTCACTTTTGCTATATCATCACTCTATTGCTTTTATAGAAAACGATTACTTCACCCAATTACGAAGCATTCTTATGGGTCAAAAGAGAGATATTCTACAAAAGCAGGGGAGTGACGATGCAGCAAAAGGGTCACATTTTTTACAGTGACACTGTAATCGGAAATGAGCGGTGGCGTATTCGATGAGGAATCTGAAACTCATTACCTATACCTGGCTGCCTCTATAAGAGAGTGACAGCATTTGATTCCCAAATATTTCTTTTACAGACGCTTGTCCCAATTACATTACAAAAACTTTGAGCCTTTTGCTGCATCATCAGTCTGCCGCTTTTATAGAAAACGATTACTTTGCTACGGTCATCGTCACGAAGCATTCTCATTGGTCATAAAAGACATGTTCTATAAAACCTGTGGTGTGACGCTGCAGCAAATGGGTCAAATTTTTAACAATGTATCATGGAGAATTCTCATGGGTGAAAGGAGAGATATTCTATAAAAGCGGGGGAGTGACGATACAACAAAAGGATCAAAATTTTTACAGTGCACACTGTAAAAAATTTGGTCCTTTTGCTGCATCGTCAATCCACCGCTTTTATAGAAAACGATTACTTCAGCCTATCGTGAAGAATTCTCATGGGTCAAGAGAGAGATATTCTATAAAAACGGGGGAGTGATTATGCAGAAAAAGGGTCAATTTTTTTACAGTGTACACTGTTAATAAAAGTAAATCTTGTCCCGTTAGGATATCACACTTTGAAAAGATCGTGTGTCTATGTAAGTGTAACTTAAAAACATGAAAAATGAACGTTTCTAATTGGTCGATTGCTTCGAAAAGATATTGAATTTTAATGTTTTAATTTTTTAAAAAGTTCTAATCAACAGATTTTTATGAAATTTGAATGGGACCACATGGGCCCCATACGCTTTCAAACAAAAAAATAATTATCAAAATCGGTTCATATTTACGAAAGTTATGCGTGAACAACAAATACATACAGGTCGAAATCATAACCTCCTCCTTGAAGTCGGTTAAAAAACTTAAAATGGCAATAAACGAGAGACTTAAATCTTAAATTTAAGTGTAAATTTAAATTTTACTCCACAAAATATCCTTTTTTTACAATAGAATTTTTCTAGCTATTCTCTTGATATTTTGTCACAATCAACATTGTTTACTTTAAAACTGATTTTCAGTTTTTAATGTTTTACATTTTTACATAGAATTTTTGGAATCCTCTAGATTTTTAATGAAATAAATTTAGAGTTCTGTATTTTTTGTTTAAAATTTTAAATTTTCTAAAATATTTCCTAAAGACTTGAACTAAAATATCATACATTTTTTTTAATATTTTCTTTGGTTTATGGAGAATAATGCAGTGTTTTGAGAAATATCGTGCTATATTTTTTATGGGAATTTCTGTCAAATAATAATTGCTTTTTTAGAGCGAATAATCATTTTTGTGATTTATTGATAATACAAGCGAAAATATTTATTGGAATTTCTAACTAGTTATATATATATATATATTTATAGTGAATACTAATTTCTGTGATTTGCAATACCATTCGAAAATATTGATTGGAAGTTCAAACTAATAATCTTTTTTCTTATATGCAAAATACTCTATTTTGTTAGTTATTTTAACACATTGAGAAAATATGTTTTTTGGAATTTCTGACTGATATTTTATTAGTCAGAAATTCCAAAAGACATATTTTATAGCAATTAGACATAACGAATAGTCATTTTTATGATTTATTGATAAGATTTTAAGAATTTCTTTTAATAAAATACAGAATGCTAACCAGATATGCCTATTTTCAAACATATTGCGATTGAGAAAATATTTCAATCACCATCATTTCACCCATTCAAGATCTTTTACATTTTATAGAAAAAATACTTTTAAAAGCGTAAGTATTTTCTTGTTATTTCTAAATAAATGTATTTCCTATAAAATATAGTCTCAATTAGACATAATGTTGCTATATGTATAGTTTTATTATATAAATACTTTAATAAATACATCCAAAGTTATTCAGACAATACCATTAAATAAAGCAATGAAACCAGTATTTTTACAATCATATTATTAAAAACAGTTGAAGTTTGAAGTGAAATTGAAGGCAGATTACCAAATTACTAAAAAATATATGGATAAATGGACATTATATAACCAGAGTAACTCATATATTACCATACAATAAACCAATGAAACCAGTATTTTTACAGTCATTTTATTGAAAACAGTTGAAGTGAAATAGAAGGCAGATTACCAAAATAATGAAAGGTAAATGGATAAATGGACAGTAGAAGGCTTTTTTATTAAACTACTCATCAGGGGTGCATAGTTTAACAAAAAAGCAAAAACATCCAACCAGTTTCTGTTATGAATCGTGCTAAAAGCTGAGAATTCGACTCACATTGCACCCGACTGGCTGGAAACTATTTACTATTACAAATTATTAAAAAGATACGCATTGAAGAAAATAAAAACAATATGACAAAATAACAATAATATAATATTCTTTAAAAAAAGCATGTATATACTAAAATATATACCATACCCAAATCCTAGGATGATTTGTAGTTCAAGTGAATCTAGAATAGATATAAATTACATGTGACATTGTAACAGTTAAAGTTATGGTCAAGGTATAAGTCATATAGATAATAAAATTAAAATTGTAACAATAATTATAAAAATTAGTAGAACATATATTATTCTATAAAATTCATAATACATTTAGAAAAAAATAAATACTACTGTTAGAAGTATTATATTTTTAAACAATTATTAATATTACTATATTAATTATTTAACTAGAATATGTTACTTCAACATCTAGTACAAAAAATGTTTTAGTTCTGCCATCTATATGATTAAAATAGTAATTAAATTATATACTTATGGTGCTGCCATCTATTATTGAAAAATATTATTGGAATAAAAGTAAATTATTTAATAGCTAAAAATTTCCAAGAATAATTTCTATTCTAATATTTTACAAATAATTTCTTTAAGACAAATAAATAGACAACCATATCTTATCTCAATAACTTGGTCATTTTTAAGTTATGCAATATATACTTTTAAAAGTCTCTGTAGTCACAACTAATACAAATTTTTGAAATTAAAAAAATGCAAATATTGAATGAAAGGAACGGAAATATACAATAAGCAAGAGGCTTAAAGCTTAAAGTAAAGTGTAAGTTTATATGTTATGCCTCAAAGAAAGATTCTTTAATCAACATAGTTTTAAGAACTTTTCTCATGTTATTGTTTCACAATTAGCATTGTTTACTTTAAAATGTCTATTTTTCAAGGTTTTGTTCATGTTTTAATGTTTTACATTTTTAAGTAATTTTTTTGAAATTTCCTAAATTTTTAATGTAAAAAATGTGAATTTTGTAAAAAAAAATTTAAAAACTCGAACTAAAATATAATAAAGTGTTATATTTTCTTTTTTATATAGAAAAAAAGCAAGGTTTTGCAAAATACTGCCCAAAAATTTGTATAGGAATTTCAGACTATTAATAATTAATTCTTTCATAGTGTATTTTCTAAATGTTTGTGATTTATTGGTAATACCGGGAGAAAATATTTTTTTGAATTTCTAATATTTATATTATGTATGTATATCTATATATATATGTAAATATATGTATATTATACCGAATACTAAATTCTGTGAATTATTTGCAATAACCATGCGAAAATAATTATTGGAATTTCTAACTAATAATATTTTTTATTTTATACAAAATACTCTTTTTTCGTTACGTATTGTAATATCTTCCGAAAACATTTATTGTAATTTCTATTAAATAATATATTTTTCATTTTATAATGCATAAATGTTTTCATGATTAATTTTTTATTGGTACTATTTTAACTCCTTTTTATCATAATATACAAAATTCTAACCATATATGTCTATTTCAAAGCCTATTGTTATTCAGAACATATTGCTAGCATCATCATCATACATTTCAATCATATATTCACTCAAAAATTATTCTATTTTCTAGCTAATGTTTTTTTCTTTTATAGGGAATATTAATTCATGTGATTTATTTGTAATATCTTGCGAAAATATTTATTGGAATTTCTAACTAATAATTTTGTTTATTTGATAACGAATGCTTACTTTTGTAGGCAATTCATTTAAAGTTTTTTTCATAAAATACAACATTCTTACTAAATATGTGTAATTCAAAAATATATCTCTATTTAGAACATATTGCTGCTATCAAAATATAGAATTTCACTCATACATTATATTTTACATTTCTTACATAAAAAATATACACATTTTTCAAAACGTAAATGTTTTCTTGTTATTTCGATATAAATGTGCTTCCTGTAACTTAGTATACAATCACTTAGACACAATCTTGTTATATGTACAACTTTATTGCATATATATACTTTTAAAAGTTTCTGTTATCACAACAAATTTAAATCTTTCAAGTAAAAAGTGCAAACTTTCAATGACAAAAACAGAAAACTGCAAGCTTAAAGCTTACAGAGTAAATTTAAATTATATGCCATAAAAATGTTCTTTTACAACAAAGTTTTAGATACATTTCTCGTGTTTTTATGTCAGAAAACACATTCTTTGTTTTAGAATGTCTATTTTTTAAAACTTTTATTTGTGTTTTAATGTTTTACACATTTAAATAATATTTTTCGCATTTTCAGGATTTTTAGCGATGAATAAAGTTGGCATTCTACAGTTTTCTTTAAAAAATTTAATTTAATGTAAAATATTTAGTGACGACTAGATCTAAAATATTTATATTTATATCACATTATTATTTTATATTTATATCTTATATTTATATATTATTATTTTATATTTATATCTTTATATTTTCTTTGTTTTATAGAATACCGTGCAAAGTTTTCCGAAATACTAATTTTTATTGGAATTTCTGACTAATAATTAGTTTTTCTTCTATAGCGAATATTTAATATTGAGATTTATATGTAATGCCGCACTTAAATAACTATTGGATATATTAACCAATAATATTTTTTTCCTTTATAGCGAATATTAATTTCCGTATTTTTTGTAATATGAAACGAAAATATTTATTGGAGTTTCTAAATAATATATATTTTTTCTTTTATACAAAATACTGTTTTTTGTAACTTTCAAAACATATTGCTAGTATCGTCATTTTACTCATACATAATCTTTTACATTTATTATAAAAACATGTTTTACCAAAGCGTAAATATTTTCTTGAAATTTCCAAATAAATCTGTTTCTTGAAACATATACCCTGACTTAAGCCATTGCCGACTATATAATAAGGGCCTACCCATTTCGCTAAAAACCGACGAAAAAGTGAAGCTTGATTCAGCTTCAAACCCTGAACCATTTCATTGGACCACGTTTGAGTCCACGTGACGCAAACCCTGTCCAAATTAGCATTGAGTAGGCTGTTTTCTGTTCGGTGCCCATGGCTCGGCACATGGTCAATGTTTTGTCGAGGGATTGCACGATTGTTTAGAATAACTTTGGCAAGGTATCAGAGTCCTCTGGCGGAAGACTTCAGACATTAATCTCAAATAGATGGGCCTATAGATCTAGTGGTCCATGCTTAAACATAATCTCACTATATGTATAGTTTCATTGCATATATCTGGAGCTTCCGGTAATAATCACCTAAGGCACATTTTTGAAAAAAATTGAGATAATTTGGGAAAATGTAACTTTCAAAGAATACTTTCATCTGCCATAGTACTGAAAAATTAAAATCGAATACTTCCCGTCATAGGGCGACTATAAATTTTCATTTAAAAATTGGAAATTTTTTTAATTGGTTCTCAATTAATAAAAATTATTTTTATATAACTATTTTGGCAAAAAAAGATTTTTTTATATCTAATTGAATGTCGTGAAAATAATAAGTTTTAATTTATTTTATAAAAGTAATGATAAAAACACGTATGGAAACTTTAAACGTTAATTACTCAAAATATTTTAAATGTGCCTTACCTGTCTATTACCGGAAGCCACAGATATATGCTTTTAAAAATCTGTGTAGTCACAAAGAATGTAAATTCTTGAAGTGAAGAATGCAAACTTTGAATATGAAACACGAAAACCCGCAATAAACAAGAAGCTTAAAATTTAAATAAAGTATATATTTGTATTTTATGCCATAAAAAAATTGACAACATAGTTTTAAGAATTTTTCTCATGTTATTATGTTACAATCAACATTGTTGCATTAGAATGTCTGTTTTAAGGTATGTGCCTACCTTCGAGCACTTTTTTTGAAATATGTAAACTTTTAATGAAACACACATGTTTTTAGATAAAATGGGACATAAAACTGTTAATTTAAACAAAATTTCAACAACATTTTCATTAATTTTGGAAATTTAGGTGATTTTTAGCAAAATTTTAGTGAAAATTTGCACTTACGCCAAACCTCCTTTAACAAATTCTAATGAATATTGTGCAATGATTTTCATACAGTACATGAATAACACATTTATCTGTGTTATGAACCAAAAGATTTTCAGTGCCACTAAAAGTTATTGAAATATTCCAACTTTTGTGCGAAAACTCAAAAATTTCTTTAAAACGATCACTTTTTCAAAGGAAAAAAATTAATAAAAAAATTAAATAAATACACAGAGCTTAGCTTCTGGTTCATAACACAGATAGGAATGTTTAAAACATTTTTGCAAAATTTCAAGTGAAAATCTTAAAAACATTTTGAGAAATGACAATTATCGCAAAGGAAAATCACGAAAAACAAAGTTTCTCAGAAAACGGCTTTAAAGATTTTAATGCACAGCAGAAAATTTTTTACCCTCTCTAGACTTTTAAAACTCACTGCATTTGTAGGTCAATTCATCTTTAGCTTTATTCTTAACTAATTTTGCCTTTTTTTTTTGCTTTTCAGATTTTTCTGAATTATTTTTGTTGAAGGCAGTGACCGACAAAATTTTGGAGAAAAATTGCATTTACGTTAAACCCTTTGTAACAAATTCTACTAAATATATTAAAAGAATTTTGATACAGTACATAATTAACATGTTTATCTGTGTTATGAACCAAAAGGTTTGGAATACCACTAAAAGTTATTGAAATATTCCAAACTTTGTAAGAAGCTTTTTTTTTTTTTTTTTTTTTTTTAAATTAACTTTTCAAGGAAAAAATTAATTAAAAATTCAAATATATACACAGAGTTTAGAATTTAGTTCATAACACAGCTAGGAATGAATAAAACGTTTTGGCAAAATTTCAAGTCAATAACATAAAAACATTTTGAAAAATTACATTTATCGCAAAGGAAAATAACGAAAAATAAAATTTCTCAGAAAATAAGATTAAAAATTTTAACGCAGAACAAAAATGTTTGTACTTACTTTAGAAGTTTAAAACTCTCCATATTTATAAGTCAATCCCTCTTTTTCTTCGTTCTTAACTAATCTTGCCTTTTTTCTGGCTTTTTGTTTCTTTCTAAATAGTTTTGTTGAAGGCAAAGACTGTCGCTTCGATTTCTGTATTCTCTCTATATCAAATCCCATGTAGTTTCTCAATGTTTGTGGGTTAACTTCCACTCCTAGCAGCTTAAATACAGGTATTAATCCCAAATATCCAGAATTAAACAATAAGACTGCAATGTGGGTCCCTAAAAACAATGTTTTTTGCTCAACAAATGTTTCTTTCGGCAAAACACTCCATAACACATTGTTGAAACACTCATTATTATTTTGTGTCATTCCATGTAAGCATTTTTTCAACAAATTTTTATCACACAGTTCGAGGTAAGAAGGTTTTACAGTCTTTATAACAGAATCTGGGAGACCCGGTGAGTTTTCTGTAAACTTTTTCCCCTCGTGTAATGCTTTTTTATACTTGCACCAACTGTCTGGTCCTTCTGGACATTGTCCATGCATGGGCTTTTTGTTGCTAGAGCAACAATGAAAAAAAGCAGCTATAACAGCAGACTGCATATTTTCTAGGTTGCCAACATTGCTGCGGATAGCAATCCCATAGTAGTTTTGTAATTTATCAATAAATTTATCCGTCAATTTACCTTTTCCACCAAGTCCCTTAGTATTTTTTTTTAATTTTCTCAGCCGTGACCCTACTCTTTTTTGTATATGACCTATACATTCCAATTTTGTGACTGTATTGTCTCCATAAATATCTTTTACTTTCGTAAAAGCCTTGGAATCACCATCTCCATAGTATTCGGTATATTGGAGATCCCGTTTCCTCACAGATCTTTCAAAAATCCTATATGCCCCAATTGTTTCCATATTTCCTGAGGATCCTTTATAATTTGAACACAAATGATCACTTTTTGTTGAATTTGTCTCACACATTCTGCAATATTGTGTCATCGCCTCAATATCTACAATTTTACCTGTGTCAACAGAAATAGCTGTGACACAGCCATTTAGTGACATATAGCCTCTTCGTTGCCATGTTCCATCTACTGACACACCACAAGTTTTGCCTTTTTTTAACTTTTTTACTTCTTCGGAAGCTGTTTTCATATTTTCTTCAGAAGCAACTTGTACTGCTTGCAACACCTTCAGTTCATGCTGTCTGAATGTGCTTTTTGAAATATATGGCAAATTCAAAGTGAAGAACAACTTTTTGCCAGCTGAATACCCTTTTCCAATTAGCCTCATTCCAAAGGTGAATAAAGTGTTGATGGAGCTTTTTTTTTCTTCTTTCGGGGTTGATGTAAATCCAGTAATAAAACCACAGTCACAAGTTAAACTGAAGTTGGAGCAAAGTCCTTCTTTGGAATCTTCACTCAGTTTCAGTCCTGTTGTAAAACAATTTGGGCAGCAAAGGACAGAGAAAATGCTGATCAAGGTTTCTAAATTTATAATCCTATTACCTTTTAATGATTGGACTTCAGCATCTTTGACATCAAAACTGTCGAAAATCTTCAGTTTCGATGAGCTTGCAGTTTCATTATCGGGTAATGCAGTATTTTCTTTCCGAGTAGTAGTGTGCTGATTTCCGTGAAACGTACGCTTTTTTGCTTTCTTAGACCGAGCTTTCGGCATATTTGAGAAGAATTTATAATAAGAACTCAATAAAATAAACCTCAAAATAATATAAAAAGCAGGAATTAAGAAATAAAAATCACTGAAAATGATAGCACGCTGTAGCAAAAAAGATGTAAACAACGATCTCGAGGTTACACCGTTGCCGTTCTGTAACTCAAAAATAAGTGAAAAATCTGTTGCCAAATACAAATAAACTAGTAAAAAACAAATACAGGAAACTTTACTGCATATTTAAAAAAAGATTTCTAGTTTTAAGTTGTGTAAAAGTGCTAAAATAATAGCTCAAATTCATTGTTTACATTTTTACAGCTCTTTAAACGCTCACATCCTGTCTCCGAAATTCCACTTCCGGTTTACTATTTGCGCAATAACTTCGCTTCTAATTATCGTAGAAACAAAAATAAAACAGTTTTGGAATCTTGAATGTATAGACAATAAAATAAGCTAATAAAATTGGAAAATTTTCAGAAAAATCACGATTTTGAGGCAGGCACATACCTTAAAAACATTGTTTCATGCTTTAATGTTTTACATTTTTAAATAAAATTTTTGGAATTTCCTAGATTTTTCATCTGAAAAAAAAAAGTTGGCGTTCTATATTTTTTGTTTAAAAAATTTTAATTATGTTAAACAGTTTTTAAAGATTCAAATTAAAGTGTAATAAATTATTATACTTTCTTTGTTTTATAGAAAACAAGCGGATCCGCCCGGCGTTCTCCAGGAACAGAGGTGCTTTCAAACAAATTTAAAATATATATTCATACTAAAATAGAAAAACAAATTATAATTTTATCTGAAGAACATTTTAAATTTTGTCTGAGTGAATACAGGTATGTATTTCTCTTACTAAAACCGTGTTTTGGAAGGATAAAGAAATATAGTCGTTGTTTTTAGCTGTTTCGAACCACAAAAATAATCACTCTTAGATGTCACTCTTAGAAGAGCTCTGAAAATTCTAAGCAAAAAAACTTGGAAAAATTTTGGACCGTTTTTATAAAAACTTTAATTTCTCTACGAGTTTTCAAGCTTTATTCATAAAAATCGACACAACTTATCACAATAAGCCACTTAATCATTATCTGCAGTTTAAACTCTTTTGCTTCATTAGTTTTGACAGGGTGCTCCAAAAGATCTTCGTTCTTTTTCAAATTATTGACGGTCCCCTGTTAGATTTCGGGGAAAAATCTTTGTCAAAATATATGACGTGTACTATTTTGTTTACACACCAGGAATTTCAGAATAATTCCTTGTGTATATTTCTAGATATTTAACAAAAAATCAAAAATCGAAAGTGTCAAGATTTTTTTGGCGGTGACTGTATATACCCGAGAAATAATAATTATTGACCCATCCACGTATTTATGTAATTTGCAAAATACATATATTTTTGTGCAATATTCTGTTCATAGACTTATTTCTGCATTCTGTGCAAAACACAGATTTGTATAATATTAAAAATACATATGTTTTTGTATTATTCCAAACAAACAGGATTTTTGCGTTTAATTTTTTTTTCTTTACGTTATCTTTATTATGGATAATTTGTGAACCAGATGTTTTTCAATTGCATATTCTATTTATAATTGTTCTTCATAATAGTTTTGTTTTACCACTCAAATATTGTATGCATAATGCATATTACTTTATGATGTTGAAATTAACTTCAATATAAAGACAAATACTTTTTTATTATCAATATAATAATATAACATCGATATTTACTTAAAGTAGAATCAATTGAAATTATAGTTATTAAAAATTATCTTTCTCCTAGAGTGTCGTGGAATTCAAAAATCATGTAGCAATATTTTAAGTGCAGAAATTTTGTCATCTGTATTTCATATGCAGTGTAAAGGTTTTCTTATAAATAAAAAAAAGAAAACAGAAAGAAAAGTCCTTATTTAATCTTACATCTATATCAGTTATTTGGGGTTTTAATATTATTTTTTTTTCAGAAATTTTTATTCATCCCACCCTACGCACTGTGAAAATTGAATCGTTTCAACTGTATTTATAAATGATACAAAATACTCTTTAAGCATACAAATATTTTCAGATGGATTCTGAAATTTTGAGCATTTTATGTAAATGCTTCGTGAAGACTGATAAAAAGATATAGAATAATTGATCTATGAATAATGATCAAAATGTAGTGGAGGGAACATGGAGGTATATATTCCCTATATAGACTACATTTCTAAAAAAATTTCGCTTGTTCTCAACTTCTGAAATAAGCCTATAGCAGATATTCTAATGATGAACATTCATGGCTCTAGCGTACCTCTATTTTTTCGTTAACAAAACTGGTTAGTTAAATTGTGAAAATTTCTAAAAGGCAGCAATATGAGAGATGGCTAAAGAATTTAAGCATTAATCTAAACCTAGAAAAATGAAATTTAGTCTTCTTATATTCAATGTGCAAATTCTAAAGAATAATAGGAAACAAATTTAAAATCTCTAATTACATAAATTTGATTCTGTGTCTCAATTATTAATGGGTTCGATATAATTTTTATATACTGCAAAAGGTTAAACTTCTGTAATTTGAAATAAGAGGGGAAGGAGGAGGGATTAGAAAAATTGTCAACATTACAAGTAATATAATTTAAATAAATGAGAATTAAAATCTTATATATATATAACATATATGATGCCTCAGCACGAAGTCTTCCAAAATAACTGTCCCTACTACTCTGAACATCAATTCGATATCTTGCTGCATAGATTGCAGGATTATTTATGGAGAAAAAAAAATATTTTTTGAATAATTATATATGTGTACTTAAGGATGTCTCCATTGTAATGATTTTGTAACTTCTTGTGATTTTTAGAAAGTCTAATTTACTTGATCAGTTTTGTTTTTGCATTTCAAACACTCTATAAAAATATTTGAAATTGTTGTCAATAACAGCTACATTTTGAAAAGTAATGCACCACTTCATCAAACTCTATTTATACCAATTTATAATTTACCTAAAATAGTCTAGAAGTTCAAATATTTGTACATTTTTAGAAGTTCTGAAAGTAGTTATTTAGTGACTTTTAAACTGAGAATATCGTTTAAAGAGAAACATCATTAAATTAATCCAATAATTTATTCATTATTTATTCCAATAGTATGCTATTCAGTTATTATTTTTTTAATGCTAATTAATAATTAAAGATTCAGCTTCAAAACAAAATAATCCTGGCTTGTAAATATATATTGCGTGTTCTTCGAAATAAAAGGTTTATTTTGATGCATTTTGAAATGAAAAAAGTTTAAGAATTAATGAGCTTATTCTTGATAATGAATGTTGTTTAATTTGAAATGAATATGAGTAAAATTGCATTCGTTGTGTATAAATAGTATTATTCGTTGATCTTTTCAAACATTTAAATTTTTCTGGTAAAAATATTAATACAGAACGGTTGTTGTACTTAGACCATGATTGTGATGTATGTATAATTATCCAGCAAACATTAAATTAAGAAAAATATTCTACTTTGTCTAATTTTAAAGATATCTTTTGAAGGAAAATTACTCAATTTTTTTAAAACTTTCCAAAATATTTAAAGGTGTTTATTAATTCAGTTTGTCTGTCCTTGTATCTCTTTTTCTGCCCATCTAGCCGTAATCTGACTCGCATAAATATATTCTGATTGCTACAAAATTATGTATGTATTTGGGTAACCTTATGGAATGTTTAGTATTGAAAATGAAGTGTAGCATTTATTATTCTTTTACAGGGATACGCAAAAGAATTCTGTTACATTTCTCTCTATGAATAAAAATCGTTTAATTTAATTATATTACACAATATTGTAATTTAATTATATTGAGCATTTTAAATATATTGAAATTGATATAGGATAACATCCCCAGTAATTGGCATGCACCAGTGATTGGCACATCCTATAAAAATGTCCTAAAATAAGACATACAGGGTGTCCCTAAACAAATGGTATATACGCTAGGGGGTGATAGAACACATCAAGACGAGTAATAGTAAATAGGAAACCAAACTTCCCAAACGTTTTCCAAAGCAGATAACCGCCATTAAAGTTTGGGGTCCAAAATTTCAAATACACATAAAAAACGGAAAAATTTGTCGATTGATATGCGGTTTTCACTAAAATTTTTCTTTATGTTGGTATTTTCTCGAAAATAAATTATAAAGATACATTTCGAAAAATGCCGATAGAGGGCGCTTTAGACTTTGAAGTAATGAAAAACTATTTTTTGCCGTGATTTTTTGCATCTCATTAAATGGTTTCGTAAGCTTAGACTTAAACTTAAATTTTGAGCTCAAAATCTGAATAGTTGGAAGCGGTTAAGTAGCAGAAACTTAACTGTGTTCAGAGGGTTTAAATTTCAAATGATTATAAAAAACGGAAAAATTGGTCGATTGATTTGCGGTTTTCACTAAAACTATTCTTTATGTCGGTATTTTATTGAAAATGAATTATAAAGATAAATTTCAAAAAATGCCGATAGAGGGCGCTTTAGACTTTGGATTAACGAAATAATCCATCCTAATACTATTTTTTGCCATTATTTTTTTCATCTCATTAAATGGTTTCGTAGGCTTAGATTTAAACTTAAATTTTGAGATCAAAATCTGAATAGTTGGGAGTGGTTAAGTAGCACAAACTGAACTGTGTTCAGAGGTTTTAAATTTCAAACGAAACGGAAAACTATAAAAAAACGAAAAAAAAAATTAGTCGATTCGTTTGCGGTTTTTGCTAAAACTACTCTTTAAATCAGTGTTTTCTTGAAAATAAATTTTAAAGATAAATTTCACAAAATGCCGATAGAGGGCGCCTTAGACATTGGAGTAGCGTACAACTATTTTTAACCGTTATTTTTTTTAATCTCATTAAATGCTTTCAAATGCTTAGATTTAAATTTTGAGATAAAATTCTGAGTCGTTGCGAGTGTTTAAGTAGCGCAAAAGTGAACTGTGTTCGAGGGGAGGGGGGTGTTAAATTTCAACTCCTAAACACACTTCAGTTTGCCCTTCTTAACCCCTCCCAACGATTCAGAATTTGAGTTTAAAATTTAAGTTTAAATCTATGATTAAGTAATCATTTAACAAGTTTTGGAAAGCATTTAATTAGATACAAAAAATAGCAGTTAAAATTTGTTGTTTGTTACTCTAAAGTTTAAGGCGCCCACTAACGGAATTTTTTGAAATTTATCTTTAAAATTCATTTTCAAGAAGATACTGACTTAAAGAATAGTTTTATTTTAAACCGCAAACGAATCGACCATTTTTTCCGTTTTGTATTATCATTTGAAATTTGAACCCTCTGAACACAGTTCAGTTTGTGCTACTTAACCATTCCCAACTATTCAGATTTTGAGCTCAAAATTTAAGTTTAAGTCTAGGTTTAAGAAAACATTTAATGAGATTCAAGAAATGACGTAAAAAGTAGCTGTTCGTTACTCCAAAGTTTAAAGCGCCCTCTATCGGCATTTTTTGAAATTTATCTTTATAATTCATTTTCAATAAAATACCGACATAAAGAATAGTTTTAGTGAAAACAGCAAATCAATCGACCAATTTTTCCGTTTTTTATAATCATTTAAAATTAAACCCTCTGAACACAGTTAAGTTTGTGCTACTTAACCGTTTCCAACTATTCAGATTTTGAGCTCAAAATTTAAGTTTAAGTCTAAGCTTACGAAACCATTTAATGAGATGCAAAAAATCACGGCAAAAAATAGTTTTTCATTACTTTAAAGTCTAAAGTGCCCTCTATCGGCATTTTTCGAAATTTATCTTTATAATTTATTTTCAAGAACATACCAACATAAAGAATAATTTTAGTGAAAACCGCAAATCAATCGACCAATTTTTCTGTTTTTTATGTGTATTTGAAATTTTGGACCCCAAACTTTAATGGCGGGTATCTGCTTTGGAAAACGTTTGGAACCCTTGGTTTCCTATTTACTATTACTCGTCTTGATGTGTTCTATCACCCCCTAGCGTATATACCATTTGTTTAGGGACACCCTGTATATCTACTCTTTTAAAAATGCAAGACCATATATCAGTTATGTGCTCGTTTATTTTAAAGATTATAACTTTGATTTATGCTACTAGATGACAATTGTGCCTAGGAAAGAGAAACAATTGTGGTTTGTATCAAATTAGCCATTTTTGTTCCAAATGATTCTTTTTTGGCTTAAAAAAGGCATGCATTTCAATTCATTATTATCTGATTTATAATATATTTTAAATTTTAATTGACAATAGTTTTTTTTTTAGTTGAAAAGGTTTACTTTAATTGTGCAAAAGTATTTTTGACACAAATATTTGGATTTCTGAATTAATGATAGATGCCAATTAATGGTGCTTCAGTTTTACTAGTTCCAAGTATTTGTCACCTATGCCAATTAGAAGGGAATCGCAAGATTTGAGATTAAACCACTTATTTTGGCAGTACTTTAAAATTATAAACTAATTTTGTTTAGAAATTGGTTTTATTTTAAAATATAAAATATTATCTGTAATTGGAATCCATTAAAGCTTCATACAACAATTACTGGGGACATCAAGACAGTTACTGGGTATTAATATAAATATAGTTTATTGTTTTAAAGTGTTCAAATTTCAGACTAATATGCTGATTTCTTACACCCAAAAACCTGAAATATGGCATCTTCATCTACAGTAAATGCATTTAAAGGTATTAAACCCAAATTATTCTAAAGAGGCACTGATGAATGCAATGCATTCTGCACATACTGAAAACATAAGCAGTCAGGAAAGAAGAAAATTTTATACTCCTAACATATCTCTTAATCCGTAAGATCAAGTTTTACGATATGTTATAGGCTTAGAAAAATTCTGTATTGCTGTAAATATTAGAAATCCTCCCCCCCCCCCCAAAAAAAAAATCTCAACTTATGCGTGAGTATATATGGTATATAATACTCTAAGATCGATTTTGTGAAGGTCATTAGATGGATATTTCTATTTATAACGAAATTCTTTATATTTTAGGCAATTATGTACATGGTTCATACTGGTACGGTTATTTCCCAGGTGAAATATCAGTATTTCTTTAAGGAAAAATAAATATAATTCAGAAGCGCGAAATTTCATCTTTTTTAATCTGAGACTTTCTATAAAAAATACTGGTACGAAAGAATTTCCTGGTCATGAAATTCCAGGATCCGTACGAACTCTGGTGTAATTTATTGTTAAAATTAAAATCAAACTTATATTTATCTACATAATTTCTCCAGATCCTATATCGCTGGATTGGAAATATTCTACAGTCCCTGATTTTGGATATGAAGATCTAGAAAATTTAGAAACTATGATTTAGAAGATTCAAAATTTGGTGGAGAAATAATGTATGATGATTGAACAAAAAATGACAACATCAATTCGGGTCTTAGACATGATGATAAAGAAATCAAAAAGGAAATAAATTTGTTGAAAGAACATTATTATGCAGTTTATAATAAACAATAGTATATAGGTCATATTATTGATTTAAATTGTGCAGAACCTACTGTTAAATGTTTACGAGAAAAAAGTGAAAACACATATTGGGACATCAAAGTCAGCTATAGCAAGTGTAGAGAACATTTTTTATTTTTATTTTTTATCATATTTCATTTTTTATGATTCTTTGGAATTATCAGGCAGTTCTTTTCTCTGGAGTCATACATTATTTGAAAAATAAAAATTGAATACTGACAGATAAAACAGCATTAAATTCTCTATTACTATTTTTCCATGAAACATGTCAAAATATGTTTTTATTTTATATTTAGAAATGCTATTTTATAACTGTTTTAAACAAGTGTAAAACATTTTTTTCCAACATCAAGATGTGTGTTTTAGCATTAATTTATTTATGTGATGATTAATATTTTTAGAATAAAATTCTTACAATTAATATTATCAATCTATGTTATCTTACAACGAGAATTTTCTGCCTATATTGTGTCATAATTATTACTTTCTATCACATGTTTCTCATAGTCGTAGAACTTTTCATATATATTACCTAAAATTGCAAAATATAAAGTTTTTTTTTTCTTCTATAAACATGTGGCAAATACTGGATCATAAGGTGTCATACATTGGTGCTCTAGGAGCCAATTACTGGTGATTACAGCAACATTTTACAAATATATTTTTATATGAAAATACTTTTTCAAATATTATTGCTTTTAGTGGGCAAAATAGATGCAAAGATATGCACTCTTTGATTTAAAAATTTTTGCAAGTAAATATTTTATTTCTTGGTAATGAAAACAGAAGTAAATATAAAGACAAATTTTTAAACTGCTAATTACTGGGGATGTTACCCTATATCACTGATATATTCTGCAGGATTCAATGTCAACATCTCTGTACAATGCCATAAACATAGAAAATATTGTCAACTGTAATGATTATTGGCTTTATCATTTCCAAAATGAAATCACATATTTGTATAAATAAACAAGAATTAATTAAAATATTCTCTGATGAAGAAGGAGGATAAGACTTTAAAATACTAAAATATTTTAAACAAAATGTGTATTTTAAACTAATAACATCTTTTTGATTATTTTTATCATCTTTTAAATAAAACAGTGAACATTTTAATGTCCTTATTATTCATTGTACATTTAAAACAAAGTGAAAATTGCGCTTCATCATGTGATTTTATTTATTAAATTTAAAGTTTTTAATTTGTCTCACTGTCGTAGTTGATTCTTTTGTCGAAAATAAATGAAAAATTAATTGCGTATAATATTTTTTACCAAAGAAATGTGTATTTTTTATAGGTAAATATATAAAGACTATTTTTATCAAACTGTTAATAATAAATCTATTTTAATTCAATATAATGTTAATTAGTTCTTTAAAATGATTAAATAACTAATAAAAAAAAGGCAGAAGTTTCTAAAATTAACTTCATTGTCTATTCCACACTATTTTGCTAGATTAAAATATATCCTAGTTGAAATTATAACGAAAGTGATTTCAAATACAAAATACTTTTATTTACGATGTACTTACAAAACTTAATTATACGTTTTTTGAGTCCTTTTAAAATGAGATTGCTACAATTAAAAAAATGTGCTTAGACCTATAGTTTTTACTAATTATCCTTTGTTTGTTTACTTTCTTTTCATATTTCAAATGAAAAAAATATTTTGTTTACAACATTAGAAAATCTCTATTGTAGTGATATTATTTTTTACACATAAAATTTAAATGTGTATTCTGAAATAGCATTTCGTTAAATTAAATTAAATTTACTTACATTTGCATTTCTATTCAGCAGACGTGGCACAATGCATTTTTATTGAAAAAAAAAATCGTGCGTTCTTACTTTAATGATATGGAATTTTCGAGATAATTAATTTTGATTTTTTTGAATGCCGCATATAATTAACTTTAAAAATATATGTTGGAAATTTTGTTTTATTGATATTACTTTCATTTACTGTAAAGCAAAATGTTACAATGTCACACTATTCACAGAAATGCTCAAGTTTTCAACATAATAAAAAAAGAGTTATTTTAAAATGTTTTCGGACTCCCTTAAATTTATGTATTATGTGACAAATAATCGTATCTACTCACAGAAATTTTTCAATTTTCAACTTAATAAATAAAAGTTATTTTAAATTGTATCCTGGACACCCTTGAATTAATGTAGTATGTGACAAATGCGTGTAATTATTCACATAATTTTTCAAATTTTCAACTTAATAAATAAAAGTGGTCAATGTAATATGCGAAAAATAACTGTAACTACAGTGGCGGTCAAAAGTTTCCAGCCAGCAAAAATTTTTTAGTTAATTTTGTAAGTATATCTATATGAAGAGGAATCTCAAAGAGATATTTATACATTTTAATGACATGATAATTAAGAACTTATTAATGGAATAATATATAAATATCAATGAATTAAATTTACAAACTTAAGTGCAAAAGAAAACGCATGTTCTGAAAAATTTCCGGCCACCTTCGCAAGCTTGGAAAAAATAGTATTGTAATAGAAAATAACAGTGATCAGCAACACTTACAATTGGTATTTTATCAGTTACAATTAGTATTAGTATTTTATCTCTTTTAGTAATAAGTACTCCAGCACAGCAACATGACATTTGTACAATAGGGTGGAGCGAAAAAAAAATTTTTTTGAAAATCAAAAACGGGTAGGTGCCAAAAGTTGCCTTTATACTAGTACATCAACTGTGTGAAATTTTACCGCTGAAAAAAAATGGCTTGAGTCTGCGCTTTTGCTCCAAAAATCGAAATTTTGGGTAAAATTTGTCATTTTTTCAAAAAAATTAAAAAATTCCTACAGAGCTGGTTAGTATTTAAAAGTGTTGCTTAGACCTTTATATTTATCTGCTTAACATATTTAAACTATAAAACAATATGTTTATTCCCTATAGCTGAAGCAAAACAGACAACTTTTAATAAGAAAACAGCATTACCACTCCATTGGGTCATACAACGAACTATTGTTTTTAATACAGCTCTTGTTTTCAAAACTACCTTGGACATACGTTGTGGAGGTGGCTATATTTCCTATACCACCCGGCCCAACTATTCGATCATCTTAGTACAGTGTTTTATATATACATTGATTTGTGATTTTCTTTATGAAAATTTGGCATGTTTTCGATGCTTCCACCTTGTTTATCTGTTCTTTGCATCCACATGCTACTGTAACTATCTTCATGTATATTTTTACAGTTTATACAAAAAATGACAAGCAGAGTAATGCACGGGAATATTATTAAAGGGATCTATTCGGCCATCTATTATATTTATCAAACTTACATTCAGTTGATGAATAGTGATTGGAAGTTCTGTTACCACAACATTTTTTCAGTGAATTGTATTTTTTTACGTAATCATTTGCTTCAAAGATGATTTCAGATATTTCAACTATAAGTATGCCATCATTTATTCTACTTTTGCACTTTTTATATGTTGAGAAGCGAGCTGTTTCATGTGATGGTGATCGTCAGAGAGAATTGCAATGAAAATTTGTTCTCCATGTGTAAAGCAAACGCTGTTGTAAATAACTTTTTTTTGCATTAGTTTTTTGCCGTTTTCTAAGTGTTTTCGTATCTAGGTAATTTGCTATTAACTTTTAGATCCCCTTTTTATGAGCGGACAACATTTGATGGTGAAATGTCCTGGGCATAAACGTATAATGCATAGTACTTTATGAGGGAATGTACAGATTCTAATCGACTATAAGTGCTCATTAAAAATTAGGAGAATTTTATTTGTCACTATGAACCATTTTGCATGGGGTAAGCTTAGAATTGTGTATAATATTGAATCATTCGCTACTTCAACTCCAGTGAATTTCCTCTGCGTCAATTATTTGAGAAGTCGATATAAAACGTTCTAAGCTACATGGATTCACCGGATCAAAAAGGAAAATCTTTGTCTGCGTACTATTCACTTCCTATTGCAATTTTTTTTTATAAAATAGAGAATAATTTTGAAAAATTATTTTCTCAAATTGAGAAAAAGATACTCAAAACAGACTAGAAATTTCTGTCAGAGATTGCAAAGCTAATTCATAAGGAAAGCTATTTCTCAGAAAGAATGGGGAATAGGAATTTAGAAAACATCTCAAACAAAAGACAGCTCATAAAGTTAATAAAATTTTCCGCTTTATATAAGCACAGATTGTCAATCAGCGTTTATATGTTCACTCACAAAATGTATAATCCAAGTTTATACCGCGGGATGTTTTATACCAAATGTACAACACACCTAAATAATAGATCTAAAATCTTATTAGAAATTACTAGACTACGGAACAGCACAGGAAACGACATAAAGCATACTAAAACTTCTTTAGAAATATTGTTGTTTTACAACAAGTAGCTTTTGAAAATTTTGTTTGCAATCCTCTGTGACAATCGTTATAATATTAAACAGCTATCTTCTCAGCATATATTCAATGTAATAGGTTCAATAAATGATGACATACTAGAAATTAAATTCATACAATCAAGTTTTAGGCGAATCATTGCATATAAAATGTAATTGATTGGAAGAATGCTGTGATAACAAAACTTTCAATCATAATGTACTAATTGCATGAAATTTTAATGAAGATAATAGAGTGCTGAATAGGTTCAATTAAGAACGTACCCAATAGGTTGCTCAGCTTCTCTTCTGTTATACATGGTATAAAAATATACGTGCAACAGGTCACACCAGCATGATCCAAATCATCCAAAGCCAGTGAATATAAAGAAGTGATAAATTACTTTGATATATAAAAAACTTGTCTTTGGGAAAAAAATAACAATTCAATGCATAAATAAAACACTGGGCCTAGATGATTGGATGGTTGAGACGGGTGGGATAATGCAACTACCTCTATGAGTTATATACACAGTGGTTTTGAAAGCAACTAGGTAAGAAATGCATTCAAAACAACATTTCGTTGTATGCTTCAATAGAGAGGTTAACGCTGATTTTTCACAAAAAATTATCAGATTTGCTCCAATTATACAGACTACAGATATTGTTTTATAGTTTAAATATGTTAAGCAGATAAATATAAAGATCTAAGCAACATTTTTAAATACTAACCAGCTATGTAGGAATTTTTTAATTTTTTTGAAAAAAATGTCAAAAAATGACAAATTTTACTCAAAATTTCGATTTTTAAAAAAATCGCAGTAAAAGCGCAGACTCAAGCCATTTTTTTTCAGCGGTAAAATTTCACACAGTTGATGTACTAGTATAAAGGCAACTTTTGGCACCTACCCGTTTTTGATTTTCAAAAAAAAATTTTTTTCGCTCCACCCTATTGTACAATCAATGGTTGAAGATCGTCTATGGTACGTTTTTCTCTTACTTCTTTCATTTTTTGGAAATTTTGGCTGAGTTCAAGTATTTATGATTCTGAACACGTTTGTTAACTTATTTCTAAAGATTTTCTATTGAATTCATGTCGAGCGTTTAGGCTGGCCATTTCAAAAGCGGAATTTTTTTGTGCAAAAGCCATTGCTTGTCGAGCTTGCATACATTCATTATGTCGTTATCATGTTAAAATGATTTGTTGCGGCTGCAATTTCTCCTCTAATAACCAACAAATAATTTTGCAAGATATCCTTATGCATTGCATCTTTTATTTTGCCGCGAATTTAATATAACAGACCAACAATTTTTGACGAAAATACTCCCCACATTATAAAGTGTCCTCCGCCATGCTTCATTGTAGGAAAATATATGTCGAACATACCTTTTGTGGTTAGGTCATCGGACGTAGTGTTTACCGTCACTCTCAATAAAGTTTGAAATTTGATTTATGAAAATATAGAACTTTTGACCAGTTTTTACTTGATTAGACTTTGTGTTCCTTGGAAAAGACTAGTCGTGTACGTTGATTTTTTTTTTACTATAAAACTTTTTTCTAACATCAACTCTTCCATAAAGTTCTGCATCACGTCAGCATCTTAACACGGTAGACTGACTTATTTCAGTAATATTTTCATTCTGTAAATTGTAGGATATTGCAAATGCCTCAGAAAGTCGTGAAGGCTATGCCCATCTTTACATAGTTTTTAAATATCGTTCAATGTAGGTTTAACCGATCGATAACTTTGTCGCAATATCTGGAGAAGACTCGTTCTTTAGCGACAAACTAATCATTCACTTACAAACAATAATTGTTCAACTTTCCATTTTTGAATTTAAACTATGCTATTCACTTTGATTCATTCACAAACAGGACCTAAAAACACGTTATAGATAGAAAAAAACTAAGGAATGATGAGTGGCCGGAAACTTTTGCACTCGCGAATTTCGATTTCTTCTCTTTTGTATAAAGTCTCTTCAGTATCCAATCAAAATTTTCACGTGGTCTGAGGTCATTTTCATATTCCTAACTTTTCAAGCAATTGTGCTTCATCTTCTCTAAAACCTTCTGGTAAATAAATCAAAGTAACTAACTGGCCGGAAACTTTTGACCGCCACTGTATTTTTATATTACTTAAATGCCACTTGAATAAAAGAATTAAATTCGAAAAATGAAAAAAAAAATTAAAAATAAATAAGCATTGATAACCATATCAACACGAGGTGGGGATTCAAGGGACTATAACGTATGATATTTAAAGGGGGCGGGAGAAGAGGACCAAAAAGTTGGTAATGTTATATATGCACAGCCACCAAGAAATTTGCTGAACTTTTGATAGCCGAAATGATTTTTGATTATTGGAAAGATGAGGCAGATTATGGCATTTTCTCTCTTTTATATGACATTTTCTTCTTAGATGGGAAAGTGATGTAAATGTTTATGTTTAAAACATATTTGGGCACAGATGTCATATACGCACCACACTCGCGCGATTTTTTTCTGACGCCAATCTGGCGAAAACTTTCAAATACCAGTTACATAAAAAAATAATAATTTTCGATTATTTCAAATAGGAAATAATGATAAATAATAAACGTTTATTTAATTATAGAACAAAACTATTTATACCCTTTTCAAAGAGAAAAGAAAAAGAAATAAACAGTTTATTAATAAATAAACAGCAACAGCTAGATTACCACGTAAAGCATAAAATCGCCATTTTGTTGCAGTCGCGCAAATGTGGTGCGTATATGACATCTGTGCCCGTTTTTGTAGCAATGTCTGATAGAAATTTACCAACTCTTCTACGATGAATCAGAATTCAGTCATTAGATGGGACATATGATATGTTTAAATGAAATGCTCTTTTTTATACTTTGTGAGAATTATGCACTGTTTAACGTAAACTTCTAGATAAAATTAATCAAAAAGGTAATAGTCCTGTTTACAGTAAAAGTTCAGCTAGAAAATGAGAAAAAAAATTACATTCCCCGCCACGTGATCATTTTATCGACAAAATCTGTTAGTAATGTTGGTTACTCGAAGTCTGGATAATTTCCGTCTCTAACTTGCAAAATGTCAAGTGATATTTAACTTTGTACATTTTAGATTACACGTGCGCATGTGCAGGTGCAACCCTATGTAACTCAAGCTGCGGTCTCTGAATGCGTTTTGAATGTGAAAACAAAGGTTGCACACATGAGAGCAGATAAAAAAAATGCGATTTTGAAATTCAAAAAAACAAATATGATTTTCTAATCATGTTCGTTTTTTTTTCTAAAAAATTTCTAAAAAATATTAAAAAATTAAATATGTTACGAAAGTGATAAAATTTTAACTTATTTCGAGTATTTCTATCAATACCCCACAATTTAATTATTATTTATTTGAGCTTCATGATTTTTATTTACTTTTAATTTAATTTACAGTGCACTTTTAAAATCTTACAAATTTTATAAAATGGTTATTGTTCTGAGTCAAGAATATATATATATATATATATATATACACTGCTAAAAACATTTAAAAGATATTTGAAGTTTTATATAAAATAAAGATATAAACGAAATTTTTTTTGCCGAAAATAGAAGAAGAGAATCACAAATGCAAATTTTTCTGGTTTTCAAACTGTAGAGTATGCAAATTTTGAGTTCGGCGTCAAAAACGTCGCTTCAGCGGCAGCGATTAAATTTGACTTTCAACTGGATAAAAGAGAATGAAGACAAGGATGATCGGCATTCAGTGATTGCTTTGTTTCGATGAGTACGATGTTTTAGCGAAGTCATTTGACAGATTCAGAAGCTTGGCGAATTGTTGGTAGGTTAGAAGGGGGCCAAACTCAAGCCGAAGTAGCGCAAGCCATTGGAGTATCACAAAGTGTCATTTCCAGTATCTGGAACCGTTTTTTGGAGAGTGGATGTGCAGGCCGAAGACCAGGGCAAGGTCGTAGACGGGCAACAACGCCCAATGAAGATCGGTATTTAGCGTTAACAGCTCGGAGACACCGAAACATGAACGCTACTCTTTTCCAACAACACCTTCACTCGGCTACAGGCACCACGATTTCAACTTAGACTGTCCGAAACCGGCTCGATGCTGTAGGTCTGTATGCTCGCCGACCGATGGTATGTGTTAAATTAACATCAAGGCATCGTCGCGACCGCAAGAAGTGGGCAACCGAGCACCACCAACTAGAGGAGAAATGAATGGAGCAATATTCTGTTTTCTGACGAGTCCCGTTTTTCTGTGCATCCGGATAATAGGCGTATTTTCATCTTGAGGGACCGTGGCAGTAGGAATAATCCTGCGTTCGTGCACGAAAGTGTCAGATTTGGCGGTGGAGGAGTGTTGGTGTATGGTGGCATCTCCATTGACGGGCGCACTGACCTCTACATCATTCGAGATAGAGCTCTGACTGGTCGCCGATATAGGGATGAGATCCTCAGACCTATTGTAGTCCTTTACGTTGCAGCAATCAGAGATAACTTCATTTTAATGGACGATAACTGCAGGCCACATCGTGCAAACCTGGTGGAGGATTATTTTTTCGAGGAAGGAATCGTTCGAGTGGAATGGCCAGCGTGTTCTCCAGACATGAATCCAATCGAGCACGTTTGGGACGCTCTAGGAAGACGAGTTTCTGGCCGCCAACAACCCCCACAAACTCTCCAAGAAATGGAAAGAGCTCTTCTGGAAGAGTGGGCCAGAATACCCCAACTCGTCATTAATAGCCTCATTGAATCTATGCCTCAAAGTTGTTCAACGTTGCTGGCCGCCCGTGGAAACCATACCCCCTACTGAAAATGATTTTCTTTGAAGAAACCACCTTTTCTTATTCTTTTTTTTCTCATATGCACAAATTGTGTTTTTTTTTTTTCATTTTGTACACAAATGCGCAATAAAATGCATTTTTTTCTGCCAAACATGTGTAATTTATTTTCATATAACCTACTATGTCTGTCGACCATGTATCAATCAGCTAAAAAATTTCCCAGATACAAAATCCACCTAAAACTGCAATATCCTTTAATTGTTTTGAGCAGTGTATATATCTGAGAATATCTAAATTCTTATTGTGTCCACATTCCTGGAGTATTTCTGTTCCCACAAGAACAAAAAAAAATTGTTAAAAACTAGGAAAAAATAATAATAACTAAAAAACAAATTGAGATACAACTTTCAAATGAATTGTATTTAAAAGTACATTTTTTACCTATGCGGCCGTGTAAAAATTGAAAATGTGTGATCTTTAGAAGTTTCAAAATTAACGTACAAACTTTTGTACGTTAGCATTTTTGCGCAAACGAAAACATTGGACTGGGTCAGATGTTTGAAAAGTTTAATTAATGGGTTATTTTGGAACAATATAAGTCAGGGTCAAAGTATTTATATAAAAATACGGCTGAATCGATTCAGACTAAATTTTGTACTCAACCATTTTTGCATATGAGAAGACCATTGAGCTAGTTCACATGTTCGAATAAAATCAATAATTGGGTCATTTGTGGGTCATTACGTGTCTGACTAATTTATTTAAAAAAAAGCTCAAACAGTTATCACTAAATTTTATATTCTGCATTTTTGTATTGTGAGAAGTCCATTGCAATAGGTCACATGTGAGAAAAAATTCGATCATTAGGTCATTTTTTGGGCACTGTGGGTCACACTAGTTTTCTCTAGAAAATGGCTCTAATGGTTTTGACTAAATTTTGTATTTTATCGTTTTGTTGTACAATGATACTATTGGGCTTGCTTGCATATTCCAGAACATTCGATTAGTGGGCCATTTTAGAAAGCAATAGGTCAGGATCAAGCTAATACTATCTAAAAAACAGCTGAAACGATTTTGCCTAAATTTTATTTTTTTAAGTTTCCGCGCACGAGAAAAATTCTTTTGCTGGGCCACATGTCTGAGAAGTTTTGAATAGCGGATCATTTTTGTGTCATTATGGGTCAAACTAATTTTTTTTAAACAACACGACTGATTTTATTTCAATTTTATATTCTATTGTTTTCGGGATCGAGAAAACCATTGAGTTACTTCGCATATTCGACAAAATTCGATTAGCGGGTCCTTTTGGGTCACTATGGTTCCGAGTCAAGATCGAGCATATATCTGAAAAACGTCTCAAATGATTTTGACAAGTATTTGTATCATACCGTTGCCGGTCACAAAATGACCATTGGACTAAATCATATGTTCGATTAATGGGTCATTTTAGTGTCATTAAAGGTCAAGCTAATTTTATATAAAAACGGCTAAAACGATTTCGACAAATTTTATTTTTTTTTTCGTTTTTGGGCTCAAGAAAACCGATGGCTTACGTTGCATGTTCATGAACATCCAATTAGTGGGTCATATTAGATCACAATGGGTCAGAGTCAAGTTAATTGAGTCAAAAAAAAATTTAAAAAAAGTCTCAAACGATTTTGAATAAATTTTGCATTATACCATTTTCAGGGCACGATACATTGTACCAAAAGATCATTTGATGCGTTACATGCTCGAAGAAATTCGATTAGTGGCTCATTTTTCGTCACTATGGGTCGAGATCAATCAAATTGTATTAAAAAGAGCTCAAACGACGCACAGTGGGGCAAAATCCCGAAAAGCTGGCCAAAATATGAAAATGTTATTCAAATTGCACGAAAATTCGTATACAGGTGTTTTTGAGGATGCTAAGTAAGAATACAAAATTAAATTAAAAAAATTGGCGGATACAATATGGTGGTACAAAAACTAAAATGTCTCGAAAGTTATTCCATTTGTATGAAATTTCGTAAACTTTTCAGAATGCTTATTTGGATTCAAAAGTTAAACTTTAAAAATAAATAAATAAATAAAATGACAGATTAAAAGTAAAAATAATTAGATTTAAATAAAATTTAAAATTTCGAGGCTAAACTTAAAAAGGAATTTTCAAGGAAGCAAGAGACATTTAATCGAAATTTAAGTACGTTAATGGAAAGTAAAATATTAGACTATTTATTTTTTATATTATTAAAATAAAAAGGAAATATATTCCAGAAATTCACCTTTAAAATCAACTTTAGTATAATAAAAAGATTCTTCAGACGTCAAGGTGTCGAAATAGTTAGCAGAACTTGTTCGCAATATTAAAAGATCCTATGACTCTTAGGATCAATTATTTTTAATTTCTTCTACAATAATTTACCTAAACTGGAAAGGAAAGAATCTGATGACATTAAAAGACATAAAAATACCTTTCATTTTCTTGCGCTGCTGCATGTTTGCGATAAATCTTCTCGATGCCTTTTGATCAGTTTGTTGCATGAATCTTGAGTATCTTATGGCATTTGAGAAATCGGCAGTAATGAAGATAATGTTATTTCTTTGTCATTAATAAATAGTTTGTGCACTGAAGTAGGCATATAGAACCAGGGATGTAGTTTAAATCTACGAGATGTTTGTTAGGAAAAATCTTCGGAATTGATCAAATAAATGACATGGATACAAGGAATTACTTATGACATAGAATCGTATTATCAAATCTTCGTATACGCGCGTTATAAAAACACAAATAGTTATTGTTTTCAAAGAATAGTTGAATTGTATTGCCACCATTTGTGCTTCCAAATCTGAGATTTGGTTTCTTCACAAGAAGTCTTAATTGTAAACGAAATATTTTTTTGCATATTTTATTTTGCAATTTCAGTGTTCTTCTTTTGATGCAGAGTACGAGCTTTCCATTTTTTCTATCCGGTTTGTCTGCGAGGTGTAAGCCCTCTCTAAGCATCTTAGCATGTAACGTAGATATTCTGAATTCTAAATTATCTCTATCCTTTTTTAATTAAATCGTCATATTGGTAATAAGATGTTTTGATGTTGTCTGACATAGGTAGCAACGTCGAGTATTACACTAATTCGTTAATAACGACTATTTCTTCTGTATCAATGATTGTATTAAAAGAAATAAGTCTCATGTGTTTAATAGAATACCATTCACTCACAGTAGCTTCCGTATTTCTTGAAAAAAAAATGGATCTTGATTGGTTCGATAGTGAAATGAAGATCTCGAAATTTTCAAATTAACGATTCATGAATTATTCGCAACATTTATGTATTCTAGTAACACGGGAGAAGTGAAAAATATATTAGAACTTCCTACCATCTTCATAGCTAAATATTTGTTTAAATGTACTTAGAATAGATGTGTCATCACATCCTCACTTGTAAACCAAATCCAAATGGCTAATGTAGGCAAAAGTCATATACATAATGATTTTCACTCGCATTAGTGAAATACTCTCAGTAGTTTTTATCTAGCAAATATTGTCATTGACAAAATAATTCTTCTAATTATAATAGAACAAACAAAATTATTACTTTTAAAGATAAGAAAATGTTATTCTATCTGATCAATAATAGAGAAGCATTTTCATTTTTTCATTACTAAGTTTACTTAGCAAATTAATTTAATCTTATGATTATAATACTTATTTACAATATAATAGGTAATAAACTATTACGAAAGCGAATAATCTAAAATTTTGAAAAATATTTATCAGCTAAATTAATGTGAAAAGTACTCAATTTCATAATTTTTGAAGCGGCTGAAAAAGTGGCATTTTTACTTGCGCTTACTAAAATATGCGTAAAATACAGAAAGGCAGTTTTTGGCAGCTGGTTTTTCATGAATCACTAGACAATAGCCCAAGTTATTATTTCCATTAAATTTCGTTGCGGAACACTGTGAAACATTTAAACTTTTTGATGTTTAAAAGCAAAAAAATAAAATATTTTCTAAAATACTTTATCAAAAATGACTATAAATTTATTAATTTTTATGTGCTTAGTATAAATTTTGTAATACATGCAAATAAAGTAAACACTATCATAGTGTGAATCCATTTCAAATCATTAAAATCGGATAATATGATAAAATGTAACGCGCGTTTAGAGGAATTGTTGTTTTCCTATTTTTGTTTGCTCTAAATGATACTCCTTCAAACATCATTTTTGAAATAATGCTGCTTGTAAGGACAAAGCAAAAATCTTTTTTTAAATGCAGATTCTGACTCTCTAAATATTATTCTAGCCAACTATATAATCAAAATTCCCTAAAACATAACTTCATTTTTCGACTTTTGGCCAGCTTTTTGGGTTTTTGCCCCACTGTGCGACTTTGCGAAAATTTTACGCTATACCGCTTTCGCGTATCAGAAGATCGCTGGTCCAGATCATATTTTCGTGAAATTTTGATTAGTGGGTCCTGTTTGAGTGCCTACGAAACATTTTTTTTTTTTTTTTTTTTTTTTAGAAAATGTCCATAAAGAATTTTATTAAATTTTGTATTCTATTGTTTTCGAACTAAGTATGCATGTTATAGGAAATTCAATTATTGGCTCTATTTGGATCATTATGAGACTGGGTTAAGGTAATTGTATCTAAAAAAAACTGCTGTAGCAATTTTGACTAAAATTTTAAGTCTAGCGTTTTCGGATAGTATGCATGTTCAAGAATATTGGATTAGTGGGCCATTTTGTGTCACAAATTTTGTGTCATAATTTTCAAGCTAATTTTATCTAGAAAACGACTAAAAATGTTGATTAAATTTCGTATTTCATCAATTTCAGAATCGAGAACAGCACTAGGGATAGGTTGCATGATCGAAATTTTTATATTAGTCGGTCATTATTGGTACAGTTCATTGATATTGACTCAGGCTCAATTATGGTCTCAGGCTAAAACAGCAAGAATGACGCTGTGAAAATAATACACCGATTTAAACACAAATCTAATATGGACCGAATTTAGCTCAGTCATCCCCTCTAGTTGTCGTAATTTGTTAAATTACACTTTTATTATTACACTTTAATTTATTAATATCATTTAAATTTTGTGACCTATATTATAAATATAGAAAACAAAAGTGTCAAGGCGTAACGCGGCCATCATTTGGATGTTTGCAATAACAGACAATTTTTTTCTCTTTTATTACAACCTTTTAACTTATTAACAACACATATTTTTCAAATTTTACATCGTCATACAGAGAAATAAAATGTAAATGCAAATCCAATTAATTTGAAAACTATATCATAATTTGTTTGAAAATTGTACGCAATTTACTACATTTTTATAATTTTTAAAATAATTTTCAAGCAAAAGAATACTTTAATCTATCTCTACTGCATGCTGATGATTAAGAAGTATAAATTCGTTTTCACTTAAATTAATATAAATAGTTCATCATTTGTTTCCCGTTTATATTCCATGAAGAAGCTTTTTAGCTTCTTCATGGATAATGTCTTCATCATCCATAGAATAAAATGATAAAAATAACAAAACAGACGTAAAAATTTAATGAAGTTTAATCAAATAAAAGCGATACATATGTATGTAAATATAAATAATAATAATACACATATCCAATTTCATTGTTTCTTACAAGAACATTTATTATTAACAAATGTTCTACATATGTTTTAACATCGCGTCGAAAAATATAACAAACAACTCAAAACAGACTTACGCTCTAATAAACTTTTGCAATACTATCTTCGTATTTATCTGTAAAGATAATAACATATCTTTAGAAATGAAGCGTGATATCTAAGAAGATATTTACAAAATTTCAGATTTTCGCGGTTTAGTTTGTTTTATTTCGAGAGATATACAAAAGAGTATTTTCTTACCACAAACCAAATTCTTCCATTCTTTCTTTAATGGTTGAGGGTCTACAGTCTCATTAATTTTTATCTTTTCATGCTTGGTCTTTTCTTTGTATGAATCTGAAACAAAAGTAAACGGTTAATCTTATTTAATGTCTTTCGTTTTTATGTTTTTTCCATGAAATATTGATTTTTTTTGTTTTTTTTTTCGTTTTTTAGTTAGTTGCAAAGTGTTTTCAAATAAATTCTAACGATTTAATTATAAAAGAGACAAAGTATTATCGAATTGTATGGGAAATTAAATGGTCCAAAATTGTATTTGGAAACAAAAACAGAATATTTTCTTTTATTATTTTATAGTGTGTATTATTTTATCTTCGTGTTATTGATATAAGTATGGATATTATGTCATACAGAAACATTAATATAGTAAAATATAATGACGATAAATGTTTCGGTGCATCATTAAAAAGTGTTAAATAAATAAATAAGTAAAAGGAAATTTTAATGCCATGCACACAATTTATTTGATAATTAATTGAATGCAAATGTAATTAGCTTGAAAACTATAGCCTTTTTATTAGAATATATATCTCAATTTACTACTTTTTAAAGATTTTTTAAAAATAATTTTCTAGCAAAAAAGTTTTTTTTTAAATTTATCTCTGTTTCTCGCTGGCGAGTAAGTGACGCTTTCACTTAAATTAATATAAATTATTCAGCATTTGTTTTCCGCTAATATCCCAAAAGGGAGCTAAAACATCATCACTAGAGTAAAATTATATAAATAACGAAACAGACGTAAAAAAAATATCAAAGTTATATTTTAAAAAATCGCAACACATATATGTAAAAATAAAACAATAATAAAACGCGTCAATATCTTTGTATCTTAGATGAGCCTTTTTTATTAACAAATATTCTAATATTATTTAACATGGCGTCGAAAAATATAACAAACAACTAAAAACAGTCTTACGCCCTAATAAACTTTTGCAATACTATCTGAAGATAATAATATATCTTTAGAAATAAAGCGTGACATCCAAGAAGATATTTATATATCTCAGATTTTTGCGGTTTAGTTTGTTTTATTTAGGGAGATACACAAAAGAGTTTTTTCTTACCACAAACCAAATGCTTCTATTCTTTCTTTAATGGTTGAGGGGAACTACAGTCTCATTAATTTTTATCCTTTCACGCTTGGTCTTTTCTTTGTATGTATGTGAAACAAAAGTACACTATTAATCTTATTTAATGTCCTTCGTTTTTTATGGTTTTTTCCATGAAATATTGATTTCTTTTGCTTTTTTTCTTGTTTATTAGTTAATTGCAGAGCGTTTTCAAATAAATTCTAATGATTTAATTATAAACGAGACAAAATGTTCTCGAATGGTATAGGAAATTGAATGATCCAAAATTGTATTTGGAATAGTCGAATTTTTTGGTAGTGTGTATTATTTTATCTTCTTGTTATTGATATAAGTATGGATATTATGGCATACAGAAACATTAATATAATAAAAGTGCTTAAAATATAATGAAGACAAATGTTTCTGTACATGATTAATATTTTTTAAATAAATAAATAAATAAATAAAACTAAATTGTAATGCATACATGCAATTTATTAAAAAATTAATTGAATGCAAAGTAATTAGCTTGAAAACTGTATCATATTTTTTTTTTCTTTTTGGAATTTCTTTCGCAATTACCTACTTTTTTTAACATTATTTACAATAATTTTCTAGCAAAGAAGTTTTTTTAAATCTATCTCTATTTCTTGCTGACGATTAAGGTAGATTAATTCGCTTTCACTTAAATTTATCTAATAGTTCAGCAATTGTTTTCCGCAAATAACCCACAAGGGAGCTAAAACATCATATCTAGAATAAAATTATATAAATAACGAAACAGATGTAAAAAAATATTAAAGTTATTTTTTAAAAAATCGCAACACATATATGTAAAAATAAAACAATAATAAAACGCGTCAATATCTTTGTATCTTAGATGAGCCTTTTTTTATTAACAAATGTTCTAGATATGATTTAATATCGCATCGAAAAATATAACAAACAACTAAAAACAGTCTTACGCCCTAACAAACTTTTGCAATACTATCTAAAGATAATAATATATCTTTACAAATAAAGCGTGATATCTAAGAAGATATTTATATTTCTCAGATTTTTGCGGTTTAGTTTGTTCTATTTAGGGAGATACACAAAAGAGTTTTTTCTTACTACAAGCCAAATGCTTCTATTCTTCATTTAATGGTTGAGGGGAACTACAGTCTCATTAATTTTTATCTTTTCACGCTTGGTCTTTTCTTTGTATGCATGTGAAACAAAAGTGCACAATTAATCTTATTTAGTGTCCTTCTTTTTTTCTTTGCAATATTGATTTCTTATATTTTTTTCTCTTTTTTAGTTGATTGCAAGGCATTTACACAAAGTATTCCTATGATTTATTTATAAAAGATACAAAGCGTTCTCGAATGACATGTGAATTTATAATTGGTTCGAAGTTGTATTTGAAAACAAAGACAGAATATCTTATTTTCTTGTACTATAGTCTGTATTATTTTATGCCACATGTTTAAATACAATAAAAGTGTTTAAAATGTAATAAAAATAAATGTTTTCTGTGTATCATTTCTTGAAAATATAAAATTGTCTTAAATAAATGACCAAAATAAATTATGAACATTTTTTTTAATACATAACATATATTTTATTTGATATATTATTGAAAATGTTATGTTGTATATTCATTTGCTACTTGCTTTCAGTTATATGAAAAAAAAATTGATGGAACTGTGTATACTTGTTTACTGTTTTTTTACTGTATACGATGAAATTTAATTCAAGATTTTTTTAATTATATATAAATATAAAATATATATAAAGTTTTTCGAAGATAATTTCTGCAGTATACTAAATTAGAAGATATGTTGCATATGAGATATTATATTTAAAATGTATTAAATTAAACTTTTGTATTTAAAATATGTAATTCTGTAATATGTTTACGTAAGAATGTATTTTTATTTTTAATATTTTATGTTATTTTGCATGTGTACTCAAACTATTTTTTCCTAGAATAAAAGTATTTATAAAATAATTATTTAGAAGAAATTATTAACACTTTAATCTCCCCAAAAACTTATCAGGTCAACAATTAACCATGTCTTAGGACTCTAACTGAAAAATGTTCTGATATTATGTGTAAAATTAAGTTTAGTTTACTTATTAACGATCATCTGACGATTATCTGCCGATAACGTTTTTTGCTTATTAACTATTAACTCGCTTATTAGCGTACACATATTATTATAGAATTTTATTAAATAACCCCCGTCCATTGCAATTTAATATGATGCAATTTAATGATGCATATGCAATTGCAATATGATGCATATGCAATTTAATATGAATGAATTGGATAACATCCCCAGTAATTGGCAGGCACCAGTAATTGGCACATCCTACAAAAAGTCCAAAAATAAAATTTTTATCCAGTCTTTTAAAAATGCAAGACCATATACTAGTTATATGCTCATTTATTTTAAAGATTATAACTTTGATTTATGCTACTAGATGACAGTAGTGCTTAGGAAAGAGAAACAATTATGGCTTGTATCAAATTAGCCATTTTTGTTGCAAATGCTTCTTCTCTGGCTTAAGAAAGGCACGCATTTCAATTTATTATTACCTGATTTATAATATATTTTAAATTTTAATTCACAGTAGTTTTGTTTAGTTGAAAAGGGTTACGTTAATCGTGTACAAGTCTAGGTGCCAATTACTGGTGATTACAGCAACTTTTTATAAATATATTTTTATAAAAATACTTTTTCAAATATTTCTGCTTTTAGTGGGCAAAATAGATGCACAGATATGCACTCTTTGATTAAAAAATATTTGCAAGTAAATATTTTATTTCTTGGTCATGAAAACAGAACTAAGTTTAAAGACAAATTCGTAATGTGCCAATTACTGGGGATGTTACCCTATATTTATATAATTTTTGGTCAATGAAATTAATTATATTTCATTTTTTAAGACATGTATACTGATAAACAGATATGTCCTATTATAAAGACAATAATTCTGACTACCCTGCTTTAGCCCCATATCTGTAGGAAAATTTAGAAAATGTACTTTTGCATTACTTCTTACACCGTGTATCAAAAGGTCAATCATTGTTCATAGTTCACGATGATTGGCTTAAATAAATATACTTATATACTTATTTATTATTATTTAATACTTATTTATAAATAAAATCAATTTAAAAATATCCCAACCGGCTCGGCCTGCAGGCGGAGGTAGATTTCAAAGTTACTTACAAACATAAACAACAGAAATTAAATCAAGGTTAGAGATAAGCCAAATTTCAACACTGAGTATAAGCTCAAAAGACCTAAACCTTTTGTGACAATTCCAATATACGCACATAACACACACGCATATACAAATGGAATACATTTAAAAATGGCGAAAACAAAATCATAGAACTTTAAAATATATACTATGTCAATATTATTACAGCCTGGTTTATATCATGTTTCAATACATATTTTTACAAACTACTATTCTGTATAACTTTTTATTAAATTTTATCCTAATATGTTTATGGTGTTCTTAATTTGTTATAAGTATTGTAATATAACATTTAATATTTAATATCACTAATGCAATATAAGTAATGCATATTTAAGCTTCGTTTAGCATTTCATAAAACTAAATTCAGCGTAGTAATAATCATTTGCTTTTACAATGTATTTAAAAATTTGTCAGAGTTTGAACTTGGCATTCTGCTAAGCGTGCTTCGAAAGAAAGTGCACGGTATACAGAAAAAAAATGTTTGCTTTATTCGAGCAAATTTACTAGCCAATGTACAATTTCCCCAAATATATTTGTGAATGTTTAATAATCTGTAAATTTGTAGATTAACAGTCTTTACTCTTTCCCTTCTATTCTGATATTATGTGTAAAATGATGTTTAGTTTATGCTTATTAACGATTATCTGCTGATAACGTTTTTTGCTTATTAACTATTAACTCGCTTATTAGCTTACATAAATTATTATTGAATTTTATTAAATAATCCCCGTCCATTGCAATTTAATATATATATATATATATATATATATATATATATATATATATATATATATATATATATATATATATGTGTGTGTGTGTGTGTATGTATATTTGTATGTATGTATATACCGGGTGTCCAGTAAATAACTTACCCATTTTGAACTTAAATAACAAATAAACGGTTTGAGATAATAATGCGCGGTTTGCGGTATTCTTATTAGAAAATCAATAAATTTTTAAACATGTACTTTGTTAATATAGTTCAAATTTCGGGAAAAAATATCGCGCTGGCGGTAACAGGCTGCTTGAATACAGACATGACTCTGATTTTCATAAATATGAGATTTTCGGCTGAATCTGAATCTTTATGTTGTCGAATCTAAATCTATATGTTGAATCGACTCTCCGTTCAGTTTCAGAAATAGAGTACGTTGGTTGGAAAGTGATTTAAAATAATATTTATGATTGAACCATCTGTATTATACTTCACCAGTCTTGTCACATCTCAGTCTTGAGACTGAGATATTATTTTAAATATTATTATATTACATTAACAAAGTGCATATTTTAAAATTTACTTATGTTCTAATAACAATACAGCATGCCGCGCATTTTTATCTCAAACAGTTGTTTTGTTATTTACATTCAAAATGGGTCAGTCATTTACTGGACACCCGGTATATATTAATGAATGAATATATTTACATAATTTTTGGTTAATGAAATTAATTATATTTCATTTTTTAAAGACATGTATACTAATAAATAGATATATCCTATTATAAAGACAATAATTCTGACTACTCTGCTTTAGCCCCATATTTTTTAGGAAAATTAAGAAAATGCACTTTTGCATGACTTCTTACACCGTGTATCAATAGGTCAATCATTGTTCATAGTTCACGATGATTATTTTAAATAAATTACCTTATTCATAAATGAAAGCAATTTAAAAATATTCCTTCCGGCTCGGCCTACACGCGGAGGTAGATTTCGAAGTTATGTACAAATTTCACCAACAAAAATTAAATCAAGATTAGAGATAAACCAAATTTCATCACTGAGTATAAGCTCAAAAGACCTAAACCTTTTGTGATAATTCCAATATACGCACATACGCACAGGCATATATAAATGGAATAGATTTAAAAAAGGCGAAAACAAAATCAGAGAACTTTAAAATCATCAAACTATGTAAATATTATTACAGCCTGGCTTATATCATGTTTCAATACATTTTTACAAACTACTATTCTGTATAACTTTCTTCTAAATTTTATCCTAATATATTTATGATGTTCCTAATTTGGTATAAGTAATGCAATATAACGTTTAGTATTTAATATAATTAATGCAACATAAGTAATGTATATTTAAACTTTGTTTAGCATTTCATAAAACTGAATTCAGCTTAGTAATAATCATTTGTTTTTACAATGTACCTAAGAATTTGTCAGAGTTTAAACTTGGCATTGTGCTAAGCGCGTTTCGAAAGGAAGTCGAAAATTTGCAACGCCGGTATGGTCCAGATAGAGTTTTAGTTAGGGAGGCGTATTGAGCGAACCACCCAATCCAAATTAGACGTAAATGACATAGAATTAATATAATTAATTCTAATTAAATTAATCTGTTTTTAACAATTTGACATTTTTTGCTTTTATACAGCTACTCATCATTGCATTATCCAGGATTTAAAAGCCGATGGTACAAAATCCCTATTATTATGTTTGTCCAAACCATCCGTGTTTTTAAGGATTAATATCTCAGCTAATTACAGACGATTTTTTTTCTCCAAAAATCATTATCAACAATGCTTTTATATCTCTGCTACAATGGGCATCTCTAGCACTCTTCAACATCTTTTCTGCCCGTAAATCGAAATTTTTGCTTAACGGAAAAATGCAATTTTGTCAAAAACTGCTTGACCTAGGATTATCGAGAGTTCTCCTGCAATGTTTCAATTAATGTCAACTACTTATCATTTTTTTCTAACTTTATCTTCAGTAGATTTAAGAATAGAGGGAGTGAAACATACATTTTTGACGATATCTTTGAAAATAAATACTTAAAATTAGAAATACTCAAAATGTATTTTTGAGTTTGAAAAAAAAAAGTTTGTTTTATTCGAGCAAATTTACAAGCCCTTGTACAATTTTCCCAAATATATTTGTGAATGTTTAAGAATCTGTTAATATGTAGATGAATATTCTTGATTCTTTCCCCCAATTTAAACTTTCCACGTTGCATAGTTTACGAATAAAATGGTTGTGACAGACACAGGAATTTTTTATAATCTATACTAATATTATAAAGAGGAAAGATTTGATTGTTTGTTTGTTTGTTTGTTTGTTTGAATTGAATAGGCTCCGAAACTACTTGACGGATTTGAAAAATTCTTCCACCGTTGGAAAGCTACACTATTTCCGGTGAACATAGGCTAATTTTTTATTGATTTAATAAAATATTTTTCTTAATAATTCAAAATTTCATTATTTTTCATACAGAATCAATTAAAATTTTTCCGATAAAAAATAAGCATTTTTCTTTCCCGTTGCCAAGAAAATGTAATCTGGTATAATATTAATAATAATTTGATTAATTCAATTAGTAATTATGGAACAAAACAATTTGTATGATTTTAAAATAGAAAAAAAAATAATGAAATAGTTTACTGATAAATAAACGACTATTACTGGATTACCACGTGAGGCATAAATCGCAATTTTGTTGTAATCGTGCCAACGTGATCCGTAGATGATATATGCATCTAAATATTATTGGCAATATTATTGTTTATATAATTTGTTTACATTTTTGGCAATATTACATTATTTGGCAATACTTGAACTCCTATCGACCAAAAAACTGTCGCCAAAGTATAAGGTTAAATATCAATAATGGATGATCGTAAATGTCACATTCTTTTGACATTAAATATGTTTTGCAAATTGTTACGTCGTCAACTAATTTTAATCCGATATTTTATCTCTTTTTCTATTAATATTTTAATAATTTATTAATTCTTTGGTTATTTAAAATAAAAATTATATCCATTTGTATAATTTGGCGAAATTGATCGACGGAATAATCAAATTGTACCAATTGTTTGTTTACACTCTATATGGATATTTAGGTTGATAGAATTAGCGTACTTATAAGTCTCCGCCAAGTCATATGCCAAGCAGTCATTAAATCGTGTTTTTGCCTTACTATTATATCTTTTTCATCTGCAATTATTTTACCATCACTAAAAAGGGGTACTTCTAGGTTATCCCGTCGACCAATTTCGCCAAATTATACAAATCGCCAAACTAAAAGCCAAATTATACATGTTGACATAATTTTTATTTTAAATAACGAAAAAACAAATAATTAGTAGAATATTAATAAAAATATTAATAAAAAATCGAAATAAAAATCCCTTAATGATATTTTAAACACGTGAATGGCATTTAATGTCATTGAATGTGACATTCACGATCATCTATTATTGGCATTTAATCTTATAGTTTGGCGATAATTTCTGGTCGACGAGATAACCTAAAAAAGAAATATTTTGAATGTGAAAGAAAATTCATTATCATGAAAAAATATTTGCAATTAATTTATCATTCATTCTAATAAAAAAACGGTACTACTAAGTTATCCCGTCGACCAAAAAATTATCGCCAAACTATCAGATTAGATGCTAATAATGGATGATCGTGAATGTCGCATTCAATGACATTAACTACGATTCACGTGTTTAAAATGTCATTAAACGATTTTTATTTCGACTTTTTATTAATATTTTACTAATTTTTTTTTTTTTTTGCGCATACTTTAGTGCATTTTTTCATGCTTAATTGAATGGTACTAAGCAAATTCTTTTAAATCCAGTACTTGGTGAGATACTTCACATTTTCCTAATTTGGCGATGTCTTCGGCGCAAAAACCTGAAATTTTGAATCCTTATCTATCTATCTATCTATCTATATATATATATATATATATATATATATATATATATATATATATATATATATATATATATATATATATATATATATATATAAATCTTTCCTATAGGAAGTTCATCGGATGGTCTAAAATAATAACATGTTTCACCATACCTCAGAAGCAAATTCAGGTAGAAGCAATTCAAGTGGAATTCAAGATTAAAAAAACCTACTAAAAAAATCTGAATTACTTTAGTACTTTTGTAATTTGTCAGTTATTTAGTCATTTTAGAGGTATTTTGTCGTCAAAATGAACTTTGAACTGACCAATGTAAGATTACATAAATCAGACAAAAGTTGTGGGTATTTGATTCGATATTAAGATTGTTTATTTAAATATGTTTCGTTTGATTCAAGATTATTTTAGAGATACTGACCAGCGTAGCGGGCGGAGGCTGCTAGTGTTATAATATTTTCGCCTACTAAACTCTTAAAATGAAAGGAATTCTTGATTTAGAGAGAGTTTCTTGCTTTTAGGAACTGTCGTGAAATTTAACACTTAACGAACATATTCTGCTGGGTTTCTTCTACAAAAAAATGTTTTAAACATAGTAACATAGGCGTAACCAGCCTTTTGAACGGGTGGGTGCCCAGAATTTTAAACCTGAACATGCTGGGTACAAACAATATCTTATGTACTAAAACCTTCTAAAACGGAAGCCAATAAAACAGTTTTTATTTCCGTTTTAGACAGGTTTTTAACTTGGAGTGTATAATTGTGTGATATTTCTTTTTAAAAGGGTCCAAACGCATTTTTTTTTCAATAATTGTGAATGGGTCTGCGCAAGCGAAGGGGTGCACCTAGGGTACCCCCCCCCTCCCCCCCCTGGTTACGCGCATGTAACATGTTTCGCCTTTTGTTCCTAGAATCCATATGTTTGATTATGTTGAACTATATGCGATTCTTGCATCAGGAGTTTATGTATAGGAATGTTACCTCAATTAAACTTCACCACATTTAGTCACGTTTGCCTTAAATGCTATTTAAAACCCCCACAAATAACGGAGGGATAAATACATTATTTTCAATAATCTAATGGAGAAATTAAAATGACTGCTTTTCATCTTTTTATCCAGTGGCATATATCTTTCATTCTTCTATTTTCTGTTGCAAGTTTATGTAGAGGCCTCGCTAGGAGGGCGACAGGGGTGGAGCCTTCCCCCCCCCCCAAACGTTTGCACATACTATTACAGTTGGCAAATTTACAAACTGAACTGGCAAATTTGTTCAAAACTTTAATAAAAAAACTATAATACACTTTCTATTTCTAATAGATTTGACGAAAGTTACGAATGTAATTAGACATATAATTAAGCTTTTTACAAATAAAAACTATATTATATTTTTAAATTGTGATAACTTGGTAAAATTATAAAACTAGTTGGCAAACGCTGATAACTATTTATGTTTGCTTTTCACTGAGTTGGCAAATAATGAATTTTGACTTCAACTGGCAATTCAAGGCTCTCTCCCCCACCAATAAAAAGGCTTCGCGAGGGCCTTGGGTTTATGGTTATTGTTTAGCCGAGCATAAATTATTGCAGTTAATATCTAAAATAAAAGTTTATGTTGAAGTAAACTTTCATAATAATGTTCTCTATTCCATATGGAATACTTCGAAAGAAAATATTTTCACGAGAAAATAAATTTAGTAAAGAAAAATGATTTGCGGGATAGTTCTACACATTTCCATCCATTTATTTAATAGTAAAGCTTCGGTGAGCAACAAAAAAGGTTGATATGTTTTTAAACATGAAAAAGTGTTGAGAGAGAGGACAAGGAAAGAGAGAGGACAAGGGGTCCCTTCTTGACTGCAGCTCACTGTCAATGCCAAATTTGAAAAAAAAATCATATTTGCGCTTTTTCCGTATAAAAGAAATCAGTCACAATCACGATAAAAATGCGTAGAGTAATGATATAGCCAGAAAAAACGCAGCGTAATTAAACATGATTGCAAGGCAAAATAGTTCCAGAAACCTTAGTTCCTGCAGCGTATCATACTCATACAGTGCCACCAAGCATGCCCACAGCATAGAACTGCACAGAAAACTGATTTGTAATGCAGTTGTAATGTAGAGTCAACAGTCCAATTTGCAGCGCAGAGTCGACACCGCAGCCAAGAAGAGAACCCTTGTCCTAACTCATGCTCAATTCGTAGGACTAGTCAAACACTTTTTCATACGTAAAAACATATAGTAACTATGCTATATGTTACGAACAGATACATGTGTATGCATACAAATGTATACAAATACATAGTACATAACAAATACATGCATATGTATCTACATGTTGTAATGCTGCAAACACATACATGTGTACGCATACAAATGCATACACATACATACGTAACAAATACATGCATATGTATTTGTTATTCATTTATCTTTTAACATGTAGTAATAATAATAATAGTAAAAGCTTACTTAATTCTTTTTGCACCGTTGGCGATTCTTTTATTTTAAACATAGATTCAAATTTCAATTCTTTAAATTAAAAATACAGTTAGCTGTTTTGTTAGCTGTGTGATAAAATGGAATATAAATATTAGAAATTCGCAATATATATTATATTCTACCATACTATGATAATTTATGAACATCTACAAAAACTCTTGCTTAGTCTATTTTTATATAAGTGTGACTTCAATAGTAAGCAAAATAAGTACATTCGTTGCATTTCAAACACTGACATGTTTGTGGTTGAAAAAAAAAAAACACGTACTTTCCGGATTTTATTTATTATTTTTTTTATCTTTTTTTAATGTCCACGGTCCTTTACCTTTTCTTCTCGTACTGCGAATTTCTAGCGTAGTAGTGTAAAAATCTAGGTGCCTGTAGATAGTCTCTCCCCACTAAAAATTTTTTTCGCTGAAAATTTAATAGCATTCTAACAATACTTCTACACGAAGTATTAGACTAAACAAACTTAGAAGGTGAGAGACTGCCTGCTGGTGTATAGATTTTTGCACCTTTCTTCTAGCGGAAGCCAGGTTCGAAGATCCTTATCCACGTTCCGAATATCGAGTCTCACCAGACTAACCAGGCTAAGGGGAAAAATCAAAATTTAAAACCGAAAAATTTTAATAGAAAAAATTATTAACTTAAAGACAATGAAAAGCAGGAAGGTCAGCTTGAGCTCTGAAGCTACAGAACTTCCTCAACTGCTTCGAACTTATCATTATTAAATCATTATCTGACCATTTGCGTAGGAATCTAAATCCGGTAAACCAAAATCAGGCATACTTTTTTCACCTGAATCCGAATCTAACATGTTAAATTGATTGAAAGTTCATTTTTCAAATAATTTTTATATATATTTATGTATAATAATCATTTAGAAAATGCACTTTTATATATAAATTAAATATACATACACTGAGGTGACAAAAGTCATGGGCTATATATATGCAAATATATAGATTGCAGAAGTGCCGCTTAAAAATTGCAGAAATGATCAGTGCCTGGGCCGTATTTTCATTCGTGTTCAAATGCTTCTTGTAAAAAGGTAGACTATGTGATTATGGCCACACGACGAGGATTAACAGATTTCGAACGCAGTATGCTAATTGAGCTGGACTCATAGGACATTTCATTTTGGAAACCAATATGGAATTCAACATTCCCAGATCCATAGTGTCAAGTCTGTACCAAGAATACTTAAATTCACGTATCACCTTCCATCATGGACAACGCAGTGGTCGACCGCTGACACTTAATGACCGCGACCAGTGACGTCTGTGTAGACATGCCAAACGGAACAGACAAGCAACACTGCGTTAAATAACCGCAGGAATGAATGTGGGATGTCCGACGGGCGTGTCCGTAAGTACAGTCTGGCAATATTTGGCTTTAACCCTTTCCGGCACACTGTGCCCGGTCTGGGATACCTAATTATAATTCCAAACTTGAAACCGTAATATTTTAGTAAAATTTTGCTTTTTCAATAAAATTTTTCTAACAGATTTTGCCTGCGCCGGATAGGGTTAATGGGCTATAGCAGAAGAAGACCGTCTCATATACCATTACTAAAAGCACGACTTCGCCAACAGCGGCGCTCATGAGCTCGTGACCTTATTAGTTGGACCGTAGACTACTGGAAAAAAAAGTAGCTTGTTCAGATAAGTCATAAATTAAATCGGTAAGAACTGGTGGAAGGGTACAAGTGTGGTGCGGACTGGATAAAGCTATGGACCCAACTTGTCAACAAGGTACTGTTCAAGCTGTTAGTGGTTTATAATAACGTGGACAGTGTTTACATGGAATGGAATGGGTCCGCTGGTCAAACTGAATCGTTCGTTAACCAGAAATGATTACGTTCAGTAACTGTGAGGTTATTTGCAACCATTAACGGACTTCATGTACCCAAACAAGGATGAAATTTTTCAGGCTGACATTGTGTCATGACACCAGGCCATAACTATTTTCAATGGGTTTGAAGAACATTCTGGACAATCCCAGAGGATGATTTGGCCACCGCGATCGCCAAATATGAATCTCATCAAACATTTATGGGGCATAATCGAAAGATCAGTTCGTGCACAAAATCCTCCACCGGCAGCGCCTTCGAAATTACGGACATCTGGACTATGGAGGCATAATGGCTCAATATTTCTCCAGAGGCCCTCAAACGACTCGTGGAGTCCATGCTATGTTGTGTTGCTACACTTTGCCGGGCAAGAGGAGTACCGGCACGCTATTAGCAGGGTAACCAATGACTTTTGTCACCTCAGTGTATATATATGAAATGCATGTATATATATATTATTTATTTTAATGGAATTGTTTTACTATGATTGTGTGTCCGTCATTTCATATATTGGGAAATAATCTTCAAGAGAGACGAAATTCTCTTAAGATTAATGCAATAGCTTTTGCGTGATGTTCTTACAAACTATAAAAAAACTTACTGTTTTAACCATTTCAACATTTTAGAAAAAAAAAACTTTCAACATTTGTTTTCGTTGGAAAAATTCCATTCTCATTATAATTTTTAAAAGAAATATCTTTAAAAAATACAGATCAAAAATAAAAATGATACATGAAAATTGCAATTTATGAGTAAAATTATACCATTTATGAGAAAAATTGTAAACCTGGTTGGAAAATTCCGGATAAGTAAAGATGTAAATCTATGAAAAGCAATGTTCCTATAAAACGCGCGTACATTAAGCTGGGGGAAAATACGCTACCAATATGAGGAATGTGTAACTGGTAAACAATCAAATAGAAGTTTAAAGAAATTAAAAATATTGTAATTTAATCAAATTTAAACAACTATTTTGAAAATGATATTTTCAAAAACTAAAATATTAAAGACTTATAAATAAATTCTATATTTAAATTATTAATAATAATGAACATCATTTTTACGATGATCATAACGAGTCATATGTTACGTATGCCATGCATTAAACATCAATATTCCTGGACCAATGATGGAAAAAACCGTAGTTTATAGATATATAACTTTAACTGTTTAAAATGTACATTTTTATTGGAAGGAGTTAATTAAACTGTATTTGAACGCCTCATATTACGCACGATATGGATTAAACATTCATATTCTTCGACACATTATAAACAAATTTTAAATGAAATTTCAGTTTTATAATTTTCGGAACTGCAAATTTTTATACTTCTAAACATCGCACAGTTTAAAATTTTGCACTTTTGCGTAGAGAAACAAATGTACTTTTCAATGAAATTTGTTTGAAATATTTATCACAATTTGCTTTCAAATTATTATTATTATTATTTTAAATTTTTATTTTTTGTCATTGTGGCAATAGAAGTATTCAATTTTTAGACATTAAACATGGACCAATCAGGAAACGAAAAAAAAAAAAAAAAAAAAAAAAAAAAAAGAACTCGCGGAATTCAACCAATAAAAGGATTCAGATATAATTAAGATTTCCCAGTCCGAGGACAACAACTATTTTCCTAATAGTTAATAACTAAACGATAAGTATTTTTGTTTGTTTTATATTATAGGAGATATTTTCTATCCATTGTTAAAGAGTATCGATGAAGTTAATATGGTAATTTTGTAATTTGTACTTGTTATCCTTTATTTTTACTTTTTTCTATCTTTTATAAAAGTAAATATTGGATTTATGGCAAGTTTTAAATTTCGGTTTCCAACGGATTTACACGTTTAGAGATCTGAGGTCCTGAAAAACATATTTTTACATAATGTCTGTCTGCGAATCTGTCTTTCTGTCTGTATGTGACAAATATTTTGTGTGTTCTCTTTCTCAACTATTTAAAAACAGAATTGTTTAAAATTTTAGTTTTATTAAGTCTCTAATATACATTGGTGCTTATTATGTTTCGGTGTAAATCGCCGAAAAATGGTACAGATATACTGCATTTTTCCCGATTTCCTCCATAGCTATATTTCAAAATCTAATACACGGATTTTCATAAAATTTCAGGTGTATTTAGTCTTTAATAGGATTTCGTGCTTATTACATTTTAGTGTAAATCTCACAAGAGGTGGCGCTGTTATGCTTATTTATTCATAATTATTGCAATAGCTTTATCCCAAAAACTGATGCATGATTCTCATTAAACTTCAGATTCAGTTAGTATTTTATATAAATTTCAGCTGTATAGTTTTATGTAGAATACTTCCAACAGGCTGGATTTTTCATAATTTCCGTAATAGCTGTACATCAAGAACTATTTCATAAAATTTCATGAAAGTCGAGATTTATATAAAAGTACACATAAGTTTATACTTATTGGATATTGTTATAAATCTGTTAATCGGTGGCGACATTTTTCAAGAATAATTAACATGTTTGAGACAGAAGAAAGTTTTAGGATTACACATTCTATTACTTAAAATAAAAAAATATATATTAGTTTTTAAAAAAATACACCTTATAGCTTATTAACAAATAAACTTTAAACATTTAATCGTCTTGCAGAATTTTTCATGCATGTTTAATGATTTATGAAATAATAGCTTTAAAAAGTATTTAAATGAGGATATATTTATCAATACCTTACATGTTTATTTATCCTATATGAAACAAAAACAATAAAATATATATAATTTAAAAAAAAATAGTACTTGAATTCAAAAGACATTTGACGAAAAAAAAAAAACGGCGAGGACGCTTAAAGAGTTAAAAATAGCAATAAAGATTCTAAAATGTCATTTAATAATTTGCTCATTTTTTGAAGAAATATTTCTTAGCAAAATGAAATGCTCAGTAATAATAATAATAATCCTAACATTTCAAAATGTGCAAATGTATATTTTTTATTATCTTGGAACTGTTCCAGGTCACTCTGAATTTATATTGTGACATTTACGAAAGAGATTCTTGCTTAAATTGTATTTATATATTTACCATTAATCTTATCTAGAAATGCCATAAAAGTCGTTAAACATGAAGATCGAAATTTCTTCCTCTTTAAACTGAGATTTATGGAATTAACCGTTTAAACTTCAATGTCCCCAAATGGGAACATTGCATTATTTGCAATACAAAACATATATTTTCCAACATAATAACGATGTCCTTATTTTTCCTATAAAATTAATGATTGATTTCAAATTTTGAAAGCAAAAATATTTATGTTTAAGCATTTATCACAGGTATAAGGAAAATGTAAATTCATTAATTTGCATAAAAATATATTATTTGTTTTTACCGTTTGCTCTATATTACTTACATTTGACCGCTAGGGATCTAAATGTTTGTGAAATTCAAGAAAATACTCAAGAACAATATATAATAGCATATAGCAAAAAATAATTTGTTATATTTGCATAGGTTGGCAATCAATAATCATGCTCCAAAATCCAAACACTAAAACAACAACAGCGAAAAAAAAAATCTGCAGAAATAATTTTTTTGCTATTTTTTAAATTTGTATGCATAAATTAAAACATTTGAAGCTGTAATATATGAAAAACTAAACTATAATTACATCGCGAAATTAATTCGGCGTGTAAAAGGATAAGCAAATACGTATGACGTTTAAACATGATTATATAAAAAAAAATCTCTACATATGATTTGTTAAATTGTGTTATTCAATTCTTTTTAGACTGGTGTACTATTAATAGTACACGACTTTTAATTAAGCATTATGGTTTTTATCATATACTTCTGTTACTATTTTCAGGTGGTAATATTAGCATATGCCTACGCATTTACTATATGACTTTATTAACATTTAGCCATTTTGTAATAATACTAATAATAAGTATTTAATTTAATTATCTTTGCACTGTTTGTAGCATTAGTTTATTTAAAACATATATTTCACTCTTTAACCCCTTAACGCGCAGTGTTGCCGGGTCGGCAACACCTAAATTTCCCCCTGTTTATAGACACAAAAACGCCGTGAATATTTCCAAAAACTACTCTAATGGCTACTTTAAATCTTTCTTATGAGTTCTAGATGGCACCACCACAGAGATCAAACTCTACTGTTTTTAAATAATAGGTAAAAATTTTTACTGTAATACGCGCTTCACAGCAATGCTCTTCTCACTGCGCTTATCAGTGCTTTACTTATGGGAGGTTACCACTTCGGTAACAGCTGTATAATTAAAATGGTTAGTGCAATCTTTACAAAACAATACCTTGTACTCCTCTAGGCCTAAATAGATTGCCTAATTTTTTTTCTTTAAATTCCAACTTTAAAGAGTAGTGCGTCGGAAAGGGTTAAATTAAAAATAAAGGTTACTTTCCTGAAAGAATTATGTGCAATGGAACACAAAAAGTATTAGGAAGTTGCAATATTAGTTAAAAATTATTACAATATAATCTTTTTTTAAACATTTTCAAAAACTGTTTTTAGCCTATTGACTTATGAATGCGAATTGAATAGTACACAAAACAACAACATTACTTATGTTTCAGAAAATGAAATATTCAGTAAGTTCTACTTGATCTGTTTGGACAGCTTGTGTTAAGGTTATTAACGTAAATGTAATTTTTCTAAAAATTAAATAAATGAATAAAGATTTGGACTCGAAAGAGTTAAATCATTTTATCAAATCCAAAATTCCCACTTTATTATAAACTGAATGTTCAAAAGTGACTGGCTTATGTCTTTTATGTTTTGTTAAATATCTAGAAAAATACATGGTGCATTATCTTGAAACTCCATGTGTGTAAAAAACATAGCACAAGTCATACATTTCCGCAAAGATTTTTTCCCAGGACACCATAGGGGACAGTCAACAAATTGAAAAATAACAAATATCTTTTAGATAACCCTGTCAAAACAATGTAGTAAAAGCTTCCAAACTGAGATTATAATGAATGACTTATTGTAATATACTGTGTTCATTTTTAGAAGGATGGCATGTACATTCGTAGAGAAATTAATGTATTCAGAGAAATAATCCGAAATTTACCAAATTGTTTCCTTATAATTTATTAAATTCTTAATATATAAAAATGTTCTTTTTAGAACATGTGACAAACAAAATTGTACGCAATACACTGAAATCTTGATTCTAAATTAATAAAAATTGTATGAATAATGAACAGATTTACTAAGTAATGTTGCACTGCGCATGCGTGAAACCAATCAAAATATAATTTGTATATTGTGTTAGCTGAATGCATAGAGAAGATTTTGGGAATATCTCAAACACATAGCTTGAAAATTCTGAAAATTATTGTCTATAGAATAAACTCAAATGCATTGATCCCAAAAAGAAGCAAAAAGATTAGGGACTGTATCCAAATATAGTACTACATGCAATGTTATGTATGCTGCATTGACTCTAATCAATGGATATATGGATAAAACCCCTCATTTTTTTTGCTTTCTTTTTGTAACAACGAATTTTGAGCTTATTCTATCGACAATAATTTTTAGATTTTCAAACTGTGTTTTTGAGACTTTCACAAAAGTCACTCTATACATTTAGCTAACCCATTACACAAATTTTTTTTATTGCTTTTATGCAAACGCAGAAAATAATTATTTAGCAAACCAATTTTTATTATTATTATTATTTTTATTTTAGATATAGTGTATTGTGTAGAATATTATTTTTCATGTTTTCTGAAAATAAAATCATTTAATATTAAGAATTCTGCAAATTATAAGCAAAAAGCTTGACAAAATTTAGGACTGTATTTTTGAAAACCTTAATTTCTCTACGAGTATACATGATATTCTAAAAAAAATGAACACCGGTTAAAACAATAAGCGACTCAATCATAATCTACAGTATGAACGCTTTTCTTATATTAATTTCTACAGGGTTATCCAAAAAATAATAATTATTTTTTAATTTACTGATTGTCCCCTATAGGGTTTCGGGATAAAGTTTTCACGGAAATATATGACACGTAATACTTTGTTTACACGCCTAGAGTTTCAGGATAATTCCTCATGTATTTTTCCAGATATTTAATAAAACGTCAAAACTCGCATGTGACCGGTCACCTTAGGCCATATACTGTACATTCATGAAGTCAACATTTTTAATCTTCGATACATGAAATTGTGATAGAAAGCCACGAATTATAAATCATAAGCTATAACTTGGAATGTACTATTTCACCTTTAATAAAGAAATAAATCTTTCAGAAATTGCTATTGAAAATGCCATTTAATACCAAATTTCCGTACGTGACTACTCGAAATATGTTATCAGAGCAATGTTATTCAGTTTCAAAGCATTTTAATGGTCTTGCCAGCCTGCTTTTGAATTTACGTTTAAAAATGAACCGTTAACGTATCAGAAAATTTTGTATTCTCGAGCTGTTTATGATAAGAAATAAATTGAGCATTTTCGAATGTGACCACAGAGTGAAACCACATTTTCCGAGTAAATCTTTATTAAGATAAAGCTTATTCTCCCGAAATAGTTGTTTCACGTAGACCACAATTAAGAACTCTAGCTAACATAATTTACAATGCTTTATCTGTCACGAATCGAAGATGCTTCCTTCCTAATTTCATCTGTTAAAAGAAAAATTCAAGCGAAATGCATAATAAATTTTTATAAATGATAGAAATAAAGTATTATGAGTTACCGTATATGGTCGTGTGAAAGTCGCGAAATTTATGACAATATTCGGAAAGAAAAATTCAGAGGTCAAGTTATAAGAATGCAACAATAAAATAAAAAACAACAACAGGTGTGAATAAAAGAACAGTAATAATAATAATAATAATAGTAATAATCATAGCATTAATTATTTCAAATATCTCTTTTTATGCAAATGAATAATAAAATAATCTATAAACAAGTTGGAAATTATGTGTGAAACGTAGCGAATGAGGTGTGTTCTTCCTATAACAAAATAAAAAAAGTATTCAGATCTTGATACAATAGTATAAAGTATAATGTCCAAAATCTTTTGTGTGTCCCTGTAGATATTATCTGATTTCTATTCTACACGAAGTATCTTGTACTAAACTTCCGCACCGTATTTCAATTTCATAAAATACGAAGTACATTAATATAATTAAAACACGCCTTAAACATTATTACTTTTCACATCATTATGGAATGGAAAACTTTTGTCTAACTCCCTAAATTAATAAAAAATATTCTCTGTACTACAGATTGCATATTTAAGTATATACTTTATAGATACATATCAATTTCATTATGTTCCAAAGTGTTTTTTTTTTCCTTTGGCCATAATGTAAAGGAATACATTTGATTGTCCCTGTAACTAAACTGTACATCCGATTTTCATAAAATTTAAAATGACGCGACAAAATTGTACAACAATTATATATTTTAAATTTTAAATGATTCAATTGAGTAGTTTTTGCTCTGTTATATGCGGACACATGGACGGACGGACAGAACAGCGACTATACGGTGCTCCGTCTTTAGATAATTAAGAAAGCACCTAAAAAGTCTTAGGATAAGAAAAAAAATCTTTCACTTTTAATCATGTATTCATTATTTATAATTAAAGATTATTTAATTTTAGGTAAAATAATATTGATCTCTTTTATAACTTACAGGTAGTACACGCAATTATTAAATTCTAAGTTCGGTATGATAGAAGTTCACTTAGTGTAATTAAGTATATAAACTATACATCCGATTTTCATAAGATACGGATAATTTAAGAAAAATAACATTTAAATCACTTTAATATTTGTTGACATCGAATTAAATAAAAATGTTAGTGGCATACACGAAAAAAACTAAAAGACACGTTATAAAATTTTACCGAGTGCTTGTCATGCTATGGTATACAAAATTTAAATCGAAACAAAAAAAATAAAATCTATACACATATATTATTATTATCTTAACTCTGCATAGCAAAAGGTAGTTGTGATTTCTAAATGAGATTGAGCTACTTCGATTTTAAACATTTTTTAGTTTAAACGCGAGTACATGACAATGATAGTAATTGCGGTAGGTACGAAGGCAAACAAATTTTGTGGGAAAAAAAAAGTTGACATCAACATTTTCTGAAAATAAAAGAAATAACACATAAGATAATGTGTTACAAATGTTATTCAACTCAATTTTTCAAACCACATTGTGAGCAGAAGAATAACGTTTGGAAATATTTAAGTTATATAATTATAAAAGCTATAAATATATATACAGTGTGATTCTAAATTTTTTTACAATAAAAGAGGGGTGATAGTACACATTAGACAAACAATATTAAATAGGAGTCCAAAGGTCCCGAACGTTTTCCAAAGGAGATAGCCGCCATTAATGTTTAGGGACCAAAATTTCAAATAAACATAAAAAACGGAAAAATCGGTCGATTGATTTGCGGTTTTCACTAAAATTATTCTTTATGTCGGCGTTTTCTTAAAATTAAATTACGAAGATAAATTTCAAAAAATGCCGATAGAGGGCGTTTTAGTCTGTGGAGTAACGAACAACTATTTTTTGCCAGTATGTTTTGCACCTCATTAAATGTTTTCGAAAGCTTAAACTCTAACTTAAATTTTGAGACCAAAGTCTGAAAAGTTGAGAGTGGTTAAGTTGCACAAATTGAACTGTGTTCAGAGGGTCCAAATTTTAAATGATAATAAAAAACGGAAAAATTGGTTCATGATTTGTAGTTTTCACTAAAACTATTCTTTATGTTGGTTTTTTCTGAAAAATAAATTATAAAGATAAATTTTAAAAAATGTCGATAGAGGGCGCGTTAGACTTTGGAGTAACAAACAGCTATTTTTTGCGGTTATTCTTTGCATCTTATTAAATGTTTTCGGAAGCTTAACTTAAATTTTGAGCTCAAAATCTGAATAGTAGGGAGTGGTTAAGTAACACGAACTGAACTGTGTTTAAGCGGGAGGAGGTTCAAATTTAAAATAATTACAGAAAATGGAAAAAATGGTCGATTCGTTTGCAGTTTAAAATAAAACTATTCTTTAAGTCCGTATCTTCTTGAAAATAATTTTAAAGATAAATTTCAAAAAATTCCGTTAGAGGGCGCCTTAAACTTCAAAGTAACCAACAATTAATTTTAACCATTATTTTTTGGTTCTAATTAAATGCTTTCAAAAATTTATTAAATGTTTTCGGAAGCTTAGATTTAAACTTAAATTTTGAGCTCAAATTCTGAATCGTTGGGAGGGGTTAAGAAGCGCAAACTGAAATGTGTTCAGGAGTTGTAATTTAACCCTCCCTCCTCCTCGAACATAATTCAATTCTTCGCTAATTTAACACTCCCAACGATTCAGAATTTGAGCCCAAAATTTAAGCCTATGCATTTGAAAGCATGTAAAGAGATTTTAAAAAAAACGGTTAAAAATAGCTGTACTCTACTCCGAAGTCTAAGGCGCCCTCTATCGGCATTTTTTGAATTAATCTTTAAAATTTATTTTCAAGAAAATGCTGATTTAAAAATTAATTTTAGCGAAAACCGCAAACGAATCGACGAATTTTTCCATTTTTTATAATCATTTGAAATTTGAACCCTCTTAACATAGTTCAGTTTGTCTACTTAACCAATCCCAACTATTCAGATTTTGAGCTCAAAATTTAAGTTTAAGTCTAAGCTTACGAAAGCATTTTATAATTTGCAAAAAATAACGCCAAAAAAGAGTTGTTCGTTACTCCAATGTCTAAAGCGCCCTCTATCGGCATTTTTTGAAATTTATCTTTATACTTTATTTTCACGAACATACCCAGTTAAAGAATAGTTTTAGTGAAAACCGCAAATCAATCGACCAATTTTTCCGTTTTTTATAATCATTTGAATTTTGAACGCTCTGAACGCAGCTCAGTTTGTGCTACGTAACTACTCCCAACTGTTCAGATTTTTAGCTCAAAATTTAAGTTTGAGTCTAAGCTTACGAAAACCTTTAATGAGATGCAAAAAATACCGGCAAAAATAGTTGTTTATTACTCCAAAGTCTAAAGCGCCCTCTATCGGCATTTTTAGAAATATATCTCTATAATTTAATTTCAAGAAAATGCTGACATAAAGAATAATTTTAGTGAAAACCGTAAATCAATCGACCGATTTTTCCATTTTATAAGTTTATTTGAAATTTTGGTCCCTAAACTTTAATGGTGGCTATCTCCTTTGGGAAACGTTTGGGACCCTTAGTCTCCTATTTAATATTGTTTGTCTTGATGTGTACTATCACCCCTCAATTATTGTGTAAAAAAAAAATTAGAATTACCCTGTATTTTATAATTGCGATAACCTCCATAATAATACTCCATGATAAACCCCATCATGTGTGATAAATGTTAATCAGAAAATATCAAACGAAAATTTCTTTCTAAAAGGTATGTTCGATAAAGCAATAAATTATCTTGCTTATTAGTTTTTGAGTTATAATAGAAAAGAAATAATATTTCGAAATCAAAACAACTTTGCAAATACAAACATACTTCAATATTTGCACCAACTGAATCCTGTGTACGCATTTCTTATATAAACGGAATTCTGAAAAGTGTATCCAAAGAAAATTTAACCGTAACATTAAATCGTTCGTAACATTTTGCTTGTTCAGACCATATTATATTTCTGCATCCCTATCAGGGAGTTAATAGTTCAGTGTGTATACAAAATTATTCTGTGTTAGAAGAGAACTGTGTGCCTTAAATTTCTGTTTCGCTAATAACATGTAATACGTAATTGTTTACAAATCCATCAAATAAGGTACTTTTTAAAAATTAACTATATTTATTGATATTTTAAAGAGCTGAAATTACAAAAATTTGTAAATAACATTATAAAAATCTTAAAAACTACATAATACACTGTATAGAAATTGTGTAAAGCATAATTATTGTTTCAGGTTGAATAAATTTCTAAAATTACATACAAAAAATTAATTCAGATAATAATCAATACATTATTATTAAAACGAAATTCATGTTGCATTTAGGCCTGTTTTATAATAAGAGTTTAAACAAAAGACGATTTTAAATATTGAATTCCGCTTGCATAAGTTTAGTTCTCTTTTAAATATTAACAATGAAACAAAAGTTTTGGGATTTTTCTTAGAGGTTCTTAAATTCAGCTTTAATTTAAAAATTAATCAATACAATTGCAACAATCTAAAACTCTCTATAAATAATATTATAAATTCAATTGAGCAAGAAATATCTTGGACATGTTTTAGTACTGTTTTATAAACTTTTAAACAAATATTTAAATTACAAGTGATTAGATAATTGTGAAAAATGAAAATTAATATTTTACTTTCTAATCGGGTATATTAATGTTTGGTTTGAAATAGCAACTTGAATAAGAAAGTGCTTGCACCAGAACTGTTGACTCTCATTTTTTATTGAAAATAATACACATAACATACATAAATGTGTACATTTTCACGTTTTTAAACATCGAAATTTTACATTAAACGTGAAGTAGAAAAACATCGTTTAAAAGATTAATGTTTGTTTTCAGAAAATCCTAATTATATCTGTTACGATCATGTATAACACACTACTGAAATATTTCTACGGATCATTTACATGATAAAAATGTACATTCAGAAACATGAAATTTCTGAGTCATTTAGTATCTATCTGAAGAAATTTTTTCAAATTCAGAATATCCTATGCATTAATATAACAGAGTTGACCCATTGATAGATCAGTATTTATTTTATGTATAAAGTTTTATTGTGTTATAGAAAACAAATAATATGAAATGGATGCTTTAATATAACTTATATTTATAGAAGATCAAACACTATCGAATGTGATATATTAAAAAATAAAAAACTAGTCTTAATTAAAATTTGATTGAATCATTTTAAGCCGAATTTTAAAACTTGATTTCGGAATATTTCAAATATCATTTGTGTATCATTATTTTTCTTAGTTTGTTTTTCTTTTATAATAAAATTGAACAGAGAGCAGGTTTGGTTTTTAATGAATAAGTTATACGCAAAACAAATTTTTTAGTACAATGAGTGAGCTATAAGCAAAACAGCTTTATTAATAGAATTGAAAGAGTTATAAGGAAAAACAGATTTTAATGGAATGAAATATGGCTTTAAAACATTGTTGTATAACTCAAGATTATTCCTAAAATAAATAAATTAGAATACCAAAAGATTTATACATTTATTATAATAGTTCAATAATAACCAAGAATTGGTTTCATGTTTCAGTAATTTGAATTTACTTCAGATAACGATATTTATTAAGACTCAATCATAGTATTAATGAGTGAGCCAAACAGTGTATGAATAATTATATTTTGTTCTTAAAATAAAAAGTAAGAATAAAGAAGATAATTTTTCTTCTCATTTGCTATCGTTCTAATACTACCAAAGTACCAATAAGCTTGGTAATTTTAAATAACATTTGATTATTGTTATCTTTCATTTTTAATTTCTAAGAGTTGATATAGTAAAATGCATTTTTATAAAAAAAAAAATTCTGGAAAATTAATTCATTTAATCAATGAAGAAGATATGGAATCTCAAAAATAAAAATATTCGGATATAATTCTCCCAATCCGTATCAACCCCTTCCAAATGCAACCTATGACATCAGAATGAAATATTTATCAAGGAAATTAAATCCACACAGTCGATTGTTCCTAGCGCTTATATAGTATCTTCAACAGTACACGAAATATTTTGACGAAATAAAATTTATCATGACTTATGATAAAAAAAAAAAACTGATTCGCTCGGAAATTAATGTTGGAGTTATTCGACAGTATATAAATGAATCTTTTATAAGTGCAGTGGATTTTACTTACCCATACATGTTGGAATATTTTACATTTGCTACTTGAAAATCAAAATACACTTTTTCGTTGTCTGTTTGGATAGCAATAATATCGATTTCAATTGCGATGCCAGTAATAAGTTACATCATATTCAAAAGGAAGCACACCTTCATATATATATATATATATATATATATATACATATACATATATATATAATTGTGCGTGCGTGGAAATTTAAAGCAAAAGTAAAAGGTGTACAAAATTACTGTGCAAAATTCATACTTCTTGAGTATTACAAATACTTAATTTAATACTATTCGATTACTATTCATATTGTCATTGAAAATATTTTAAATAAATTTGAAAATATTTTCTATAACATTAAGATTTAACGTGAAAGAATAATTTCTTTTTCATCGAAAAATTCATTTCTTTTAAGTGTTTTATCTCTTTTTCTCTTTACTGAGATATAAAACAGAAAAAGTGAAATATTATAATATTTATTTTTTTTTGCAAGAGTAAATGGGTTTTAATAATTGAACAAAAACTTTGGAAACAAAAATCCCTAAATATTTTATAATTTAATTTTCTGCTTGATTACATAAAAGGTTTTACATTTTTTTTAAATACAAAGAATTCTTGAAAGCATTACTAGAAGCATGGAATTACTTATTAGTAAAGAAAATAAAAAGTTAAATTTTTATATATAGTAAAAAATAGATAAAAAGATAATAGATAGTTTCTGAAAATATAATATGTTGAATTTGATATAAATGCACGTATTGTAAATATTAATAAATTTATAACATATGCAAAATCGGAGCAACGGGTAGGAAATATGAAGAGTTTTTCTGAAAAAGAAACAACAACAACAACATATTTTCTTTGTTAAAATACATATCGAATCAGTTCAAGGTTTTTACTATTTCTACGAAAAAGGGGAAAATTTATCTATGACAGATTCTTAATATAATAAAAAAAGTGTCAAGGGGCGAATTAATAGGATTTTACGGAGAGAAAAAAACCATAATTTCGTTAGTTCTAAAAATATGAAATCCAGTTAAATGTATTATAAATCTTCTTAATATTACCTACAAATTTTATACTGACATGTTTTTGATAGGATCAAAACCTTACATTAATTATACATCTTCTCAATAACATCTGCAGCTTTAATATTAACACGTTTTTGACAGAACCAATTATGATCTTAAAAAATAGAACAAAAAAATGAGCTGAAGAAACAATTATTGTTTGAATCATGCACTTGAATCAAAATTGCTTATTATCTGACTAATTTTTAAATTCATTTTGGTGCTCAAACGCATACTATAAGCAGACTCAAAAATGCATTGTATTTAGGCTCCTTCTCTCTTTTTTTTTAATGCATGAGAAGATTTGTTATACGTCATCGTTTTATACTAAATGAATGATGACATGTGCTAAATATATCAATAATAAAAGTATATTCAATGTAATATTAGATGTATCTAAAAAACTACACAAAAAACTACACATTTAAAAATCTTAAAAAAAAGGGGCATAAATAACTTTAAGAAAAAATAATTGATTTTAAAAAAACTCAGATTTTTGTAATCTTTAAAAAAATTATAATTAACTCTTTTGGGTCCAGAGAACTATTAATAGCACATGTCGTTTAATGGCGTATTTTTTGTTTTAGGAATTTTTTTGTTACTATCTACGAATGATAATGTTATATTATATGTCTATGCATTTACTACATGGCTTCATTTATGTTTAGGAATTTATTTGCAATTCTTTTATTTTAAACACATATTGCACTCTTTAAATTTAAAATAAAAGAATTTTAAAAGTGGTTAATCATAAATAAATCGCCATTGTTTTTAAAACAGAAAGAAAATTGAATTCCTGAAAGTATTATGAATGTTAGTAATTATTTGTCACGGCATGATAACAATAATAATAAAATAATATAAACCATTATTTTGCCAAATGAATTACAAGATTTTGTATAATTAAATTCATGTTAACATGAAAATCTCATCTTACTGCACCGGATTTTGAACTAAAAACCTTCTGATTACTAGCGATGCGACTTGCTATGATGGCTACGTTGAAATTAAAGTTCTTTTTTAAAACTTTAATCCCAAAAAATGAACTGACATCTTTGAAAAAAATAATTGAATTAAAACAATAGACTTTTTGAAAATTTTATGATTTGTCAATCATAACATCATTACAATTATTTCATACCTTTGACTGCAACACTAACGCAATGATCAACCTACAAATAAACCACTATTGTAATAATAATTTTTGGCTTATTCACCACTTCATTTCCAGCAGTCATGGATAATTAGATTCCTCTATTACTACTCTTTCATAAAATAAAGGGTTTTTTCCCTTGTTCTAAATATTTTAGTGTTTTGTGCTGTCGGCTCTTGGTCTTTAAGATTTATAAAATAAATATTGAAGATTATATTATGGTATATAATGAGATATAAAGTACACTAAAATAATTAAGTGGACATGTTGGCAAGAAAACTAGGTTTACTAGGAGAGACTTAGTCAATCTAAAGCTTTTCAACAACCTTCGAATACCGAACTCAACTATGGATACAACCCTTAAAATAACTCCGTTATAAGATAATTAAGTCCTCGTAAACTAATGTACAAATTTTTCAATGTTGGGTCTTGCTACTAAAAACCAAATTTTGTTTTGTTTTGATATCTAGAAAGTACCTAAGCAAATTTAATATATCGTGGCGGTCAAAAGTTTTCGTCCAGAATAAAATTTTCGGTTAATTTTTAAATATACACATATGAAGAGGTATCCCAAAGTAATCTTATACATCTTAGTGACATAGTTTTTTAGGAACTTATTTATCGAGTAAAAAATAAATATCAATAAAAATTGACAAAAGTAATTAAAAAAAAAAATGCATGTTTCTAAATTTTCCCTGCCATCTTAATAAGTTTGGAAAAAATGGTGTTATACTAGAAAATAAGAAAAATAAAAAGCATATACAGTTAATATTTTCTTTTAATGCATTTAGCAATAAGTACTGCGGCGCAGCGATATGGCATTGATAGAATAAACGGTTGAAGATCGTTATTGGGTTATACAGTTGAAGATCGTCTATTATATGGTTATATGGTTGAAGATCGTGTTTTAGACGGTTCTTGGAATTTTTGAAAATATTCTGCTGAAATGGAATATTTATAATTCTGAACACGTTTTCAAGTTCGTTCCAAAGATGTTCTATTGAATTCAGATCGGGTGATTAGGCTGTTCTCTTCATTTCAAAAGTGGAATCGGTTTTTTTCGAAAGCCACTGCTTGACGAGCTTGCTTGTATGCTTTGGTCCATGATCATGCTGAAATAAGTAGTTCTGCAGTTTCTCCTCTAATAAGACAGCAAGTAATGTTATCAGATATGTTTAAACATTGCATCATTCATCTTGCCGCGAATTTCAATCAACGCACCAATTCATTTCCCAGAAAATTCTACAGCATAATATGTTTTTCGCCATGCTTAATTATAGTAATAATATATATCGAATCTTACTTTTTGTTTTTAGATAGTTTGATGTATTGCCTGCCATCATTTCCAAGAAAGGTTCGATTCCTTGAAAAGCCATACTTTAATCCAGTTTTCACTTGGCCATTCTGTACGTTTTTTTTGGTAACTGCCAGTCGAGATCTCTGATTTCTTTCATTTATAAAACGTCTTTTAACCCCGGCTTTTCTATAAAATCCAAAGTCAGATAAGCATCTTGACATGGTACACCGACCTAGGGTAACACCCCCAGTAATTGGCATGCACCAGTGATTGGCACATTTTACAAACATGTCCTAAAATAAGATTTATATCCAGTCTTTTAAAAATTCAAGACCATATATCTGTTATATGCTCATTTACGTTAAAGATTATAACTTTGGTTTATTTTACAAGATGACAATAGAGCATAGGAAAGAGAAACAATTATGACATGTATCAAATTAGCCATTTTTGTTGCAAATTCGTCTTCTTTCGTTTAAGGAAGGCATGCTTTTCAATTCATTATTATCTGATTTATAATATATTTTAAATTTTAATTGAGAACAGTTTTGTTTAGTCAAAAAGGGTTACTTTAATTGTGTAAAAGTATTTTCGACACAAATATTCAGATATCTGAATTAATGGTAGATGACAATTAATGGTGCTTCAATTTTGCTAGTTCCAAGTAATTGGCACCTATTCCAATTACAAGGAATTCGCAAGGAATTTGAGATTAAACCATTTATTTTCGAAGTACTTTTAAAATTATAGACTAATTTTGTTTAGCATTCGTTTTTATTTGAAAATATAAATTTTATAAGTAATTAGAATCCATCAAAGCTTCATATGACAATTACTGGGGACAGCATGACAATTATTGGGTATTAATGTAAGTATATTGTATTGTTTTAAAGTGTTCACATTTCAGACTAATATGCTGATTTCTTACTCTCAATACTCTTCGATATGGCATCTTCATCTACAGTAAATTCATTTAAAGCGATTAAACCCAATGCAAAATGTAAAGTTTTTTTTTTAAATATAAACATATGCCAATTACTGGATCACAAGGTGTCATACATTGGTGCTCTAAGTGCCAATTACTGGTGATTTCAGCAACTTTTTATAAATATATTTTTATAAAAATACTTTTTCAATTTTTTTTGCTTTTAGTGGGCAAAATAGATGCACATATATACATTCTTTGATTTAAAAATATTTCCAAGTAAATAGCTTATTTCTTTGTAATGAAAATTTAAGTAAGTTTAACGACAAATTTGACAAAAACGACAAATGTGCCAATTACTGGGGGTGTTACCCTATATATTTCTGCAATATTTTAACACCGTAAATCTGGGAGAATTGCAACGAATTTTTTATATGGGTCATCAGCTGATTTTCCCCTGGTAATTCTGCCCACACTAATACCGATTTCGGAGTTCACCCTGACCATGGAAATTCTGAAGGTCATTGCCATCTTTTAATACCGTTCACAGTTAATTTTCAGATAGATAACTTTGCCGCAATCTTACGAGAGGATTACCCGTTTAGCGACTATGAAATCCCTCGTTTAAAAACAATAATTGTTGAAATTATATTTTTTAAATTTCAATTACCTTATCTACTTTCATTATATAAAAAAATAGAAAAAAAAAACCAAAAAACACTTTACCAATAGCAAAAACTAAGGAATGATGAGTTTGAACTCACAAATTTCGAATTCTTCGCATTTGCGTCAAGATCTTCTATATCTAATCAAAATGATCCCGTGGTCGGGGATTAATTGTTTATACATAACTTTTAAAGAAATAGCACCTTTTCTCTCCTGAAATTTTCTGCAAAAAATATGTATATATATATATATAAATAAAAATAAGATCTAACTGGCCGAAAACCTTTGGCCGCCACTGTATATTATTTAAAAAAAGATTTTATTTACAATCGTCTGGTACCAGTCACATTATCGTACAATAATTTGTTGCAGAGTTAGTGGGGTATGTTTTCTGGGTCTTTTTACCACGACAGTACATATTTTAGACTTAGAAACATGTGTCATTTTTACAGTGTAGTAGAACTGATTTCTTTTTACACCGATTTTTAAAAAAAAGATATTGTTCAAATCTTAAATTGTGTGTTTCGAATACAAGTCGCAATGTTGCAAAACCAATGTAATCCATCACACGTTTTTTTTTTTTTTTTTTTTTTTTTTTTTTTTTTTTTTTTTTTTTGCTCCAGCTGGGGCCGAGAGGTTTTGACCTCTCAATTGGTAGACGTCAGGTGCTGTATTTGAATCCAATCGCGGCCGTCGGTGTAACCGTTCAGAGTTTTCGTGGTTTTCTTCGAACCTTGCGTAAATACGGGTTAGGTTCCTTTAGAATGACCTCCACGATTGGCCCTCCTTCCCCTGGATCTATATCCCTAGAGTAGATAATCGGCCAACACAAAATAAACTAATCCATTATACGTTTTTCCAAATAGATTTTCAATTAGCCTTTAAAGACATGAGTGGCACATTGAGAGCGCCATTCAAAGCAAACTGGTTGAAAATATTTAAAAAAAATACCGTAAATCTCGGCGTAAAACACTAAAAAACACTTTATTTTCCGTGTGCGTGTTACATACCGGAAATTAAATGGTTAATGTTAAATCATAAGACGTAAACATTCCAAAATTTGAGAGGAATATTCAAATGCACTAACGAAACACGTTGAATTGTGATAGTGTTGTAAACAGAAATAATTTTTGACAATAAAGTCAAAGCCAGATAAGTGTAGCAAGGGTTATTTTGTTTCGAAATTGTCGAAGAATTAGGGCATAGGGCTCCGAAAATTATAAAATTTAGGTCATCAATCCAAAAATTCAGGCACAAAATAAATCGCCGTTTTCGGCAAATGGCTGAAAAAAAAAAAGAAAAGTCAATTTTTCGCAGTAAAAAAAAAATTCTCATTTCGTTAAAGGATCAAAAAAAAATCATGAATTTTGTCAAATAGCAGCGGATAAAATGCGAATCTTAACAAAAGACTACGGAAAAAACATGAATTTTGTCAAAGGGCCGCGGATAAAATGCGAATTTTGTCAAAGGATCGTGGCGAAAACGAAAATTATAAGTAATAAATATAAACAAAGATAAATTTACAATCAATATAAACAAAGAAAGTTGCAATATATATTTCCTAACAAACTTAATCTTCTTTACTAGATAACGTGAAAAGGTCAATGTACTTGCTCTCATTTATATTTTTTTAGAATATCATCTTCTGAAACACTGTCTCTTTCATGTGTTTTATTTTTCGGAGAATGTTAGTATTTTTAAGTTTATTTTCGTGGAGAAAACTTCATGAATGCTTTACAGGAGTAAAATCTTTAAATAAAGAATTATACACTGAAATTGATGATGAGCGTTATACGCAAGGATATACGGTGCATGATTAATATATTTGTGGCTTCCGCTAATAACCAGGTAAGGCACATTTTTGAAAAAATTGAGATAATTTGAGAAAATGTAGCTTTAAAAGAGTACTTTCATCTACCATAGAACTGAAAAATAAAAATCGAATATTTTCCGTCATAGGGTGACAATAAATTTTCATTTAAAAATCGAAAAAATAGTAATAATCGGATAAGTGCATAAAATAATGGTAATAACCAGATAAGATTTCTATTTATTTCTTTAAAACGTCTATAATTATAAATTAATAACATAAATTTCTCTATAACATATAAATTTCTCTAAATTAAATTAACGTCAATAAACTATAAAAATTACATATCTGTTACATTTATTAAAAATAAATGTAAAACGGTAATAACCAGATAAAAGTTATATTTATAATTACTTCTAAATTAATAAAAAACATTTTATGTAACTATTTTAGCAAAAGAAAAAATTCTTTTATCCTAATTGAATGTAGTGAAAATCATTAAGTTCTAATATATTTTATAAAAGTAATGATAAAAAGATATTTTTGTAAACTTTAAACGTTAATTACTCAAAATATTAAAAATGTGCCTTACCTGGCTATTACCAGAAGCGACAAATATATCATGACATCAGCCGATCAGGCGAAGCGTATTGAATGACTCGAGCATATCTTATGCTCCTTAATCCTGAGACAAATTTTACGTGCCACGAAAAAAAAACCAGTTTAAAATTATTATAAAACATCTCCAAAGATGCATAATTCTATATATCGATGCTTCTAACATGCACACATCTATTTAAAAAGTCTAGATGTAAATTTAAAATTGTAGAATCATTTGGATTAATTTAAAGGTTGTTTTTTAATGTCGCTTCTAGGCAACATTACGACTGACGAGGCTATACTTGTTACTCTTATGTACTTACACTTTCCGCAACATAGTACCTAGTATACTTTAATGATGAAAATGCAGTTTTAAATACAACCCGTCCTAAGATATAATCATCCTTTATTTTGTTTAGAAAAGAAATAAAACACTTAATATATTTATCTCAATAACAAATCCTAAAAGTGATTAGTTTAATGATCAATAATAAAGTTGCACATGTTTAGAAATACTTATATTACTTCCAATTGAAAAGGACTTGATTAAATAAAGTGAAATACATTTCCGAATTCTTTCTTTAATTACAATAAACAATATTGACAAATTGTGAAACAACGTATATTATATGAATGGAAATACGCTATCTTTAAATGATGTGATAATTGGTATGCGGACAAAAAAAAGCAATCCTCATTATACATAAAATTATGTAAATATTTCACACAAAAGCCTCCATTATACAGCAAACTTGTAACTATGTTTCTTAATTGAGATAATTTTAATGCTTTATTTTATAAATGAATAGTTTTGACTAAAGTGTTTCCACTTCATATTTAATTTACATTTCCATAAAAGATTGTATTGTTATTGAATATTTTGATGTTTATAACTATTAAATCAACAGAAAAATATTAAATACAAGTAAAAAGACTTAAATTGCGTCTACAGTGTTAAAACTAACGGTGACACATTGCACTTTTTAGGGGTGAAAGGCTTGTCTTACTGGTGACACCCCTAGAAGAGCCAGAATGGCACCTTTAATTAGGGTGAAATCATGGCACCCTTAATCCAGACTGCCCAATAATAAAAAAATTAAAAATATATAAACCGACTTTTGGTCCTCGAAAGATTCGAACCCACAACGTCTGATTGCAAGCTCAGTGCTCTAACCGCTCGGCTATCGAGCTCACCTTCAAAGTGTTCCTCCAATGTTCAAATGTCCTGAAATTCAAAGGTTGCATTATATAAAAAAGCTCGCCAAAAGTTAGCCATCCGAAGTTATAAACGAAATTGGCATAGCGCATAGTGGTGATAGTTATCGTAGGGATAAATTGCTGTAGTTAAAGGGGAAGGATACAAGTGACAGGGCATGCCCAAACGACTAAGGATTGAAAATCTTTCAACGGTATGCATTGCGCGGCACCGTAATTAGCGTCAATTTCCCAGTGAGAGATCAAACAGCACTCCAAACACATTTTCAAGCGTGAGGGTGTCAAATGGTAACTCCTTTTCACCCCTGGCGCCAATGAAACTGGTTTATCACCTTTTTTTTAACAGTGTATTATTACCTATACAATAGAATATATGTTCGAAACAACCTTTAAAATGTATAATAGAACTTGTTTTAATTGCTCCAAAGGTGAAGATTACAGTAAAAACATTTTAAAATATTAAAGATTACATGTTTCAACTTATATATTGAGTCATCATCAGAATATACAAAAACACAAATTCGATGCACATAAAAAAAGAAGCAGAATAAAAGAAAAACCAGTAGATGACTGTTTCTAGTTTTTAGTGCATTGTATTTTCTGATGTTGACTCAATAAATGAGTCGAAACATGGTAATTTTAGTATTTTTTAATGTTTTTATTGAAATCGACTTCTTTTAAGGAAGTAATTGTAGTTGTAATCTATATTTTAAAGGTTATTCGGAATATATACAGGATATATTTTTAGTATTTCGTCCATGTGATGAAACCCTATTCGTCTCTGTCCCCTGTCTGTCTGACTGTCACAGAGTCCAAATACAAAAACTATATAAGTCAGAGAATCACTCAACAAATCTTAAAATTTTAAAAAAGACTATTATTTTAATTAAAATATATCTTTTAACATCATCAGCTCATTTTTTTTCCAATTGTTGTACGCAAGTTTAAATAGTTATAAAAATTACTATTTATGTAACATAAATTAATGGATGAAGTAAATCACGTAAAAAACGCGCTTATTTGTTTTTATTTTATCATATTGCATCATATTTATCAATTATTGTGACACGTGATTTGAATTTTTTTTTTCACAGTCAATACAAACGACTCGCGACAGTTAGATGTAAATTTAAAAAACCACGCCCTCTATTGTAAAAATAATAAATTAAAAATAGACCATGATCAAAATCAATTATCAACTTGGTTCATCCTATTCAAGCTTTCACGAGGAGTTTATTTATAATCTCTAAACATAACTCATAAATATTAAAAGAAAAAATATCTTTGCAAACACTCCCCATTAGGGTGGAGCGAAAAAAATTTTTTTTGGAAAATCAAAAACGGGTAGGTGCCAAAAGTTGCCTTTATACTAGTACATCAACTGTGTGAAATTTTACCGCTGAAAAAAAATGGCTTGAGTCTGCGCTTTTGCTCCAAAAATCGAAATTTTGGGTAAAATTTGTCATTTTTTGACATTTTTTCAAAAAAGTTAAAAAATTCCTACAGAGCTCGTTAGTATTTAAAAGTGTTGCTTAGACCTTTATATTTATCTGCTTAACATATTTAAACTATAAAACAATATCTTTATTCCGTATAGCTGGAGCAAAACAGACAACTTTTGGTAAGAAAACGGCATTACCACTCTATTGGGACATACAATGAATTATTGTTTTTAATACAGCTCTTGTTTTCAAAACTACCTTGGACATGCGTCGTGGAGGTGGCTATATTTCCTATACCACCCGGCCCAACTATTCGATCATCTTAGTACAGTGTTTTATTTATACATTGATTTGTGATTTTCTTTAAAAATATTTGGCATGTTTTCGATGCTTCCACCTTGTTTATCTGTTCTTTGCATCCACATGCTGCTGTAACTATCTTCATGTATATTTTTACAGTTTATACAAAAAAAAATGACAAGCAGAGTAGTGCACGGGAATGTTATTAAAGCGATCTATTTGGCCATCTATTATATTTATCAAACTTACATTCAGTTGATGAATAGTGATTGGAAGTTCTGTTACCACAACATTTTTTCAGTCAATTGTATTTTTTTTACTTAATGATTTTCTTCAAAGATGATTTCAGATATTTCAACTATAAGTATGCCATCATTTATTCTACTTTTGCATTTTTTATATTTTGAGAGGCGAGCTGTTTCATGTGATGGTGATCGTCAGAGAGAATTGCAATGAAAATTTGTTCTCCATGTGTAAAGCAACCGCTGTTGTAAATAACTTTTTTTTTTTTGCATTAGTTTTATGCCGTTTTCTAAGTGTTTTCGTATCTAGGTAATTTCCTATTAACTTTTAGATCCCCTTTTTATGAGCGGACAACATTTGATGGTGAAATGTCCTGGGCATAAACTTATAATGCATAGTACTTTATGAGGGAATGTACGGATTCTAATCGACTATAAGTGCTCATTTAAAATTAGGAGAATTTTATTTGTCACTGTGCACCATTTTGCATGGGGTAAGCTTAGAATTGTGTATAATATTGAATCATTCGCTACTTAAACTCCAGTGAATTTTCTCTGCGTCAGTTATTTGAGAAGTCGATATAAAACGTTCTAAGCTACATGGATTAACCGGATCAATAAGGAAAATCTTTGTCTGCGTACTATTCACTTCCTATTGCAATTTTTTTTTTTTTTTTTTTTTTTTTTTTTAATAAAATAGAGAATAATTTTGAAAAATTATTTTCTCAAATTGAGAAAAAGATACTCAGAACAGACTAGAAATTTCTGTTGGAGATTGCAAAGCTAATTCATAAGGAAAGCTATTTCTCAGAAAGAATGGGGAATAGGAATTTAGAAAACATCTCACACAAAAGACAGCTCATAAAGTTAATAAAATTTTCCGCTTTATATAAGCACAGATTGTCAATCAGCGTTTATATGTTCACTCACAAAATGTATAATCCAAGTTTATACCGCGGGATGTTTTATACCAAATGTACTACACACCTAAATAATAGATCTAAAATCTTATTAGAAATTACTAGACTACGGAACAACACAGGAAACGACATAAAGCATACTAAAACTTTTTTAGAAATAGTGTTGTTTTTTAACAAGTAGTTTTTGTAAATTTTGTTTGCAATCCTCTGTGACAATCGTTATAGTATTTAACAGCTAGCTTCTCAGCATATATTCAATGTAACAGGTTCAATAAATGATGACATACTAGAAATTAAATTCATACAATCAATTTTTAGGCAAATCATTGCATATAAAATGTAATTGATTGAAAGAATGATGTGATAACAAAACTTCCAATCATAATCTAAATGCATGAAATTTTAATGAAGATAATAGACTGCTGAATAGGTTCAATTAAGAACATACCCAATACATTGCTCAGCTTCTCTTCTGTTATACATGGTATAAAAATATACGTGCAGCAGGTCACACCAGCATGATCCAAATCATCCAAAGTCAGTGAATATAAAGAAGAGATAAATTACTTTGATATATAGAAAACTTATACTCGTCTTCCGGAAAAAAATAACAATTCAATACATAAATAAAACACTGGGCCTAGATGATTGGATGGTTGGGACGGGTGGGATAATGCAACCACCTCTATGAGTTATATACACAGTAGTTTTGAAAGCAACTAGGTAAGAAATGCATTCAAAACAACATTTCGTTGTATGCTCCAATAGAGAGGTTAACGCTGATTTTTCACAAAAAGTTGTCAGATTTGCTCCAATTATACAGACTACAGATATTGTTTTATAGTTTAAATATGTTAAGCAGATAAATATAAAGATCTAAGCAACACTTTTAAATACTAACCAGCTATGTAGGAATTTTTTAATTTTTTTGAAAAAATGACAAATTTTACCCAAAATTTCGATTTTTGGAGCAAAAGCGCAGACTCAAGCCATTTTTTTTCAGCGGTAAAATTTCACACAGTTGATGTACTAGTATAAAGGCAACTTTTGGCACCTACCCGTTTTTGATTTTCAAAAAAAAAATTTTTTTCGCTCCACCCTACTCCCCATTGCTTAGATTCCCTTATAGTGGATTTACGACAACAATTTGACATGAAAAATAATTTGCTTTCATCAAACATAATTTACAATATTACTTACCCATCATACGTAGTATAGGGTAAGTCTTGCAATCGTTTTGAAAATCGAAATTTTTTTTTGACGGATTTACACGTTTTAGATAGTGGAGATTCCGAAAAACATATTTTTAGAAAACAATTTCTGCCGTCCGTCTGTCTGTCTGTCTGTCTGTCTGTAAACGCTCTATCTCCCGAACAAATTGAGATAGAGACTTGAAATTTTTTATGTAGTTAGTATGTAAGAATGGGACGAACCCTATTTAATATCAGCAACCTCGATTATCCGGAACTATTTTTTTCGGACTCTCGAAAAATTCGTTCTGATGAAAGGTATATAAAACTTTTCGAAACTTTTTGTTCTAAGTAATGGACGTAAAAGGCAATAAAATAACACACATTTTGCATATAGAATGAAGTCGATCGGATTATTAGTTGCCGAGATATTTGTAATCTTGTTTTCCACATTCTTCGATTTTTCATGACCCTGTATTTCCTTCAAATTTCAATTCAGAAGTATATTTTAATTGGAAATGAGACGCTTAATCCGACTCAATAGAATTATTATTTTTGGAGTTATAAGGATGTTTCTTTTACGCAGTTCGGTACTACTTGAGTAGTTTGGCGTTTTATATAATTTGTCGAAATTGGTACATCATCAGTTCTTATTATAGCATTACTATGTATATTAACAATATTTAAATTTTGTTTATGAATTACAATGCATTGTATAAATAAGTTTTCACATGTTTTATTTTCATATACATATCCATGATGGGTAAGTATTACGGTGGCCCCCAACGACTAGTTTTTTTTTTTTTTTTCAACTCGTTGTCGCGAGCCGTTTGTATTTGACTGTGAAACGATTTGTATTTGTATTTTTAATTTATTATGGATATGGTTCTTATAAGATGGAATCGAAACATGTCAGTAATATTTGTTTCTAATTTTTCATTGCACCTCTCTCAAGTAAAATAAAATTGTTTATTGAAATATTTATATATAAAAGGTGTATTTCTTAAAATCTTGCGATTTAAACTAGTCGTTGGGGGCCACCGTAATACTTACCCATCATGGATATGTATATGAAAATAAAACATGTGAAACTATTTATACAATGCATTGCAATTCATAAACAAAATTTAAATATTGTTAATATACATAGTAATGCTCTATTAAAGAACTGCTGATGTACCAATTTCGCAAATTATATAAAACGCCAAACTACTCAAGTAGTACCGAACTGCGTAAAAAAAACATCCTTATAACTCCAAAAATAATAATTCTATTAACTAACAATTAACTGCGTCGAATTAAGTGACTCATTTCCAATTAAAATATACTTCTGATTTGAAATTTGAATGAAATACAGGGTCATGAAAAATCGAAGAATGTGGAAAACAAGATTACAAATATCTCGGCAACTAATAATCCGATCGACTTCGTTCTATATGCAAAATGTGTGTTATTTTATTGCCTTTTACTTCCATTCCTTAGAACAAAAAAATTCGAAAATTTTTATATACCTTTCATCAGAACGAATTTTTCGAGAGTCCGAAAAAAATAGTTCCGGATAATCGAGGTTGCTGATATTAAATAGGGTTCGTCCCATTCTTACATTCTAACTACATACAAAATTTCAAGTCTCTATCTCAATTTGTTCGGGAGATAGAGCGTTTACAGACAGACAGACAGACAGACGGACAGACAGACAGACGGACGGCAAAATTTTTTTTCTAAAAATATGTTTTTCGGAATCTCCACTATCTAAAACGTGTAAATCCGTCAAATTTTTTTTTTCGATTTTCAAAACGATTGCAAGACTTACCCTATACTATGTATGATGGGTAAGTAAAATGTAAAAGATTTAATAACTTTTTACGTGAAAGTAAATCTCTATAACAATAGAACCACTGATCCAAATTATCTAAAATTTCACAAATATGCTGTCAAAGCAATGGTAATTTTTTACGCGTAAAATAAAAACTTCAAATCAAATCGACAGATACCGCTGAATATGCAGTAAAGTCAGGAAACTAGCTTGTGTACGACACACCCATATTAGCAATAAAAACGTGAATCATCGACTGTAATAAAATTTGTAAAGTTACTAGAAGTTTTCTTGGAAACTCGGATTCCTAGAACTTTTTTGTAAGGGCAACAAGAAAAATTCGGTACTTCTAGGTTATCCCGTCGACCAATTTCGCGAAATTATACAAATCGCCAAACTAATAGCCAAATTATGCAAGTTGACATAATTTTTATTTTCAATAACGAAAAAAAACAAATAATTCGAAGAATATTAATAAAAAAATTAATAAAAAGTCGAAATAAAAATCACTTAATGGCATTTTAAACACGTGAATCGCATTTAATGTCATTAAATATGACATTCACGATCATCCATTATTGGAATTTAATCTTATAGTTTGACAATAATTTTTTGGTCGACGGGATAACCTAGAAGTACCAAAAATTCATGTAACAGATACAGATTTGTACTGAGAACCCAAAAATATGTAAGGTTATTAAAAAAATTTTTTAGGAAGCTTGGGATGCCTAGAATGTACAGGGTGTTTATGAAGACCCGGACCCATTTTGATGTTTAATAACTCATAAAATGATGAAGAAATAAACAAAGTTATCGCATTTATTGATGAAATAATTCATATATTTTTCTTTTCAGATTTGAATATCTTTACTTTTGTAAATATCGTCTGCGCGTGTGGTTAATTTCAGATAATTTCATTTTCCAGTCTAATATCTGTACTTTTCTAAATATCGTCTAATTATTAATCGCATTAAACTCCCCTGAATACCGTGAGGCAGAAAGGGATTCCCCAAAATTTAATGTGTGGTGTGGACTAATGCACGACCGAGTCATTGTGCCTTTCTTCTTTACAGAAAAGACGATCTCTTCAGTCGTATACTTAGGCATGTTGGAAAACGTCGTATTTCCACAACTAGAAAAGCTTCAGCCACATGTCTTTTTGCAACAAGATGGTGCACCACCTCATTGGGGTACAGTCGTTCGTACTTCTTTGAATGACCATTTCCAGGAAGATGAATTGGACGAGGAGATCAAATTCCTTGGCCACTCAGATCATCTAATATAACGCCGCTGGACTTTTTCCTATGGGGATTTGTAAAGGACAATGTTTACAGCAGGAAAGTGTCGGACATTGATGACTTAAAAGCCAGAATTACAACTGCAATAGTCTCTATGGATGCCGACATGCTTGCCGCTACCTGGCGTGAAATTGACTGTCGACTTGATATTCTCCGTGCGACGAAGAGTACACGTGGAAGTTCATTGACAAGGGTCATGAAACTTTTTGAGTCTATCTAACCATTTATGTAATTAATTTTAATCTATCTTTATTATTTTATTAGTTATTAAACACCAAAATGGGTCTGGTGCTTTATAAACACCCTGTATTAAGTAATTACAACCCAGGTTACAGATAAAATTTTAGTAAGATAACTATAATTTTAGTAGATTCGTTTGTAAAGTTACAGGTTTAAGGTAGCTTTACAAAAATTTGTTTTGTAGATTTACATCTTTTCTTGTACAGTGTACAGATAAAATGTCAGTAAACATTCGACCACTTTATATTTATAGGGTTACAGTTTTTTTACTGTCTGCATACCTTGTTTTCATTATTCAATTGATATCCTCGCAATGACTGTGTTATTGGCGCTGAAAAGGATATACACCACAATGAAAATGCCTTGCGTTAGTTGCGCAATTCCGTACGAACGCTTTACTCTATATTTATACTTCGTTCTGTTTCTGCGAAGGTGTTTCCATTCCCTTTTCCAAATTATTGCATTCTGTATTAGTTCCATCCATTGTTTTCCAGAATGCAGTATTTGGCAAAAGGGACGACGAGCATCTTCGCATTCATACGGGACTACGCTACTAAAGCAAAAGGTTTTCAATAAGCTGCCCACCATCTTGGTGTCCCATCACATTTTTTTTCTTATTTTGTTACTTTTAAATATATTATTCTATTTATTTTATTTATTCTATTCAATTATCTCTAAATTGTCTTAACCTTTTACTACATTAACTTTTTGAAAGCTAAGAAAAATTATCATCATTAAATATTATTTACGTTAAAAATATGATTATTGCAACTTCTTTTTCATAGGTTTATTATAATTATTTATAATGGACATATACTTTTGTATTGATCACTGTGAAAAATTCTTCAATTATGTTTATTTTTTGGGCATGCCCTGAATAGACAGGGCTACCGGTTACCATTGTGTTCACATTCTATTCTTCCATTTGTTATCTAATATATTTTTGACGGCGTTCTGGAGATCATTCATTTAGTGCCTCTGGTCTCTCCTGGAGCTGACACCTTTTCATCTACTGGGATTCTCCCTTCCCCTTGGCAGTCCATGTTAGTCCATGGTTGGGGCTTTTAGCATAGTTGTTGCACCCTGATAGATGAGGCTTGTTGTGCTTCAGCCATTTGGCAGGCCTCCCCACCTAGCTGAAACTGAAACTGAGACTGTGAATGACTCACTGCGGGGATATCTACTGAATAATAAACATTATGTATGCGTACTTCACATTTTTATACTGATCGATTTAAATTTAGAGGGTTTTCTTTATGAAAATACTATAGGCACATTGGGCATTTTGGAGATGGGAAAACACCATTGAACTCGCGACACTGTTGCCGTAACCGACACATCTTTATATAAATATCTATATTTTTGAGAGCCTCTTCCATGGGGGGGATTGCACCCTCCCCTCAACATACACCTTAAAATTTCGCTCATATAATTCCCTACCATTTGTAACTTAAAAGCTTAGCTACATGGCACCCAAAGGGCTCTGAACCTTCCCTGCCGGTTACTCACCTAATTTTGCTCATTTCTTCACTTCATTTCAACCTTCAAAAGCTATAACTATCCTTCTCTGAGATCTACAGCGGGGAACAAAAATTCTACCATAGCTAACTTTCCTCTCCGTTCTTCTTGCTATTTCACTTATGCGGTTTTTTTCCAATAGGACCATTTTGGGAAGGGGGGGGGCTTTTTGATATTATATGTCCATTGAAAGCTTATGCTTTTTACATTACAATTCTAGCATAAACAATTTTCTTCCGTCATTCTGGGTCACGTTACTGACCCATAATGGGTTAAAATTTAAATTTCTCAAATTTGTTCAAGTTTTCACTTCTGTCGGCACTTCCGGAGTGCTACTATTTTTTATTTATTTATTTATTTTAGTTGCGTTAAAAAAATTGCCGTTGCTTTGGCAGTATATTGGTGGAATTTTTGATCATCCGAACCAGTGTTTCTTTTGTTATAGTGCTTTATTTTCACAACTTAAAAGAAAGAAAAAAAATCCGGTATTTTATGGTATAATCAAGAAAGAAAATTAAACCGAAAAAATATATTTATTTTTATTTATTTATTTTTCTTTATTTTTCTGTTGTCATTTAAAGCAATGTTTCTTAAGAACTCTTTCGTAAAATACACTATTTGAATTTAATAAGATTTATGTAATATATATTGATTTTAAAAGTAACATTATCACAGTTTAAATTTAAAGTTTTTCCATTCAAATAAAAATATTTCAATAATGTAATTGATTCACTGTAAATAATTTCTACTTAACCCTTTACCTATATTGAATTATAAATTCATGAAAATTTTATATTCTAAGTCGTAACTTGTTTAAACTACATTAGAATATTTAAATAATCATTGAATAAATTTTATAATAATTAAATTTGAATTTATATTGATTTTGTATAATACTTCTAACTTCCCTAGAATCATTTATTTTAATATTTTCTTATCACTTTTTAGAATTAGAAAATGTACAAAGGTGATTTTCTTACAACAAAAATATTAAAATATTTTCGGTTTAAGAAATCCCCCACCCACCCACCCCCAACACTAAGAAAGCTAAAAAGATGCAAAGGGAAAACAAAACATCCTTTTAAAAATACTTTTGTCTGTTTTAACCAATATATATATACATATATATTTTTTGAACACGATAAAATAATGTATCTAAAAGTCATTCAAAACTATATTACAAATAAACGATGCGTTAAATGACATTGATAACATTTTATTTTAATAGTATTTATAAGTACTGTCAATAGATCAAGGTAGTAAATAAATAAAATTTTAATTTAATTTTAGTTAATTTTCAAATTTAGACAATCCTAAGTCAAATTTTAGAAAAGATATGCGTTTATGCTAAACCATCTATAACAAAATATTTTCAATATATTTCACTTTTTTTTCAGCAATACATTAAAATTATTATTATTTTAAAGTCAATCGGTGACTGAAAGATAATAATAATTTCAATGAACTTTGAAGTATTAGGATATCTTTAGACCAAGAGAGACAAAAGATTAAATCTTCTACGTCATTTGAGTTAATGGCAATGCTTTTTCTCAAAATATAGACATCAACAGTGGTGTGAGTTTGTCAGATCAATGGAAATAATCCGTCAAGATTCCTTCACGGCTGAATGGATCAAATTTTTGTCAAGCTGAAGTAAAGTTACCATTGTTAGGCGCAAAGTTACACGGATTGACTTTACCGGTGTTTCTATTTAGCATAGCGTCAGCAATCTCGCTGTTTTTCTCTCTGTGTGCACTTTCGTCGATGAATACAAGCAATAGTCTGTATTATTTTTTGCACTTAATGTATTTTCAGATTTTATGCGTTTGACCATATGGCTTTCTTCCATATTTTAAAATTTAAAACTTAAAAGAAAGGAAAAATATGGTTTTACTGCCGGATTTTTGAAATTGTCGGATTTCTGAATGCCGGATTTTTAAATATGCCGTATTTTTGAAATTGTCGGATTTCTGAATGCTAGATTTTTAAACATGCCGGATTTCTGAATGACAGATTTTTGAAATTGCTGTATTTTTGGACAACGGGTTTTTGAAATTGCCAGAATTTTGAAGTCACACTGTAAATATGATATAAATATTTATTGTAAAAATATTGCTTCTTTTTGTAAACATTTATTAATCTTATTATTACTTAATATATATTATTCGTGTACCAAACCGATTTCTCGTGTTAGGAAGTAAAAGATTTGAAGTATCTCTTAAATATACGGACATTTATCAAATTTTATAAAAATAATAATAACTTTTTATATATACTTTTTAATAAAAATAGTTCTTAAATTTATATATGTGTCGTTAATGATTTTATTTTGCTTCAAAACTTACTAGTAGATAAACAGAATCTTTTGAGATAATTTTATGTGAATATTTTCAAATTTTTTCAAAAAATGCGTTTTCTTGTAAACGTACATGATGAAAAACGCAGTTTTCCTGAAAACTCAAAAAAGACTTTTAACATAGCACAAAAACTTACGTGTAAAAGTTTATTCTTTGAGTCCTAGCTATGCTTCTACTTATCGCTAAAGCAAAATAGGGCCCTGGAATATCTAAATTTTAATTTAAAACGTTCGCTGCCAAAGCTGAGATAAAGCATTTGTTCGCAGATGCCAAAGTCATATTTCCAATATTATGATTTAAAATTAAAGAGCATTAAAGTTCCGATATAATGCTTTAATTTATTGTTTTAAAATTATCATACATGAATTTGTTTTTTAATATAATATTATATAAATAATGTTTATTCATAGTATTATCCAAGACTTATCGTGAAAAAAAGTTTTTCTGTTGTAAACATTTAGTTATAGTATCTAGGTTTTTACAAATAAATGTTCCATTTTAGTACTCTAAATGTATTATTTAGTCCCTTTCTGTATGCCAGACACCTAAACAATGCATGTGTTTTCTACGGCAATACTCGTATTCGGTGATTTAGATAAGGATATCACTAACGAGTTACCTGGAATCTGGCGAGGAAATTCAGTTTACCAACTACGAGTATTAACGTAGTTGGCAGCGATCGTGTTAAAAAAAATAATGACAAAAACAACAATTTTCGCAAAGATGACGATTTGAGTATAGGCACATACTTTGAAGCAATTGCAAAAAGGCTGTAAGAATACAGTACAAGATTTAAAAAAAATTGCTTCGCGCGATCTCAATCTTTTGCTTTGTAAATAGAAATAAGAAAAACGCGGACTAATGCAGTTTCTAAAATACAGAGCATACACGGAGAGAAAAAATGTATCGTTCGTGCATCTAAAATCTAAGATGCGACTCTAGAAATAATAGTTCCATGTCCTCCTTATAAATACTAATTCCCTCCGCTAGAGAGTTATGAGTTCTCCATATAACGAATATTAAAATCAATTGTCCTTTCTTTTGCGAAAAGGGAAAAGCCGAGATATTTTTAGATTAGTCCGCTTATTATTATCCTATTGTATGTTTTCTATCTTTACAAGAAGAAAGTATTGGATTCGTAAAAATTTTCGAAATCCAGTTTTCAACGGATTTACACGTTTCAGGGAGCAGAGATTCAAGAAAAACATGTTTTTACAAAATGTCTGCCTGGAAGTGTGTTTGTCTGTATGTGACATAAATTTGTGGACGCTCTATCTCAAGAACTAATGCATTGAATTTCCAAAAACTCTGGATTCTTTTAGACATTAATATCAACTGGATCTGATTAGCATTTGGGGTATATTGCCCAATAGGTGGCGTTGCTAAGTTGCCTTTTCACAATTTTTACAATAGTTAAATCTGATGAACTAATTAACGGATTTTTATAAAACTTTATATTCCTTTAATCTTTGAAATACTATGGCAATGGTTACTTTTTCGGGTAAATCTCACATATGATGGCGCTGATATGTGGCATTATTCATCGTTATCGCAATAGCTCTGTCTCAGGAAGTAACGCACGAATATTCATCATACTGCAGATTCATTTAGTGCCTAGTATAAATGAGTTTTCTTTAGTTTTTGGAATAAATCACTCAACAGATAGTGCTGCTCTATGGCATTTTCTTGATTATCGCAAGAGTTCTATCTCAAAATCTAATGCACATATTTTCATTAAACCACAGTCTATGATATAAATGAGTATTGTTTAGTTTTTTGAGTAAATCGCTTAAAAAGTGGCGCTGCCACGCGGCCTAATTCATCATTAATAGCTCTATCTCAGGAACTAAAAACAAACTTCAAATTCAGTTAGTCCGAGAGATAAATTAAAATTCTTTAGTTTTAAAGTAAATTGCTGACAGATGGTGCTTCTATCTAGTTTTTTTACGATTTCAGCGATAATTCCATCTCAAATACAAATCCATGGATTTTCATGAATTTCCATATTTAGTTACGAATTGAGATAAGTGTTGCAGATTAGATTTTGGTGTAAATAACCTAACCGATTACGCCTGCCAGGTTTAATTTTTCTGAAAGTATTGGCATGCATGACATAGAAAAAAAATTGGGATTGCAAGATACAACTAGTTTTTCATAATTTTATATATTTATTTATTGAGTAACATTAAATGTTAGAAAACACAAATGTATATTTATTTTGATTATTAGAGTTTAAAAAAAACACGTTTGTGTTAAAGAAAAACTATGAGCCGTTTAATCGTGGAATAAACATGCTTAAAAAACTCAAATTAACTTCTTAGCTAATTTATTTAAAAAGTGTACTTAGTTAAGCATAAGTGATATTCTTGTGCCAAGAACATTATCATTTAAGTGCATCATCTTGTATCTAATGATGTCTCTCTGAGATTTCTTTTTTTTTAAATTTTTAAAACATACTTTAAATTATCTGTCTGTTATGACCTATTCCATAAATGTTGCTATAAACTTATGTACCATGAAGAGTAACTGCTTTCTAAAATAACTGATTATAATTAAGTTTGTTGGATGGAAATGGGTCTCATAATTGTTCTCTTAAAAGCATCATTATGTGTTTACATAATATGACATATTTTTCATTGTCCATATTAAATGCCTTATAACATGCCAAGAAAATTTTTAAAACGAACATTAGAAACATTTGTTATGGCAAAAGTAAAAGAGAGATTTTGTTGACCCCTTATAAACATTTTTTTTTAATCTAATAAAAGAGAACTCTTTTCGACAATTTTAAAAAGTAAGTAATTTGAAAAACAATATCTAAATTTAATTCAATTCAATTGAGTAAAATGCATATAAACGCAGATCATTCGAATTTGATTTATTAATATTTCCAAAAGGGATATATGGTACTATTCAATACAGGGCCTTGGCGAGATAGACATAATCTGTTAATCGATAAAAGGAAAGTTTCATGCATATTTTTGGCAACCTATTCTCTGCCTCAAATGCACAAGCATTTTTTTTTAAATATTTATATAATTTATTTTTGAAAAAGCCAGCCGTTTTTTTTATTTTAATAAACGGAAATAAATTATTCATAAGAAAAATAATAACAATGTTAACTATATTATAAAGACTTATACTCGTTGAATACGCTAGATCAGCGGTTCCCAATCTACGGGTCGCGACCCACTGATGGGCCGCAGCATTGTTTTGGTGGGTCGCGGAAAAATCGAGGTTTGTTATCAAAATATATCTTTTATTTCATCTGTTTAAAAAGATATGACAATTACAATGGGATACATCTTATTGACTATAAAATTATGTTTTCATAATAATGAAACGCATTTTTAACTATGTTTGTAGTTTGTGCATTGTTTTAATTACTATTCACTTACACATATTAAGATTACCAATTCTTGTTTTTGTTGATGATGTATCTTCTGTACAAAAATTTGCTTAAGCCGAGCGTATAGAGATCGTACAATAATTACTATACTGATATGCAACATTTTCTTGGATGGGTCGCAATTTATTTTTTAATTGAAAGGTGGGGCCCAATTTTTTTTCAATGATATGTGCGTCGCGTACCAAGAAAGTTTGGGAACCGCTGCGCTAGATCAGCTATTTAAATTTTTATAATGCGTGAGAAAGCATTTTCATAAATTTTATAGTTTAGAAGGTATATTTTATTTTACCATTTAGTTAGACATCATATTTTATAAACATGAAAAATTATGTGATCCATATTCGTTTTTGAACAGCGATATGCAGCATGCTTTGTCATTTTATTTTGAACTAGTCTGACTTAGGAATATTACATGGATTTGGAAAAAAGTATATAATGTCAGCAAGTTCCATATATTTTTCTTGATAATTTTAAACGATACGATCTGCAATATTTAGGACAAGGTTCTGCCTTGAAGGTAATGCATTCAAAGTTTTGAAAGAACAATATCCATTCATATTTTTTATTGTATTGTAAAGTGCATACAATAAGTTAAAAAGAAAAATCCGAGGAATTCCAGAAACAGATGCGACATATTAGATTATTTTTAACGCCAATATTCAATCGGTAAATTAATAATAACAGATGTAATTTTCCTACCAGAGTATCAGACCAGATAAAAAGTGTTCGTTGAGGTTAATTGGGTGAAATAGTCCTCCAGTGTTCGTGTCCGGGATGGCTCAGTTGGTAGAGCACTGTCGGCTTCAGCCAATACATCCCTGATTCGAATCCTGGCCCGGACTTTTTTCACCCAAAAATGAAAAATGGAAAAATTACACCTGTTAGATGCGACATGCTTATAACAAAACCATATCAATCTAAACATTATAAACTAAAATGTCATGATGATTTTTTTTTTCATTTTCTACTATTTTACAAAAAATATGAGCATTCTTCAATACATAGTTATATTTGATGAAAAATGGAATATGTACACAATTTGTCCTTATTCAAAGAAGTTATAAGAGGATTAACCTACTTTTCTGAAATAAATAGACGCACAGAGTACTAGCATAGGCATTATGCATTAATACATTATACAAAGTTCCTACAATGCTGTAAAAAATTTAATTTTACAGATGTAAGATTATAGAAATATGTATGCTTACTAAATTTTATCGGTACATTTTACAAAAATACAACGTAAATTAATAAAATTAGTTTTTCAAAAGCAACATAAATCTATATTTTTACAAATGAAATCTATTAAAATTACAGTGAAGAAACTAAGATTTTATCGGACTAAGATTATACTATATTTTTTAAAATTGTTCAAAGAATTTACATTTTAAATAAATAATTACGTTCAATAACATTAAATAAAATATATATTTACATAATATATGCTCGATATATGATTTATGTGCCAAATACTGTTTAGGTAATAATCCGAATAGTTAATTTTGTGTTTCTGTTTATGACAAATAAAAATAAATCCAATAGAATTTCCCATGCTTCCACATGTTGAGCGCGTTTCACGTTGAATTATTTTCTCTTCAAATACACTATATGGCCAAAGATGACCGACCACATGCGATTTCAGACATTTTGTTAAATATCTTGAAAAATACTTGCGGAATTATCCTGAAACTCTAAGATTGTAAATATAATAGTATAGGTCTTACATTTCCGTAAAGATTTTTTTCCCGAAACTCTGTAAGGCACCGTCAACAAATTGAAAAATAACGAATAACTTTTGGATAACCTTGTCTAAACTAATGTAGCAAAAGCTCTATAACTGTAGATTATAATTAAGTGACTTATTCTAATATACTGTGTTCATTTTTACGGGGATAGCATATATACTTGTAGAGAAATTAAGGTTTTTATAAAAACAATCCTAAAATTTTCCAAGTTTCTTTGCTTATAATTTGCAGAGTTCTTAATATTAAGTAATGTTATTTTCTGAAAATATGACGAACAACATTGCACACAATACTGTCATCAAAATTATAAAATAATAAAAATTGCATGAAAAATGAGCAGGTTTACTAAATAATTTTTCATTGCGCATGCGTCAATGATATCAAAAGTTCATTTGCATATTGTGTTAACTAATTGTATACAGCAACTACTGTTAATATTTCAAATAGATAGCTTGAAAATTCTGAAAATGATCGTCTATAGAATCAGTTCAAAATCCGTTATTCCCAAAGTGAGGCAAAAAGATGAGGGGTTGTATCCATATATCCATTGATTAATGGCAATATACAATAGACAATATGGTAATAAATGGATAAATCCCCTGATTTTTTTGCTTCATTTTCGGAATAACGGATTTTGAGTTCATTATATAGAGGATCACTTTCAGAATTTTCAAGCTATGTTTTTGAAACTATTACAGAGGTTTCTCTATACATTTATCAAACACAATATGCAAATGAAACTTTTTTTTATCGTTGATGCGTGCGCAATTATGTATGAAAAATATTCATTTTTCATACAAATTTTATAGTTTTTTAATTTTGATAACAGGATATTGTGTATAATGTTTGTCATATTTTCAGAAAATAACATTATCTTATATTAAGAACTCTGCAAATTATAAGCAAAATACTTGAAAAAATTTAGGACTAATTTTATAAAAATCTTAATTTCCCTACGAGTAAACATAAAAAAAACACAGTATATTACAATAAGTCACTTAATCATAAACCACAGTTATAGCGTTTTTGCTACATTAGTTTTTACAGAGTTATTCAAAAGATAATTGTTTTTTTGTAACTTGTTGACGGTCCACTACAGAATTTCAGAAAAAAATCTTCATGGAAATGTATTAGCTATACTATTATATTTACACACTTCGAGTTTAAGGATGATTCCTCAAGTATTTTTCTAGATATTTAACAAAATGTCTAAAATCGCAAGTACACGGTCATCTTTGGCCATATAGTGTTTTTCGATGACAAACTTATGAGAGGTTTATCAGTTATCAATTCTTACGCAAACTATTGTAAATTACAATAAATATGTAAACTTCTTTTTAGAGCAGCGTGCTTTTTATGTCTATTTTAAAAATAAAGTACAATTTACTTTTACAAAGTTTCGAAACTATATTTTCCTTATAAAATTTATATAACCTATAGTAACTGACAGTCCACTTTATGTCGTGATTCCTGGGCATTGTTGTTTATTTTTCTCCACGCGTTTCTAAAAAGGGATATAAAAGAACTGCAGAGTATTATAATGGCAGATTATCCTCGTATATCGTTCAGAAACCTGGTAAAATATAATCATCTGTGAATTAGTATAATACAGAACGATAGCTCTGTATCGTAGATCTCAAAAGGAAGGTCTTCATACGAGCATGCTCAGAAAATTCAGAAAAATACAGAATGTTCATCTCGTGTGGATATATATGTCTACAAAAAATTTCGGCGGAATTTCTTTTAAATGTTCGTAAAAAAATAATGAATATTTCATTTATTTGGCGTTTTATCACTAAAATAAAATTTCAAAATTTACTTTTTTATGTCAAATACTTTTTTAAATAAGAATGCTTCATGTTATTTATTTATTTTTTTAAATATTTAAATAACTTTAGTTTTGTCAGTTTTAGTTTGTTTTAGTAAATATGTACAGTTCGAAGGTCCTGTCAAAAAATATCCAATATTATATTGGATATTATATCCAATAAAATTATGGAACTGGCACCCATAATAAAATTTTATATAGCGCTATACCTTTTTAGGTGCGTTCGTAATTATGTAAATACGTAGCACCTATTGTTGTCGCTCAGTCCGTCCGTCTGTCTGTCTGTCCGTCTGTCTGTCTGTCTGTCTGTCTGTCCGTCCGCATATAACAACGCAAAAACTACCCAACCGAATCTTTTGAAATTTAAAATATATAATTATAACATAATGTTGTCGAGTCATTTCAAATTTTATGAAAATCGGATTGATAGATCAATTACAGGGCCAATCAAAAGGATTCCATTACATTACGGTCAATGGGGAAAAAAGTTTCAAATGCAGTTTAATCGTTTGACATTTAAAACATATAATTATTGTGTAATTTTGTCAAGTCATTTCAAATGTTATGAAAATCGGATGCATAGATCAATTACGGGGACAATCAAAAGAATTCCGTTACATTACGGTCAATGGGGAAAAAAGTTTTAAATGCATTTTAATAGTTTGAAATTTAAAACATATAATTATTGCATAATTTTGTCGAGTCATTTCAAATGTTATGAAAGTCGGATGCATAGATCATTTACAGGAACAATCAAAAGTATTCCACTACATTACGGTCAATGGGAAAAAAAGTTTCAAATGCATTTTAATGATGTTACACTCATTCGAACATAATAGAATTGTCATGAATCTATGAAATATATTCTAAAATATGCATTCTGTACTATCTGTGATGCAAAGAATTTTTATTATTAAATTACAGAGCCACACAAAAGTATTCCACTACATAATGCTATTCGGGGAAACATTGTTTGGGGCGTGTTTTAATTATATTCAACTATTTCACATTTTATGAATAAGATATACGTTGCTGAGATGTAATAAAAATTACTTCCGGCATATTTACAGAAACACAAAGATTGCGACTACTATACTGTATCCGAAGTACGCTGTACTCTATCAGCAAGATCTGAATATTTTTAAAACTCCGTTATCGTACGAATGCACCTTATTTGCTACGTTCACGTGCTATTTCCAACTTGTTTTAATTTAACGTCATAGAAATCTCTCTTAATTCATTCATTTCTTTCGAGTTACCAGCAACTGGAATTGTTGTTGTATGTTTTTGCAGAAATGCGTAAAGCGTGTGGTGTGGTGTATTTTTGTCGTCCGATTATCTGCGCTAGGGATATAGGACCAGAGGGGGGGGGTGCCCTTCGTGGGGGTCTTTCTAAGGGAACCTAACCCGTATTTACGCAAGGTTCGAAGAAAACCACGAAAACGCCGAACGGTTAGGCCGACAGCCGCGATTGGGTTCGAACCCAGCACCTGCCGTCTACCAGTTGAGAGGTCTGTACCTCTCGGCCACGAAATGCATGAAGCAAAATATAAAACAAAATTGATTTTAATAATACGAAAGTATTGTGATTCCATCGCAAATAAAGTATAAATGACATGGCAACTAAGAATCACTACCTATCATCGTATATCATTGGCATAATAATAAATGATGGAATTTAATTCAATGAAGAAAATTTTCATTTATATCTACGAAACGACTCGATGAGATTCTGAAATAATTATGTACGTTAATTTAATCAAACCGTTCAGTTGTGTGGTAATTGCTTTCTTATATGGAGAGATAGACGTAACAACCAGAAGACGATTATTGATGCAGATATTTGTTTAATTACGCATGCATCTAAGCAGCCACTATTTCCGAATAATAACTCATGGAACGATCAATAACAATAGCAATACTTCTTTTGGAAGCCGTCCAAATGTAAACAGGACATTTTTAACGACACCAATAAAGTCTGTTGTGAAAGAAGTAGGCCTTTGTCATTATTAATATACAAATATATATTTTTTCACATTTAATTTTACTAATATTTCAAGCGACTTCGAATAAACGTCTTTTTTAAAAATTCCCGTTTCCTACGGCTCATATTTCAACTTACATAAAAATAACACTCTGAAATATTTTTGACGTTCATCAATTTAGAAATTTTCTTCTTTCAGAATTCAATAACGAATTTTATATGTACATCAGCGAATGCAGAAAAAGAAATGCATTTTTTTCGCTGAAGTGAGATATGCCACATCCCGTCGGATTCCTTTAAATGTATATTTTTTCTCTCAGGATTGGATGAAATATCGATAAATCAACATTGTCTGATGTAACTGACACAATATTTTATGATGATTTTATTCGAGATGGTAAAAAATGAAAATAGATTTATAGAGTGGAATAATAAAACAAATAAATAAATGTTTTCATTTTACATTTTATGGGGAAAACATTTTCACACGTACACTAATAAATACGTAGAAAATTTAATTGTAAAACGTTTTACAATTAAAAGTAAAAAGCCAAACAATATTGGACCAATATTGACTTTATCTTGGAGCAATACTTGCACATTGGCGCAATATTGGAATGAAATATTTCTCCAATATTGGGGTGTTTACATTTTGCCCTTATTTAGCTAATATTTGCAGCCAATATTATGCCTATATTGGGGTTTCATTGGAAATATTGCCAATAAAACGCCAATACTGGTTAAATATTGGAATTTCATTTGAAATATTTCCAATGTAACGCCAACATTTGTACAATATTGACGTTTTATTGGTAATATTTCCAATGAAACCAAAATATTGGCATATTATTGGCTGCAAATATTGGTTAAATAAGGGCAAAATTTAAACATCCCAATATTGAAGAAATATTGACATTTTATTGGCAATATTTCCAATTAATGAAATATTGGCCCCACGTTGGACCAATATTGGTTTGCTACTAAGCAATAATGCAAATTATGTCATTCGAATGGTATATTATAAAAATGCATTTTAAATGAAAAATCTTTCGTACTAGGGATATCGTACATGTTTTGTTAAATTTTGTGAGAAATACGAACAATTACAGCTTCTTTTACGTTGAAAACTTTTTGAAAAAAATTTTAGATCTACGCCGATCATGCCCCCTATATTCTACAAAATAAATGTGTAAATTAGTCACTTTTGCAAACTTATAAATTTATAAAATTACACTTTTGTCCCGAAATTTACACATTTGTGTTTAAAATTTACATGTATTTATGCATATTTATTGGCTTAACAAAAAAGTGTAATTTATTATCCATTCAAAACCCTAATAAGTGTGTAATTGGGAAAAATGTAACGGATTAACTGAATTCGTGTATAAATATAACAAACAATTTTGGATATTGCATAAATATCTGGGGTTTTGCATACTGCACCGAAATACATGGAAGAAAATATGTAAAGAAATTTTACACGGTAGCATGTATCTAACAACAGAATATTGCACAGGAATGTGCGTACATATGTAAACGCAATAAATAACGGTATTTCTAATAATGGCATACATAATATTTGTTGAGTGGTCAAGTTAATGATATAGAAAGTGGAAAATCGTGACTTCAATTCGTTTTATTATGTATCGTTTGTTTATAGTATACTGAATTAAACAGTGAATTTTAACTGTTGTTGTATCGGTAACTTATAAAAATTTTAATTGAAATTTATAGATTTTTTTTTTTTTTTTTTTTTTTTTGTAAATTAAGATTTTTGTGGTCTATTTTCTGGTCTAAAATTAAACTTTTTGGAATGAGAACAATCAAACTATGTGAATATATTTTGTACTACAGGGTTTGTTTTCTAATACAGGGTTGTTTTGAGACCAAAAAATAATCAGTTCAAAATGTATAACACAAACCATAAGATATGGGATATACATATGGGAATACTTTGTACACAAAATCTGTCTTTTTTTTATATTACACAGACATATGTGTACTAATGCTTAATTTACACGTTAAAATGTGTATTTGTAGATTATCTGATAACATTTGATTCACTTAGGACGTTCAATCCGTTACGCAGGAAAATGCGTATTTTGAAATCGGCAGACCAAAGAATTTATTTGGCAATTTACACACCTTTTTACACCTACAGGAAATCGTAACTGTGTCATCATTATACTTGTTTTAACGTGTAATTTTACGGATTTATTTCTTGGAGTATAGAAACCAAAACTACTCCTAGTTCAGTACTTTATATATAGTATATATCACTTTTTATGGAAAACTATTATAACTCCGCACAAATATCCTCTAAACTGAAAAATCCTTTCTAAATCATAAAATCAAGTGACTTAAAATCTTGGTTAAGTTTATAAATAGTCCAATTCGAACTAACGGAGTTGAAAACTAGAGGGGTTTTGCGGAATAAGAAGAAAACAATTCTTCGGATTTATGATACATATCGAATCCATTAAAGTTATTATTACTATTAATAATAGCGTAAATTTTGTATGACCAATGTTTGATAACATTATAAATGGCCACAAGAATAAAAACGAATTCGGTTTTAAAAGACGAAAAAAAAATAACTTCGATTTAACGAAGCCTCATCAACAATCTGCTCATGACAATTCCTTATAAAAAAAAAATTCGTGAAACAGAAATCAACACAAATTCAAAAGTAGGAAACTGTATGTTAAGCATAGCAAATTTAGTGCATTCTTACTATATGAAAATAAATATATATACATTCATTACTTGCATAATAATATACCGTAGTTCGGTTACACTACAGTAGCCGAAATCTTATGTACTTTCCTGTAAATACTAAATTCTTTCAATTATACAAGAAGTAACTTGTTTTAAATCTCAGCATTATATATGAGTTTAATAAAATATAAACTAATTTAATATGTTTAATATAGCCCCAAACAATGTTTCCCCCTATACTATTATGTAAAGGAATACTTTTGTGTGGCCCTGTAAATAAATAACAAGTATTCTTTGCACCACACATTGTACAGAATTTATAATTTTGTATATATTTCAGAGATGTATATCAATTGTATTACATTCAATACATTATTGCATCTGGAAAATGCACTAAAAGGCCATAATTTAGCGAAGTACCTTTGATTATCTTTGTAATTAAACTATACATCCGATTTTCATAAAATTTTAAATGACTCGACAAAATTATGCAAAATATATTTTTTAAATTTCAAATGAGTCGTTTGAGTTTTTTTTTTTTTTTTTTTTTTTTTTTTTTTTTTTTTTTTTTTTGCTTTGTTAAATGTTTAAAGATGGATGGACAGAACGACAACTATAGGTGCTACATACACTATCTACCAAAAAGTATTTGTACACTTTCAGTTTTTGACATTTTGTCAAATATTTAAAAATATACTGGTCGGATTCTTCTGGAACTTCAGAAATATAAAGATTATGTTTCACTTTATATTTATTTACATTCATTTGTTAAGCGGGTAATTAGGGGGCCGGCAAAAAAACAAAGAATAATAGAAATATTTGGGATCGTCCTGTACATGAAAATGCACGAAACGACTTATCGCTTTAGAATACAAATATATGAATACAGTAGAATATGTACACTAATTTTTGTGAGAATAGCATGTATATTTATGGCGATAGAGCGATTTGTTTGAAAAATTCAAAAAATTCTGGTATGTTTTTTGTTTATATCATGCTGGGTTTTTGACCAAATTTAACGCAAATTTCAGAAAAATTGGCAAAATGCAGTAGAAAAAATGTAGCGCAATTGGAATATAAATATATTAAATATTTTATGAAATATGAGTAGTTCTATAAAATAATTTTTATCTGCGCATGCGCGAACTAGAAAAACATTTTTTTTTACATCATTTAATAGTCAATTCTATGGAGTGACATAAAAAAAAATCCAATCAAATATCGTGAAAATTCAAAAAGATATCATTATTTTAGTGAGATGTTTTTACTCTGCTCTCTAAAAACGGCTGAATCTTAAGGGATTCTCCACAAATTGACATTTTTTAATAACTGACTTAAAAAAAAAAACTAGTATTGAATTAATACAATATCTAATACAATATTGCTGCTAATAAGTACTTGACAATTGTGATAGAAAAGAAAAAGAGCTTTATTCGCATTCAGGGCCAAAACTAAGAGAGGGGGGGGGGAGAAGGGCATGTGCTCCGGGCGCTAGGATGAAAGTGTTCCAAATGTATCTTTCGTTTGGCGATTTTTTTCATGGCTATGTTTAGCATAATATTGTTAAAATTATTATATCTGGGCTATGCTAAAGCATAAAAAAATCTAATGATGATGGCTTAAGGTCCCTGCTCCTACCCGCGAAGATGCTCACGAGCTAATGCTATTCCTATGGGGATGCATTTTTCTAACTCTTTTGCATTTGGACATTTTTAAATAATATGTTTTGCATTGGATAGCGGAAGTCCTTTTCAAGATCGCTCCGTGATTACATTTTCAATTTTGGCGTAGATATTTTTATAATGTTTCTTTCACTTCCAAAAGCGGTTCTGAAAGTGAAACTAACTTTATAAAAAATATCTATGACTCAAATCGAAAAAGTAGTCAAGGAGCGATTTTGAGAGGGACTTCCGCTATCCAATGCAAAAAAAAAAAAAAAAAATAAAATAAAATAAAATTGAAAATTTCAAAATGCGAAAGAGTTATTAGAAAAATGCCTCCCCACAGGAATAGCATTAGCTCAGCAGTGTCTTCGCGGGCAGGGACAAGGGCCTTAAAGATCCTGTTGAAAGTAGAATTTTTTTGATTCGGTTTAAAGTATCAAATTGGAATATTTTAATAAAGCAGAATACGTTATTTTATATTACATATTTTAAGTTTTAAAATAGGTCGGCTATTAATAAATTGGAGAAATTTTCTTTGTAAATATGGTTTGCGAAGGAGGGGGAAAGGGGTACCTTCAAAATCCACGTTTGCCTCGGGAAAAAAAGACTGGTTTTTGCCCTGTTCACATTTAATTATTTGTAGATCCTCCTCGAGAGGCAATTACAGCTGCGACTCTCTTGCGCATGCTCTCAACTAGTCCTTGTATTACATTTAATTGTATTTTATTCCACTCTGTTTGCACAAGGCAGGTAAGCTCTTTTACTGATTTTGGGCGTGTGTCACCCGCCTTAATTCGACGATCCAACTCGTCCCAGAGGTTCTCTATTGGGTTCAGGTCTGGGCTCTGGGCAGGCCACTCGAGTCGATGCACTCCATTATCAGCATACCAATCCATGCTGGACCTCGCTACATGGCAGCTTGCGTTGTCATCCTGGAAATAACATGGGTCCAATCCATAGTATTGCCACAACGTAGGAAGTACACTGTTGTCCAGTATATTACAGTAGGCATCGGCATTGAGCTTACCATGAATTGGGACCAAGGGTCCTAGTCCGAACAGGAAAAACAACCCCAGAACATAATTCCCCCTCCGCCAAATTTAACTGTGGGCACAATACATTCTGGTAGGAGGCGTTCTCCAGGCAGACGCCAGACCCAGACCCTACCATCAGAACGGTAGAGGGTGAACCTTGATTCATCACTCCAGAGAACCTGTTTCCATTGCTGTACAGTCCATTGCTGGCGTGTTTTGCACCAACTTAACCGAGCTGCGCGGTTGGACTTGGTGATTAAAGGCTTATGAGCGGCAGCACGGCCATAAAAATTAAGCAGATGAGCTTCCTTACGGATGGTATTCATGGAAACAACACATCCTGAAGCTTGTTGAAATTCTTGGCGTATGTGTAACATTGGTTGGTTGTGGTTCTTCCGAATTTCTCTAGACAGAACCCGTCGGTCTCTATCTCCCAGTTTCGTCAGTCTGCCTACTCTGGCCACATTCTGACAATCACTATTCAACTTTCATTTTCTAATCACATAAGCCACAGTCGTTTTGGGGTAATTAAGCTCGCTAGATATTTCGATTAAAGATCGGCCATTTCGGTGGTACCCGATGATCACACCTTTCTCAAAATCAGACAGCTCTGTTCTTCTTGGCATCATGCATGCGATTGATGTCAGTGTTGTTTTCGACACCACATTTAACAGTGGAGAACTTGACGTATTTCAGGATCGCAGATATCGGCATTTGCATAAGAGCCATTATCAATTATGTATCAATGGGTAGATTTGACACAAATGCTTCAATTTTTTATAATTATTTTTATCCTGAAATAGGTTCGTTCTGGTAATTATCTAAGAAAAGAAGTAAATCACCAGTAAAAAACGTAAATGGAGGTTTGGCAATTTGCGTAAAATCTGACGTCATTCAAGTGCTTTCAGAGACCAATTAAAAATCAGTTCACTCCTATCCACAATAACTTTCTGAATTTCCACGAAATTCGATCGGATTTTTTTATGGGTAGCTCCCTAGAGTTGAATATTAAATTATGTGAAATGATAATTTTTATCGTTCACGCATACGATTAAAAAATATTTCATACAAATACTCATATTTTAGAAAACTTTTAATATATTTATATTTCAATAGCACCTTATTCTTTCTACTACATTTTGTGAATTTTTCTGAATGTGGCTTTATATTTGGTTGAAAATATTGCATGACATAGAACATTTTAGAAAATATTTAATATATTTATATTTCAATGAATTTTGGTGAACTCCCCCCCCCTCCCTTTTCTTCTTTGCAAAGCATCTGCAAAAGTATTTGCAAAGAAAAATTTTCTAATTTATTAATAGCCGACTTATTTTAAAACTTAAAATATGTAATATTGATTAAAGTAGTCTGCTTTGTTTAAAAAAATGATACCTTAAAATCGTGAAACCGAATCAAAACGAAAAAAAAAAAAATCTGCTTTATGCGGGATCTTTATGCCATCATCATTAGATTCTTCTATGCTTTGGTATATGAGAAATGCTTTGAATGGGACGATTTTGACAATATCATGCTAAACATAGACATGGAAAAAATCGCCAAACAAAATGTACATTTGGGACACTTTCATCCTAGCACCCGGGGCACATGCCCTTTTCCCCCAACTCTCTCTTAGTTTTGGCCCTGAATGTGAATAAAGCTCTTTTTCTTTTCTATCACAATTGTCAAGTACTTATTAGCAGCAATATTGTATTAGATATTGTATTAATTCAATAATAGTTTTTTTTAAGTCAGTTATTAAAAAATGTCAATTTGTGGAGAATCCCTTAAGATTCAGACGTTTTTAGAGAGCAGAGTAAAAACATCTCACTAAAATAATGATATCTTTTTGAATTTTCACGATATTTGATTGGATTTTTTTTATAAGTCACTCCATAGAATTGACTATTAAATGATGTAAAAAAAATGTTTTTCTAGTTCGCGCATGCGCAGATAAAAATTATTTTATACAACTACTCATATTTCATAAAATATTTAATATATTTATATTCCAATTGCGCTACATTTTTTCTACTGCATTTTGCCAATTTTTCTGAAATTTGCGTTAAATTTGGTCAAAAACCCAGCATGATATAAACAAAAAACATTCCAGAATTTTTTGAATTTTTCAAAAAAATCGCTCTATCGCCATAAATATACATGCTATTCTCACAAAATTAGTGTACATATTCTACTGTATTCATATATTTGTATTCTAAAGCGATAAGTCGTTTCGTGCATTTTCATGTACAGGGCGATCCCAAATATTTCTATTATTCTTTGTTTTTTTTGCCGGCCCCCTAATTACCCGCTTAACAAATGAATGTAAATAAATATAAAGTGAAACATAATCTTTATATTTCTGAAGTTCCAGAAGAATCCGACCAGTATATTTTTAAATATTTGACAAAATGTCAAAAACTGAAAGTGTACAAATACTTTTTGGTAGATAGTGTATTTATATAATTCCGAAAGCATCTAATAAAATTCACTCTCATAAAATGAAAAATACACGTAAAATGGAAATATTAGAAAAATGTATTTTAATTCGGCCTCTAACTTTATTATTTTGAAATTCAGGCATGCTAGAAAAGTTTAAGGATGATGTCTTTTAAAAGCCATAACAAAATAGGCAAATAAAAACTAAAGTATAGCGTATTTTTTTTTCTTTCCTATTCTTAGTATAACAAAGCCTTAACTTTGAAAAATTCTGCAATATTACTTTGTACATGTCTCTTATAAAAAAAACACGGTTCAAAAAAAAATATATATATAAATAAAAATAATCGCGCAATTGTAACCATCACAACATAAAATTTTCTTAAAACTAGAATCCCATTTTTATACTATCGGAACATTTAAATAATTTTTTAATGCAAACGATTTAATAAATAATTTCATTTACATGCAATCCTCTGAAAAGGATTCATTCATCGCAATTGAGGCTTTATTGAACGTTAAACATGCATAAAAGTTAAAAAAAAAAAAAAAACTTTGTTATATAGAACATATTTTTCGCAGTATTGAGATTAATTTATAACTTAGTGGTGTTCAGTGTGAAGGTTCAGAAAATTTTTTTGATTAGTAGAAAAAGCCATTAAATAGAGATTTCGTTAAATAGAAGTTCCACTGTGTAAACAAAATAAATTAACATTGCATAAAATTTGTTATAAAAGCCTTTGCGGTTGTAAGATGTTTAATATCTATCTTGAATAAAAATGCATTAATGATAATGCAAATAAACTGTAACAAAAAAAAAGGGCCGAACGATTATACGTAAAATGTACTGGTTAAAGGGACACCAATACAATACACTGCTTTTTAACGGAAAAATTCCCTTAAAGTCCAGAAACAATTAAAAAAAAATCCCGGAAGATTTTCTAAAATATACGGAAATTTTTCTGTTAAATAGCGGAGAGCTGTACTAACGCGCCCCGATTTGCAATACAATTAGTAAAATCGTCCTTTTTTTAACGGTTTAGTGTAAAATTACTAAACAATAAAAAAAAAATTCTGAAATTAAAGATAAAATCAAGCAATTATGATCTTATGAAAAGATGTTAGAATGTAAAACTATCTATAATACTTTAAATTTCCTTTTGCATATCATTGAAAATTTTATAATCATACTTGCTTATAAAATTCAATAATGTATATGAAAACAATGTTTAACTAAATCCACTATCCAATTTATTGTTGAAATAATTTATTTTCTCATTTTAAAGATCTACATGTAACTTCACTCGAATTTTCCTATTTGTTTTGCATCAAAATTCTCATCTCTGAAGAGACGTGTATTCGGAGAATGAGCATCTTATTAGCTGAGAAAAAAATATATACAAGGCAGACGTACATAATATAGATTTTGAAGCTGCAAAATTAAAATATATTTGTTTTCTTAACTTATGTAAATGAGAATTTTTAAGAAAATAAATTAGATTTAGAAACATAAATTTCTCAAAATATACAAATATTCATACGGTGCATCTATTATTTCACTGCATAATAATAATTTTTTAAAAGTATGTGCGAGAAATTGATTATGTAATAGCGTATATATGAAATATATATAACTACTCTGTATGTTTAAAATCCTAATGAAATGAATTGACGGATTTAGTTTCTTGGCTATTACTCCTAAAATATTAAATGTTTGTCTGTGAATTTAATATAAATTATTGATACTGGTTCACGTATTTCGAAAATGGTGTTAGAATTTTAAAAAATTAATAAGTTTTTGATATATTATACTGGTTTCCAAAAGTTAAGTTTCAACCGATTTTTTGCGTCTAATTTGCAAATGAATGAATATAGAAACAATAAATTTGGAGGAAATGTGCGCTAAAGTGTTACTTATTAAATGCGGTATAGAAATTTTCTTAAGTTAAACGTTTAAATGAAATTCCAACAAAAAAGCAATCATAGTAAAAAAATCCATTCTTGAAGAAATCAGTACATCGCAGTATTATGCAGTAAAATATGTGACAGAAACATTAAAAAATTGGTCCTAATATGGAATGTGTCCACCTCGGACATAAATGCACTGGCGACTTTCCAAGCTCTCAATTAAATTGCCGGTCACCGAAATAGGTAGCGCTGACCAGACATATAGTAAGCCTTGTTTCAGCTCATTTAATGACCTATAAGGAGGTCTTGAAGCCGCAATCTGACTTCCAAGATAATCCGAAAGATGTTCTATCAGATTCAAGACGTGATACCGCATTATTATCCATTATAATGAAACCACTTCCAATAGCACTGACATATCGGCGCACATATGAATCAAGAATCTCATCCCGATATCTCGCACCAGTCAGAGTTCCTCCATGAAGCACATGCAGGTCAGTGTAGCCTCCGAGTGAGATCGCTGCCCAACCCATGATTTCATCGTTTCTGTACCTGTGTGTTTCGACAATGTTTGATTGATGATATCGAGTTCATTGTTCTCTCCAGATCAGTAGACGTCCTGAATCGCTCTTCAGTGTGAATGTGGACTCGTCTGTGAAGAGTACAGAACTCCACTGTTGTCTTATACAGGAAACATATTCTCTTGCCCAACATAAGAGGGATCTTCTCTGTCGTCCTTTGAAAGACACACACACAAATGATCGCCTTGCATAGATAACTGTATTGTAAAGACCTCTTCGCACCTTAGTAGCGGAGATTCTTCTCCCTGATGCTGCAATGTGATCTGCAGTGAGTTGCAACAGAGTAGAGCGTCTTCTCCAACGGGCCTAAAGAGCTAACAACCGAACCTTTGCAGGCGTTGTAACACGTGGTCGGCCTAGAACATGCCTTCTGGACACATAATCTTCGGATTCATACTGATCCCAGAGCCGTTGGACTACATCGCGAGACGCATTGAGCCATCTAGCAGCATCAGCCTGTGACAACCCCATTTCCAATCATCCTACCGCCTGCCAACTGAATGGATCTGGGAAGCGATTTTTTCTAGACATTTCTAGACATTACTGGCTGTTGCTAACAAAACTGACAACAATAGTTCAAATGCAACAAAACTTGCACGCGAAATTACGAAAGCTTCGTGATTGCATATTTTTCTCTGATTCACAAATACCTATTCTTTTCATTGAAATAAAAATGGTAGCTGTCATTTTTGCGTAAGTTTTATTAAAGCTTATTACTGTCATGCATATAATCTACGAAGTTTTTTCTCACTGACATTTGTTTCTGGTGAGTTTCAAAAAACATGTTGTACCAAAAATTTTGGAGGCCAGTGTATTTTTTTTCAAATTTATATGACATTCTCTAATGATGACAACAAAATTACTTCATTTTTGTAAAAAAAAAGAAAAAAGGGAAAGAAACTATAGTAACAATTTAATTTCTTTTTTTTTCGGTCATTTTTTAAACTACAATTAAAGATATCGATTAGTTCGACCTATAATAAAAACAATGATGGAATTAATTTATGTTTATCAAATATATTTAAAGAAATGAAATCTCATTTTCACATATTCGATCTAAAAAACCTTTTTATTTCATAAAAATAAAAATTGTCTCTCAATTTAATCGTTCACGCAAATTCCACTGATTTAAAAATAATAATTCAGTTGTACCGTATTTAAAATTTTTAAATCACAAATGCGCATAAAGTCAAAAGGGTTTAGAGAGAAAACTGCAATTTTCTTAGAATTTATTTTGATTCATATGCTGAAAATATTTTGAATAAATTAATTTTTAAATAAATATTCCAATTGACATTATTAATGTAAACGCTAAAAAATAGAGAAAAAGAAATTAATAGGGCTTATTACTTATTAATTTCTTCTTGTCATTTTTAAAAGATCTTTATGAAATGTATTTAATTGTATTACATAATGAAATGAATTTAAGAAAGGCATTAAAATATACATTTTGTATAATATGCCACACAAAGAATATTCATTATTTATTTACAGGTCACTACAAAAGATTTCAGTTACATAATGATATAGAGAGGGAAACATAATTTGTGGCATATTTTAATTATGCAACTCTATTTCACATCTAATAAAACTGATTTATGTTCCTTAGATATACTGCAGGTTACTTCCTGTATAATAAAAATACCCTTCCATATTGTTGAATTAGCTATAATATTTTAACTTATTAAACGATGAAGTTTTGTTACATTATTCTGAATTTGTTGGAAATTGTTTCATAATCTATGCTTGACGCATGATTTTTTTCTTTATTGGTTAGCTAACAAAGAATGTTTATTAGATACGCCATGTATTTTTTAAAACGGGCATTACAATTTTTTAAATCCCCCTATTCGGTTTAAAAATTCAAATGTGTTTTGTAATTTTTCAGAATATTTCTACGAATATACAGCTTATGTTATGTAATAATTACGAACATTTTAAACTTTAAATATACATGTATTTTTACAAAGTATGTAAAGAAATTTCTTAGCGTCATTTATTTGTTAGATTTACTCAGTTAAACACAAGTGGAATTCTTAAGCTAAAGAACATTAACTTGTAAATACATCATCTCATGTTAATGATGTCTGCTACTGAAAATTTTTCTTTTCATTTATAATGCACAGTTTAAATTATGCATGTTGTATGAAGAGTTAAATGAATATGAAAGCAAACTTTTGTGTCTTTATGTATTTTTCGAAAGACATGTTTCTAAATTTATTAAATTAAATTATTTCAGTTGATTATAAGTTAAAAGAAATGTCGTTTTTTTTAATAATATGTTTTTCGTTTTCATTTCGACACTTAAATTTAGTCTGGAATGTGATTTTAGGCATCAGTGTTATGATACATAAAATTACTAATAATAGACTTTATTCGGGTCTTATTTATAAATATAACGTGGGTGGTAGTTTTTAGAGTTTGGATGGAAACATCAAAGCAAAAAATAATACGTATAAATCAACCTTTAATTATTTAAAAAATACATTTTAATTTATGTCCTTAAGGCCCCTGCCCCTGCTCTCGAAGACACTCGCGAGCTTGATATTCCTATGGGGAGGCATTTTTCTAATAATTCTTTTGCACTTGTTTTTTTTTTTCATTGGATAGTTGTGGCCCCTCTGAAGATCGCTCTTTGATTACTTTTTCGATTTTGGTGGCAGATATTTTTTATAAAGTTATTTTCATTTTCGCAACCGGTTTTGGAAGTGAAAGTAACTTTATAGAAAATACCTGCGACCAAAATCGAAAAAGTAATCAATGAGCGATCTTTAGAGGGATCTCATCTATCCAATGCAAAAAAGTAAATAAATAAAATAAATTAAAAATTAAAAATGTCAAAATGCGAAAAAGTATTAGAAAAAGGACTTCCCATGGGAATAGCTTTAGCTCGCGAGTGTCTTCGCGGGCAGGGACAGGTGCCTTTAATATTGGCGAGCTTAGTGGAACAACAAGCTATCATGCATTAAGCTATTAGTTATTTATTAATATGTTAGTTGAAATATTATAATTTTTCACGATAGTTTCAAATTTAAGCATACAAAGCATAACATTTAATTAGGCAATCATCCCCCAGTGAATGAATACACATATTAAAACAAAAACAATAATATTAACAACTCTAAATCTCATCATAGAAAAGCTCAAGTTTTTCATCCTAATCAAAAAATAAATTGAATGCATACAATAATGAAAAAACGTCTATTGTCTAACAGTTCTATTAACAAAAATAATTTAACTATTGCAATGAGATTTGTCTCACAAAATATTTATAAATTTATATTGTTAATTATCAATATTTAAGTGAAATATCAAAGCAATTTTTAACCAAATAAATATATGTAACTGATGCCTGTACCTTTAGCATCTTTCAAAGTCAAGAAACTGCGTTTCTCTAATGTTGAATTAACATCGAAAATTCCAAATAACGAAGAGTAATTTTACAGCATTTTTCTACCAAATTTATAAAATTAAAAATTTAATTAAGTGTTTCTAGTGCAAATTATTATTTCAATTAGATGGTATATAAAATATTTCAGAGGCTCTGAAGAGGTTAAGCGTTATTTCCACGGAATTGAAAATTTAAAAATATTTGACCAATACGTCTTTATCTATATTATAAAGAGGAAGAGATTGTTTGTTTGTAGAGGATAATCTATGGAACTACCAAACCTATTTCAAAAGTAGTGGTACCAAAATGATGGTGTTCATCCGGAATCAAACATAGGCTATGCCATATGTCAATGCAACAAATCAGAAGCAGGTGATCAGGAGAAAAAGGAGATGCAGGAGAAAAAAAACGTTCTAAAAATGAAGTTTTTGTGCTACTGAAAGGCCTACAAGCATGGAATTTAGCATAATAATCTATACCTATAATTTAAAGAGGAAAAACTTGTATGTAATAATTAGATAATATAACATATTATTACAACACAATTTGTAACAAAAACTGGTTAGAATAACTACTGGATAAATTATTTGATGATAATTTGCCCATTCATGTCGCCCTCTTCCGTATATTAAATTCAAAGTGAAACATCTCTAATTTGAAAATAATATTCAATTGTCCGTGATGAAACAATGTTATTAAAAACATAAAATATTAGATTGTTCTAAAAATTGAATAAAAGAAATTATTCATGAGCTCAGAGATCCCAATTTAGATTCAATATTTAAAGAGGAAAGGATAAAATGCATGTGCATATTTGAAATTATGCAAATAACGTAAGGAATTATTTTACGAGACCATACATTAATTTCGAAATCATAAATTTCCTTGCTTTATTGAAATATTCACAAGTTGTATCTATTATTTCATTAAATATTACATTTATTCGAAATTGAGTAAGCGAAATTAACTATGTGCTAATGCACTTATTTGTTATAAATGAAAATCATGTTCTTATTTTTATTTTAAGAAGTGAAAAGCTTCACAGTATTTTATAATTCCTTAAAAACTTATGTTAATGTAAAATTAAATCAAATTTAAAATACGGTATTAAACAAAATGTTTTAGATAAAGGCGTATTAAATTTCAAATGCGAAATTTGAGACACGTTGGTTTATTCAACAATTTCAAATGGATATATTTTATAATTATAGGCTTAGGAAAATTCAAATGAAGTTTTCTTCTTTTGTAAATATCATTGAATTATTATTTTTCACGTTTAATATATTAAAATGTAGTACTCAACTTTCTCGAAGAAAGTAATAAAATTTATTTTTCAAATATGAAAAATTATTAATATTAATAGAGTTATAAAACATTAAGCTGTTAAATATTAAGAAATAATGTATAAAATCTCCTAAACTAATTAAAGTCATAGTACTATAGCTTTAATTTTTGGTACAATACAAGGTGTCGACTTTCAACGGTGGCCCATGGCTAATTTCTAAACCGTTAGTCATAGACATAAAGTTCCAACTGCAAAAATGCTTTAAAAAAGGTAAAGAACTGTTTTTTAAGCAAATTAGGTTAAAAAAATTAGTAAAAAATACAATAATTACATTTTTATACCGTTCCCCGGTCCTATAAGTGATATTTTGTAAATTTTTACGGCCATTCTATCCAGTAAGAGAAAAAAAAGTCCCATTCCTCTGCGATTAAAACTGACCGAGTAATAGCTGTTTAAAGTTGAAGCATCTTTTTTGCTGCTAAATAGGGGTCAGTCACAAATTTACTGGAAATAAAAATAATCGTCAGATATAAAATTTAACATTAAACATTGAGAGTAAAGTAATTGTTACAATATTATTTTTAAATATATGTTGATGTTTATATATTAAAGCAAAATATACAACTTCCCAGGCAGCACAGAACTATGGGCCCATGTGGGCTCCACATGGGTCCCATATGGGCAGATGGGTTTTAGCTGGGCCCATTTGTCCATGAGAAACCCAGGTACATCCATATAAATTGATTTTGTAGCATATAGCTCGAAGCGCATTTTTTATGTATTTATATTAATATTAGAAGTATATCAGCTTACTGCTTGATTAAATTAACTATAAAAAGAAACAAAATGTAGAAATTTATATATGTGTGCAGCAATTAGAAAATCTGTGTGGATTTGTGTAGATCGATGTGGGTTATCTATATAGATCTTGATAGAAAATCAATCAGAATCTGGAGACAACTTTTTAGTGATACCATAGCGTTTTTTAAGTTAATTTAAAGAAGATTTCATCATAATATAAACAACACGTAATTCTTTTTACCATAATTATCATTTTATTATTATTATTATTATTATATGATGATAATAAAATATCTATATAAATCAACTTTGTAGTATGATTTTCGCAGCATATTTATTATGTGTTTATTTTAATAACACATGCATATTACTATATTAATCTATTAAATAAATCCTGAAAATAGTGAAATGTAATATCTGTACAGTATTCAGAAAATCTGTGTAGATTTGTGTAGATCGATAAAGGTTATCTATATAGATCTTGATAGAAAATCTAGCAGAATATGGGGACAATTTTTTAATATTAACATTGCTTTTTTAAAGTTAACTTAAATAATATTTATTTAAATATTTTGAATGTAAGTGTAGGAAATTTTGCATTTTAATAAATTTATTTAATTTTATTATTATTATTTAATTTAAAAAAATATTTTTTTTAATTATAATTTAATTATTAAAAAATTTAACAATTATTTATAATTTTTTAATAATTAAATTTATTTAATTATTAAAAAATAGTGTATATGAATTAAATTCGTATTATTTAATTATTAAAAATAGTGTATATGAATTAAAAATATATTTCAGTTATTAAAATTTATTTAAAAAATATGTTAAAAAAATATTAAATTTTATTTAAGCTAATTTGAATTTAATTTTGTGCTCTTACTTTTAAGTAAAATTTAATTTAATTATGTAATTGAGAATAAAAAAATACAAAGCAACTGATCTTTATATGTTTATAAAAATTCTTTATTAACTAATTCAATGAAAAAAAAAAAAAAAACCTTTTACAACACATAAAACAATAGCAGTACAAACCTTACAAAATCTTGCGCACCGAACGCCCCTAAACAGATCAATGGCTTCTTGCGATCTCTATCCAGATAGATGCAGGAAGCCATGACAGATCCAAACACTCGAGATTTTCCGCGGAGGATTCTCTGCGCCGATCTGCGACCAATCAACCAACTTACAGAATAATGGCGTGGCGTCCTGTTTGTTTTGGTTGTCGGCGATCGTTGAATGTTCTTCAAAGCAACATTTCCGAAAAGCAAGGTAAGCTGTACAACATATGCATGTTTTTTTTTGTTTGTTTGTTTATACTGTATTGTTTTTTCACGTTCTATATCAGATTTGTATGTAGAATTTTTTTATTTTTAACTGCATCTAATCAGGTGCATAAGTTAGCCGTAAGCCTAAAATTGTTAGAGCTCGTATGCACTTTTTTGTCATTGAAAACACAAAATCTCGCATTTTCGAGGGGGGGGGGGGGGGGAAAGAGGGGAATACCCCTCCCTACCAGAGCACCTGAATTCAATGCTGATTGTTTAGTCAGCATTTTTCTTTTTCTTCTAACATGCTATTGCATACAAAATGTAAACTTTGACTGCATTCCTTATAATTTTTTTTTGCTTTTACTGAAAACTATAAAACGTTTTTGCTTGGTTTTTATGTATGAGAATCAGTCAATTTTATGGTGTTTGAACACTAAATTGAATTGCAAATTTTCAGAAAGAAAAAATATTTGATAGAAAAATTTTGTTATCACTTAAAAGTAATATAAAATGTATTTAATAGCAATGAAATTTTGATTTTTTAAAAATTATTATTATTAATGAAATTTTTGTTACTTTCTCAGCTTATTTTCTGTTGTTTGCACATGTTGAAAGTCTGGTTTTTTAATTTACCAATTTTGTTTTGTTTTTAAACTCCCCCCCCTTTTTTTTAATTACATATACACTTTTTATTACATATGCATATTCATTGATAAAAATAAACATTGTTGGATAAAGGATAAACATTGTTGGATAAACATTTGTTTATAAGTAGTATAATTTTATTTGGAAATAATTTAAATTAAATAATTGCAGTTAATGTAGAAAATTGAAAAAAATCATTATACAGTATTAGTCAGTTTTCAAGAAATAAATAGTGAACAAGAGACCATTTAAAATCTACATTTGTGATTATCAGATTCAGCATATAACAAGGGGAAAAACAAAATAGATTAGTATTATTAAAATGCTATAACTGTCCTATACCCATTTTTTTCTCTTATTTAACTTCATACTTTGATTTCAATTCTGAAAGATATATCCCCAATCAAGAAAATTTCTTTTCACAGCTTGAACAAAATCTTAAAGATCGTCCATTATTGTTGCCTTCATCAACCCAAACAGCACAAATGAGCTATTTTAGGGTAAAAAAAGAAATTCCAGTTTATATGTCATATGGATTCTCTTGATTTTCAAATTCATTTCGGTGAGGAGAGAAATTTTACAACGATGAATGAGGGAAAACGACTTTTTGAAGAACAATGCTTGCATGTTCGGTTAACATTATTTTATTTATATATAATTTGTGCAGGGACCATAGCATGGGTCAAAGTTTTCCGTCCACATGTAGAATTCCGTCTTTTAAAAATTACAGAGGATGGAAACTGACCGCAAAAAAGACTTGCTTTTTGTCAAATGATTGCAAAAAAAACTATTTTCGTCAATAGATTGTTAATGCTGAAAACATGCTGATTCCATGAAAAAAATGCAATCTCTGTCAAACAATACTATAGACAGACCTATATAAAACCCAAAACTTTCTGCCCACTTAATAATGGGTTAAAAAGTTTCTGCAAATTAATTTAATGTTTAATAAAATTATGCATTATATTATTTTGGCATGGACGAAATTTGCTTTTATTAAGCAATTCGTGGGTGTAATTCACGTTTTTTCCACAATTCATGGCCATAATTCTCGTTTTTATGCAATTTATAGACAATTAGCTTTTTTATGCGATTCATGGACATAATTTATGTTTGAGCAATCTGTCGACGAATTTTGCATTTTTTGAGCGATTTGTCAAAGAAATTTGCATTTATTGAGCAATTTAAAGACATAATTTGCATTTCCTTTTAAATTTATGGACTTAATTTGCTGTTTTTATGCAATTCATGGACATAATTTGGTTTTTTGAGCAATCTGTCGATGAAATTCACGTTTTTTGTGTGATTTATGGACGTAAATCTGTATTTTTATGCGATTTATGGACATAATTTGCATTTTTTGAGCAATCTATCAACGAAATGTGCATTTTTTGAGTGATTTATGGACGTATAATTCGCGCTTTTAAAGCGATTTATGACAGTAAATCACATTTTTGAGCGATTCATGGCCGCAATTTGTGTTTTTTTAGCGATTCATGGATGTAATTCATATTTTTGAGCAAATCATAGATGAATTTTGTGTTTCTTATGCTATTCGTGAACGAAATTCGCTTTTTTGTGAGATTCTACACAAAATTTGTATTTTTTACGCAAATCATGAACGAAATTCGCAATTTTTACACGATTCATGAATAGAATTTGTCTTTTATGCAGTCTTTTGTCAAAATGTTCCTTTTTTACCCGATTCTTTGCCGAAATGCACTTTTTTTACACGATTCTTTGTTAAAATTCGCAATTTTTTTTCAAGGTCTGTTGACGAAATTCGCTTTGACGATAAATAATTCGTACATAAAATTGGGGGAATATTTTTATTTTTTGGTACTTAAAAAATTTACAAAAATATTTTTTTTTCTTTCCTAAAAAAAAAATTTCCAAAGTTCATAAAATTTTCTGTGCATGTGTGTCTATGTTATACAACTCTGGCTATAGATGCGGTATCTGTCAAAATAAAAAAAAAATTGTGACTATGTCAAATAATTGCAATGAAACCTACGATTTTTATCAAATGATTACAGAGGAAGTGCAATTTTTGTCAAAGGCTTGCAAAAAAGATGTGAATACTGCCAAAGGATTGCGAAAAAGATGCGATTTCAGTCTAATGATCGAAAAAAAACAATTTTCATCAAATGATTGTAGAGAAACAATTTTCATTAAAGGATTGGGAAAAAAGATGCAAATTTTGTCAAAGGTTTGCAGAAAAGAGATGAATTTTGTCAACAGATCATAGAAAAAACATTATATTTGTCAAAAGATTGCAAAACAGACTCAATTTCTATCAAAAAAAATTAGAAACAGATTAAAATTTTGTCAAAGGATCATAAAAAAGATACAACTTTTGCCAAAGCTTAGTGAAAAAGGCGCGATTTCCCGCAAATGATCTCCAAAAAACACGATTTTCATCTAATGATTGAAGAGAAGCCACGATTTCTGCCAAAAATCACGAAAAAGGTGCAATATCTGTTAAAGGAGCAAATTTCTTTAAGATATCTTATAAAATATTTTGATTTCATCGAAAAATCACAAATTTCTGTCAAAAGATCATGAAACAGACGCGATTTCTGTTAAAGGATTGCAAAACAGACACAATTTCTATCCAAACGATCACAAAAAAGATGCAAATTTTGCAAAAGGATCGCAGAAAAAAGGCGCAGATTTCATTATAAGATCATATAAAGTCAAGGTTGGGTTTTTGACCTTAAAAACTGGTTTTTGACATGACAGTGGTAAAAACCATGATTTTACCGGTTTATTCTGCCAAAAACATACCACTTTTTATTTTTCTCTGATTTATAATGTAAGTGCAGCATATAATTTATTTCTAAATTGATTTTTCCTTGTTATTCTTGTTATTTAATATTATTTTTAATTACATTTGTTAAATTTATTTAAAAGAAAGATTTCCTAAATGGGAAAAATTTAAAAGTTCAAGAGTGAAAGGAAAGAACAATATTTATCATACTCTTCATTAATATGATTTTGCAATGAACATTAAATGATAATAAAATTATTAAATAACATTCAATATAGATTTTTAATAAAAAAAAATTACATTAAAATCATTATAGAAATGAAAAAAATCTGTTATATGGTATGACAATAGATGTCAAGGGCTGGTCATTGAATAAATTTGAATATTATTCAATATAATATTTCAAAATGCTTATCTTATACATTTTATAAATGCAATTAAATGGTGACTTTTATTTTCAGTTCAATAAGCAGAATCTTAAAATTTATGTGATAATAAAATTTTGATGCAAATCTCTAAGATCCATTTTCATCTGAAAGTTCTTAGACATAAAATTTAACGAATAGAAAACAATGTTTAAGAAAATTCAGAATATAATAATGATTTATATATTTATATACCATGGTTTTTATTTGTTAACTTTAGTGCAAATATGTATGAAACTTATAGACTAGTTTGTGCACAACCTTTTCAAGTGAAGGGCCACTTACAATTATGTCTGGGTGGTCGAGGGCCACATCAATAACAAGGGGATAATTCGATTTAAAGGAGGTGATCTGTAGCCTATAATCAGATAGAAAATCAGATTTCATAGGAAAGTGGCCGGGGGGGGGGGTTACCCCTTTAAATTTGCTTTCCCAATCAAGATGTCCAATTCACATATCATCAGTTTTTATGTTTTTATATATAATAGATATAGCAAGGATTAATTTCAAGGTGTAAAAATATTTTTTGTCTTTTTTCAGGAGAGTAAGTTTTGTTTTATTAAAAGTGCTAAAAAGCAAGCATAAATTGCTGGTACCGGAAAAAAATGTGAACTTTATGAACGACAGAGAGAAGAAACCGATCAATGAGAATTTTCATGCCTGATCAACTAAATTCCCGGTTTTCTGTGCCCGATCAATGAAATTTGTAATTCACAAATTTCACAATTTTATTAACTTTATCAAAAAAAATCACGATTACTACTAAGCTGATCTACGAAATTCTTGATTTTCTACACACAATCGACAAAATTCGTGATTTTTCAGCGGCTGATCGACGAAACTCACCATTTTTCCGAGCCTCGTTTGCAAAATTCACGATTTTTCTGAAGCCAATCGACAAAATTCGTTTTTTTTTCTTTTTTCTGAGCTTGGTCGACGAAACTCGTGATTTTTCCGAAACTGGTTGACAAAGTTCGCGATTTTTACGAAACCAGTCGGTGAAAAGCATGATTTTTTTTTTGCATGGTCGACAAAAATTGCGATTTTCCTTCGCATTATCGACGAAATAGGAGACTTTTATTCGCATGATCAGCAAAATTCGTGATTTTTCCACATCTGATCGGCAAAATTCGCAATGTTTACGAAGCTGATAAAAAAAATTCAGCATCTTTCTGCTTCTGATCAATAAAACTAGAAATTTTTACGAAGCTGATTGAGATAATTTACGATTTTTCCGCGCCTGATAAACAAAATACGTTTTTTCACAAAGCAGATCAACGATATTTGTGATTTTTACAAAGCTGATTGACGAAATTAGCTATTTTTCCTCGCATGATCAATAAAATTCACATTTTTTCCGAGTCTAATCGACAAATTTCACAAAAGACCCACGCCTGACCGACGAAATTCGCAATTTTTATGCAGACGATCGACTATATTCGCAATTTTTCTGCTTCAGATCGGCAAAATTCCTGATTTTTTTCCGCGCCTGAATGACAAAATTCGAAATTTTTACGAAGCCGATGATAAAATTCGTGATTTATAGAAATTCATTCAACGAAATTTGCGATTTTTTTCGTTTGATCAACAAATTTCATGACTTTCTGCTCCCGATTGAGGAAATTCGTGATTTTATTAGTCTAATAGAATGTAATTAGCAATTTTTACGCGTGTGACCAACAAAATTTGCAATATTCCCCATCTTCGACCAACGAAATTTGTGATTTTTCGGTATCCGATCTAAGAAACTCGCGATTTTTCGGTGTCCGATCGACGAAAAAACACTTTTTCCACTCTTACTTGACGAAATACGTATTTTTCTGCGGCAGATCATTCGCAATTTTTGTACTAACTGACGAAATCTGCATTTTTTTTTGCGCCGTAAGATGTAACTCACGATTTTTTTTCTGTCGTAATGAAATTCATGATTCTTTCGCAGCCGTGTAGCAGAATTTTCATTTTTTCCTCTCGTCATTGATAAATTCTTGATTTTTCAATGTCTTATCAACAAAATTTGAGATTTCTTCGTCTGTGCCCAATCAACAATATTCACGTTGTTTTCATACAATAAACCGATAAAACATGCTTTTTTGTTTTGTAACCGATGAATTTAATTTGCAATTTTTTCAAACATCATCAACAAAATTGACGATTTTTTTCTTGCCCGATAAATGAAATGTGCAATTTTTCATGTAAGACCGACAAAACTTGCGATTTTTCTGTGCCCGATTGGGAGAATTTATCGCTATTTCTTTCCGAGCTTAATGACAAAATTAGCTTTTTTCAATATCTGATGAGCGAAACTTGCAATTTTTCCAAGCCTTATCGACAAAATTCGCTTTTTTTCGCACTTAATGAAATTCGCGATCTTTCCGTGCAAATCAATGAAATCTGCGATTCTTAAGTAACTAAATTTTATAATTTACCATGATAAATTGATGAAATTTACGATTTTTTTCTCTGACATATACACAAAAATTGCAATTTTTTCCATTTGTAAATTTACAAAGCTTGCGGGCCACTCGTTAACCCATTGCGGGCCAGTTTTGGCCCGCGGGCCACAGGTTGTGCATCCCTATATATAGACCATTCCGTACTTATATTTTTAGATATAATTTTTTACCTGAATAGTCATGAAATATTTTTTAAATTGAAATTTATTACAACTACCATAAAAGCAGACTATTTATGTCCTGTTTACATTTTATTTAAAATTATTTAGGTATTATTTAAAGTGAATTGAAAAAAATAACACATTGCATATTTTATTACATACCTATGACTGTATGAGTAAGAATCTTTTACCTTTAAAATTATTCTTAAATTATTTTTCCATTTACAGAGATTCTTAAATGCTTTATTTATTTTTTAATGCAGTTTTTTCCCTTTTTTTCTTTTGGATGAATAAATATACTTTAGAGTCTTTCTGATAGTGAATATTTAAAGTAAAATGACTTAATGCTAAAGATAGAATGAAAAACCAATAATTATAATAAAAAAACAAACTCCTAGTAGGTTTTGGACAGTTTTTGACATAACGATAAAATCTGTCATACATCAAAAACTTGCCAACCCTGTATTAATTACTTGGTTTTCGCTGAAAAGTCTCACATTTAGTCAAAAAATTGCACAAAAATGGCTAATTTTGACTAAAGATTGGGGAAAAAAAAATTTCATCATAGTGTCGTGGAAAAAAATACAAGCTACGTGTATGCGTATGTGTTCACTTAGACTCAGTTAAAGGGGGAATTCAAAATATTTTCAGTCTTGGCAAAATTTCAAACTTGCATGCCATGGACCGTAGAAATAAAACAATCAATAGATTTGGGGTTTCACTAGTTTTTAAAATGCTTCAAAATTTTAGTTTATTGCACAAAAAAAATTCAGAACAATATGTATTTAAAATGAAATTTAAATATTCAAATTTAGTATAATTATTATATATATGCATTTTGATTTCCATAGGATTTACTATCAAGTTTGACACTTATAGCCTCTTAGCCATCTTAATGTCTCAGTTTACTCTTAAAATGATGTTCAGCTACATTTAATTAATGTAAGTACATTTTATTTTATTTGAAATTTTATGAATTAAATGTTATTAACATAAAATCTGGCTAATTCCTCTCACTCCCAAAAAACTTTATTTTATATGTATTTAAAATGAAATCTTTCTGTAGCATGTATTTTTGCATGTAGATAATTTTGCTTTACATTTAGAAAATTGACAATCAGGAACATTAAAAAATTTCAAATTTAATTTTTTTTTAATTGAATGTTATTTATTAAATCGGAATTATAACTTCGTTAAATTCGAAGAAATAGTCGCTAAATTGAAAAATTTAATAAATTGAGATTTGTTATATCAAAGTTCAATTACATTTTGAAATCACAGTTAGATCCAGAGTTGTACAATATAGACGCAAGCCGTGCACAAATTTTAGGAAAGAAACAATTTTTTTTTGTAACTTTTTTTAAGTACCAGAAAATTAAAAATATTCCCTCAATTTTATGTACAAATTATTTACTGTTAGCATACGATTAAAAGCAAGGCTAATTTTCAAATTTTTGGCTATCATGTAGTATTCGCCCGGAGATTGTGGCCATTTTTTTGCCAATTTAAATTTTTTGTATTTATTTATTTATTGTTGTTGTTGTCGTTTTAAGCGTCTAATCTCTGAAACATTTTTTACTGTAATTTAGGAATATATTTTTAAATGGATATTTGCTTTATTTGGCTGTTTTAAAATTTATGTATTTACCGTTTACTGATTAAGAATTTCTCCTCTCCCTTCCCTATTTTTTTTCTTTTTTACAAATAATGTTTGGATTGCTGATTTTCTTTAAAATTTGTTGTTGCATAAGTTTAATTTCTTACTTGTTCAAAAATTAAATATAAAGTGGCCATAATTGACCAACAAAGAAACAAAATGGCAGACTCTGGGCAAATACTACATCTGTTCCAAATTTTCCAAAAGTTTAAGACATTTTATGCCAAAAACTTTAAAAATTCATCAGTCTGAAATTTCAGATACTAAAAATTGCAAATATTGACTTGACAGACAATTGTCATAAAAAATCAATTTAGTTAATTGTTCACAGAAAAAAATCTCCAATTTCGTCAAATTATCACAGAAAAAACACAAATTTAGTCAATCAAAGTTCTGCAGAAAAAGCGAAAAATATCGTCAAAGGTCACGAAAAAATTTTTTAATTTTGTCAAAAAGTTATGAAAAAAATCAGAAATTTCATCAAAAAATCTTGAGAAAAATGGAAATTTTGTCAAAATACTTTTAAAAATCATGAATTTCAATTAAGTATCGCATAAAGTATAAAAAAATCAAATAAAGTATGAAAAGGGGTTTTCAACAAAGAATCACATAAAAATGGGAATATTGGCCAAAGACTGAATGAAAAAACATGAAAACATGAATTTTGTCCATGAGACATGCAAAAAACTCTTTCGTCTATGAATTGTGTAAAAAAAAAAAAAAGTTAATTTCATCAATGAATTGCATAAAAAACGCGAATTTCGTTGCCCGATCGCTTTAAAAATGCAAATTTCGTAAATGAATCACATTTCATCCATGTCGGAATCATGTAACTCGTAATTTTATTAAACATTAAATTAATTTGCAAAAAGTTTTTAATCGAATAGATGTCCTCTTTATTTCCCTTTATAATGAATATTTGATCATGTATTATTGATTATTAACTTGATGTTTGCTTTTAATATTTTAATCATTCTTAAAAATCATCTAAATTTTTATTATTTTAGTTTATTACTTATTTTAATATTTTATTATATTTTAAGCACTTATTATAGTTTTGATTGCATTATTTATTATGTTGAAATTACTGTTTTAAAAAACGTAAAAAAAAAAAAAAAGCAATGACCATAAATCTGCAAAATTCTAAAATCCGCACAACCTCTGGTTCCAAGCTGTGCGGATTTGAGGGAGTCTACTGTGCTACTTATATGTTAAATTGCATTAGACTCTTCTCTCCTTATCAACACTCTCATATTTTTATCCATGACCTATAGCATCCTTTTTTAAACATTTACCTAATTTTTTTGTGCATTTCTTTAAAATATTATTCTAAGGATTAATATTATATTATGTACACTATTCTTAATTTTGATAATTTGAAAATCTAAATTGATAAATAGTAAAACATTTTAGCATGTTTTCGTGCTATTGTCCTGCTATTAGTTGGCCTCTTTTAGACTCCCTACCATGACTTTCTCAAAAATGATCCAATTCACAAGCTTTTTTTAAATAGTTTCTTAGGTTCTTTAATTTCCTTCTTCATTCCTTTATTGCAATTTCTAAAACAATGCTCTAAGTGTATTTACTATTTTCTTTGACAGTTTTAGCACCCTTCAACTTTTAAACTACCTTTTAAACTACTAAGAAATTTTCTCATACCCAGCTACATTCCCGTTAATACACCTTTGCCCCCTATACCTGGGCCTTCTTTATACTTCAGCTGTCACCTTTTTTGCATACATTTTGAGTACTGCCAGCATTTTCAAAAAGTTATGTTTACTCACTGAAGCTGTAAATTAAAAATTACATAACTTTAGATAAGGAATTTCATCCGTTTATTAAACATCATGTTAATATTTATAGTAATTCATTAAATTTACAGTGGGGGGGGGGAATGCACTTTCCACCACTGGAGGACACATTCTTTCTCACATTTCTAAGGACCCAATCTTAACAGATTTGGTTCATTCAACTTAGATTACAATTCAGCTGCTTTCTGTATTATAAAAGTTTATCTTAGATTTCAATAACCAACATTTTTTTAACTTCAATGAAGCATTAGTTTTTCGCATTCTATGGACTATTACAAGGTTTGGTTCACTCAACGTTGTTTGCGATAGTCTTTGGTAAATACAGAGCATTTTCGGTACATATGCTGCATTAGATACAGGGATTCATGTCATAGGTTAGTTCAGACAAAAGGTTTATTGCGAATGCATTTAGACTCCGGAGAAGATCCCCAAAACTAGGTTTAATTTTTTTTTTTTTTTTTTTTTTTTTTTTTTTTTTTTACTTTAATAAAGCATTAGTTTTTCGCCTTCTATGGACTACTACAAGGTTTGGTTCACTCAATGTTGTTTGCGATAATCTTTGGTAAATACAGAGCATTTTCGGTACATATGCTGCATTAGATACAGGGATTCATGTCATAGGTTAGTTCAGACAAAAGGTTTATTGCGAATGCATTAGACTCCGGAGAAGGTCCCCAAAACTAGGTTTAATTTTTTTTTTTTAATCATACGATGTTTTAAGTTTTATTCAAGGAATTGACATCAGACAATATCAAACGGATCAGCTCGTTCATTTTTAACACATAAAATATGCAAATCTTCATAGCAATTGATCTATAAATGAAAAAAAAATCATTCATTGTCTCATTAATTTTTAAAATAAACTGTGAAATTAAAGTGAAAATAATAAACAAAAAAGTTTAAATCTAGTTCAAAACTATTACTTTTAACTATCTAGGTACATTATATTTTTCTGTAATAAAATCCCATGGTAGTCAAATAAGAACACTCTTAAGTCGCAAGTTAAAATTATGTATCTGGGGACATTCTTTTACATATATTTATATATTTTTTTTTCTTTGCAGATAGATATCAGATCTTTTACCTGGGGTACCTTTTTATTTTTTCAATTTTGATTGCACTTTTTAAAAAGTTTTTTTTTTTTTTTTTTTTTTTTTTTTTTTTTTTTTTTTTTTTGTAATCACTTTAAAAATACAAATTAAAGCTTAATAATTTTTTTTTTGAAGAACCTTGTACAAATATTGAAATACTAATGAGAAATTTGGAAAAAATGCTGTCATATGTTTAATATTAGCTTGAGTGTGGTTGTGTTACTTGCTCCAACACAATTTCACATTTGAAAAAAAAAGCTAGAATAACAAAAAAAAAAAAAAAAAAAAAAAAAAAAAAAAAAAAAGAAAAGATGATTCTGTTCCTGGTGAATTTATTGGTTTTTAATTTATCAGTTTTTCAAATGAAGCTTTTTCCTTGCAAAACTAAATTAAATGGATAGTGTTACTGTTATAATTAACTGTTTCTGTTGTGTGAAATGTATTTTTAAAAAAATTATATTTCTTCATTTTTAGATAAAATTATGTATGCACAAACAATTTTATATCTTAAAAATTTAATCTTTACATTTTAAAAATAGGTGGTGACATTAACCAGATGCTTGGAGCAATTCAATTGTACCTGACATGGAATCTTGATTCAAATTCATACGAAGCTGAAGAATCCTGCATTGATGATCCTGGATGTAAAGTTATGCATTTGAAGAGGGAAAAGAATGTTTGTTTATTCTTCATGAACTTTCTTCTGCAATGATACATGTTGTTTTTAAATATTCAAATAACTATATCCATTGACTTTCTCCTAGAAGTAAAGAAGAGCAGAGTGCTTGCTCATAGGATTTTAGATTCTTATACGAATTTTTCTTCTTTTATAGAGGCTCGAAGCATGCATTTTTCTAAATGAAACTACAGAGAGAGTGCAACACCCATCTAAAACTGTATGAAAAATAGAACTATGTTACAAGATAACTATTCTGATATAGTCTATAGAAATACATATATATGAATATATAAATTGTATTTTCAATAAATGGAGTAACATACCATAAACCAAGTGAATTGTGTTGCTATTTTATTTAGTCTTGTTTCATTTTCATTTCAAATTTACATGACTGCCATTGGTAATTATTTTCTCTCTGACACTATTTCAACACATTAATCTTCAAAGTAATTTATTATTTAGAAATATTGAATAATAATAATAAAAAAATCATCAGTGAGAATCCTGTCATTGGTAAATTAAGGTTAGTAAAGTAAGTATAGTATGGGAAAGCAATATTTTTCTATTAGCTGCATGCCAAAGATATTACTGTGCTCTTATTTTGTAAAGTGCTTATATATGGAATATCAGTCAGAGGTGCTGAATTGTTTATATTGTTGTAAGTACATGTAAATTAATCTTCTGGGAATTGAATTATATGCATTAAATGTTTTTCATTATGCTTAAGGGTGTTCTTAACTGATCCGCTCAACAAGCGAAAAACGCTTTGACACATTTACAAATTCATTTTTTAACAGAAAGTTATAAAATTTTAATGCCTGACTATGGAAGCGATTTCGAATTGTAATTATTTTTCCATTTTATGATAGTTAAATTACTTATCGAGTTATAAGCTATTTCGATGACACAATCACCCGTTTTTCTCCTCCTTTTCGATCGTTTTTTCTGCTTTCGTCCGGAAATATGCTCAAAAGTGTCAACTTTTGAAGGCTTGTTATGAAAAATCTATTGTGTTTTTTAAAAAACAAAAGAATGAGTGCAATTAGACAGTTTCTGAATAAACAACACCTGCGATTTTCATGCATTTCCGAACAAAAATAAATTAATGCATGTGTCACAAAGTTGCCCTTTTTGATTTAAGAACACCCTTAAATTTTTTAACTTAAATAAAAAGTAAATTGGAATATGGGTTTTAAACAAATTAAATTTGATAGTATTTTTTTATTTTTAATTTGATGATTGAAAAATTATGTACTGTTTAGAAACAATCATATTTGTGAAAAAATATAAATGAATTTATTGCAAACATATATTGTTTAAAATTGTGAGACATAGTCAGCAATGGTGTAGTTGTTAAAAAAAAAAAAAAAAAACAGGGCAAATACTTTAAGCAGAGGGTATATGCTCAAGGAAGAGGGTATACCCTAGAGTGTATTTACTATGGCTTTCTTGAGAAAGAGAGGGTATACGGTGTTTCTTTAAAAAAATCCAGAGGGTATATGACATACACCCTCCACTACATCCCTGGTTGTCAGTCTCTTGCATTACAGTATTTGTGAAGCTTTCAAGATCACTAGGATGTTGAACGTCTCTTTTTTGGTTTTCACAAAACAGGTAATAGAAATAAAGATAATGGGTCATTGGTGACCTACCTTAGTTGATTTATTAATTTATTTTAGTAAAAAAGTAACATTTTAAATTTGTTTGAAGTGTGTATGGCATGTACACTGTATGATCCAGTAGATAAAATTCTCAGGCTGTACATGTACAGTGCATACATGATTTGCATTTATTAAATTTATTGAGCTACATAAAGAAAATTTGATTATTTTTCAGCTAATTCCATAATACTTTGATAATACTTTCATTTTCAAAAACAGTTTTGAAAATGAAAATACCTGAAGATCTGTAACCAAAATTTAAAAAAAAAAATTACAAAATTGTCCTATTAGAAAACAAGTTCAGCTATCCTATATGTAGAAAAAAAATCTCTAAAAATATTTAAATTTAAGTGAAATTCAAAAATAGCTTGTCCATAAATTTAACATTATGAAACCGATGTTTTCAAATGAGTGACGATTCCCCTTCATTTACTTGAAAACTTGGGCTTTGTAATGTTATGGATAGGTTATTTTTAAATTTCTCGTTTAAATATAAATATTTTCAAAATGACTTTTTCTGCATAGGAAACTGACATCGATATCATATCACTAGTTTTACTTCTTGGATTTTGGTACCAAATTTTTGTTTAGTAAAGGTATTTACACTTTCGGAACCGGTTTCGAAGATGAAAGTACCTTTAAAAAATTACAAACAAAATTGAAAAAATACAAAATGGTCCCTTTCGAGATTGAGTTCAACTATACAATGCAGAAAGAAAACATTAAAAAATATTCAAATTTAAGTGAGAAATTCAAAAACTTAGGTTTAACATTACGGAACAGATGTTTTCAAATAAGTAAAGTGTCTTCTTAAATCAGTGACCTATAAATTTATAAAGATCACATTATAAATCATTAATGATCTATGTAAACAGCTTAAATGGGCCTATATGGGAAAAAAAGTGGACATTCTATGCGGGCCCATATAGATATCATCATAGATCTACATGTGCATCCAAATAGACCCATATAGATACCTTTATAGATCGACATATGCACCCATGTAGATACATAAAAATAACCCATATGGGCCCATATGGAAAAAAAAGTGGACATTCTATGCGGGCCCATATAGATGTCATTATAGATCTACATGTGCATCCACATAGATTTATATAGATATATCTTTATAGATAGTCATAGATATCCATATAGATATATAAAGATAACCCTTATGGGCCCATATGGAAAAAAAAGTGGACATTCTATGCGGGCCCATATAGATATCATTATAGATCTACATAGGCATCCACATAGATCCTTATAGATATCTTTATATATCGACATAGGCATCCATATAGGTATATATAAATAGCCCATATGGGCCCATATAGAAAAAAAAGTGGACATTCTATGCGGGCCCATATGGATAGCCCTTATAGATCTATATCCCTGACCCACTTTTGCCCTTACGGGCCCATATGGATGTGCTGCCTGGGTTGTACTAAAAATATAAATAAAAAAATTACAGACATTTTGTTAAATTATGAAAAGCAACAGTCACAATTGGTTACAAAATTACATATATTTAAAATTCTATTAGAATACTTAACCTAATGGAGTTAGGTGTAATCCTGTAAAATAAATAAATGGTATGCACCTAAAATAGTATTAATATTACATTGTCATTGGATATAAATAAGTATGCGAATTGAAACTCGATCGGATATTAGGAAGTAAATTAAAATTTGAATACAAATTTTGAAGTAGGGGAACATTCATAGGAACGTTTTAATTAAAATAAAAGCCTATCAAAAATCATGAAAAGAAGCAGTTTCATTTCCTTACAAAATAAAACATATGTAAAAATCCAATTGAGGAAATGAATTTCAAAACTCGCCTTATCGCATTTGATTTTCCTATCAGTCTTAACTAATTTGCACTAATTTAACTCTACAATCTCAAAATTTATAATGAAAACTAATGGACGCATTTAAAGGTTTTATTGCTATTTCACAAAAATCAATTTTCTCGATAAAGAGAATTTTGAAACTCACGTCTTCAATTATTTTAACCAATCTACAGGGTGACCCAAAAGGTCGTTTACAAACTTAACATGCTGGTCTGTCATATCATGATGAACAATATTAAATAGGAAACTGGGGGTCCCAAACGTTTTCCAAAGGAGATATGCGCCATTAAAGTTTAGGGTCCAAAAATTCAAATGATTATAAAAAACAGAAAAATTGGTCGATTCGTTTGCGGTTTTCACTAAAATTATTCTTTATGTCAGTATTGTCTTGAAAATAAATTATAAAGATAAATTTCAAAAAATGACGATAGAGGGCGCTTTAGACTTTAGAATAACGAACAACTATTTTTTACCGTTATTTTTTGCATCTCATTAAAGGTTTCGTAAGCTTAGACTTAAACTTAAATTTTGAGCTCAAAATCTGAATAGTTAGAAGCAGTTAAGTAGCACAAACTTAACTGTGTTCAGAGGGTTTTAATTTCAAATGATTATAAAAAACGGAAAAATTGGTCGATTGATTTGCGGTTTTCACTAAAACTATTCTTTATGTCGGTATTTTATTGAAAATGAATTATAAAGATAAATTTTAAAAAATGCCGATAGAGGGCGGTTTCGACTTTGGAGTAACGTACAACTATATTTTACCGTTATTTTTCGCATCTCATAAATTTTTTTAGAAGCTTAGACATAAACTTAAATTTTGAGATTAAAATTTGAATCATTGGGAGTGGTTAAGTAGAGCAAACTGAACTTTGTTCAATGGGGGTGGGGAGGTTCAAATTTCAAATGATTATAAAAAACGGAAAAATTGTTCGATTCGTTTGCCGTTTTCGCTAAAACTTTTCTTTATGTCAATATTTCCTTGAAAAAAAATTTTAAAGATTAATTTTAAAAAATACCGTTAGAGGGCGCCTTAAACTTTAGAGTAACCAACAACTATTTTTAACCGTTATTTTTTGTATCTAATTAAATGTTTTCAAATGCTTAGATTTAAATTTTGAGCTCAAATTCTAAATCGATGGAGGTGTTAAGAAGCGGAAACTGAGCAGTGTTCAGCAGTTAAAATGTTACCCTCTCCATCCCTCGAACACATTTCAAATTTCCGCACTCAATTACTCACAACGATGCAGATTTTGAGCTCAAAATTTAAGTTTGAACTTTTACAAGCATTTAATTAGATACAAAAAATAACGGTTATAAATAGTTGTTGGTTACTCTAAAGTTTAAGGCGCCCTCTAACGGTAGTTTTTAAAATTAATCTTTAAAATTTTTTTCAAGGAAATATTGACATAAAGAATAGTTTTAGCGAAAACGGCAAACGAATCGAACAATTTTTCCGTTTTTTATAATCATTTGAAATTTGAACCTCCCCACCCCCATTGAACAAAGTTCAGTTTGCTCTACTTAACCACTCCCAATGATTCAAATTTTCATCTCAAAATTTAAGTTTATGTCTAAGCTTCTAAAAAAATTTATGAGATGCGAAAAATAACGGTAAAATATAGTTGTACGTTACTTCAAAGTCTAAAGCGCCCTCTATCGGCATTTTTTGAAATTTATCTTTATAATTCATTTTCAATAAAATACCGACATAAAGAATAGTTTTAGTGAAAACCGCAAATCAATCGACCAATTTTTCCGTTTTTTATAATCATTTGAAATTAAAACCCTCTGAACACAGTTAAGTTTGTGCTACTTAACTGCTTCCAACTATTCAGATTTTGAGCTCAAAATTTAAGTTTAAGTCTAAGTAGTCTCTAAATAGTTGTTCGTTACTCTAAAGTCTAAAGCGCCCTCTATCGTCATTTTTTGAAATTTATCTTTATAATTTATTTTTAAGACAATACTGACATAAAGAATGATTTTAGTGAAAACCGCAAACGAATCGACCAATTTTTCTGTTTTTTATAATCATTTGAATTTTTGGACCCTAAACTTTAATGGCGCATATCTCCTTTGGAAAACGTTTGGGACCCCCAGTTTCCTATTTAATATTGTTCATCATGATATGACAGACCAGCATGTTAAGTTTGTAAACGACCTTTTGGGACACCCTGTAGAAGTTAATTAATTAAAATTAACACTACCGTAAAACATATACGGTGACAACACCTTCAATTATTTCGCTTTAAAAATATTTCTTTACCTCATTTAAAACATTTTTGTAATTGGAACTATATGTCTGTGACAAATGGTTTAGGCAGTAGCCATTGGACTGTTCTGGAAATGGACGCCCTTTATATTACTTTAAGCATTTAATGTTCGTTCCCTTAAAACTCCAGTCCAACAGAGATCTGTTTTCAGTTACAGAAAAGTGGTTTAAATCATGAAATTTAAAGTTTCATAACTCGGTCAATTTTAATGTTATATGAATTTTTCTCTTATTTCTTAGAGTTGTCGGAAAACTTTACTAAATTTCATTTATAGGACCAGGGGACCGTATAAAAATTTAGTTTTTGTATTTTTTAAATAATTTTTTTGACCTAAATTGCTTAAAAAAAACAATTCTTTACCTTTTTTAAAGCATTTTTGCAAGTAGAATGTAGAATTATATGTCTATAACTAACGGTTTAGAAATTAGCCATTGGCCGCCACTGAGAGTGAACGCTCTATGTATTATAATACATTAAATGTAAAAAATGTAGCATAATATATTATTCTACTAAAATATTCAATTATACCGTATAATAAGAGAAATCTTGTACTTTAGATTGATTAAATAAGATAAATTAGGTGAGGTATTAAGCCCAGTGGCCAGTGATTCTAATTACCATACAACAGGCCTTGTTTGGATTCCCGCTAAACAAGGTGAACTCAACGTTTGATTTGATCAGGGTTGATAAACTCCGTTTCAATCACGCTTGGAGTCTAAACACCGATTCTTTCGCGTTAGGCCAAATACCTGACAAAGACAAATGATGTACCCATGTCCACAAAAACAGGGTGGGCACTACAGACCATGATCAAATGTTCTGCTTTAGAAAGGTTAAATAAGAAAAAAATAGCTTATGTTTGAAGTCCTGTGGCAAAGTATTCTACACGTCAACTTCCTAACTGCAGATCCAGATTTCGATCTCCGAATAAAAAATATTATATTAACCTTTCATCACATTAGAGTTCAATGATGATTGGATACTAAATACGATGTTGTTGTCTTTGTTGTAGGGCCTGAACAAGAAATGTATTGTACTCAAGGCCATCAAGGCCAGGTCCTGGGCACAAAATTTTTGAGGGGAACATCGGAATTGTGAAATTTGAGACATTAATACGATGATATGACAAAAGTATATCTTAACCTGTGCTTAAAAGCATATTTCAATAAAAAACTAGGGAAAAATATTTTTATTTCTGGAACCATTTTTCAATTTTCAGGGAAACTTAATTTATCATTTGACACTTTTTGAATAAGTGTGTAATATGTAGAAAAACTAATATCAGTTAATCAACTAATCTAAGGGGGTACAAAAGTTGAAAGTGACCTGGGCTCAAAAACTTGGTAGTCGGGCCCTGAGCGTGGCACTATAAGCCACGATCAAATGCTGTGTTTTATATAAATTAAATAAAAAGAATTAGGTTAGGTATGAAGCCCAGTTGGTGTAGTATTCACCGCGTCACCCGTTAGACTATGTCATATCAACCTTTCATAACACGTCTCATTAGAGTTGTTGAAATCACTAGAAATCATACTTTGATGCTAAACACCGATGGTCCCTTGTTAGGTCAATTGCCTGAACAGGGCGTTTTTGCATAAAATTCCAAGATCCATGGCTTTGATAAACTGGGCAGGGCGCTATAGGCCAAAATCAAATGTTGTGTTTTAAACAAATTAAATAAAAGAAATAATGTTAGGTATGAAGCGCTGTCGCGTAATGTTCAAAGCGTCTATTTACCGCATTAAAGGTACAGATTTCGACTTCGGCAACGCAAGATTCACTAAAACTTTAATTTCGTCATGATTTATAAAATTAATAGCAATCATGCTTGGTTACTAAACACCGCTGGTCTTACGTAAGGCCAACTATTCACGAAGACATGTGAACCACAGGACCCATTGGCAAAAAAACAGGGTAGGGCACTGTAGACCGTGATCATTAAGGCCCCACAATAATCACTGAAAAAGACCCGGATGATAATGTAATGTCTATGGGAACTTTCTTTTCAAATATCTAGCTCAAATTTTTATATTTTTGTATGATTTGTTTTCTATAGAATAGCTGAAGACTATCTACAACCGGCTTTGTTTTTACTTCGTCGATTTTGCTTATATATTTTTCATATTATGATCTTCAATTTGAGAACCAGTTTAAACCGGTTTTGAAATTTAAAGTATTTTTTTTTTTAAATCTGAAACCAAAATTGAAAAATAAAAACTCGGCCTGCTGTGGATCGTCTGTAAAACGGCAGATTTTTTTAATTAACGTAATATGATATAAATATTCTATAGTGTTAAGGTATACGCAATCCTATAACGTACTTAATTTTGGTAAGCATATTTTCATCGAAATTTTGGAGCAAAATTGCAATGCTTGTGTTTGAAAAGTAGGTACAGATTAAAAATGTGTACATGAAAGCACATATATTCAAACCCTAATGCTTGATTATCCTGATAAATATTTTCATTTTTACGACATTAAATATTTGCTCATTAAAATATTTATCTGCATAAATTACTGAGCTTTCTTTTTTGACAGTCAAAAGATATTGACAGGGAGGCGGTTGCACAGACTATCACCTTATCGAGTTGGTGGTTGAAATTCCAGGAATAGACAGTAATCGATTAGCATATTAAAATTCAACAGGTCCGCAAAGTCTAATCTTTGTAGAAATCCCCTACAGATCCGATTTTATCGATTGACTGATATGTTTATTACTGCACTCAAAAGTATGAAAACATAGCGTATTTGGAGCTGAAAAATTCAAAATTAAATCTACCAGAAGTTCAGAAAATTATACGAAATAATTTTTTCTGTTAATTTTTTTTTTCTTTTTCATTTAATATTTTTTTTCCAAAATTAAATATTTATTGAGTTTCGTTCTTTTTTAAGAATGGGTTTGAACTAAACAAATTCATTTTATAAATTTTGAATTTTAGCGTGAATATGACTCGCTTTTGAAAAGTCAAATTTATTTTTTTTATTTATTATTTATTATTTTTATTTTTTTTTATTTTTTTTTTTTTTAGTTTGCCCAACATTGGTTAAAAATATCTTGTATGAGAAGTCATACCATCATGTGCTATTACATGCAAGTATTTCCTAAAATTATCACTCTACCTTCTTTAATTAATCAGAATTGAGATATATTTACTGAAGCACAAATATTTAATCTTTCTTGTTATTTTTATAGTACAGTGTTGAATCCTATAAATTTATTTTCATAAGTTACTTTACCAGTATAAACATTTGGGAAAGCAATAACAATTTGCTTACTAGGAGATGCTATAGCAAATGTTTTAAATCTCCTCTCCTTTTTTTTTAACTGTATTATTTGTTGCTTGCAATTTTGTTTAACAGTCTTTCCACTACTTGAAGTACATTTTTGTGACCAAATTTTATTGAAACTGGGACTATTTCTGTTTAGTAACATGAATATTTTAATTTTTCATAATAATGCACATAGTACCCTGTAATCAGAATTAAAAAATAATAAAAATTGTATGAAAAATGAGTAGGTTTACTAAATAATTTTTTACTGCGCATGCGTCAAAGATATCAAAATCTCATTTACATATTATGTTAGCTAAATGTATGGAGCAACTTTTGTAAAAGTCTAAAAATCATAGCTTGAAAATTCTGAAAGTAATCGTCTATAGAAAAAGGACAAAATCCGTTGTTTCCAAAATGAAGCAAGAAAATGAGGGATTTTATCCAAATGTAGTAGTACATCCCGTATTGTGTATTCTATATTGACACTAATCAATGAATATATGGATACAACCCCTCTTGTTTTTGCTTCATTTTGAGAATAACGGATTTTCAACATATTCAATTGACGATTATTTTCAGAATTTTCAAGTTATGATTTTGTGACTTTCACAAAAGTTACTCTATACATTTAGCTAACATAATATGCAAATGAAATTTTGATATCGTTGACGCATGCGCAGTAAAAAATTATTTAATAAACCAGCTCATTTTGTATACAATTTTCATTATTTTCTAATTCTGATTACAGGGTACTGTGTGAAATGTTGTTTGTCATATTTTCTGAAAAAAATATTATTTTATATTAAGAACTCTGAAAATTATAAAGAAAAAACTTGGAAAAATTTGGGACCATTTTTATAAAAACCTTAATTACTCTGAGAGTATGCATGCTATTTACATAAAAATGAGCAAGGCGTATTACAATAAGGCATTCAATCACAATCTAGAGTTTGAGCGGTTTTGCTACACTAGTTTTGACAGGGTTATTCAAAAGATATTCATTCTTTTTTAAGTTGTTGACGGTCCCCTATGGAGTTTCGGAAAAAAAATCTTCACGGAGATGTATGACTTATACTATTATATTTATACTCTAAGAGTTTCAAGATTATTCCTCATGTATTTTTCTAGATATTTAACAAAATGTCTAAAATCGCAAGTGTCCAATAATCAATGGCAATATAGTGTATAAGCAAGTTCATCGTCTGTTATAAATACATTACATACTTTTCACAAGTATGTTATTCTCATTTTCCACAGATTAACATTTGTGGTTGTTGTTTTGTAACATGGGATTAATCGTCATAGGCAAGTTCTTTTTCTCAAGTTTACCAATTTTATTGACAAATTTTGCACGTACCCATTTTAAAAATTAAAAGCACATATCAGTTTTAATTGTGTAATGGCAGCGATTTAAATGTGTGTGCATTTTTGAAAAAAAAAATGGGGCTGGTTAAAATTTATTGATGTTTCTACCGGGTAGGCATACCTGTCCAATGATTTTCATAAGGGCTAGGTTGGAGCAGAGACTTAAAATTTCAGACTGCTCATACCTCAAGAAGAGTGCAGTTCAGCAACGACTTGGGCCGCAAAATAAGTCTAGCCCCGCCTATCTCAGTCCAAACATAGAGTAAAAAGTTATCCCAAAACCAACCTCAAATACAGTGTAGGGAAGGAAAATTGGTCTGGTTCCATGAAGACCTTTATATCAAATAAACAAAAAGATTTTTTCAGAAAACTTTGTAAACTATAAAGTTCTAATAGGTTGAAAAATAAATAAAAAATCGTGGTTTTAGTGAGTTTGCTTATATTTATAAATGAGTTTGAGTCAAACGATCTCGTTTGAAAATTTTTTAATTTGAGAGTGAACTTGACTTATTTTTGAGAAATTGAACATGAGTGCGAATTAGTTTGTTTTTCTTCGAGCGCACCCAACATTGAGTAATATATACTGACATAACTGGTCTAATAGTGCATCATAAAATTTGAAAACATTAAAATTTATAATATTATGGTGTAGCTTCACATCAGTTATATCGGTTAAATTATTCTATCAAATGAAGACAACAGGACTTCCACTAATTTTACAGTGTACCGTTACACTTTTATTTACATCATATTGACGAATACAGTATACAGAGCTGTAAAAAAAAAAAAAAAAAAAAAAAAAAAAAAAAAAAAAAAAACTAGTCATTTAAGCCAAATTCTTACTGTTCGAACGTTTTCTTTATTTTTTTCCAGTTTTAAATATAAAGAGCAAAGGTGAGTTTGTATCACGCGTTGTTACGTGGAGTAGTGAACCTTGCAGCTTAACATGATTATGTGTTCTTTTTTTTATTTTTTTAGTTTTGGTAGAAGTTTGTAAAGAGATATTTTTTTATTTATTTTCTCCTCAAAGAAGTCTTCTTCTAATGCATATAATCGACGTAATAAGCTAACAATTGTGCAAACTCGTCTTTTGAATTTATTAGAACAATTTGTTCCTGTAAGTAGTAAATTCTTAGATTTACAAGCATCAGAGCAAACTATCTATGTCCTTTAAAAATTCAATGCCGATTTATCACATGGCAGTACATTAAAAAAAATCAGTTTAGAAAGACAGAGAAAACTTCAGCCAGGTATATTTTTTTTAACAAAACAAAACAAAAACAAAAAAAAGTTATTAGTGAATGTATCAGTAAGGACCATCTCTCAAAAACTTCATTTTTCAATGAGCGCAAGATTTTTTTTTTTTTTTTTTTTTTTTTGCTGACATTGTACTGTGTGATATGTATACAACATATCTTTTTTATACAGCGACTACTAAAAAGAAAAAATATATGTGTGCACACGGATAGTTATTGATGATATAACTTTCTGTCAGGATTAAAAATAAATGTTTATAATAACCCTTTTTAAAATTTAGCGAAAAAGAATGGCAAAAATATTTAAACTAATAAATAAATTAATTAATGTATGATGTAGCAAATTTCCCGAAAGTCTCTTAGTATCAAAGACAAAACGGATTAAAATGGTAATTAGATACTCAAAATTCAAAATTATGTGAATCAGTAAATGGAATGAAAAAAGAATGAAAAAAGAATATCTTATTGCATATGTATTTATGCAAAATTTTAAACAAAAGATATTAGCGTTTTTAAGAGTTTGAAACGATGTCTCTAAATTAAATTAATTTTGATGCATTCTTATGTGAATGTTTCTTGTTATACTGAAATGATTTAATTTTAAATGTATCTAGGTTATGATTTTAATATATATATACATATATATGTAACACATTTAATCAAATACCTGAAATGCTTATGAGACAAAAGTTAATTCATATTTATAATTGAGTTCCACAAAAGTTCAATTATTATTTCATTTTAAATTCATATATATATTAATTTAATATAAAAGTTTTCATCAATTTGGTTTTCATATTATAATTTTAAAGTGTACATCATTTCATAAGGATGATTTTAAGTTAAAATTTACATATTTACCTATAATGTAATCTGATTATAATTTATAATACAATCAGATACAGATAGATGTATATAGATTTTTTTAAATAATACATGCATAAAATTACTGCAACAATAATTATTATTGTATTTTAAAATGAAAAATTATTAAGTGTGTTAAAAATATGAAAAAGAAAATTCCATTTTAGAATTTAAAATTCTGAAATGTAACTTTTGAAGTGTAAAAACTGGTAAAACTCGTGTAATGTTCCACCATATACGGTAAAAACGTCAGCATGCACATTACTATGGCGTAACGTCACTCTAGTTATATAGGTTAAATTACCCCATCAAATGAAGGCAGCAGAGCTGCCATTAATTTTACATGGTGGAATTCATGGCTCTAAATTAAATTAGCTTTTATGCATTCTTATTTAAATGCTTCTTATTATATATTGAGCAATTTTAATTTTAAATGTTTCTAAATTATGGTTTTAATATACATATGTATGTAACATAATTAATCAAATACCTGAAATGCAAGTAGTCTAATTAAAATATGATGTATCAAATATCCAGAAAATTGTATAAAGTTAAAAAGGATTAAATTAGATATTACTCAAAATTCACAATTAAGTGAATCAGTAATTGGTGTTAGTACGGAATAAGAAATCTCATTACGTATGTATTTATGCAAAATTTTAAACAAAAGCTCTTAGTGTTTTTAACATGTTTGAATCAAAGAGTTTTTAAGAGTTTGTCTCTAAATTAAAACACCTTTGATGTATTCCTAATGTAAATGATTCTTATTCTATATTGAGCTATTTTATTTTTAAATATTTCTAGGTTATGTTTTATGTAATACAATTATCCAAATATCTTAAGGCTTACTGGAATGTGTTTAGCGACAAAAGTTTGATTAATCTTTATAATTGATTTCCTAAAAGTTCAATTAAAATTTCATTTTAATAACAAATATATTAATTTTATATACATTTTTTCATCAATGAAGTTTTGAAATTATTCCTTTTATTAAGACTTAAATATTTTTAAGCTTATTTTAGTTCATAAAGTTGAATGACTTTAAGTTAAAATTTATAAATGTTCCTATAAGATAATCTCATTATAATTTATAATACGGATATATGTAGATACATATAGGGGAGAGTGGGGATACTTGAGCATAGGGGATACTTGAGCCACCCCTATTATCTCTACAGTTGATTAATTTTTCTTTCTAAAACTGCCAATATGATAACATATTTATAGTTCTGAACATGTAAAAAAGAAATCACACATCTTGGTACCATTTTGAAAGTATAGTGATTAATAGTTGTCTTTTCCCTATCTGAAAAAAATATTTGGGTGCATGGTTTTTTTGTTTTTTTGTAATCAAAGTTTTGTTTAAAGTTGCAACTATATACATACATTCAATAAGCATAATTTCAATTGTATTTTGAGTCTAAAATAGTTCTAATTGCTGCATGCTTTATTTAGTAAAACTCTGGGAAACAAAAATAGTGATAGTGGGGATACTTGAGCCAATGAGAGTGGGGATACTTGAGCCATGTCTTAACCATCCTCACTAGAAATTAAACATGGGTGAAACAAACAAAAAATAAAATTCCATCCTTATATTCACTAATAGATATTTTTCTGGAGAAAAGGGAGAATAATTTTTCATTTTATTTTTTTTTCTTAAAAAAATAAAGACCTAAAAATGCTTAAAAATGCATATTTTTTAAATGAAAATGTCTATTTTATTTTTCGATTTGTTCGATTTGACAAACGACCAAAATTCGAACAAAATAGTCTGTCTAGATAAATGTAAACATAGTTTTCAATTTAATTTTCATTAAATGAAAATAACTTTTTAAAACGGTTTTACAGGCTATAATCTCTAATACTTTAATTAGTTAGGTCCAACATAATAAAATATTTATTTTTTAATATAACATATTAAGATTAGTATTTTATATTGAAATCGTAACCTCTGTTGCTGTAACTTTTTTTTTAACTAAGAAAATTGAAGAAAAATTGGTAAAAAGAGCGCACAAAAACAAGAAAAGCAACAAAAATCCCAGTTCAAACTTACCTACATGGAGCCAAAGAGGAAGACAAAATCTTTTCCTGTGAAATCAAAAAAGTGTTTGAAATAGTAGAATGATACATCTGGCTTAAATTCCGACAGCTACTAAACTAAAAGCATGAGTTCGACAATATCATTAGAGGAAAATTCTGTCAATGATGGTGATGATGTGAAAGAAAACCTTCTATTGATGGTTGGTTACTAATAAAATATGCCAGAAAGAAAACTGTAAAAATATTTGTTGGATAAGTGCTTAATATTTTGAAAATGAAATTTGCAAGAAGAATTGCAGATTCCAAATTTAAATGGCTCTGAACTGAGGATGTTTCTACCGTCGTTATAACTGAGGTTCAAATTATCCTTCGACAACCAGTTTTAACGACAAAAAGTGATCGTATTACTAGCTTTGTTTTCTTAATTGGTTTTGAAACACTTTACGTTTCATAATTTATCATTCTGTAAAATATTTGTGCAAAAATAAAGCGAAAAAAATTACTTTTGTAGGTATTTTTCCGTAGTGGCTCAAGTATCCCTTCACTATGGCTCAAGTATCCCCGCCATGGGGATACTTGAGCCATGATGTAAAACAAAAAATAAACATTTATTATGCATAGAAAAATAGTTCAAAATTTATTGAAAGTGGTTTTTAGTTGAAGGAAAAATATCAAATTTTCATTTTCAATATTTTATTTTATTCTAAAAAAATATAAAAAATTTAAAAAAAATAAAATTCAAAAAATGGTTCAAGTATCCCCATCTTCCCCTATATTTTTTTAAATGACATATTTATAATATTTCTACACGAATAATTATGTTGTGTTTTAAAATGAAAAAAAGTGTTAAAGGTGTTAAAGATATGGGAAAAAATCATTTTAGTATGTCAAATCAAATATTCTCAAATTTAACACTTCAAGTGTAAAAATCAGTATCACTAATGCTATATTATTTCATATAAGCTGACACTATCAGAATTCACATTATTATGGTGTAACGTCAAACCAGTTATATAGGTCATATTACTCCATTACATAAAGGCAGCAAAGCCTTTAATTTTACAAGGCAACATTACTTTCTACATGATATTGAGAATTCAATAAACTGTGTGATGCGTATATAACATTCCTTTTTAATAGAAAGAAAAGTGAAAAAAAATTATATGTTTGTATACGAATCAGATTAATGTTATATTTTTCAGTCAGTATTAAAAATAAAAGTTTATAATAAGCCTTTTTTTAAATTTAGTCTAAAAGGTTTGAAAATATATTTAAATTTGCAAGTAAAGTAATTAAAATAGTATGTAGCAAATTTCTAGAAAAACTATATCAAAGACAAAACAGATTAAATTAGAAATTGCATATTCAAGAATGAAAATTAAGTGAGTCAGTAATGGGTTTTAGAATGAAACAAGAATGTCTCATTAAATATGTATTTATGTAAAATTTTAAATAAAAGCTGTTAGTGTTTTTAAGAGTTTGAAACGATGTCTATAAATTAAATTAATTTTAATGCATTCTCATGTAAATGCTTCTTCTTACATATTGCGCTATTTTAATTTTAAATGTTTCTAGGTTATGGTTTAACATATATGTATATGTAACACAATTAATCAAATACTTTAAGGCATATTGGATTGCGTTTAGAGACAAAAGTTTAATTAATCCTTATAATTGATTTCCACAAAAGTTCAATTATATATTTCGTTTTAATTACTAATGTATCAATTTAATGTAAAATCTTTCATCAATTTGGCTGTGATGTTATTATTATTATTTAAGTGTATATTATTTCATAAAGTGGAATGCCTTTAAAATTTATATATTTCTCTATAATATAATCTGATTATAATTTATAATACAATCAGATATAGATAGATGCATATAGATTTTTTAAATAATGCGCACATTGGGGCATTGTGGGCATAATGGGGCACATTGATACTTATCAATGTGCCCTGACATAGATTGTATCAATGTGCCCCATGCAGACATTTTGATTTACATGAATCTCAAATCAAAAATTTCATATTTTACATAGCAATAAAGAATGAGGAACTGGTACAGTGCAGCATTACTTGCCAGGAAGTGTATTCCTTTCGGTAGAAAATACTTTAAGAGATGTATAATACCACTGCAATTGTACAATTCAAATTTACTTTTGATCTATAAAAACAATAAATCACTTGTAACATTTCATCAAATTACTGAATCCTGCCAAGACTTACTGTATATAGTTGTGTACACTAGCATCATATTTTGGAGCTGTTGTGAAACTTCCTGTAATAACCTTGTGAGCAGCAGAGTGGGTGTATCAATGTGCCCCAGTTCCCCCTACTGTGCAATACGTGTACTACATTCCTTTTTAGTAACAGAAAAAAGAAAAAAAATATGTTTGCATACGAATCAGATTAATGGTATATTTTTCAGTCAATAATAAAAATAATTTTTTATAATAAGTCTTTTTAAAATTTAGCGCAAAAGAATCAGCAAATTTCTAACAAATCACTTATAATCAAAGATAAAACGGATTAAATTTTTAATTACTTACTCAAAATTCAAAATTAAGTGAATCAGTAATTGGTTTTTGAATGAAATAAGAATATGTCATTACATAAGCATATGTGCAAAATTTTAAACAAAAACTGTTAGTGTTTTTAAGAATTTGAAACGATGCCTCTAAATTATATTATTTTTAATGCATTCTTATGTAAATGCCTCTTTTTATGAATTGATAGATTTTAACTTTTAAATGTTCATAGGTTTTGGTTTTTACATATATATTCATGAAACAAAATTAATGAAATGCCTTAAGACTTTCCGGAATGCATATGTTTAATTCATCTTTATAAATCAGTTCCAAAAATTAGTTTTTCATTTTAATTACAAATAATTAATTTAATAAAAAAATTTCATCAATTCGGTTTTGATAATATTATTTTTTAAATGTACATTATTGCATAAATTTTAATGTCTTGAAATTAAATTTTGCATATTTACCTAATTGTTTATTATAAGTTTAATTATAGGCAGATGCATATAGATTTTTAAATAATATCTGTATAAAATTTCTACATCAATGGTTATCAACTTATTTTAAAATGAAAAACTGTTAAAAGTGTTAAAAATATGAAAAAAAAAATCATTTTAGCATGTCGAATCAAATATTTCAAAATGTAACATTTTAAGTGTAAAACCTGATATAGCATGTGTAACACTATATTATATAATGTGACACTATCAGAATTTACATTATTATGGTGTAACGTTACACTAGTTATATAGGTTATATTACTCTACTAAATAAAGACAGCAGGGCTGCCACTAATTTTACAGGGTAACGCTACTTTTTTGTATGATACTGTGATTCAGTATACTGTTTTATGCGTATACAACTTTCCTTTTTAACACAAAGAAAAAAGAAAAAAGAAAAGAAAAATGATAAGTTGATATACGAATAAGATTAATGATATATTTTCCCTTCAGGATTAAAAATAAAAGTTTATAATAGACCTTTTTAAAATTTAGCCTAAAAGAATCCAAAAAATATTTAAATTTACAAGTAAAATAATTAAAATATGATGTAGCAAATTTCGAAAAAAAACTGTATCAAAGACATACGGGTTACATTTAAAATTACTTACTCAAAATTTAAAATTTAGTACATAAGTAATTGATTTTGGAATGAAAAATGAAAATCTCCTTACATATGTATTTATGTAAAATTTTAAACAAAATCTGTTAGACTTTTTAAGAGTTTGAATCGAAGTCTCTAAATTAAATTCATTTTAATGCGTTCTTATGTAAATTTTCCTTCTTATATTGAGCGATTTTAATTTTAAATGTTTCTAGGTTATGGTTTTAGCATATATATGTATAAAACACAATTAATCAAATACCTTAAAGCTGTAAACTTACTGGAACTTTTTAGAGACAAAAGTTTAATTAATCTTTTTAATTGAGTTATACAAAAAGTTAATTAACATTTCATTTTAATTGCAAATAATTAATTTAATTTTTTTTTTATCAATTCGGTTTTGATGTTATTACTTTTTAAGTGTATTTTATTGCATAAAGCTTAATGCCTTTAAGTTAAAATTTACATCTTTACCTATAAAATAAAGTAATTTTAATTATTAATAGAATGAGATATACATATGTTCATATAGAATTTTTGAATAATACATTCATAAATTTGCTACAAGATTATCACTGTGTTTGAAGATGAAAAGTACTAAAATTGTTAAATATATGAAAAAAAAAATCATTTTAGAATGTATAATTAAATTTTCCGAAATGTAACATTTGAAGTGTAAAAACTGATATAACTGGTGTAATATTACACCATATAAGGTAAAAATGTCAGCATTCACATTATTAAGGTATGACTTCTCTCTAGTTATATACATTAAATTACTCCATCAAATGAAGGCTGCAGAGCTTCCACTCATTTTACAGGGTAACATTTCAGTTGTTTTACAGATGAGTACGTATGAATCCAGTATACTGTGTGATACGTATACATCATTCCTTTTTAATAAAAAGGAAAATGAAAATAAAAAAGATATGTTTGTATACGAATCAGATTAATGATATATTTTTTAGTCAGGATTAAAAATAAAAGTTTAAAATAAGCCTTTTTAAAATTTAACCTAAAAATTTTAATTTGCTGATTAATATCAAATTTTCAGAAAACTATATCAAAGACAAAATGGATTAAATTAAAAATTACTTATTCAAAATTCAAAATTAAGTGAATCAGTAATTGGTTTTAGATTTAAATAAGAATATCTCATTACATATGTATGTATGCAAATTTTTTAACCAAAGCTTTTAGTGCTTTTAAGAGTTTGAAACGTCTTTAAATTAAATGTCTTTAAATTAAATTAACTTTAAAGCATTCTTATGTAAAAGCTTTTTATATATTCAGCGATTTTAATTTTAAATGAATACGTTAAGGTTTAAATGTATGGTATATATATATATATATATATATATATATGTCTGTATGTGTGTATGGTATATAAATATATATACAGGGTATCCCAGAACTTCGTGTACAAACTTTGAGGGGTGGTAGAGAACATTGTTTGGAACCACAATTATATGAGAAAGCATGGGCGAAAACGTCTTGTTAACCTTTTCAAAAACAGGGGGTTGTATATGTAAGTACAACATTTTTAATACAAAATGAACATTGACACCAGAATTTTAATATGGTTTTTCCACTTACTATGTATGGGAAATGGCTGTGTTTTCTTCTTTGCAAATACATTTTTCCGCAATCTCTGATGTCATTCATATTTCTCGACATTTTAACAATGGAAGTGATTTGTCCGTGAAAAGCTCACAGACACAGTTATGACGCAATGCGGAAAGCAGTGTAGAACGCTTTATTACACAGAAAAAAGTACAAGAAATGATTTAATTTTAAATTAAATTTAAAATTTTGTTTCTTTAAAATCAAATTTCTTAGTAGCTATTAGAAATTGCTAAATTGTGGAAAAATGTGAAAGACATCAGAAGTCGCAGAAAAATGTATTTGCAAAGAAGAAAAAAATATACATTTCACATTAATAATAATTGGAAAAATCATATTAAAATTCCGGTGTCAATGTTCATTTCGTATTAAAAATTTTGTAGTTTCATAGACATATCATTGTCTGTGAAAGTGTTGAGAAGTGAGGATGACGTGTCCGCCCATGCGTTCCTATGTACTTGAGGTTCCAATCGATGTTCTCTACCATTCCTCAAAGTTTGTACACGAAGTTCTGGGACATCCTGTGTATATGAAACACAATTAATCAAATACCTTAAAGTCCTACTTGAATTCGTTTAGAGACGATTAATCTTTATAATTGAGTTCCATAAAAGTTCAATTATTTTTTTCATTTTAATTACAAATATATTAATTTATTTTAAAATTTTTGATCTATTAGATTTTGATATTATTATTATTGTTTTTAAATATAGATTATTTTATAAAGTTTAATGCATTTAAAGTAAAATATACAGATTTACGTAATTGTATATAATATATAAAGATAAAAATAGTGAAATATCTATTTTTAAATAACAAGTTAGAAGCCATCGAATTTCAACGAAAGAAAATGTTTAAGTAGGAACTATTTCATTGATTTATAATAAATCTAATAAATTACTTAGAATAGAAAATGCACCTTATATTGGTAAGTATAAGTCTAAAACAAATAATATTTAACCTAAAGTAAACGAAATACTGTACAATTCAATTGTAGAAATTATTAAAATTAAACTTTAATCGTTATATATCTAAGCAGTGAAATGCAATAAAGATCTATTATTATGATACAGTTATCAGTTAAAGCTCGTGTGATTGGTATTCTAAAAGAAAAAATAGCAAAATTTACTCCTTTATTTCTCATTCATAGATTTTTTCCCAGTGAAATTTAAACCCGACATTATTTTCAGGGCTTCAAAATTTGCATATGCACTTCTCATATCTGTATCGGCCTTTTTTTTTTTTTTTTGAAATGGTATTTTAATTTATTAAACATTTCCGTATTACGATTCATTCTTAAACAACATCTATAGAAAAATGCACATATGCCGTCATTATTGCACATGGTTCGTACGGGTACCGTTATTTTCCAGGTGAAATACCAGTATTTCTTTAAGGAAAAATAAATATAATTCAAAACTACGAAATTTCATCTTATTTAATCTGAGATTTTCTATAAAAAATACTGGTACAAAAGAGTTTCCTGGTCATGAAATTCCAGGAACCGTACGAACTCTGTTGCAGAAACCCAGCAAAAATGCAATGTCGTCATCCCAGAAGCAAATTGGATATCTAATGATTCATATGCCTTCATTTGATAATCTATAATAGCTAAATGTTTTATTCATCCATTTATTCATTCAAGTAATTCATTTATACTTCTGCAAAATTCGGAAAATGGTTTTATACACGGATTTATAAATTTGCATTCTTTCAGCTATTTGATAGGAATTAAGTAAAATCAGAAAAATTAAGTCACACAACTTTTTTTTTTTAAATAAATTTTTGTTAAGAGAAAGTGTTTTACTGTGTGCAAAGTAAGTTTGTAATAAACTAAGGATCATTTAACTGATAAATAAAAACGAAAAAAAAAAACAAAGTTTACATGGTTGTAATAACAGACTTATTTTTTGACATAGCACGTAGTTTAATTTCAAACTGTTTCACTTTTTATTAAAAAATGGCAACAAAAAGATAAATAATCTCCAGCTTTTTCCCTTTTACCTTTAATAAAAATGGAGTACTTCTGTTGCCACAATTGCAAAAATGATATTAAAAACTAAAATAATTATAATATCTTAAAACAAACTAAAGTACAGTTTTCAAACAAATCACATTTAAAAATGCATTTTTTCCCTATACGGTGGTGTAAACATTGAAAATGTGCTATGTTTAGAATTTAAAAAAATTGTAGTAGCAAAAATTGCAAAACCTAAATTTCAATTGAAATTTCAAAGTGTTGCCATTCGCAAAATGACGTATGCGTTACGTACTTATACGTTTGGCCTTTATAATATAGATATCTGTATAAAATTTCTGCATACATAATTATATTTGTGTTTTGAAATCAAAAAGTGTAAAAAGTTTTAAAAATATGAAAAAAATCATATCCTATGATTTAAAAAAAGTTTATTTTTAAACGTAACATTTGAAGAGTAAAAAATTCGAGGGATGAAATTAAATGACAAATTCATAAATGTTGAATAAAGAATTATGCTCTTTTATCAATATTAAATTTGTATTTTATTTGTTTTTATATCTTTCTATATTCCTTAAACAATGACATTTGATTCGTTTTTTTTTTCATAAAACATAAATGAAAAAGGCAATTTTTTTACATATTTAAGTAGACTTTATTTGTTTAAATGAAATAATTAAATGATAAATTAAAACGATTCTCACGCAATTATGAATAATACTGCAATAAATTATAGAGTTTTTTTATATCCACTGTCAATTAATTTTACTTATTAAATATTCAAAACAATTTTTTTTTACATAATGTAGAAAGTACTCATAAAGTTTATAACCGCGTTAAAAATATATATTATGACAATCGGAATAATTAATCACATTTTGTCTGAAGTTATCGAATCTGTGGATACCCGGTTTATTTGATTAATGGATGCGTTTCTTTAATATAATCTGCAATTTGTGAGCAGGGACTGCTGTTTTGAAATGATGTAGTTAAACACATACTTAATAATTTATGAAGGGGAGACATTCAGATTTTCTTTCAAATTTAGTTTATTCGTGATTGTTCAAGAAGATTTTATGTGTCAAAAAGTTTCAGTTTACAAGCTTTGGTGTTGGTTCTAAAAGCTACAATAAGAATCTCAACTCAAAACTGTGTGAAATATTAATATCTTCATAAAAATAAATCAACTTAATTATTTGTCATTTTAATAAACTTATCATCAACTGTCTTGTAATTTTATGTTCATTTAATTACTTTAATGTTTACAATGTGTAAAATTGTTCACAATTTAATTCATTTTTAATAAAAATTTAAAAACTAGATCAAGAAATAAATTGTCTAACAAAAAAGAAACGAACTGTTTTCATGGTTACAGTTACACTATAAGCTTGCAATTTCGTTTACATTAGGAATTTTGTATTTCGTTTATTGGCTTTAAAGAAAAGGATTTTTTGTTCTTGATTGTTAAAAAAACACTAATAATATTTATGCGTGACTTTTGCGTCAAAAAGGTATTTTTTGATTCACAATCGTTTTAAATGTTAATCAAGGAAGGATAAAAAATGTATATTACAAAATTTTACATATATATATCTTTTCATAAGTCGTATAGATTTATTTCATCGGTATATAAAAGTGGAATAATAAAGAAAAAAGAATCCCTGTCGGCTTTGCCTATACGCGGAGGTAGATTTCGAAAAGCGCTCATTTCAACAACAAAAAATAAAATATCATTAGAGATAAACCCAGTTTAACAACTTTATTTGGCCGCTTTTGGAAAAATTTTTAATTTCTTTATTCTATAAGAACTGGCTTTATCAGAATCATCTTAAACGAAATTCGGCTCAAATGCCTATTTTGACAACATATTTTGAAATATATTCTGGCTTTATTTAAAAATTCGACCAATACGTCTCATTATATAGATCCTAATTAACAAAAATTGTCAATTGAATGCGTTTGAGAGCAAAACTAAATAAAAAAAAAGCCATAAAATGATCGATTTGTTATTTTAATACATCCTAAATTCCTTAATCATGAGCGATTCGTAATTGTCTGTTAAAAATACCCAATTTGGCAGCCTTTTTTGAAATATATTCTGACTTTATATAAAAAAACTGGCCAATACGTCATATTATATAGTTTTCTAAGACGACCTATAAATTGAATGAGTTTAAAATCAAAAATGAATTTAAAAATGAGTCAGAATATAAGCAATTTGGATTTGAGGTTTTTTTCCATAACTCCTATTTTTATATAAGAATTGGTCCTATGAAAAACTTACCAGAATAAAGGTTGTAGATATAATTGAGAAGATGTTAAAAAATAATTAGAGTTGATTGTTTAAGAATTGACGACGTTATGGATTTTTGTCTTTTTTTTACCCTCCTTTTGTTTTCGTTTTTATTTTTTTTTATCGGTACGAAATAGTCCTGTAAAAAAACTTGTAAATACAAAATATTAGATAATTTTGGGAACATTTATAAAACATTTAGTTGAATTTGATAGCTTGAGAATTGATGAAGTTAAGGATTTTTTCTCCCCAAAACCCTGTTTTTTTTTCGACCCTTGAACCCATTTTTAACTTTATCAAAAAAAAAAAAAAAAATCATGCATAAACTTTTGGCAAATTTTTAGAAGAAATTAAACTGATTCGAGGACTATTTTAATTAAGAAATTATGGCGTTTTTTCGGTATTCACAAAAACCTTCCCTATTTCCACTCCCTTGTTCAGATTTTGCCCAATAACGAATTTGACAGAGATTTTACACCAGTGTTTTTTATTTATCAATTTGGAGGAAAATGGAGCAGAGTAACTGTCAAATGTGGTTAAACTGTCATGATCGGCGTAGATATACAAAAAAATTTCATAAATTCAAACATAGGAGCGACCGCAATTTCATACGAAATCTACCTAAAAAAAGTAACAAATACTATTAATTATTTTATTACAGAACATCTATACTGGATTTTATAACAAATCGAAAGCAATCAAAATAGATACTGCTGATCAATAACCAGAATAGAAAAAGACGTTGACGATTCTGAAGAAGAAGGTAACCTAATTTTTTTACCTTCATTCTGCATTTAAATAGTACTATTTTTACTATAACTAAATAAATAAACAACGTTCAAAAGCACAAATACCATAAAATAAAAGATGTTAAAAGATGTTAAATGTTAAAAGCATACATGTTTCGGGACTTCTTAAGTCCCATCATCAGTGCTAAAAGTGTAAAATATAAAAGAATGTCACATCGCAAAAATAAAATAAGTCAGGATTTTTGCGATGTGACATTCTTTTATATTTTACACTTTTAGCACTGATAATGGGACTTAAGAAGTCCCGAAACATGTATGCTTTTAACATTTAACATCTTTTAACATCTTTTATTTTATGGTATTTGTGCTTTTGAACGTTGTTTATTTATTTAGTTATATATAAGCACAAAGTACAATCCTCCCCCCCCCCCTTCTTACTATTTTTACTCCCAGTCTCTTTTGATTTTAGTCTAAAAAAATATAATCCCCATTAGTTTGTTTTATTTATAAAACATCAGTGCAAAAAAGCGCACAATCGCAATATGGTGAGGCAAAATTATTTTGTATATACAGGGTATCTCAGCTAAGATGTTAAAAATTTTGAGAAGAGGTAAAGCATACCTAGACGACTCGGTACCACACAAGAATGCCGGGTCAGAATCAAATTTTGATCCAGTAAGGGATTTGAAAAGGCTGGATAAAACATTGCTGATCTTTGTCCCTGGCAGTGTTGCCAGTGGGTCTTGTTTAAACTGCGATTTGTTAATTTGCACTACTTTTTGAAATGATAAAATTTCCTTTTCTTTCGCTTTGATTAATGTCTTTAAATAGATCGAATTGTATCAATTCATAAAAGTGGCGACGGGCAAGAAATTTGGATTTGAACCAAATTTACAGACGATTACAGATAGATTCCAAATTTACAGACGACACCAAAATTATTTTTTTAAAAAATCACTTTCATCATGAAAGTTAAAAAAAAATACTTCCGAAGAGCATCGTTCGTAAATTCTGGTGACAGTCAATTATTTCATCATTTTACGAACCTTTTCGAAAAATAATCATTGAAATTATTGTCCTTGGATTAGAAAAGCGTTTCCGACCCGCCATTCCTATGTGATTCAGAGTCGTCTTGATCTACTCCACCTCCCCACGAATTTCATAACATTTTTGCTGGGACACCCTGCACACATATATATATATATATATATGCATATATTAGCTGAAGAACCCGTCGTTGCCGAAATTTAAATGATGCTTGTCTTGAAAAATAAACAACTGCGTTTTAATTTACATCATTTTCGCACGTTTTTTTCTTTAATCGTGACAACAGATTACTTACTTAATTAAAAATATAATCTGTGATTTGTATTCATACAAGATTAAAAAAAGAGTTATGCAGAATAGCAATATTTTATATTATTTAAGTTTCATATTTCTCTGAACTTTTATGATATACCGATTCATAATTTTCTAAAATCTACAGCTATAATCAAATTACGTAGTATGTATGTTTTTTAATTCTTCTTATTCTTTTATCAAGGATTTCTCCAATTAATGCAGAAATACTTTCTTATTTTTTTTAGACTGCCAATAGCAAAAACGATTAAACATAAACCGCGTTCCAATCATACTTAAGCCAGCCATTTTATAGTAGATTTACAGTTCAAAATCTAGCACAAAGATATTTAATTGCCACGTTTGTTTTTCGTAATATAAAGCAACATGAATATCGGAAATATACTTTTACAACACATATTTACCGCGATTCTATTTATAAGTATCTTACATATAATTAATTTAAAGCAGAAAGTAGTAAGACTAGTCGTTGGAGGCCACCGTAATACTTACCTATCATGGATATGCATAGCACAATATATGAAAACATAACACATGTAAACAATTTATAAAATGCATTACAATTCCAAAACAAAATATAAACGTATATTTAAGTATTTTTAACACATAATCAGGCGCTATTAATGAATTTCTGATGACCCAATTTCGATAAATTGTATCAAACGCCAAACTATTCAAGTAGCACTGAATTTCGTAATAGAAACATCCTTATAACTCCAAAAATAATAATCATATTCACTAACGGTTTCTTGCATCGAATTAAGTATCTCATTTCCAATTAAAAGATATCTTTGAATTGAAATTCGAATGAAATACAGGGTCATGAAAAATCAAAGAATGTGGAAAATAGGATTAAAAATATCTCAACAACTAATTATCCGATTGACTTCGTTTTTTTATGCAAAATTCGTGTTATTTTATTGCCTTTTACGTCCATTCCTTAAAATAAAAGAATTCGAAAATTTTTATATACCTCTCATCAGAACGAATTTTTCGAGAGTCCGAAAAAAATAGTTCCGGATAATCGAGGTTACTGATATTAAATAGGCTTCGTTCCATTCTTACATACTAAGCACATACAAAATTTCAAATCTCTATCTCAATTTGTTCGGGAGATAGAGCGGTTACAGACAGACAGACAGACAGACAGACACACAGACGGACGGACGGCAATTTTTTTTTTCTAAAAATATGTTTTTCGTAATCTCCAGTGTCCGAAACGTGTAAATCCGTCAAAAAAAATTTTTCGATTTTCAAAACGATTGCAAGACTTACCCTATACTACGTATGATGGGTAAGTAATAAATCTGAATATGTTGAGCTTAAGTATAATTTCGCGGTGCGGGCTACGTATAAATATCTTACATGTAATTAATTTCACACCGAAAGTAATAAAATAAATCTGAATGTGTTGAGGTTAATCATAATTTTACGGTGCTTTCAAAAAAATAATAGTAAGCTCTCATCTAACCATAAACTTTCGCATTTCATGAAAAGTTTTCAGAATTTCTTGAATAAAGGATTAGAAGAATTCCAGTCGTGTTTGAATATGTATATTGTGGAGTTATGAGATAGTGAAACGGTTTGCTGGAGAATTTTATGAAAAGTTTATGAGACTTTTATGAAAAATATTTATGAATTATGATTGCTTGAAACAAGTAAGAACAATTTTTCTTACATGAAAATTGAAAGTTTTTAAGATTGTGAAAATATTTGGAATGTAAAATAAGTAAATACCGAGCTGCAGAAAGGTGTAGTTACTTTACACTTTCAATCTTTAAAAGAGCATTTAAACATTTTATTAGGAGCCAGAATTTATTTAAAACTTTAAATTCTTTTTTCCGCGTGTTGAGTTTTCCCCTAAAAATTTCTGGTCTTTAAATTATTAAAAGTCTAGAATTATTGAAGAAAAAAGTGCAAAATCATGAAATATGTCATTTATTACATTAGTCAATATTACATTAGTTTTGTTTAGGCAAATTTGAAAAAATATTTACTTTTTAAAATATGATTTTTTTCATTATATTATTTTTTAAATAAATATTTTTTAATAGATTTAAAAATAATATTGAATAAAAAAAATCTTGTAACAAAACTAAAATTACATTTTTATCTTTAATGAAATGGAAATAAACTGAAATCCGATAAATAATGCTTTGAGTAATAACGATTTTAAATTATTCCATTTAAATTAATACTAATCATTTAAAATTTTTATAAATTTTGTGAGAAATTTTAGGGTGTGATTTTCTTAGCAAATTGTGTGCTATATATCACAGAAAAAGAAAAAATAATCGAAATTCTAACTGGAAAATAGATTTTTTACATTTTTCCTAGTACTGTTAAAGTAACATTTTTTCTTGAATAGCGCGCATTTCAATTTGCGTTTAATCCCTTAAAATTTGATGAATTATTTAAACGACTATAACGGGAGTTTTGAAGATATGAAGATGAAATTTTTTGTGTCTAATTCAGGATTTGATAAGGAAAGTTTTCCTGATTGAAATTTTTATCCTACGGGCGCCGTATAAAAATTTTATTTTCGTAATTTTTTAAATAGATCCCACATGAAATTACAACTTATCAAAAATTTTACCATTTTTAATGATTTTTTGTATTTATAAGTATGGGTCTAGCGGCAATATTTAAGAAGATAGCCTATTGTTTCGATATTTATGACTCACCCTGTATACGAGAGAAAAACAGTTTTATGTAGTATGTTCTAATGAATGTGGAAAAAAAATTGAAGCAAAAATATCCATATTTATAAAAAAAAGTACAGATTTTAAAAAGTTATTTTTATATTTAAATTTTAGTAAAATAGGCTGTTTTATACCATTTTTACTTACCCATCATACGTAGTATAGGGTAAGTCTTGCAATCGTTTTGAAAATCGAAAAAAAATTTTTGACGGATTTACACGTTTTAGATAGTGGAGATTCCGAAAAACATATTTTTAGAAAAAAATTTTTGCCGTCCGTCTGTCTGTCTGTCTGTCTGTCTGTCTGTCTGTTTGTCTGTCTGTCTGTCCGTAAACGCTCTATCTCCCGAACAAATTGAGATAGAGACTTGAAATTTTGTATGTAGTTAGTATGTAAGAATGGGACGAACCCTATTTAATATCAGCAACCTCGATTATCCGGAACTATTTTTTTCGGACTCTCGAAAAATTCGTTCTGATGAAAGGTATATACAAATTTTCGAATATTTTTGTTCTAAGGAATGGACGTAAAAGGCAATAAAATAACACACATTTTTCATATAGGACGAAGTCGATCGGATTATTAGTTGCCGAGATATTTGTAATCTTGTTTTCCACATTCTTCGATTTTTCATGACCCTGTATTTCATTCAAATTTCAATTCAGAAGTATATTCTAATTGGAAATGAGACGCTCAATCCGACGCAGTTAATTGTTAGTTAATAGAATTATTATTTTTGGAGTTATAAGGATGTTTCTTTTACGCAGTTCGGTACTACTTAAGTAGTTTGGCGTTTTATATAATTTGTCGAAATTGGTACATCAACAGTTCTTTAATATAGCATTACTATGCATATTAACAATATTTAAATTTTGTTTACGAATTGCAATTCATTGTATAAATAGTTCCACATGTTTTATTTTCATATACATATCCATGATGGGTAAGTATTACGGTGGCCCCCAATGACTAGTTTAAAACTTTCATTGGTTTTTTAGTATTAAGTAAATTTGAGCCCTACATATTATTACAGTATTATTCAAAATTGAAGAGATGTTTTCAACGCAATTGTGTCAACCTGAAAGCAATATTGTTATCGGAAATGCATTTTTTAAAGCTATATTTACCACGCTTCTATTTATAAATATCTTACATGTAATTAATTAAACCCGGAAGGTAGAAAGATAACTCTGAATATGTTGAGGTTAAGCATAATTTTGTGGTGATTTCAAGAAATTAATTTTAAGCTCTCATCTCAGCATAAACTTTTGAATTTTGTGAAAAGTTTTCCGAATTTATGGAATAAAATAAAAGATTAGAACAAATTCTGGGCGCATGTAAATATGCATATCAGGGAGTTATGAGGTATTTAAAGGGTTTGTTGGGGAACGACTTTTATGAAAACTATTTATAAATTATGATGTCATGAAACAACTAAGAACAACTTTCCGTGTATAAAAATAAAATTAAAAGAGAAGATTTAAAATTGGGAACACATGTTTACGAAGCTTCTATGTATAAATATTTTACATAATATTAATTCAATTCGGAAAGTAGTAAAATAAATCTGAATATGTTGAGGTTAAGCATAATTTTGCGGTGCTTTCAAGAAATTAATTTTAAGCTCTCACCTCAACATAAACTTTTGCATTTTAGAAAAGTTTTCTTAATTTCTGGAATAAAAGATTAGAACAAATTCCAAGCGTAGTTGAATATTCATATTTTGAAGTTGTGAGGTATTTAAACGGTTTGTTGGGGAATGACTTTTATGAAAAATATTTAAAAAATATGATTACTTAAAATAAGTAAGAGCAACTTTTCATATATAAAATTAAAATAAAAGTTTTTAAAATTGTGAAAATATTTGAAAGGTAAAATGCGCAAATTAATAATACATTTTGTTTACGGAATTCAGACATTATTAAAATTAATAGAATTAAAATAAAAATTGAGAGTTTGTTAAATTTCCTTCTTTTTTAATACAAACGAGAAATTATAAAATCATGTTGATAACATCTATATTAATAAAATAACAAATCGCTCTGTCTGCGTGTGTGTGTGTCTGCGATCGCTAGCAAAATCTACGGGACTTAGGAGGCTCAAAATGTTTATGAGAATAGCCCAATATCTCTCCTGATGCACTGAAGCTCAGAATTTCAATATTCTGATTAATTTCATATATATTAATTACGAAGTGGAACTCACTATCATCAAAACTGTGCCTTTTTTCCCTTTCTTCTCTACGCTGATTTATGGTTGGTTGGTTCATTTGTATTTGTATAGCTTTGAGGTAGGCGCTACAGCTATTCGCCGGCATAACCTCCAATGATCACAAGAAACCATATAGAACACTTTATTACAGATTATCCAGTACATACATTTTTCACAGGGACAACACAGACACCCATGCCGCTAGCTGGACTCGAACCAGGGTCCAGCGGTGTGGGGGTTGGTTCATGCAGAGTGGCTTATAAAAAAACACGTTTCTTTTTTGCGCTTGCTTTCGTTTGGTCGGTTGTATAAAAAACCAAGACCGAAAAACTAAACGAATTTGAGTACTTAATCTTTCAAAAGTGACTGTTTTTTCACCTAAACTTTAAATTTTAGCACGGAGTTGAAATACTTGCTTTGAAAACGTATTTAATAATAATGAAAGTTTAAGAGAATGAATTAGTTCAAATGACGTCAGAACCTAGCAACGAACTTCACAACCTGGAATTCATGTTGTTCGTCTTTCTGTTTTTCCTTAACTCTGATTGATTGAGCAATAATACATGTGTAATTGAAACTGATCTATTTAAATAGCAAGACGTATGTTTTTTAAATATTAAGTAAAAGATCAGAAAAGATCTTACTGGCCCTTTTACCACTAAAAATTAGAAATTGGGCAAACATAATTCCTTACATTCGAATGCTTTCTGTTGCTGTTGCGAGTAGCAATATTTTAAATATAATTTACATTCTCATTTTCGATAATATTAATAATATAATTTCTTTTAATATCAGAAGTGTTTTTTAGCACTTTTCAACAAAGTTTAAAAGTACTTATGCATTCGGTTTGTCTGTCCTACTGTCCACACTCTAATTCCTGTAAATATACTCGGATTTTTATGCAATTGACAAATCTTATTTAGGGTCATGAAATTGCATATGAAGTACGTACGAATGTTGGTTCATTTACAGAGACACTCAAAAGAAATAGATTTCATTATGGTATATGCGGGAAAAATGTTTGGAGAGTATTTTAACGAGTATTTTAACGCTATTTCAAATGTACTGAAACGGATATAAATTCCCTGCTTTCACTATTACTAAATTAAATAGACAAATCATAGCAATTTTTTATAATTTACAGGGACGCACAAAAGAAATCAGCTACAATACTGTCTTTGCGTAATAATTGCTGGAGAGTATGTTTTAAAATTCGATATGCACTTTTAAATTCACTTAGTTTTTTGCATATTACTCTTTATATATGATTTTTCACCTCATATATAGGGCTGCACAAAATTATTCGCATACTATTCTTCTTATTGGATGAAATTGCTGAAGGGAAATTTTCTGCAATATATGTACTACTTAAATGAATTATTTTTGAAATGCATGTTGTTAATATGTACAAATCTCTTCTATATCATATACAGAGTTGCTACAAAATTCGGATAATTTTCCGAAAGTAAATGGAAACGGCTGACATTCGGTTTTGAAATGCTTTGTGTATTAAATAAATTGTAAACGGAAAATAATTTTTTTTCTGATGTTTTTAAATATAAAGAAATATTGGGTGACTTAGAAGCGGTAATCGAAGATTTTTACTTCGTGATTATAATAAATTTTCGTAGTTTAAGAAACATCTGTCTTTTTAGCACTTACCGAGAAAGTTGAAAAGTACTTATGCATTCGGTTTGTCTGTCCGTCTGTCCTCGCTCTAACTACTGTAAATATACTCGGATTTTCATGCAATTGATAAAGCTTATTTAGGGTCACCAAAGCTTGCTTGGTATTCCATGGCATGTATGACAAATGATTCATTTACAGGGATATTCAAAAGAGTTCGATTAGGGTATATGGAAAAAAATCGTTTGGGGAGTATTTTAATGACATTACATTATTTCTAACGTATTCAAACTAATATAAATCAATTAATTTAACCACGGTTACGTTAAAACAGAGCCTTTATCGCATTTTTGTTAATTTAAAGGGACACACGAAAGAAATGTTTACAGTACCCTTTTTCCTTAATAATTGATTGAGAGTTAGTTTTAAAATTCGGTATGCGCCTCTAAATGTAATTAGTTTTTTCCATATTATCATTTACATATAAATTCTATACATCATATACAGAGCAGCACAAAAATATTTGAATACTATTCTCCTTATTAGAAGATATTGCTGAAAGGGAATTTTAACTGAAATATGTGTATCTCTTAAATGAATTAAATTTTTGAATGCATGTTATTAATAGATATCAATCTATATGTCATATACAGTGCTGCTAAAAATTTCGGATCATTTTCCGAATGTAGATGGGAACAGCTGGAATTCTGTTTTGAAATGATTAATATATTTTCATATGGTGAAATCAGATGTAATATTTTAATTTTTAAGCGGTGCAGTTTTTTACATTATTCAGAATGTGTTGGATAGTGTTTCATAATCTGTGCTTGATGCATTATTTTTTATTTTTAAAGATTTTTTAAACACATTTTATCATTGCTCTATTTTTTTCGTTTTAAATACTAAAAATTGTTCCGAGTTTAACGCACACCTGCCATACATTGCTCCAGGTAGTGGGAATTTTTGTAGGATATTCGTACAGAACATATATTTCATCCTTAATTTATAAGTGGTTATTTCCGAACAATTATTTTACAAAATTTTTTAAATTCTTATAGGATTTTCTCACCCTCTCGACTAATATATTTATACGAATAAGTTTAATACTGGAGTTTCCTTCGGGTATATGTCTGTTAAGGTAATGAGCTACTGGAGGGGAAAAGTAGAACTAACATATTTTACAGAGCATATTTCACAGCTTACCTTCTACTTGATAAATTATGCAGCAATAAGCCGTGTAGGAGGTTGTTATTGATTAATATTGGTCTCTTAATTGAGTGGTGGTTATCATTATTTCTGAATAGAAATTACAATAAATTTCTTAAATTGTAATTTGTATCCCCACCCAGTTGGGTAATATATCTACGGAAAGAATGATAATCGGAGTATCGTTCGGATTTAGGTTTGTTTACGAAAAAATGCTCATTCTGGTGATGTAAAGCGAAACTTTAACATTCTACAAATCGTGCATTGCACGCCTATTCTATCCAACCGCAAGTGGCGATGATCCGTGTCGGATTTTCGTACAAAACATACTGCGCCCCGTAGCAGTGAAAAGTACATCTGGAGTACTCTGTAGCACGTACGCGGTTAGAATTGTTAGTTTATAGTTATTAATAATTTTCGAATTTGGATACGATTAGATAACGGTTAGGTTACATTTGGGTTACAGTTAGGTTGCATTTATGTTGCAATTATATTATGGTTAGTCTTAGTTTAGATTTAAATTCCGGTTACATTATAGTTAGGTTATAATTAAGTTACAGTTAGGTTAAGGTAAATTGCAGTTAGGTTACATTCAGATTACGGATATGTTACGATAAGGTGACGATTAGGTTACATTTATGATATATTTAAGTTACTGTTAGGTTCAGGTTAAGTTGCAATAGGGTTACAGATAGGTTACGATTATAGTAAAATTAAGTTATGGTTAGGATTTTATCCACAGGGTGAACATTACACATGTTTTGATTAAAGTATACTTAATTTTGTACTATGGTTCTGAAACTACATTACTATATACTAACCTTTTACCTAATCATTGCTTATCGATTTTAATCATGGTATAGTCGGATCTAGGAGTGCATAATTTTTTTTAAATCAAAATATTTCACTTAGGATTTCGATGTGAAAAAAATAAAAGGTTACGTGACTGAACAGTGATATTTACGGATAAAAATCAACATTTTAACGCGAAAATCAAGCAATTGTTGGACACATATTTCCTCTCCCGTTTCACATTGAAGTCATTTTGAATATTTGTTACTCTAAAAATTAGTTGTTTATTTTTTTGACAGATTTTTCTTCTCACAGTCAGTAGTCACGTATTTCGAGTTACAGATAAAATCATATATTTCAGGTTCGTTTAATATTATTACTATGGACCCGGGCAACGCGGGGCGGGTCAGCTAGTAACATGATAAAATAACATACATGTAACAATCTACGTACTTTTTACATATTCTAATGAATGTGGAAAATGTGGAGCAAACATATTCATATTTATAAAAATAGTAGACATTTTTCCAAAAGTTAATTTTTTTAATTACAATTTTGATAAAACTGTCTCTTGTACAATGTTTTTCCATTTTTTTAAAATTTTTTAATAGTAAAAATTGTGCTATCATATATTATTACAGTATTAAGGTACTTCTACCCATTATGGACAGTGCTCTCTACTTGGACACCCCTAATATTTTTAAAAGTAACAATTTCGATAGAGAAATCGCGCTACATGTCCGTGAAGAAAAGCAGTTGAAAAATTAATTAAGCCAGGCAAGTACAAAAATGCGCACAGTTCGCCATTTAGAAGGAAAATTGTTGTTTCGTGGAGAGCTCATCGTAAATACAGGTAAGTTTAAATTCTTATTACATAGTGTAAAATTACTTTTTGAAAAATGGAGTGTTTTAGAAAGCTTACAGAACATATTTTCGATTACTATTGCATATATAGCTTTAAAATGTTTTCTTTGTTTATTTATTACAAGATTTAATACAACTGCGCCCGTTTCCCATTATGGATACCTTAAGTCCACACAGGAAGTACAGCAAGTGAATCTTCAGATTCACAAAAATAGAAAGCTAAGCAAAACGAACTACATTATTTCATTATAATAGGAGAAAGGTTCGATTTCAATGTTATTTTTTCTCCTGTTAATAAAATTACCTTTTCAAATCTTAAGCATCCCATTGATCGCTTAGATAACTGGGGTATTTACCAAACTTCTTGCCAATGTGGCCTTTCTTATATTGGTCAGACTAAACGTGCTCTCATATTTCGTTTAACGGAACATAAAAGGTACGTCAAAAATCAAGAGCTTAAACGCTCTTCCATAGCTCAACATTGTTGGTCTTTACAACATAAGTTTAACTTTTCTTCAGCTACCATCATCCAAAAGTGTCCTTCCATTTTTGATCTTGATTTTTGAGAAGCTTACCACATCATTAAAAATTCTCACTCCTTAGTTAATGACTTATCAAGTACGCCTTATTTTCCTAGCATTTGGAAATCATTAATTTAATTTAAATCTTTTTTTTTCTCTCTCGCTTTTTAGTTTTGTTTTGTTTATTCTCAGGTAGATGTCGCTACTTGTCCATCCATTTGTTAGGCTGCTCTCTTCTCATTGGTTGCTCTCCTTTAGGCGGGGTCTCTTCCGTACCGGGTATATAAGCCTGCGTCTCTCTGTCTCTTTGTTCAGTTTTGCTTTTTCTAGCTCGCTGAGTTTTGCACTGATGAAGAATCTCCATAGTAGATTCGAAACGGCTGTTTGCTACATTTTCTTACTTTATTTGTGCATTTATAATCGTTGGTTTTCTATCTTTATACATTATTTCATAATATTTTGTAGTAACTGCGGTGCTTTGCATCGGTCTTCGAAGAGCCACAACCGAAAATGACCCCCCGTTTTAAAGTGCAAGTTCTGAAGATATTTACTGTGCACTATCCTCCTCTGAAATACTTTAAGATATATTATTTTTATCCCCTCTCCTTTAAAATTCCGTAGAAGAGTGGTTCTTCCATACACCCTGCGTAGTACATCAATAAGGTACGTAGTGTAATGTAGTACATCAAACCTGTCCATAATAGGGACTGCTGGTTCCTTATATGATCATTTGTAAACATTTTTTTGTTTTTATTATTTAAATTAAACCGGAATAGTTATAAGGTCGCTAATTTTAATAATGATAGTCAACAGTCCAGGGATCATGGTCATATACATTTGGAGTCCTATCACGTGTACATGGGGGTGAAAAAAAATAAATTTTCCTTATGGTGCCCATATTAGGCACAGGTGCCTTATATAAATAAATAAATATATATATATATATATATATATATATATATATATTTGAATAGACAGCTATTCAAATAACTTAAGTTTCTATTCTTTCTTTTGAAACATGGCGCAGATTAATTACAGTATTATTCAAAATTGTAGAAATGCTTTCAAAGCAATTCTGTAACACTTATAGTAACAACACTATCGGAAATACAACACATATTTATCAAGACTTATTTATCAAGCTTTTATTTATAAATATCTTACCTATAATTAATTCAACCCCGAATGTAGCAGATAAATCTAAACATGTTCAAATTAAGCATAATTTTGCGGTGCTTTCAAGAAATTAATTTTAAGCTTCACTTCCCCGCAAACTTTTGCATTTCATGAAAAGTTTTCAGAATTTCTGGAATAAAAGATTGGAACGAATTCCAGTCGTATTTGAACATGCATATTGTGGAGTTATGAGGTATTTAAACGGTTTGTTGAGGAATTATTTTTATGAAAAATATTTATAAATTACGATTCCAACCAAGAACAACTTTTCATAAATGAAAATAGCATTAAAATGAATGTTTTTAAAATTGTTGAAATATTTGGAAGGTAAAATACCTAAATTAGAAATAGGCTTTTTTACAGATTTCAAGCATAGTTAAAACAAATATAATAAATTTACAAATTGATAGTTTGTTAAATTTATTTTCATTTTTTATATATAAGAGAAAAAAAAATCATTTTAAATATAAAATGCCATACATCTAACAATGTACGCATATTTTAAATATAAATTCCAATACATCTAACAATGCATGCACAAATTTATATAATGTGTTCTAATGAATGTGGAAAAAAATAAGCAAAAGTATACATATTTATAAAAATAGTACAGATTTTTAAAAAAAGGTATTTTTAATTTAATTTTTAGCAAAATAGGCTGTTTTATAAGATTTTTTTTTTAAATTTCATTGCATTTTGAGTATTTTGTGTCTCAAATATTATTACAGTATTATTCAAAATTGAAGAAATAGTTTTAAATGATTTATTTCCCCCTTAAAGCAAGAATTATTATCGGAAATAAATTTTTAAAAGACATATTTCTCACACTTCTATTTAAAAATAACTTATATATAATTAATTTAACCCCAAAAGTAGTAAAATAAATCTGAATGTGTTCAGGTTTAGTATAATTTTTATGGTGCTTTCAAGAAATTAATTTTAAGCTGTAACCTAAACATAAACTTTTGCATTTTATGAAAAGTTTACAGAATTTTTGGAATAAAAGATTTGAGCAAATACCAGGCATAGTTGAATATGCATGTCAGGGAGTTATGAGGTATTTAAAAGGTTTGTTAAGGAATAATTTTTATGAAAAAAAAATAAATAACAATTGCACGAAAAAATTAGGAACAACTCTTCTTACATAAAAATGAAACTGAAATATTTTATATATATATATATATATTTTAATTGGGGAAAATATTTGGAAGTTCAAGTTTGTAAATTATTATTATTATTATTATTATTATTATTATTATTATTATTATTATTGTTGTTGTTGTTGTTGCGGAAAGAGGACTCAGTTAAAAAAAAAATATAATTAAAATACAAATTCAGTGTTTTTTAATATATACGAGAGAAAAAAAATGTTAAATGTAAAATTCCATACAATCTATGCACAGTTTTATAAGGTATTTCCTAATGAATCCGAGAAAAAAAATAAACAAAAATATTCATATTTAAAAGTAGTAGAGATTTATAATATATATATATATATATATATATATATATAATCTACCTCTGACAATAAAGTTCGGTGAATGAATTCAGATCTACAGATCTGGCAACACTGGGGAAACAGAATGCTGAGCCTGCATAGAGGCAAGTGTTGACCATCTTTCCCCACCGTTGTTCAGTTGAGCGTCGTTTATGTTCTGTGTAAGACGTGTTTTACTAAGTGCTTGTTCAGTGTGTTAGTTCGTAACTAAGAACAGGGAAATGAACGAACAAATGATCAATTTAAAGTTTGGTTTTAAGCTTTGCAAGACACCAAAAGAAATTCTAGAGGGGTGGTGCAAATTGAACATCCACCATACTCTCCAGATCACAATCATCCAGACTTCTTCCTATTTTCACGACTCAAGCTCTATTTGAAAGAGATTTGACCCTATTGCTGACATCCAACGGAACGTGACGAAGCTTTTGAACTCCATCCTAAAAGAACACTTCTTGCGAATTTCTCAGGACATGTATAGCAGATCTAACGGTGCATATTAATGAGAGATGACTATTTCGAAGGATGGTATGGTAACTTTCGTTAATATCTCATCTACATTAATATTACAGAGCTATTCACCGAACTTTATTGTCAGAGGTAGTACATATATATATATATTAATTTAAATTTTAGAAAAGTATGTTGTTCTACAAGACTTTTAAAAGAATTTATTTAATTTTTAGTGTTGCGTTTTGTGCTAACACACATAATTACCGTATTATTCAAAATTGAAGAGCTGGTGTCACATTAAAGCAACACTAACGGAAATATATTTTACAACGCATATTTACCACACTTCTATTTATAAATACCTTACATGTAATTAAATTATACCTTAAAAGTAGTAAAATAAATCTGAACATGTTGAGGTTAAGCATAATTTTGCGGTGCTTTCAAGAAATTAATTTTAAGCTTTCTCCTCACCATAAACTTTTTGATAAGTTTTCCAAATTTCTGGAATAAATGATGACAACAAATTCCAGGTGTAGTTAAATATGCATATCAGGGAGTTATGAGGCATTTAAACGGTTTGTCGGGGAATGACCTTCATGAAAAATATTTATTAATTATAATTGCATGAAAGATTTAAGAACAACTTTTCATACACGAAAATAAAGTAAAAAAATTAAAATTTTGAATAATATTTGGAAGGTAAAGTACGGAAATTATTATTTTTATTTTTTATTTGTTTATGGAAATCAGACACAATTAAAATTAAAATACTTAAAGTACACAAAATGCTGACAAATTTATCATCATACCTATTGTTACATAATGGAAAATATTTTAATTTTTCGACAACTACTCACATAAATCCATTCCCCTTAAAGCAACAGTATTATTAGAAATACATTTTTACAACACCTATTTATCACTCTTCTATTTATAAATATCTTACCTATAATTTTTTTAACCCGAAAAATAGTAAAATAAATCTGAATATGTTGAGGTTAAGCATAATTTTGCGGTGTTTTCAAGAAATAATTTTAAGCTCTCACCTCCCCACAAACTTTTGCATTTCATGAAAGGTTTTCCGAATATCTGGAATAAAAGATTAGAACGAATTCCCGGCGTAGTTGAATATGGATATCAGGGAGTTATGAGGTATTTAAATGGTTTGTTGGGGAATGAATTTTATGAAAAATATTAAAAATTATGATTACATAAAATAACTAAGAATACATTTTCATACATGAAAATAAAATTGAAAGAAAAGTTTGGAAAATTGTGGAAAATATTTGGAAGGCAATGTATGTAAATTAAAAATAGGTTTTTTTTTTACGGAATTCACACATAATTAAAATTAATATATTTAAAATAAAAAATGAGATTTTGTTGAATTTCCTTCATTTTTTAATATACACAAGAGAAACAAAAACAGCATAAATATAAAGTATCATACAACTAACAATCCATGTACATTTTTACATAGTATATTCTAATAAATGTGGAAAAAATGCAGCAAACATATTCATATTTTTTAAAGTAGGACGCATTTTTTTTAAAAAGGTAATCTATTTTTTTTTAGTTTAAATTTTTAATAAAACAATCTGTTCTATAAGACACAAAAAATTAATTTTTAGTATTAAATATTGTATTACCATATATTATTACAGTATTGAAGAGATGGCTTTAAAGGAATTTTGTCCCCCTCAAAGTAAAAATTACCTTCGGAAATACATTTTTACAACACATTCTATTAAAAAAAATATCTTACATATAATTAGTTTAACGCAGAAAATGGTAAAATAAGTCTCAATATCTTGAGGTTAAGCATAATTTTGCGGTTCTTACAAGAAATTAATTTTAAGCTCTCATCTCACCATAAACTTTTGCATTTTATGTGAAGTTTTCAGAATTTCTGGAATAAAATATTAGAACAAATTCCAAGCGTATAGTTGAATATCCATATTGTGGAGTTATGACGTATTTAAACGGTTTGTTGGGGCAATTACTTTTATGAAAAATATTTATAAATTATGATTGCAAACAAGAACAACTTTTCAAACATGAAAATAAAATTAAAATGAATGTTTTTAAAATTGTTGAAATATTTTGAAGGTAAAATACCTAAATTAGAAATATGATTTTTTACAGATTTCAAGCATATTTAAAATTAATATGGTAAATTTCCAAATTGATAGTTTGTTAAATTTATTTTCATTTTTTAATACATAAGAGAGAAAAAAATCATTTTAAATATAAAATCCCATACATCTAACAATGCATGCACTGTTTTTTAAAGTATGTTCTAATGAATGTGGAAAAAAAAAATAAGCAAAAGTATACATATTTATAAAAATAGTACAGATTTAAAAAAAGTTATTTTTTTGTTTAAATTTTAGTAAAATAGGCTGTTTTATAAGATATTAAAAAAAAAATTCATTGCATTTTGAGTATGTAATTTCTGTAATATTCAAAATTGAAGAGATAATTTGAAAGGAATTGTGTCCCCCTTAAAGCAAGAATTTTGCTATCGGAAATACATTTTTAAAAAACATATTTATCACGCTTCTATTTATAAATATCTTACATATAATTAATTTAGCCCCAAAAGTAGTAAAACAAATCTGAATGTGGTGAAGTTAAAAATAATTTTGCGATGCTTTCAAGAAATTAATTTTAAGCTCTAACCTAACCATGAACTTTAGCATTTTATGAAGAGTTTTCAGAATTTTTAGAATAAAAGATTTGAGGAAATTCCAAGCGTAGTTAAAAATGCATATCAGGTAGTTACAAAGTATTTAAACACTTTGTTATGGAACGATTTTTATGGAAAAAAATATATAAATTATAATTGCATGAAGCAAGTAAGAACAAGTTTTTATACATGAAAATAATTAAATAAAAGGTTTTAAAATGGGGGAATATATTTGGGAGGTAATTTATGCAAATTATAAAAAAATCCGGAAATCAGACATAATTAAAATTAATATAATTAAAATACAAATTCAGTGTTTGTTGAATTTACTTCACATTTTACTATATACGATAGGAAAAAATGGTATCAAATGTAAAATCCCATACATCTAACAATCCACGCGCAGTTTTATATAGAATATTCTACTGAAAGTGGAATAAACATTGAAACAAACTTATTAATATTTCTGAAAGTAGTAGACATTTTTTAAAAAGTTAATATATATATTTTTTTTAAATTAAAATTTTAATAAAACAGTCGCACAGTGGGGCAGGAAGCCTCCAAAGTTGGCAAAAAATAAAATTTACTTTGAACAAAAAAAGCACATCACGGATTCTTTTGTAGAAGAAAAGTAGTAAAATTTTAAACTTTTACATAAGCTAAATAGTAATTTATTAATTAATTTACAAACCTTTTTCAATATTTTTTGTATAAAAATAAGTTAAAAACAAGAATTTAAGATAGTTTTATACTAATCATATATATTTATAAATCATCCATAATATCGCATTAAAAAATGTAAACATAATTAGGCATTTTAATTATTCTCAAGCAAACCGTAAAGCAAAAGCAAACCGTATAATGAATATTAGCGACTCGTTTTGAAGTATTGGATCAACCTTTCTCAGGCAAAATGTACGTATTACTATAAAGACAGCAGAAGAAAAACTGTTTCTGCTGTTTTAGTGCTAAGACACACTTTTTGTTTTCCTGTTTTTCAGATCTTAAACTCATACATGTCGCGTACACTAACGAATATGTAGAACTAGAATTGTATAACCGTTTTACTGTTGATATTTTTGATCGTCCAGAACAAATTCAGACGGAATATGAAGATGGGCACGTTTGCTTTTCATTGACGCTTCTGTTTGTTTTTCAAATCGAGGAAATGAAAGCGATTTGCCAAGCCACTCTTTGTTAATTCTAAAGCATTTCCCTTGTTTCGCCAGGCTTTTGCTCATCGGAATTTATATTAAACTTTAAAACATTTAATCTTCTTTTCATTTAAACTACTTGTTCGTAGTTTCTCCGATTATAGAGCTCTTATACCATAAAATCACATTACTTTTCAAACGTTTTTTGTTAAAACGTTCCATGATAGTCAGTTTCATTTAAATACATTGTTTTGTGATGAACAATGCATTAAAATTGGTATTTAACAAAGAAAATATTTATAATCATATTTGGCACACCCGTACACTAACAAAAATTTAAGGATGATTAGCTGTAAAAATGACCATACAATTAAAAAAGTGGCAAAAAGGAGCAAGATTTTCTGGCATATTTGTCCTTTTAAAACTCATACTTAGTAGAAAAAATTATAATTAACACTTAATTCGCCTTAACTCATAACTAAAACCTACAATGTTTGTAGACAGTGTTAATTTTTTTTATAAATTTCACCACTATATATTCTAAGCTTCTGTATATCTATAAAAATCGTATTAAAACAAATTGAAAGTTAATGAATTATTGTTACATACTTGTAGTTAAAGGTTTCATAGTCAAAAAAAATTATTTTTTAATTATTATAGCGAAATTAACAAACGAATGTTGAAACAAAATTATTGATTTTTTTTTCACTTATTATCAAAGCACAATATGCAGTTTAACTTCTTTCTCTAGTGATGATCAAAACAACTTTGCGCAAATTTTAATAAGGTACCCTGGGGTAATAACGCCACGTTAAGGTTCTACCAATTTTCACGGCTCAGATTTAGTTTGTATTTTTCAAACAAATATATGATTTGATACAGCAACTCATTGACTATCTATATAAAAAAATAATTTAACAGATATGTATTGATAAAATGTAATGGCGTGATTTCTTGACCAATTCTATTTGGCGTTATTACCCACCTATATGGGTAATAACGCCATGCAAACAAAAACTATGAAATAAGATGGAATAATTGCATGTAGATTGCCCATTTCTAAAAATACAAACTCTACAAACTTAGGAATTGACAAATTGCATTCTAAGCCATTGAAAATGTTCAAATTTTTGTGAAAGTGTAAGAAAAATAAAGGTGTGGTGTGTGTGTATGTAGGGATGGGGGAGGGATTAGGCAAAAGAATATCAGACCGTGAGCTTCATTTTGCTTAAAAAGGACCTCTTAAATAGAATTATTAGAAACATTGCACAGTTTTAACTGTGTTTATTTGAATCAGTATTTAGGATGAAGCTCGGCCACTGTAGGATTGGTGTTATTACCCCGTTATAGTTATTGCGCTGTACATTTTAAATTACAAATTATCTCGAGAAGATATCCAAAATCTTCAACAACATTTTGAAAGTCCATTAAATGAACTACAAATTTATGTAATTAACAAAGTATTTCCGGAAAAAAAAATAGTCTTCATATCACAAAACGTATCTCGCAAATTTTAGATCAAGCGTTAATTTTAGTTGCTTGTAAAAACAATAAGTCCTAAAAATGAAACAAATTAACTTGAAGCTGTTTTTTGCGATTTATATGACTCAAAACCCTTCTGCGCAGAGCACATGGGTGTCATTTACCAGATTATTTCATAATTATGCAAAATATTAGCACATGGCGTTATTATCCCGCCTGGCGTTATTACACCAGACCACCTTACTAGGAAGATGTGTACTGACATCTGCTCTATTAAAGTGACGTATGTCGGTAGTTCAAAATAAAATTTCATTTTTTCAATTTTTTGCCAGTTTTGAAGGCTTTTTGCCCCACTGTGCGACGATACCAATTTCAGATAAAACAATTTGCGTGTAAAAAGTAATATTTTCAGCCCCACTGTGAGTCGGTTCATGATTTTTTAATTAAAAAAAATTTTGTATTAAGTATTGTGTCCCACAAATTATTACAGTATTATTCGAAATTAAAGCGATGGTTTAAAAGGAGTTGTATTCCGCTTAAAATAACATTATTATATAACATTATTATCGGAAATACATTTTCAATAGACATATTTACCACACTTCTACTTTTAAATATCTTACCTATAATTAATTTAACACCGAAAGTAGTATAATAAATCTGAATGTGTTGAGGTCAAGCATAATTTTGGCGTGCTTTCAAGAAATTAATTTTAAGCTCTCATCTCACCATAAACTTTTGCATTTTATGAGAATTTTTCGGAATTTCTGGAATAAAAGATTAGAACAAATTCCAAGCGTAAAGTTGAGTATGCATATCATGGAGTTATGAGGAATTTTAACGGTTTGTTAGGGAATTACTTTTATGAAAAATATTTATTAATTATGGTTGCACTAAATAACCAAGAATAACTTTTCATGCATGAAAATAAAATTGAAAGAAAAGTTTTTAAAATTGTGGAAAATATTTGGAAGGTAAAATTTGAATATATATATATACATATATATATATTGAGGAAATCAGACATAATAAAAATTGATATAATTAAAATACAAATTCAGTAGTTGTTGAATTTCTTTCATTTTTTAATATTTACGAGTAAAAAAAATCATGTTAAATGTAAAATACCATATATCTAACAATACATGTGAAGTTTTATATAGTATATTCTAATGAATGTGGAAAAAAATTTAAACAAAAATTTACACATTTCTAAAAGTAGCAGAGATTTCTTAAAAAAATATTTTTTTTTAATTTAAATTTTAGAAAAGTATGCTGTTTTACAAGACTTTTTAAAATTTTTATTTAATTTTTAGATTGCTTATTGTCCAACCACACATTATTACAGTAATTTTCAAAATAGAAAATTTGGTGTCACATTAAAGCAACACTATGGAAAATATATTTTACAACACCTATTTACCATGCTTCTATTTATAAATATCTTACATATAATTAATTTAACCCAAAAGTAGTAAAATAAATATGAACGTGTTGAAGTTAAGCATACTTTTACGGTGCTTTCAAGAAATTAATTTTAAGCTCTCACTTAACCTCTCACATTGCACTTTTTGAAAAGTTTTCAGAATTTCTGGAATAAAAGATGAGAAAAAATTCCAGGTGTAGTTGAACATGAATACCATGAAGTTATGAGATATTTAAATGATTTGTTGAAGAATGAGTTCCAAGAAAAAAATTTCTAAATTATCACTGAACGAAACATTTACGAACAACTTTCCGGACATGAAAATAAAATTAAAATGAAACTTTTTAAAATTGTGAATAATATTTGGAAGGTAAAGTACGTAAATTATTATTATTATTATTATTACTATTCTACGGAAATCAGACATAATTAAAATTAATATACTTAAAATACACAAAATGATCACAAATTTATAATCACACCTATTGTTACATAATGGAAAATATGTTAATTTTTACATACATTCATTACATAAATTTTTAACATTTTTATATGGATCATCCTTTCAAAAAAAAAAAAAAAAGATTTTATTCAATGTTTGAATATTGAATGTATTACAAATAGACAAATTCAGGAGAACTCTTAGCCTATTGAATGAAAAACGTTCTAGACGACCTTCAACATCTGACGATGTCGTTAAGAGATTTCGTGAGGCAGTTGAAGGGAGTCCGCATTCACAAGTAGCCTAATATTTATTCTTGTTCGGTGCGATTGTATTTATGTAAATATACATAACACTAATATTTGTCGTTCAGACAGTTCTTCTGTCTGCATATATCAAAGCAAAAACTACCCAACCGAATCATGTGAAATTAAAAATATATAATTGCTGCATAATTTTATTGAGTCATTTCAAATTTTATGAAAACCAGATGCACAGTTTAATTACAGACACAATCAAAAGTATTACGTTACATTACGGTAGATGGGAAAGAATATTTTCAAGTGCAATTATAAGGTGTTACACTCTTTCGAACATAATAAAATTGATTTGCATCTATGAAGTATACCCTAAAATATTCCTTCTGCATAATCTGTGGTGTAAAGATACATTTTGTTCTTAATTTACAGGCCTATACAAAAGTACTACATTACATAATGATATAGATGGAACATTGTTTGCGACGTGTTTAAATAACATTAAACTATTTCACATTTTACAAAATTGATATACGTTGCTGCGAGGTTTACTACAAGTACTACTAACAGAACTCAAATAGTATTCACAGGGATACACAAAAGTAATACATTACATAATACTATAAGGGGAACATTGTTTAGGGCGTGTTTTAATAACATTACACTATGTTACGTTTTACAAAATTGATATACGTTGCTGAGGCTTACCAAAAGTTACATTCTGTATAGTAAAAATTAAATTGTATTTACAGGGTTGCACAAAAGATTTCGGATACTCTACTGTATCCGAAGTACTATATACTATTACACTAAGGTCTGAGTATTTTTAAAACTTCTTTGCAGTACGAACGCATCTCATTTTCTACACTTGACGCGTGATTTCCAACTTGTTTGTGGCTGTTTTAGTATTTTCGATTTTATAGATGTCGCAGATCTTCCTATATTGTATCACCCTGTTTCAAGGAAACGATGGCTATTCTTTCTTCTAAGGGGAGCATTTTTCAAATACTTGCGAAAAAAAACCAATAGATAAATATTTTCATAGAAATGGATCGTTATCTTTGGAATAACCTGTAAAATATAACTGTTTATAGTAAAATAATATGTACAATGCTGACCATAATCATTCATGTTATTTTTTCAAAGGTGGTGAAAGAAATATAATATATATATTTTTAATAAACACCAATCTTACGAAAAATAATTTTTTTATGAGACCAATGCATTTCCCTTAATAAAATGTGCTTTATTTAAGTGGGCTCAGGGGTTGAAAACTTTTCAAAAAAATCGATTTTTTTATGATATAGTTCGATTATTCAATTAATTATTCACTCAATGCCGAAAACCGCATAAAAATATTTGCATTTTTAACGTTGTTATAAGCATTTATATATCAACACTTTCATAGCCGCACCCATATAATTTCAACTTTAAATCGCATTTTCTCAAAACTTGATTTTTGACGACTAACACGAAGATAAAAAAAAACTATTTGATGAAATGGCTTAATTTTTTTATGCATGCATATAACATCATTATGTATAAAATGAATTAATATAGTTTAGATAGTTTAATATTTTGAGTATTTTTAATGGAAAAAAAGTTGTATTTTTAGGGGAGTTTTAAATTTTCAAATTTAGAGATTTTTTAATAGTTTTTTTAAGTGATAGTTATATCCTTAATTCATTCTATAGATAATAATGTTATATGCATGCACGAAAAATTAAGCCATTCATTCAAATAGCTTTATTTTAAATCTTGGTGTTAGTCGTCAAAAATCGAGTTTTGAGAGAACGCGACTTAAAGTTGAAATTATATGGTTGCGGCTATGAAAGTGTTGATACATAAATGCTTCTTACTCCGTTAAAAATGCAAATATTTTATGCGGTTTTTTGCATTGAGTTAAGTATTAATTGAATAATCAAACTAGATCATAATATTTGATTTTTTGAAAAGTTTTCAAACCCTGAGCCTCCATAATGTAGATCTTTATTGGTTTCACTTATGAAACAAATTTAATTACTGGTTTCAATTCACTTAATTGAAACATTGACAATTATGTATAGGATATATGTGGGGATATATTAAAGATTTAAGTACAATTTGCCACTGGCAAACTATCATTTAGTACTATGTAGCACCACTCTTTCAACTCAATAATATTTTACACATGTTTCGAAAATATATTCGAGAGAAATATTCTACAAAATGTATTTTCTAATTATAGTGCTTTGAACACAATATAAATATAGTCATGCGTGACAACCTTGTAATTAACCTCCTCAGTCGTGATCTCGCCTGGAAGAGACACTAAAGAACATCTTTTAAATTAATTTAACTAATTCTAGAATTATTTAAATTATTTTTTGATTTCTTTAACAAATGTGTGCTCATCTTTAGCTTCAGTATACCGGATAATTCTTTCGAGATGTTTTATAAAAAATCTTATTCTGGTTCCTGTGATACCTCGTAATATCTGTCTCAGGACTCAGGAGGTTATAACTCTAGAATAACCCCCCACGTACATACATATATATTAAATTTTCTTAACGTAATAACAGTTGTTTTATTCTAATTAAATTGGTATATTTGTTTATAACGAATTATTCAAAACAATAATCAAGTTTCTAAAAATATTTACGATGAATGTTTAGGAGATTAAAATAGCATAACTATTAAGAATGTATTTATTAAAAATACAAAACATTGTTCAATAGTGCACAAAACAAGAACTTTAATATGAAATTGCACAATTAAAATAAAATAAAAATATGAACGTTTAGCACCGTCTGCAGGAAAATATGATATTGAAAGGACTAAAAGTTTGCTTCCTGATCGAGAGATAATATTTCTAATAAAATAAAATCGAAATGAATTAAAAGTTTAAAAATGTTGCCATATACACGTGTGTAAAAATTAAAATATTGCAAAGAGATACAAATTTAAGGTTTTATGATGTTATGCCATATTTTTGGTATATTGTTGGATAAATTGTCATTACAAGGTTTATTTTCTCGTGCAATGATTTATGACAAAAATATGGCATAACATCATAAAATCTTAAATTTTATATCTCTTTGCAATATTTTAATTTTTACTCAAGTGTAAGTGGCAACATTTTTTAACTTTTAATTCATATCGATTTTATTTTATTGGAAATATAATCTCTTGATCAGGAAGCAAACTTTTAGTTCTTTCATTATCATATTTTCCTAAAGAAGGCACGAAACGTTCATATTTTTATTTTATTTTAATTGTACAAGTTCATATTAAAGTTCTTGTTTTGTGCACCATTGAGCAATGTTTTTTTTTTTTAATAAATACATTCTTAATAGTTAAATTTTATGATAAAATTGTCCAGTATATGTTTATAAAATAATACATTTCATTTTTTTAAATTTTAAATTACTTATTAAATTTCAATAACTAAAATAAAATTAGAAACAATATACATTAATTTTGCTACATAAAAGAAACATTTTTATACAAATCACTATAACAGAAATTCCAAGGAGACTTAGTCAGTATATGTCTCGCAAAGTCGTTTCTTATTTGAATGTCAAATATATATTTTTTCTCTGTGCCCCTGTCTTCCGCTTTTCTAGAATGATGTATTTCATCCTAAGAGCGCTGGGAAAAGTAATGTTGTTATGAGATGTTCACAACATGTTCTGAATGTGAAGAAAAATACTTTATATATATTTTTTTTATTTTACAGATATGTAAATAAAATTTACAGTGTGTATTTGAATGACAAAAAATATTAAATAACACAGTTTTTGCAGATAAAAAAAAATATATCTTTATGGAAGAAAAAGTTATTTCTTCAATACTTACAACAAAGTATAAAATATAAAATTTTAATTCCCATGACGCATATTACATACATATATTACAACTAGAGGATACAACCCGGACATCCCGGTTTATATGAAAATCATGAACTCACGAGACTATTTACTATTTACAAATTACTATTTAAATTATTATTTATATTTCAATAGTATAATAAGTTTACTATACTTTTTGACTCGCGCTATAGCTAGTTTGTATATCAGGATACATTGCCAATATAGATTTATGAAGAAGGTTCCACTATGGTACTCCATTATGCAATTTGTTGAATTTTAAGATTCAATATTTGATAAACGAGATAATCATTAGATTTGAAATTTCTACCAAATAAAATATAAAGTTTTACATTTTAACGCAGTTTTTGTAACAGTTTACTGACAAATTCTTTTCGAGCTATTATCTTTTTGTTGTTTGTGTTTCAAATGTTTTATTTCCCGAGAAGAATCTGTGACAACGATTAGCGAAAGACCGAGTTGTCGGCAACACATAGCTTTTTATTAAGGACGATAATATTTTTCTTCTGTTTACATTTAAATTATTTTTTAGCCTTGAATTTCCAAAGCAAAAACTAAAGACAACGTAATAATTTTGGTACATAAAAGAAACATTTTGTTACAAATATCCATTAGAGAAATTCCAAGGAGACATATTCAGTATATTTATCATAAAGTCGTTTCTTATTTGAATGTCAAATACATATTTTTCTCTCTGCCTCTGTCTTCCACTTTTCTAGAATGATGTATTTCATTCCAAGAACGCTGGGAAAAGTAATGTTGTTATGAGATGTTCACAAAATGTTCTGAATGGGAAGAAAAACGTTTTTTTCTATTTTACAGGTATGGAAAAAAATTACAGTGCATATGAGAATGGAAAAAAAAAAAAATAACACATTCTTCTTTTTAGAGATAAAGAAAAATATTTTTTACAGATAAAAAAGTTATTTATTTAATACTTATAACAAAGTATAAAATATAAAACTGTAGTTTCAATAACGCATATTATATAAACATATTATAACTAGAAGATACAACCCGGAAATCCCGGTTTACATAAAAATCATGCACTCGTGAGAAGATAATTCATATTTGCATTTCAATAGAATTATAAGTTTACTATACTTTGTGATTTGCGCTATAGCTAGTTTACACGTCAGGATACATTGCCAATATAGTTATCTTTTTATGATGAAAGTTCCACTATAGTACTCCATTGTGAAATTCGTTAATTTTTAAAATTCAATATTTGATAAGCGGGATAATCATTAGATTTGAAATTTCTATCAAGAGAAATACAATTTCTACTTTTCTAACGTAGTTTGTCTAACAATTTTCTGACAAATACTTTTTGAGCTATTAATTTTTTTTTTCAGTAGATTCAAATGTTTCATTATCCGAGAGGAATCTCTGGCAACGATTAGTGAAACAGCGAGTCGTGAGCAGCACATAGCTTTTTATTAAAGAGGATAATGTTTCTCTTTCCTTTAAATTTATATTAGTTATTACTAGCCGCACTTGGCAACCAGTTTGGTCTGCTTTAAATTTATATTAAACATTGCATCATAATAGGTTTATTCATAATTTAATTTTACCTGCTCAATTGTGTGCCAAATCAGAAAATTCTGCTAGAAAATTAAAAAATTCGGTATTTCTATAGTGACCGGGTACAGATGATAATTCGCCAAACAATCTTCCCGTGGAATGTTTTCGTATGTCATTAATTTCATTTAAATGTATAATCCTTTCACTCATTTCTTTTGTAATGCATAACTTTAATTTTAAATAGAAGCGAATAAAATTCACGACTTGTATTTTTTTTTATAAGTAACAGAAAATTTAAAACAATAACGTTTTAAGATTACGTAATTGCAGGGAAAGAGAAAAATGTAAATAAATCAAATTTACTTTGGTCTACTTGTTGGTTTCAAGGGGGGTCATTTAAGACTTATAGCGGCAAGGTTGTTGTCTCGAATGATCCAATTTACCTCGGTCTAAATCCTTCTAAATTACTTTTTTACAATAACCGATGATTAGCGTTTCAATCAGATGTTGCCAATGAACAATTATAAAATAATCGTGACTTTTGTGCCGCATACGTTAGCGTAATATATGTACAAAGACTTGAATAATTAAAATAAAACCAAAGATAATGTATATTAATTTTGCTACATAAAAGAAACATTTTGTGACAAATCTCCATAAGAGAAATTCCAAGGAGACCTATTCAGTATATTTATCATAAAGTTGATTCTTATTTGAATGTCAAATACATATTTTTCCCTATGCCCCTGTCTTCCGCTTTTCTAGAATGATGTATTTCGTCAAAAGAGCTCTGGGAAAAGTAATGTTGCTATGACATATTCACAACATATTCTGAATGAGAAAAAAAAAGACTTTTTATTTTTTATTTTATAGAAATAGAAATAAAATTTGCAGTGTATATTTAAAAATGAAAAAATATATATATTAAATAGCACGTTTTTTTCCCTTGCAGATAAAAAACAAAAATTCTTTTACAGATAAAGAAGATATTTCCGCTTTTCTAGAATGATGTATTTCGTCAAAAGAGCTCTGGGAAAAGTAATGTTGCTATGACATATTCACAACATATTCTGAATGAGAAAAAAAAATACTTTTTATTTTTTATTTTATAGAAATAGAAATAAAATTTGCAGTGTATATTTAAAAATGAAAAAATATATATATTAAATAGCACGTTTTTTTTCCTTACAGATAAAAAACAAAAATTCTTTTACAGATAAAGGAGATATTTCCGCTTTTCTAGAATGATGTATTTCGTCAAAAGAGCTCTGGGAAAAGTAATGTTGCTATGACATATTCACAACATATTCTGAATGAGAAAAAAAAAATAATTTTTATTTTTTATTTTATAGAAATAGAAATAAAATTTGCAGTGTATATTTAAAAATGAATATATATATATATATATATATATATATATATTAAATAGCACGTTTGTTTCTCCTTACAGATAAAAAACAAAAATTCTTTTACAGATAAAGAAGATATTTCCGCTTTTCTAGAATGATGTATTTCGTCAAAAGAGCTCTGGGAAAAGTAATGTTGCTATGACATATTCACAACATATTCTGAATGAGAAAAAAAATACTTTTTATTTTTTATTTTATAGTAATAGAAATAAAATTTGCAGTGTATATTTAAAAATGAAAAAATATATATATTAAATAGCACGTTTTTTTTTTCCTTACAGATAAAAAACAAAAATTCTTTTAACGATAAAGAAGATATTTCTTTAATGCTTACAGCAAAGTATAAAACATAATTTTTTAATTTATATGACATATTTAATCTTTTAATTTATATGACTCTATTCTGCATATTTTATACATATATATTAAAACTATAGGTAAAAACCGGACATCCCAACTAATATAAAAATTATGAACTCGGACATCATAATTAACTTTTATATTGCAATAGAATAATAAAGTTACTATAATCTGCGACTCATATTTTAGCAAGTATACACATTAGGGCACGTTGTCATTTTAGTTATCTTTTCTAAGCATGCATTTTTCATTGTGCTACGCCATAGTGAAATTTGGTAATTTTTTTAGATTTAGCATTTGATAAACTTGATTAACCTTGCATAAGTTGATTAACCGTTTACTTAAATAAAACCAAATGTAATGTATATTAATTTTGCTACATAAAAGAAACTTTTTGTTACAAATCGCCATTGGAGAAATTCCAAGGCGATGTGTTTGGTATATGTTTCACAATGTTTTTTCTTATTTGAATGTCAAATATATATTTTTCCTATGCCCCTGTCTTCCGCTTTTCTAGAATGATGTATTTCCTCACAGAAATGCTGGGAAAGTGTTATGTTATTATGACATGTTCACAACATTTCAAAAATATTTAATTGCTATAAGGAAAAAAAATTCATTTGTAATAGTTTATTGTCATTTTCCATCTTTGTGTTTATTTGTATTTTTTTTTCTGATGATGATTAAGTAAATTCAATCGAAACATGTAAAAATTATTAAGATCTTTTAATGTTTTTATTAGTATTTGACATCCTTTATAGCAATTAAATATTTTAATGCATATTTTTGAAATGTTTTTAATGGACGTATATGTAAACTTCTATTTATAATTAATGTTCACAACATGTTTTGAAGAAAAAAAAAAGGTTTTATTATTTTTTTTTTTCATAGATATGGAAATAAAATTTGCAGTGTATATTTGAAAATACAATTTAAACTATTGAATGACACACATGTTTGTTATTATAGATAAAAATCAAAATATTTTTTTGCAATATTTTTCGATAATTACAAGAAAGAATGAAATTTTAATTTCCATGACATTTTCTTTTTGGAAAACTGATTTAGGCATATTTAGGTTCGATCGTAATTCTGTAAATACGCCTTATTGATAGTCGCTGTTCAGCCCATCACGTCTACCTCTCACAATGTCTGTCCGTTTGTCTCTCCGTCCACAAATAACAGAATAAAATCATCGCAACCAAATCGTTTAAAATTTAAAATATATAAATGTTGCATAAATTTATCAAACCTTTTAAAATTATATAGTATAGTTCAACTACAGGGACAATGAAAAATATTCCGTTACATTATGGCTAATTGGTAAAAAAGTATTAAGAGAATTTTAATGATTTTACACTCTTTCAAACATATGCATCTGTGAAGCATATATTATATTATACATTTTGTACAAACTGTGGTACAAATAATATTTGTTATTAATTTATAGGGCCACGCAAATGCATTCCATTATATAACGGTATAGAGGGAACATTGTTTGGAGCGCGTTTTACTTATATTTAACTATTTCACATTTTATGAAATTGATATATGTTGCTAAGCTGCAATAAAAGTTACTTCCTGTATAATAGAATGCAGAAAGTATTTTCAGGGACACACAAAAGATTTCGTCTACTATACTGTATGCGATGTATCGTATACTATTACACAAATCTGAATACATTTTTAGAACTTCTTCCTATTACGAACGCACCTCATTTGCTACGATTGAGATCAAATTTACGATTTGTTTATTTTATTTTTATTTATTTAGTATTTTATTTCTTAAAATGGCAAAATTTGATACAAAATTTTGCTTTTGAATTTCTAAGTAGTTTACTGTGTTAGTTTAAAAACACAATTCCATATTGTTGGTTTACTTGGAAGTTTATTACACTTATTAATATTTATAAAATGTACATTTTATAAATATAAATATTTATAAAAAGACAAACCTGTCCATGTGTAACGTTGACGTCATTCTGAAGGTGACAAAAACAGATGATAAAATTTAACTTTTTTTTAACATTTATTATTTTTTTAATTTCTAAGTAACCACATATTTAAATTTTTATAACGTCAAATAGGAAAATATGTACTTTTAAGTTCAATTTGTTTTAGAACATATTACAATATGTTTGAAAACAGTCTCGCAACGTACTCAGTTTTTACTGTGTTTACAATAAATCTTAACCAAGATTTTGTTTCAAATCTATAGCATGAAGACGATTACGAAAGAAAAATGTATTTTCAGTTAAATTAATATAAATAGCACATCAATTGTTTCGAACATATTTTGCATAACTAAATTAAAACATTCGTCAATGTCTTGAGTGGGTGAAAATGATGTCACAGTGAAAATGAAAGGTGAATTACATTCGAAATTGTAACTGGTAAACATGACATTAAATATTTCATTATATTTATTAATAAACTATTGCATGTTTAAATATTTTTTTAAAAAATAGTGAATATGAATATGAAATGTATGCATGTAAATCTTGCGACGGAGAAAAAGAAATTGATTTTAGACTTCGTTTAAAAGAAAAACTTATGATTGCGTCATAGTGGCACAATTTTCTTTGATCTTTCATTACGTAATTTCAAGGTTAGAGCATCAATTAATAACTTCATAATTCTACTTATTAATTGCATTTTACTGATGACTTATAGGAATAAATTTTAGTTTTTTCAATCATTTGAAAAGTTAAAATTAAACTTTAGTCTATGATAACATTTGTTTTAAGAGTTAGACAAGCCAATACAAGTTTGATTAATTATTGTGTTGATTATGTTTATAAATTAAAGTCAATTAGTATTTTAAAACTTATTAGTATTTATTTTTAAACTTATTAGTATTTTCATTTGTTGAATACAAGGCGTACGACTCGGTATCATTTAACTATATATATACTCCAACAATTTATAAAAATTTTCAATTAAAACAACTTCCTTAAAATTTACAACGAAAGCTTAGAATAAGCCCTTGGATAGTCCAGAATAAAGAGAATGATTAACATTATTGCATTTTCTTTTATTATGAAATAACTCAATTAGAGTAAATATAATGCATTTCGAAAACCTTTCTTCAACTTACATGAACAATTCTGACATATTATGAAACAATGTACACCATAATTAATCAAAATACATTATCTTATTTAAGCGGCAATTGGTGGTAGTATTAAAATAAAAGCAGATAAATTAGAAATTCCTCATTATGTGCGTCATTAAGGAAACGGTTAAATAATATTTGTCATTATGTTAGGAACATGTAATGATGTTTCTTATTTAAGATAATTTTAATGCTTTATTTTCATTCTCTCTACATTACATAAATGAGTTATATTAAGTTACATTTTCGCATATTCAGATTTTTTCTATAATATTGTCTAATATTTTTAATCAAATGTTTTGAAAGTTTCTAAGTTAATGCGATGACAGATATTTTAATTTTAAATAACTAAATATATTTCATTTGAATCGACAAATTACGTGTTAAAATTTTTAATACTTCTTTAGCAAACGTTCTTTTTTCTTCTCTTTCTTTTTTTTTAAAATAAAAATAACTAAAATAAATGTTATTTTAAATACTATTACTTTTTGTATAATTTTTTACATATATCAATGTGAAAACAGCTAGACAAAACAGCGCCGGAATCAAAAGTATTTCAGATATTTTTCTTGCTAAAAATTTTCCTGTGATTTACCGAAGCTGGAAAAAAACATAGACATAATACATTTCTCGATGTCTGTTCTCGGTAGGTATTTTGTTTTAATTGAAAATCCCTTTCTTAATATGCAGCGGAATTTTTATTAGGTGTACAAATATAGTATATACTTTTATACTTAGATATACTTACATTTAACATTTAACGTTTTTCACAAAAAATAAAAACACTTTCATGATTAAAAAAATGTTGAAACGCACAGTTTTTGTTTACCTCTAGTATTTATTCTCGCTTTGGATATCCCCATCTAATAAGGCTTTTAGGAATGTTTATCACTCTATAGGGTAAATTGTGTAAAGATGCCGTTGCTTTTTAATTAATTGGTTTTAAAAATTGCCTATTTATATTATTTGTTATTCATTAACTTCTTGTTAAAGGTTGCAATCTTATGCATGATAAAAAAAATTATATTTCATTTTACAGATATTATAGAACGCATCGAAAATTTTGTTCGGTATCTTACCTAATGGTGTAGCTAGGATGACAAGCGAGAAGATTCCAGTCCTGACAATGATGTTAAGAAGCTAGATTTGGCGGCCATTTATGTTTTTCAGAAAGGGCAGGTATCTGTACTCAGATTAATTTCTCCGGCATTTGAATTAAGACTTATATACTCAAATAGAGAAGTCACGTAAAAGATTCTGCACACTTATCAGAAGTATCAGGGAGAAGTAGTAATAAAAAAGCACCATTAACCCCCAGACCGCCTAGAAAAAAGGCAAAATTGTAATGTTTTTTTTCTCAGCAATTTATTTTAAATTTTAATAAAAGAGGGTTTTCCTATCATGGTGTAATTTTTTTGTTACGTATATACTTATAAGCCTTGAAAATATCTATCATAACTTCATTTCGTAAAACTGGATTATATTTATAGAATCATATTAATTTAAATAAAGCATCAACTGCAGTGAAACCTGCAGCTTAGTGAACGGATATATCCGGTTGCGGCAGTGGGAAGGTTAAAAAGTTTGCAAAAAGAATGCAAACAAAAATTAAAGTATCAACACGGTCCCCATAGCTTAAAACAGAGCGGCGCAGCGGTTCTCTACTGAACCTACGTACAGTCGAGTCTCTATATAACGTTCCAGTCAAAAATTCGTTATATAGAGAAATTCGAGGTATAGAGAATGATGTTAAAAATCGTATTTAATATGTGAAATTTGAACAAATATTATTTTTGATCTTTTGAATTAAGAATTTGAAATGTTTAAAAGTAAATATTAACCGAACATTTTATTTCTTAATTATTTAAGCTGTTTCAAAAAAGAGAATAGACATTTATTTGAAAGCTTAATGAAAAAGCAAATAAGGAAGACTTTCATTAATTTCAGACGAAGAAATCTGTAATTTTTTTTTGCTTTGATTTTAAAGTTGTTACGCTCTCAAAAACGTGCTCAAAGTTTAGCAAGGAATGAAAAATTGTAGTTAACATTTCCCTTCATTTGAAGACCTCTCTTATGTGCCTCTCATTCATTCCTCTCTTACATGTGTATCAATCCAATTGACACTAATTTGAGAAGGATGTGGAAAGGTGTGTGGGAGATGGGATAAATTCATTGGATTTAAAGAACAAGGAGAGAACTAATATAAAAAAACCTCAGCACTGAATGATAAATCAGAAATAAGTGATGGAAAATTGGTTCCATGTGATTTTGAAGCTTTTTAAAACTGAATAAATTAAGACCAATTTATGAAAAATTCGTTATATGGAGATAGATATTTCGCTATACGGAGACTGTTTCTAAAGTAATCATGCGAAAAGGGGACCGTTCTTACTAAAATTTCGTCATATAGAGAAATTCGATGTATGGAGTTTCGTTATAGGGAGACTCGACTGTATATGTAAACTACGTGATTTACTTAAGAGAAGCAATGACTTTTAAATTACGTGTTTTTTAAGATAATAATTTTTAACAGTGTTTTTACTTTGAAAAAAATTTAAATTTGATGTTAATAGAAATATTATCCATACGTAGCACCGTCCCATTCTTAATCGTATGTTCAACGAAATAAATTCCTATTTACAAAAGATTACAAATATCGTTTTACATTTTCGAAGAGCGTTCAGTACCTGGCAGTTCAGATAATTGGTACTTTTCTACATAAGAAACTGCAATCATGTAATGCCATGCGAGGGATTTACAATCTTACTAGACCATTTCCATTTAAAGAATAAATGATATTGTCCATATTTTTTTCACTGCTGCACTAAACCAAATCTGTTTTAATCGGTATCTTGTTTCCCTCTAGAGCGCTCTCGTTTCACTTGCTTTTTGGCGCAAAATTTTCCCTTTTGCAGTGCGACTTAACTTTTCGACCATTCTCTATTCTTATTAATTCCCTCAAAATTACCCCCACTCTCCGCTAAGTTCAGTACCTCCGTTTAGGTAAAAAACATCCAGCCCCATTTCATTTGGTCAAGAAATACCAAAGATTACCAACAATGGACTTAATTTAAATATCCGATCCTGGTTCTTGTCTTGGTGGATAGTCACTAAAATTCCGACATATGCGCTAATGGTGCCTGGTGCATGTAAAATCCGTCGTGACTGCAATGTCCTCCAGGTTAATTGTAAAGTATATCTCTGGAAGTGCCTTGCCAGATGAAGGCCTCATAATCTGCTCAAGGTTCTAAATTAAGAGATTAACTTGAGTAGACATTTGCAGTACAAACAACAGGATGTTAATGTAAAATACAAAGTCTGTTCAAACGAGAAGCAAGTATTGCAGATATGGCAGATATCAGGTTTATTGGTGCTACGCAGCAATTAGGCGGTCACTCGCCCAAATCATATCATTCAAATACCATGTAGTGCAAATTATCTCATTCTATTCCGCCGATATGCACGTTTTGTTTTTTTCCAACAGCTGGAAGCAGTGGGCAACAATATCGAGAATATCTCGAATTTCAACGGTGTTTTTCTCAGTAAAATTTGTTCGAGGTTTGCAGCCGTGATGTGCGTTTCTAACTTCTGCACTTCCTCTCATAAACTTTCTGCACAGTCATACACTTGGATTTTCTTCACGCATGTCTCTTCAAACTATTCTTCAAGTCTGCGTAAAATTTCAGCCAATCTTACAACTTCATTTGTGAGAAATCTACCGATAGTGCATTGTAGAATGTTGGGGACAATCTCTACTTCACTCATGGTGATGCCGACTGAGGAACGTGGAAAATGGCAGATATTGGTGAATAGATAATCATGTTATATCTGTACTTACCCTATGCAGAGGTTTGAGAGTCCTAGCGATGACCTTCAAGCATCCCAACAGAAAATTAGGTTCATATTTGATTCATATTTGTAATATCTGCTGCGATAATAAAAACTAGCAAATAAAAATGATCAATGTATTCTACTTTGCAAAATTATATTTCCTTCATTCATTATTCCAGCAAAGAAAGTATACCTTATAAAAGAAAGCCAATGTCTAATGTATGTATAGTGTCTAGAGTGTTTTACGTACAATTTTATGAGCCTCATAAAATTGTAGGAAATGCTTTTTTTCATTTGTTGAATTTTTTTATGAAATTACTATTTACAAAATGTTATTGTCATTTTTTATCAGGCCAATTGTTTTGGATGGCTCTGTAAATCAAGCCAGCCATCTGCAGGCCTAGAAAAATGAAATGCCTAAGATGTAACGTACTAACATCGATCTGTCCAAAAAATAATATATTTTATGCCTGAATTACATTTCTTTTATAATTAAAAAATACTATAACTGCTTTAGTTATTTTTTTACAGGTACCTAAATATGCTTTTACCAAGCATGGAAGGATTTTGAATATGACATAAAATACAACGTAGCACAAAGGAAACGTAACTAGTATTCTAAAATAAGCTTTTCTAACATTTGCGTTTATTTATTTATATTATATTTATTTTAATTTATTTCGTGTATAATATTTGCTTCAAAATTTTTCGTAATCGTATTCGATTAAATTTTCACTCTTGCATTTGAAAATACAGAATTGTAATTCGAAAACAAACTTTCTTTTACGACTTTCGATCTTATCTCTATATATACATGATGTTTATTGATTTATATATATTTTGAAATAATATCTGCTTAATAAATTTTAATGTATTATGTCATGTTTCATTGAAATTTTCAAATAGCATACGTTTTAATCATTTATTATTATTTCGAGCGATTATTTGTTTTAAAATGCATTAGATTTAAAATTAATTAACTTTTAGGCGACTATAAAGCCTTTGTGCATTATTTTATTACATTTCAAAATGATTCCTAAATCTGCTTCATTTTAAAGTATTTGAGAAAAAGGATATCTTTTAAAAGCATTTATGATTACAGGATATACAAATAGAATCTACATCAAATTTTTAAATATAAAATTGGAATTATTTAAGTTGGATGTCGTGATAAAACCATTAAATAACAATCAATGGAAGAATGTGCGTTTATCTAGTATTTAGTAGCTATGGAAATTTTTATAAAAACACTTTATAGCGTAAAAGGAAATTTTCTTCGCCTCGATGATATCATCTAATCTTTCACCACACTTAAACAACAGGTATGGAACTATTAAGAGCAGTATATTAATAAATGGCGTATTTTTCATTCTAATTCTTACATTCTAAAATATAGATTTATATATACTGTTACGAATTTTGTAAATAGTTAGTGTTTGTACTGTAAAATAATGTAAATAATCTTATTAAGCTCCATTCCTTTACTTATATTAGTTTTTGTTACATTGTCTCTGTTATCAAGCAAACTTGTCCATTATTTTCACTGTATGTCTACGGCAGATTGGCGAAATAATGAAGATATCGCCAAGTTGGCGTCACTTTTGGCGACTAATTTTGGTCGCCAAATTTGGCGATATATCGCCAAGTTGGCGACAAACTTGGCGATTGTTGGCGATGGTAACCCTTTCCTCTCTGGTAACCCCCCTTAGATATACTGATACATTGTTTGTTGTTCCGTGGATTTTTTCGAGTAGGTTCTAGAAATTTCTAGCACATGCTCCGAACCTATATAAGAAGAGAAGCGATGCGAGCTGTTGTTATTATTTACCAGTCAGTCATTGAGTGAGCTACTAGAGATTGTCCAAGCAAGTTTGCTTGATGTATTGAGTTTTATCTACGTTATTTTGAATGTGATATAGTGTTGAGACATTGTATAAAGAGTCTCTGCGACCTATATTTGTACTTGTTCGATAGATTTAAACAGTTATTTGGGAATATCTTGTAATATTTGTGAGTTTCGAAGACTCTGTTGTTCTGAAGATCTGTAAATAAATTATTTTCTACTTTTCTAAGAGCAAGAGTTTGAAGTTGTCTAACCATAAGATCAAAAGAACCCTATATACGCTGTAACATTTGGTGTCAGGAGTCGGGATCTTATGGCGAAAACAAGAACAATGGACGGTCAACTGAAAGAACTGTTAGAAGCTATTAATGGAATAAAGGCAGAATTGACGAAAGGCCAAGAAGAGTTGGCGGTAAAGATGAATAAAGGCCAAGAAGAGTTGGCGGAAAAAATGAATAAAAACGAAGAAAGAATGGAACAGTTGACAAATAAAATTGATAAAGGCCAAGAAGAGTTGGCAGAAAAAATGAATAAAGGCCAAGAAGAGTTGGCGGAAAAGATGAATAAAGGCCAAGAAGAGTTGGCGGAAAAGATGAATAAAGGCCAAGAAGAGTTGGCGAAAAAAATGAATAAAAACGAAGAAAGAATGGAACAGTTGACAAATAAAATTGACAAATGCCAAGAAGATGTGACTGAAAAGATTAATAAAGGCCAAGAAGAAATGAAGAAAACTTTAGAAGAAAAGTTCTCGTCGGTAGAGAGAAGAATAGGCTCGGTAGAAGAGAAAATGGCGGAAGTAGAAGAGAAAATTCAGAATGAAGTTTGTAACTTTGAAGAGAAAATCAGTAACGTTGAAGAGAAAATCAGTAACGTTGAAGAGAAAATACTAGGTGAAGTAGATGAAAAGCTAAATAAAAGAGTACAAGAACTCGAGAAGAAGCTTTCAGCGTCCAGTGGTAATTATGAAGAATTTAGGAATCCGCCTGCTTCTCCCGTGCACATCAAACTGTCGACATATGACGGAAAGAGTTCCTGGCAAGTTTATAAGACCCAATTCACCATTGTAGCCGAAGCGAACAAATGGAGTGACGAGGTGAAAGCTTGTCAGCTGGCAGCATCTTTAAGAGGAGAAGCCGCCGACGTGCTGCAAACATTGCCCGATATGACGCAACTCAATTTTGAGACTTTAAGTTGTGCACTTGAAATGAGATTCGGCGAAAAATTCTTCAAGGATTATACGAGAATACAAATGAAGAGCCGCCATCAAAAATCGAGTGAAACCCTTCAAGAGTTTGCCTCGGAAATTGAACGGCTTGCAAATTTAGCATTCATTGACTGTCCAACAAATGTACGGGAAATGTTGTCACTGCAATATTTTGTAGACGGAATAAAAGATCCAGAAGTGCAGAGAGCGGTACGAATGGCAGATGTACAGGATTTAAAGGCTGCACTACTATATGCCTTAAAGTTGGAAGCAGCTACACAAGCCAGCCGAAGAGATCGTCATTCAGTTCGAGGGGCAACGGTGAACAAAAGCTCAGACACTGAGAACGACGTCTTGAAAGAAATTAGGAAAATAAATCAAGAAATTGAAGCTTTAAAATACGGAAGAACAAGTTCAAGAAGACAGAATCTCACGTGCTGGGGATGCGGTGATACAGGACATCTCCAAAGAAACTGCCCCAAAAATCCACGGAACAACAAACAATGTATCAGTATATCTAAGGGGGGTTACCAGAGAGGAAAGGGTTACCATCGCCAACAATCGCCAAGTTTGTCGCCAACTTGGCGATATATCGCCAAATTTGGCGACCAAAATTAGTCGCCAAAAGTGACGCCAACTTGGCGATATCTTCATTATTTCGCCAATCTGCCGTAGACATACAGTGAAAATAATGGACAAGTTTGCTTGATAACAGAGACAATGTAACAAAAACTAATATAAGTAAAGGAATGGAGCTTAATAAGATTATTTACATTATTTTACAGTACAAACACTAACTATTTACAAAATTCGTAACACTACCCCCTCCTCAAAGACTGCACGTCCCGGGCAGTGCAATCCTTGAGTTAGAGGAAAACACTTAAAATAAATAAACAAATAAATAAATAAATAAATAGTAACAATAATAGTAAAATTTACATAAATAAGAACTAATTACTATTTACATATTTACAAAAAGTGACTTTCATGACCATGGTCTGAAATTCCAGTTTTTGTAAATATGTAAATAGTAATTAGTTCTTATTTATGTAAATTTTACTATTATTGTTACTATTTATTTATTTATTTATTTGTTTATTTATTTTAAGTGTTTTCCTCTAACTCAAGGATTGCACTGCCCGGGACGTGCAGTCTTTGAGGAGGGGGTAGTGTTACGAATTTTGTAAATAGTTAGTGTTTGTACTGTAAAATAATGTAAATAATCTTATTAAGCTCCATTCCTTTACTTATATTAGTTTTTGTTACATTGTCTCTGTTATCAAGCAAACTTGTCCATTATTTTCACTGTATGTCTACGGCAGATTGGCGAAATAATGAAGATATCGCCAAGTTGGCGTCACTTTTGGCGACTAATTTTGGTCGCCAAATTTGGCGATATATCGCCAAGTTGGCGACAAACTTGGCGATTGTTGGCGATGGTAACCCTTTCCTCTCTGGTAACCCCCCTTAGATATACTGATACATTGTTTGTTGTTCCGTGGATTTTTTCGAGTAGGTTCTAGAAATTTCTAGCACATGCTCCGAACCTATATAAGAAGAGAAGCGATGCGAGCTGTTGTTATTATTTACCAGTCAGTCATTGAGTGAGCTACTAGAGATTGTCCAAGCAAGTTTGCTTGATGTATTGAGTTTTATCTACGTTATTTTGAATGTGATATAGTGTTGAGACATTGTATAAAGAGTCTCTGCGACCTATATTTGTACTTGTTCGATAGATTTAAACAGTTATTTGGGAATATCTTGTAATATTTGTGAGTTTCGAAGACTCTGTTGTTCTGAAGATCTGTAAATAAATTATTTTCTACTTTTCTAAGAGCAAGAGTTTGAAGTTGTCTAACCATAAGATCAAAAGAACCCTATATACGCTGTAACAATACATATACATAATGTATCTAAGAGCTAATTCTGAAACCAACAGTAGCGTATAGTTTAAATTAAGTTTTGGTTTTTGAATTGTTCCCAAACTAATATGATTTTGAAAATCCTTTGTTACTAATATACGAATTTTTTGGAAGTATATTGTTATTGCTGGAAAGTGTTTCATAATGTATGTTTGATGCATGGTTTTTCTTTATGGTTTTCCAATTCAATTTTCTTATTGTGTGCATTTTATAACACCTCAGATTCTTTTTCAATGCTGTGTAGAATATCTTACTAAGTCGTGCATCTGTTTTCAATAATAACATAAAAAAAATTAAATATATATATTTTTGGTTGCATCATCGTGATCAGTTCTGTGATACAATATTAAGGACTCAAACATCTGAAGCACCGCTTGTTGTTGGTGAAATGACACTCAAGATGCGATGGTTATATTTTTTGGCCAATGTATTTTCTGGCGCGGAATTCGAGAATAATCTTCAATTTTAGTGTTTCGTTTATCTCTCGAAATACTATTTGTCACAGTCCTCTGTCTGTCAGTCCATTACAGAGTCCAAAACACAAAAACTCTATAAGTCTAAAATTGCTGATTTGATGTACTTAGAACAGAATAACTCGTATCTTATTACAAATCATAAAGTTTTGACAAAAGTCTATTTATTATTTTAATTAAATTAGTTTTATCAATATCATGTACGACTATTAAGAATGTCGCAAATTTTTAAGAGCTTACTAATCGATGTATTAAAGTAATTTTATGACAACTTATTTTAGTTGCAACATAAGGTATCACCCAGGGCATGTATTGTTAAAATCGGAAATTTCTATTATATTTTTTCTTTTTTTCTATCTTTATAAGAAGAAAGTATTGGATTCATGAAAAATTTCGAATTCCGATTTTCGACGGGTTTACACGTTTTAGGATTCAGTGAATCCGTGTGAAAACATGTCTTTACAAAATGTATATCTGTATAACGGTGACTCTGTCCGTCTGTATGTGATATGAATTTTATGGGCGCTGTATCTCAAGAATTTATGAAGGGAATTTAATAAAAATTTATATTTCAGGTAATCCCTGACATAAATTTGAGCTGATTATTTTTGGTGTAAATTTCTAAAGAGGTAGAGCTGTGTCTTTTTTTCTATTTCCACAATAGATTTATCTCCAGGATTAATGAAAGGAATTTTATTAATCTTCAGATTCAGTTATTTCTTGACATGAATTGATTATTAAGTACTTTTTATTGTCAATTTCTCGATAGGTTGCGTTTCTATGCAGCATTGTTTAAGATTTCCGCAATCGCTGAATCTCTAGAACTAATACACGAATTTTCATGAAACTTCAGATTCGGTTAGTCCTTGAGATGAAATGATGTTTTTCATATTTTTGTGTAAATCCCTGGACAAGCAGCACTGCTATACTGTATTTTACGCGATTTTCCCAATACCCCTATCTTGTCAATCAATGCACGGAATTTTCGCAAACTTTAAATTATGATACTCCTTGACATAAATTGACTATTTTTACGTTTTAGCGTAAATCGCCGAATAAGAGATGCTTTTATGCTGCATTTTTTAAACATTTATACAAGAGCTCTGTTTCAAGAACGAATGCTGGTATTTCTATCAAACTTCAGATTCGATTAGTCCTTGAAATGAATTGATGCTGTGTTTATTTTATTGTGAAATAGCTTCACATATGGCGCAACTGTACTGAATTTCCTACAATTACTTTAACAGCTCTATCTCAAATCACGGATTTCCATAAACTTCAGATTCGATTAATCTATGACACTAATTGCTTTTGTTTATATTTTTTGTGTCAATCGTTCAACAGATGGAGCTGCAAGGCTGCATTTTGTAGGATTTACAGGATTTTATAGATAGTCACATCTGAAGAAATAATGCGTGGAATTTCATATCGTTAAAATCTTCATGATAGTTATGGATTTCCATTAAATTTTGTCCCTGTTATAGCAATTTTTGATATGTTAGTGAATTGCTATCCCCAAGTGCTGAAACCCAAAATTGCTAAAACCGACTAGTTCTTTAATGTCTAAGGTAAAATGTATTTGAGAATATGATTTTAACTATTTAAAAGATGCCCAGACATTCAACCGTTTTTCAGAAAAAACGGTTACATAGCCGTAAAACTATATTTTGACACCAAAATACCCAATAATATGGTCAGAATAGCGTTAAGTTAATGGTATGTATATGTTGTAGATAAAAGCGATCAAATCATTGGACAGAATGTTGCGAAACTTTAACAATGCATTATGTCTAGTTATTCATCCGTTTTTATCGAAAACGGTTACACAATCGTAATTTTACACCCTTTTGACCATAATATTGCCCATTTTATGATTATAATATAATAAATTACTGTTATGTAACTGTTTTTTTTAAACGATTGAATGACTGATGCAAATGAATGGTGCAAATTTTTAACAGAGTATAAATAAACGGACTAATTTCGCAAAAAATAATTATTAACTTAGTATTATGCTTTTAAAATATTAACACGTTCGCTGCCGTTTACGTGAAGACGAGATGATAGTTAATGCCGCACTGTAGAAGAGGGTTTTTCCCAGAAGCCTATGTACTTTTTATAACAAAGAATCAGTTAATGTTTTTTACAGCGCCATCCCCCACATAAAGTACAGGCGCGTGAGTGGCAACTGAACGTTGGCGCCATATCACGCGCTTCCGCGTGAGGGGCAGCGAATGTGTTAAAAAGTTCTATTGTTATCGGAAATAAATAAATAAAAGTATTTTTTATAATTCTAGTATATCAAGATATGAGTGAAACATCAATTACAAAAATCCATCTTTTCATAAAAGTCAAAGTTGAAGTAATTAAACGAGTGTAAAAATACAAATATTTCGTACACATATTTACATTTAAAAATCGAGCAGAAACCTTTGTGAAAGTCCCATTCTTTTTACAGATTTTAAATTAATGTCATTATCTATAGTGCGTTTTTAAAACGCATATTTACAGCATCTTCTACTTGTAAACATCTTGCTCGTAATTAATTTTACCGGAAAGTAGTAATATAAATCTGAATATGCTGCGGTTAAGGATAATTTGAAGTGCTTCCGCGAAATTTATTTTATGCTCTCACATCACCATAAAACTTCAGCAGTTTAAGAAAAGTTTTCAGAATTCCTGGAATAAAAGATTTGAAGAAATTCCTGACTAAAATATGCATATTATGGAGTTATGTGGTATTTAGACGCATTCTTAAGGAATATCAATCTGAATGTCATGGAAAATGTTTAAAAATTAACATTGCATGAGGAAATAAGGAACATATATTAATATTTAAATATGAAATTTAACTAACAAGTATTTCAATCTGAGAAAATAAAAAAACTTTCAGGTAAATTACTTAAATATGAAACATTATAATCCTATTTTAATGGAAATCTTACACAGAAAAAAAGTAAGATATAAAACGTGTTGAAAAATACCCGGCTCGGGTAGAAATATTTTTTGGTATGATGTTATCTGATTGGGGTTTATATGCTTCATTTGGTTACCCCTGTATATCCATTTTTGGCAGTATAAAATACTTATTTTGAATATGTTTACATATTTATCAAAAATGAATAATTAACACAAACCAAAATAGATGCATAATGGTAAGTACAACGGATATATAAACCCAAATCGGATATCCTCCTAACTAAGAATATTTTTATACTAATCGTGTATTTTTCTACTCATTTTAGGTCTTATTTTTTATGTGTATATAATTAATTGAGACATATTTAAGTGCTGAATAAAAAGAGGGGGGAAATAGACATATTTGACAAATTGAGAAAAAATAAATTTATATAATTCCACTGTATGTGCCGTAAAAAAGAATAGAAATCCGAAAATTTTAAGATTTTAATATGGTTTATGAAAATACAATGCAGTCGAAATTCCTTTTAACAAAATCTTCAAATACAGTTTTTATTTCAACTTAACAACAGTTTCAGCTAAACCTTGATTTTGGACATTATTCACATGTAAATGTATATCCATATTGCAAAAAATATATTCTCTATAGTGAAGGTTATTCCCCTTTCATGCTTGTACTACATTCATAAGGAAAGTCAGCACATATTTTTCACTCTGTTGCTTCTTTATTTGGCTAGTAATGTGATATTCACTTATTAAATATTCAATAATTTTAATTATTCTAATGATAAATTGCTAAACATTATTTCCATGTTCGTCAGTGTTATTGTATCTATTTCCTTTAAAATATAAAACTTTCCTTCTATTCATTTAGAATACCTACATGTAAAATATCCACATCTCGTACACTTAAAATACAGGCCTAACACAGATGCCCTATGCGCACCATGTCGGCGCGATTTCAACAAAATGTGGACTTTATATGAGTGTGAAAAATAACACTAAATAAGTCTTGATTACGTCCACTAATGAATAAATCGTAATTTTAATAATATATATTCTACATAAAAATATAATAATTTATATTATAAAAAACATTTTGCTTCTAAGACGTTGTATAGTAACAGAAACATTTAAAATACATGACAACATTTTTATTTACATGTTTCAACTCAAAATAATATGGCGACTTTATGTTAACCCGCTAACTAATAATAAACCCGCTTAGGTACTAATAATCTGTTTATTTATTATTATTTTCTATTTTAAAATGATATAAATTATTTTTTTTTAATATTAGCGAAACTTTTTTTATTTATTATTATTTCATTTTAAAGAAATAGAAAGTAATTAAAAAACATGTTTATAGTAAATTGTATTAGAAAACGAAGCTTTTGTTAAATTCGCGTCAGAAAAATATCGCACCAATGTCATGCGTATATGACATATGTGTCAAAAATGTATATGTAATAGGTATTTGATACCTTGTAACAGAATTTTAAACAATTTTAAATAATTTGTTTTTTAAACAGAAAAAAGCTATTTCTTTTAAAATGAATTTATAATTAGAATGTAAGTTGAATTAACTTATGAAATATTTATTATAATTATTACTTTTTTTGACGATAAAGTTCATAATGAACAATAATTTTAAGGAATGATTAAAAAATGATTTTTGCTGATTCAAATAATTGTAAATCCTTTTTAAAATGAATTAAAAAAATAAATGAATGAATTTAAAACAATTTCTGTTTATGCCTGGCATCTAAATACATGAAATTTAGATATTTTGTCAAAACTCTAACGAAATTTAGAAAAAGAAAAGATAAATGTCGGTTAAAACAAAGAATTCTGAATTTGGACCGAAGTTGGCAAATCTAATCGGGCCACTATCAGAAATCACGTATCAGTCCTGTGTCACTTGCCAGTATAAATCGCTGGCCAATTTAAAATCAGAAAAGGACCGATTACGATAACCGTCAGCTGAGAAAGCAGATTCTTATGTTTCAGTTGTCGACATGCTGCCGACAATTTACCGAAATCACTTTGTCCATGCCAACACATAACCGACACTGCCGGCTGCGGTCTGATCATGTGCCGAAAAGTATGTGTTTGCTAAGCAATCATTACACAATTTTTTTTGTAAAAACTACATTCATAAACATAAAAAGGTTACTATCGAAAAAATATCGTAAAAATAATTATTAACTACGATTATGCTTTAAAAGTATTAAAATGCTCAGTTTTTATTGGAAATACATAAATTAAAGCATTTTTTATAATTGTATCATATCAAGAAATGAGTGAAACTCCAATTGCAAAATTCCATCTTTTCATAAAAGTCAAAGTTGAAATAATTAAACGTGTGTAAAAATATAAATATCTCGTACACATATTTACAATTAAAAATCGAGCATAAAACTTTGTAAAAGTCACATTCTTTTTAGAGATTTCAAAATAATGTTGTTATCTGAAGTGCATTTTTACAACACATATTTTCAGCGTCTTCTATTTTTAAATACCTTGCTCGTAATTAATTTTATCCGGAAAGTAGTAAAATAAATCTGAATGTGCAGCGGTTAAGGATAATTTGAAGTGCTTCCGAGAAATTAATATAAGCTCTCACATTACCATAAAACTTCTGCAGTTTTTGAAAAGTTTTCAGAATTTGTGGAATAAAAGATATGAAGAAATTCCTGACTAAAATATGCATATTATGGAGTTATGTGCTATTTAGACGCATTCTTGATATATATCAATCTGAATGTCATGAAAATTGTTTAAAAATTAGTATTGAATGAGTCAATAAGGAACGTATATTCATACTTAAATATAAAATTTAAATAACAAGTATTTCAATCTGAGAAAATAAATATCTTCCAGGTAAATTGCTTAAATGTGAAATATTATAATCCTATTTTAATGGGAATCTTACACAGAAAAATATAAGCCATAAAACGAGTTGAAAAATATCCGATTGGGGTAGAATTTTTTTTTAGGTATGAGGGTACCATTTGGGATTTATATGCCTGTTTTGGCTACCACTGTGTATGCATTTCGGGCAGTATAAAATATTTATTCTGGGAATGTTTACATATTTATCAAATATATCAATAATTAACACTGCCGAAAGGAGATACATAGTGGTAATTAAAACAGACATATAAACCCAAATCGCGTAACCTAAGAAGCCTAAGAAACGTAAAAAACTTTTTACCCTATCATACCTAAGAAACTTTTTGCCCTAATCGGATATTTTTCACCCGTTTTAGGTCTTATTTTTATTAGGTCTTATTATTATAAAGTATGTATATTATCAAACAAAAGCCTAGTGAATTTCATAAACTGGCATGTATGTAATATATTTTTACGCAAAAAAACAGTATCTAATGAATAGAAATTCCTCAAAAATCAATACTCCGAAGAAAGCGGTTAATATTTGTTCATCATGTTTTAATATACATTTTTTAAAGTATCTAAATCTCCATTAACAAAATAAACTTTTATTAAGAAAAGCGAAATTTCCAATACAAGATAAAATGTTGCAAAACACACAGAAAACCTTAATAGAATTCCGAAATAAGTTTTTCCTTGTATTTTTTTCTTACTCATACTTGCTTCATAACTTTTTTCGTATTTGTATTAGATTAAATTTTCACGCTGTCTTTTCAAAACAAAAATGGAATTTCGAAGTAAATTTTCATTTTCAACTTTCTATCTTATTTCTTTGTATACATTATGTATATTCAGTCATCTACGTCTTCAAATCATTTCTACTCCAGAAGTCAAAAATACTGTGGCAAGCTTCATTGAAATTTTCTCATTTCACGTGATTCAAGCCTTTCATTATTCTGAATGATATTTTTGAGATGCAAGTAATTTTATTAAATATTGGTTATCTTTAGTCTTAATGTGACGTAAAACAGTTTAAAATGTTTTTTATGTATTATATATATATATATATATATATATATATATATATATATATATATATATTACAAATAAAAAAAATTTTCGCCAAAATTAAGCTTTATACTATATTAATTTCCTTTTAACAATATTCCGTACTTAGTTCAACTTATTAAATTAAAATCTTGTTTCTAGATCTAATCTATTAATATTTATGAAAACGATACAAATCCTTAATTCGCCTTAAAAACATTTATTCCAATACGCGTAAATTTAAAAGATGGCTCTAAATTAAAAATATTCTTAATTAAACTTTATTTTTTAATATTCCAAATAAAACTCATTTTTTCTATGTTTTTATCAACCTTTTTAAAGAAAGTCTTATTAAATTTGTTCCAAAACCATACCTTTAAAAAATATATCATTATTTTTATTTATTTATTTATTTTTCCTCCTTTAACATTCGATGTGTGTGCATAGCAATAAATTCATTTCTTTTCTTTTTCTCTTAAAATTAATCGTCTGCAAAAAAATATCGTTTGCACAGGATATTTGAAATTCGTAGTCGATTATAAATTAGTCAAATAATATATATATATTTTTTAAAAATAAAATTCACGTCTGAATGGAATAAAATCTTGACCCTGGACATGAATTATATTTACATGGAAATATGATGGTTCGAGAGTAGAGAATTTTCTAGAACATTCTTTTTAGATTTAAGAAAGCAAGCTCGAGGTGAGAAGGAAGATTCTTGGGGTTTTTTCTTCGATGAGTACGGCTTACGGCTTGTTGAAGTAAATGATGGAGTATTTTTTTTATATTTCGGTTAAAGATAGCTTGCAAAAGGAGCCTTTCCCTCTCTCATGACTACAGTTTAAAAAGCAATTTGCAGCAGCCAACGAGTAATTTATTGGATCCTCTACTTTTATTTACGTATATTTTTTCTCACTTGCCATGACTTCTGTGCGGTAGAACGGGGACCCCGGCGATGATGTTTATAGCTCCTAACTTTAAAATGTCACACACACACACACGCATATATATATATATATATATATATATATATATATACCATCTGGAAAATGGGTGTTGTTTTCGACCGGGAAATGAACCGGTACCAAGCTAGAAGATACCGATAGATGACTCGAATAACCGAGACTTTACACTGTGAAAACAACGGATCATTATTACGTTTAAATTGGGAATATGAAATACCAAATAAACTTTAAATCTACATTGATTTCGGTATTAGCTCCGTAAAAAGTGTAAGAATAATCTCGTAATGAAGGTATTTTACTCTTTAGTTGCAATTATTGAAATAAGACATGAAATTCATTGTGTAAACCTCGAAATGGTGGTGTTTTATTATTTAATTGCAATTATTGAAATATGACACCAAATTCTGTGCAAAAATTATCTTTCTGTTTTGATTACGAATCGTATGTTTGCAGACGACATGGCGCCATTTTACTTTCGCGTTTAATCATCCATCCATACTTTCGAATATCAGGTGAATAAGCAAACATAAAGTAAGTAATATTATTATTCTTTGTAAGATTTAAAATGTAAGACAGAATAATGTTTTCATGTGTTTTTTTTTTAATTAGATCATGTTTTTAATAGTGCACTAATGCACTGCCATTTTAAGACTAATGACGACATGGCTAAATTTAATAAGAAGTATGTCTCTAGTATACAAGTTGTAATCAACTTTTTTATATACAACTTTGCTTTTTTGCTACCTGGCATAGTTAATCATTTTTTATGTTATGCCTTAAATTGTATAATTATGAACTAAATTAATATCATATGTAGCTTATGTTTGTTATTTTCTTAATAAAACTATAAACTCCGAATTAAACTTATAGTGATAGTTTCAAATAATTATAATTTTTGTTACAAAAATATTTGATAACGTGTGACAATGGCCTTTGCCCGAACAAAAAATATTTTCATAAAGTATTCGTCATTATATGTTCTTTATCTTATTCTTATCTCGTTATTGCCCATCATTATCTTATGAAAAATATATTTTTAAGCATGTAAATATAGGTAATTTTGTTGTTTACCAACTAGTAATATGTTTAAAAATGTATGTTATAATACATTTTCTCAATTAAAAGGAAGTTTGGCAGCCTCCTTGCTTCAAACTATTTATTTTAAATTACGGATGCATTAAATTTAAAATGTAATCTTTAAGTTAGTCTTTATTTTTCTGTGAAAGCATAAATATATAGAAAATTTCGTTGTTTATCAACTAGTAATATGTTTAAAATGTTTTAAAACGTTATAAAAATTAACATAAAATAAAGTTGTGCAGCTTCTTTTTCGTGAAAAAATTTATTGGAAATTATGACTGTAATAAATTTAAAATGTTATCTTAAAGTAAGTTATAATTTTCTGTTAAAAGGGCATACGTAGTAATGTGATTTTACACTAAAAATGATGGCAACTAAGTTGCCTCAAAAGTCGTGTTTGTTTACACTAGTGGGTGTCTGGTGGTTTATTATACAAACTTATAGCAACTAACAGGTGGTGTTTTCGTACACTACTTTTGGTGGCAGTTTATTTGACATTACTTTTGGTGTAAAGTAACGCAATTTTTTTTTTACAGTGTTGCTGAAGCCATGTTTGGGAGGGGGAAAATATAAAAGCGGACACATTTAAAAGTAAAATTGATTGAATAAAAGGCACCGAAAAGTAGGAAGTTCAAGCTCGAAAATTCAATATATGTTTCATAAAATATTTTCTTATTTGAATGTCAAATATATATTTTTTCCTACGCCTCTGTCTTGCACTTTACAAGAATGATATACACTATTTGGAAAAAAGGGGACCAGCCAGTAGACGTTTTGTTAATTAACTAGAAGAATACAAGACGATATATCCTGAAACTCCATGTATGATTTCAAAATGATACAGGACATACGTCTCCGTGAAATATTCACACCGAAAGCATATCAACAAATTGTAAAAGACCGTCAACGAAATGTAAAAGATCGAATATCCTTTCGATAACCTTGTCAAAACTAATCAAGCGAAAGCGTTCAAATGTAGACCATGATTATGTAGCTTATTATAATGAAGTATGTTTATTTTTGTAATTTTAACATGGACACTCATACAGAAATTAAGGTTTACTAAAAAACAGTTTTCAAATTTTAAAATTTTTTGCTTACAAATCATCAAGTTTTTTGTTTACAAATTGCAGGATTCTTAACATAAAAAATGTTCTTATAAGAAATTGCGTGAAACAACATTATACAGAAAACCCTGAAATCAAAATAAAAAAGTTATTAAAATTGTTCGAATAATGAGCAGGTTTGCTAAGTAATTTTGCATTAAGCTATTACTGAGTAAATTAGCTATTACTTTAATACTTAGAATAAAGTATAATATATAATATTTCAATTTCCAATGCGCATATTAAACACATGCATATTGAAACTAGAGGATACTACCAGGTTATCCAGGATGATAAAATAATTAGGCGTCGTGACATCATAATTCACTTTTATATTTGAATGCAATAAAAAGTTTACTATAATTTGTGACTCGTGCTATACCAGTATTACGCATCAGTAAAATTTGCCCTTATAATTATCTTTTTACCCGTGAAGGTTTCACTATGGTACTCCATTGTGTAATATGGTAATTTTCAAAATTCAATGTTTGGTAAACGGGATAATCATTAGATTTCAAATTTCTATTTAAAAAAAAATGATTTTTTCCCTTTTCTAATTTCGTTTGTGTAACAATTTTTTATATATACTTTTCGAGCTATTAATTTTGCCAGTACCTTCAAATGTTTCCTTTTTCAAGACCAAATCTGTGGAAACGATTAGCGAAAAAGCCAGCTGCCAGAAACAGATAGCTTTTCATTAAGATGATAATATATTTTCTTTTCTTAATTACAATATTTATTAATCTTGAATAACTAAAATAAAACCAGCGATAATGTATATAATTTTGCTACATATGAAAGAAACATTTTGTTACGAATCGTCACAAGAGAAATTCCAAGGAGACCTTTTCAGTACTTGTTTCACAAAATCTTTTCTTATTTGAATGTTAAATATATATTTTTCCTATGCTCCTGTCTTCCGCTGTACTAGAATGATATATTTCATCATGCGGTGGGAAAAGTAATGTTGTTAAACAATAAACGCAGTAAATATTGCTTAATATTTGGTGAAAATGACTTGCATTAAAATATCAAATGTGCGTAGTTATTTCTTTTCATTATTTATATCATTTTTCCGCTTTATGTAAAATTTTCTCTCTTTAAGATGCATCAAGTCGATGTTAAAATTTATAGAATGTCTAATTAAGTTATTTATTTTTATTTATTTTTTAGATTGTGAAATCGTCCAAGAACCAACCGCACAAAAGCCTAACGTACACACACGTAACGTAACGTAACACCAGAAACAAACCTTTATTTTATGGAAGAGTAGAAATAGGGAAATCTCATTATCCATATCTACCGGAAGGGAACTGGTTAATAAGAGGAAGTATAAAACCACTAATGGCTCACTCGTAGGATTATCCTTGTGTTTTTCTGCTTCCAAACCTGTATATTTTTCTACCTTTGATTGAAGGACAATATCTATGATACACCTTCGAGTTAACCACTGGTAGTATTATTTTTTGGCTTATGCACCACTTCATTTCCGACAAACATGCATCATTATATGCCTCTATTTCTTTTCTTCCATATAAAATAAAGGTTATTTTCACTGCGCTTGGATACCATTAAGTTTTCGTGCTGTTGCACATGGACCATAGCGTTGCATTCAAAAGATGTGGCAATGCGAAAAATATATTTGCTTAATTTAAGTATTATATTTTCAGAGATATTATCAACAATGTACTAAAAAATATACCATTCCAAATCTCCTTTTACTAAAAGTATGAACAATTTAAAGGTGGTAGGGATTTTTTCTTAAACTTGCAAGAAAAAAGTATAGTTTTTGAGAAAATCGTGTTTATTCGTTACACACAAAAAGTTGTCGTAATTTAGCTGAAAGGACAATTAAAAAACCATGCCTGTAAAACAGCGGCACGGACCAAAATAGCGTAGAAACTTCATTACCATTTTTCAAAGCACGTTTGGTGTAATTTTTAAGTTTTGTACAGATGCTTTGTTACACTGTGAAAAATATTGTCCTAATTTGAATCAAATTTTGGTGCTAAGCAGCCACTGTACGATGGTGAAATTTTGAACCAATATTTGGAGCTTCAGTTGAAGCTTAGTTCCAATAGCTGAGATCGGGAACTCCAAATGTCGGTACGAGATTTCACCATCTTATGGTGACAGCTACTGAACACCAAAATTTTAAACAAACTAGGGCAATATTTTTAACAGTGTATGCGGACACGGAAGCAGGACGTTTCGGTCCCGCCATTTCGGTCCCGCCGTTTCGGTCCCGAGACATTTCGGTCCCGAGACGTTTCGGTCCCGAGACATTTCGGTCCCTGGCCATTTCGGTCCCGAGACATTTCGGTCCCTGGACTTTTCGGTCCTCAGACATTTCCGACCCTTCTCCAGCAAACTGAAATTTTGTGCACGGGAAATATCTGACATAATTTTATAGGGAACATTTTAGAGTGTTGAATTCAGAGGCGGATCATTCCCCCCGGAGCTATCAAATCTCCCCCCCCGGAAATTTTGAGATTTTGTGCTTTCAGTGGTAAAAAAGTGTAATTCTCCCCCGGTACTCTATTGAATCCCCCCCGGAGACACAGAAGTCCCTCCCGGAGAAAAGTGTCTGAATTCAACACTGGTTTTTTAACTGAAAGCCACATAAAATTTTAGTGTAATGCGATTAATTAGAAGTAACAAGTACCGAAAAACCGTTTACACGTATAACTCGGATCCAAACTCAAACATATTGCAGCGGATCCAAACGCCATGCAAATTTCATATGGCAGAAGTAGTGTTCTGTGGATTTATATAAAAGTTCCTCTATCATAAAGATCCTTTTTTTTTTTTTTTTTTTTTTTTTTTTTAAGGGATTTTAACATGGAATTGTGATAAAGCCACATTATTTTTTTAATTCTGCATAGGGACTGACTAAAACTTTTTTATTTTTTTAAATAATTATTTTATTTCGCTATTAAAAAACTATTTAAAAATTTGCCTTAATCTTTTTACATATAACAATTATTGCTACGAAATAATTTTTTACGTCTAACAACCTTTTTACATATAACAATGCAGGTATTACAAATCATTTTTAATACATTAAAGACTTTTTATGCTTATTACATTCAAAAACTACGAGCGAAATAAACACAAGTCAAATCTTAAAAAAAAAAAAAGTATCATTTGACACCACTAGAAATAGTGTTAAACAAATGACTTATCTGTAAAGAGGCTACTTCAGTCAAACAAAAAGGCCCGCTAATCCTTTGGTAGAAATCTTTGAAGGTAAATTTGCTGCGTTTCAATATTTTGGAATGATTTTTTTTCAATGTATAGCTAAAATAAATTTGTACAGATACTATTTTTTTTTCCGATATTTTTAATGAAGACACTTTTATTCTCGGAACTGGTTTCGAAAATGAAAACATCCCCACAAAAATAACCTGCAATCAAAGTTAAAAAGTAAAAAACGGTCGGCATACAAATCGATCTCAGCTATTCAATGCAAAAAAGAATTGTGTAAAAATATTGAAAGCGACCAAGAAATCTTTATAAATTTCTTCCATAGGATTAACATTTGCGATAGGGTCTTTAAACTTCACTGAAGTAGCCTCTTAAATTGGGATACTAAAGTTAAAATTTCTAATAAACATAAACTGTTCATTTCGCTTTTAAAATTCTATATTTCAAATATTCCCTTATTCTTTATTTGACTTAAATACGTAAAATTTAAATAGCCTACCTGTTTTAATATGATAAATAAAAAGCTAAAATTAAAATATAATAAATAATATAGAATCTCAAAATATTAATGTGTAGTGAATCATTTTTACGTAAAATTCCATTTAAAATGGAGAAACATTATAATTTTATTTTAATAAAGAAATCTTGTCACTTAGAGACCATATGTGTTTAGCATACATCTGCTATATTTTCTAAAACCAGCTTAATGAAACTAATTACAAAATTATTAATGTAATGCGTATTGAAATTTGCTCTTTCATTTAAAGCTGATATTATTATATAAAATAATTATTTTTAACATTAAAATATAAAAACTCGCATAAAAAATATGAAAAAAAAAGCCTTTTGTCAAAGTAAGTTAAATTAAAAAGTAACTTAAAATATTATTTCTAGGTGGTAAATATCTTATCTATCAATCTCATTTAGTTATGTTATAAGTTTTGAGTATTTCAATGTCATTCATAAGCTGTAATAATCAGGATAAAAAATACTCCATTCTACTTTTTATACTGGTTTAATTGATACTAAAAACGTTTGAGATGAAGATAACAGCGAGAGGAATAAAAAACACCGAAAAATGCTGTTCTTTTCAAAATATTCATATTTCTTCTAAAAAATGCGAGCGACATGTCGGAGGTTCGTCTGCATTTGAACTCCAGAGTGAAAAGGACATTGTATAGAAAATAGAATGAGGGATTTCATCTGACAAGTGTATAAAGATCAAGATAAGTTGAATAAAGCTTTGTATAAAGATGACCATTTGTTCAGATGGGCGTTGACAATTGATTGACATGCAGAATTTTTGCTTAAAAGAGGTTAATAATAGTACTTAGCTGGTACTTATATGCATATATTTCAAATTTTATAGGAACACCAACATAAAAAATTATAAGTGTTTAAAAATTCCCGGCACACGGTTTTGATTTGTTATTTACTTAATGTTATACATTATTTTATTAAATGATTAACATTATCTTAGAAAATTTGAAAGCATTAATAAATATGTTGTTAAATTAAAAAACTCTCAAAAATTAAATTATTTTTATCAAACATATTTATTAATAAGAATTCAAAATTATTTTAACTATTAATTGTTTAAGTGACTTATTTATCAATTACTTGTTTAAAATCTAGTACAAGAACTATATAGAAGTTATTATAGCAAAAATGAGAAAACATATTTTTTAAATTTTAGCTACTACAATGTTATTAGGTTCATTAGGATGTATAAAAAAGATAAGGATTCTCAAAATAAATATGTTATTTATTGATTTATTGGTTAGTTTATAATATTTTTCTTACTCTTTAAATGTAATTAATTAATATATGATTGCTTTTTGCGAACTGTAAATTATAACTTTGTTTCAGAAAATTTAAATCTGCATCTGGATAATAATGTTACCTAGCACTGTTAAGAAATATTTTTACGCATTGTTACAGTGTAGCATTATTGTGTTTAATTAATTATTACATTACGTTACTAACTGATTTTTCAAAAGAATAATGATAATAATAATAATTTCCTTTTTTGAAATAAATAACAATTTTTGAATAAGATGATTGTGATGGTGATGAATAATTGCTATAAATTAAATCTCAAAACAGTTAGTGATTTTAAAATGAAAATTAAATTAATATTTTATTAAATACATGTATTTTTAATTTAATGAATCTTTATTTAATTAAATTGGTGAAATTATTAATATGCATTTCGAATTTTACTTTAAATAAACTCAATAAATAATCTGTTTTATATTCTATTTATCATTATGTTTTGTAGTAGTTATAAACTGAAGCTTATTGTTTACCTGTTTATTTATTTTATATTTAAAATTACTGAAATTTAAAACTATTAATTCAATTAATAATAAAATTAAAATAAGAATTATAATTTTTTTTCTCTGTGAAAGTGAGAGCGAAAAGGTAATGCAAATAAATAAATAAATAAATAAATAAACGATAAATTAAAAACACTTAGTTTTGTCAGTTAAAAATTGAAAATAAAATTATTTAAAATTATAGTTACATTATTATATAAAATTCAAAAATACTCATTTTATTACAAAGAAATAGGCCCACTTTCAACAAAATTTACTTACAAAAATTGTCTTCATAAAGTGAGAAAACTGTAAAAAAGAAAAAAAAATTGCAACCAATTATTATTACATAAAAAAAAGATCGTTGGAGCATTTTTATTTATTTATTTATTTATTTTTTTTTTTTTTCGTAGCACTCCTAGTTACGAAATCACTAATTTAAAGATTCTAAGAAAGTGTGCGAAAACATTCAATAAAATATGTATTTTAGTTTATAGTATAGATAAAGTACCTAATACAAAGAATATATGATAAAACTTAAAATATACATTCTGTTAAATAATAATAATAAAGACAGTTCAAAATTTTATAACATTATTTAATCAGATTTTCAACTCGCTGTGATTTTATTATCACAAGTTACAGTAAATTAAACTTATTGGACTATCATACTCAGCTTTGTATAAAATTTGATTGAAGGGAGGGGGGGGGTAAGGAGAATAAAAATATTAAAAAAAGCCCGAACAATGTTGAGCTTACAGCGTTTAGTGGGCCTTCATCAATCAGAAACCAAGTTATAAAGTGGCCGGTAAAGAAATAACAAGGGACCGAAATGGCAGGGACCGAAATGGCCAGGGACCGAAATGTCTCGGGACCGAAATGGCCAGGGACCGAAATGTCTCGGGACCGAAACGGCGGGACCGAAACGGCGGCACCGAAATGGCGGGACCGAAATGTCGTGTACCCTGCGGACACATTTGTGAGCCGAATAAAACTCATAATCACCAATTATTTAAATATTGCTTTAAATTACCTTATGGTGATTGCTATGGTTACCACCAGAAGGTCGGAAATATTTCGCAGTTCAGAATGGCAGTGCCCTGAGCTGTTACCATAGCGATCACTGACGGTAAATTGTTTTCGTTTTAATAAGCTAGTAGTTCTATAAATGGAGTCAGAATTAACGCTCATAGTTCTGTGGAATAAAATAGAAATAAGTTCAAATTTTTGCGTGTTATTTTAGGACAATTAACGTGACAACCTGACACCAGCTATAAGCAGCATTATAATTTAACTATACAGCAGACTACCTCAAATCCGCACAGCTAGGAATCAGATGTTGTGCGCATTCTAGAATTTTGTGGATTTCTCGTTATTGCATTGTTTATATTTTTAAAAAAGTTATTTGAATATAGTAACGCAGTTAAAATTATAATGAATGGCTTCAATAAAGTGAAATATTAAATTACATAAGTAAAGTGATAATCTAAAATAATAAAAGATACGATAATCTTAAAAATAATTTAATTATTAGAAATAAAGATGAAATAAATAAAAAAGTATGGACAATAAAGATAGTATATATTTTTCTTTAATTATTCTATGAAAATTTTCTTTTAAAAGTATCTAATTATATCACACCAAAATCATAAAGCAAGGAAGTTTTATTTCATGTTTGGACAGTCTTAATATTCTAAAATATATATAATATAATAAAATAAAATATATATATTTAAAAACAAATTGTGAAAACTTACCAATAATATAAAAAAATGTATTTTTTTCAGATAATTAATTTAAACCTCCAGCATGAAAAGCCATTTTTTCAGTCATATTATTGAGAATTACATATTGAAATATACAAAATGATATAAACTACAGATTTTAGACGCTTATGGATTTAAAGAAGTCTACTGTATATTGACTAAATATGTATATTTTTTTAATTAAAACTACTTCATTAAAATTTACTACGAAAGCTTAGAATAAACATCTGGATAGTCTAAAATAAAAAGAATGTTTAACATTATTGCATTTCCTTACATTATAAAATAACTCAATTACGGTGAATATAATGCATCTCGAAAACCTTTCTTCAAGTACCATGAACAATTCTGACATATTATGAAACAATGCCCACCATAATTAATCAAAATACATTATCTTAATTAAGAGGCAATTGGTGGTGCTATTAAAATAAGGACAGATAAATTAGAAATTCTTCATTGTGTGAGTAATTAAGGAAACGGTTAAATAATAGTTACAACTGTGCAACATTCTCTGTGCATTATATAGATGAGTTATATTAACTTAAATTTTCACATATTCACATTTTTTCTAATATTCTGTAATACTATCAATCAAATGTTTTGAAAGGTTCTTACTTAATCTTATGACAAAGTTTTTAATTATAAATAATTGAACGTATTGCATTTAAATCGGTAAATTACGTCTGAAAATTTTGAATATTTCTTTAGCCATGTTTCCTTTTGTTTTTCTAAAATAAAAATAACTTAAAAAAATTATTTTTCGCCTAATTTTTCTGCATTTATGAAAACTACTACACAAATTCAGCGCCAGAATTGGAAGTATTTAAGGTATTTTCCGTGTTACATATTTTATTTTGATTCACTGAAGCTGAATTGTCTGGTTTCTACACATGTATTTGAAATGAGGCGAACTTCACGCGAAATTGTATGTTCAACCACCACAAGGTTCATTTATGTGCTGGAGAGAATCTCCATCGTGTGAGACCACATGCTGCCCAACATCGCTTTTCAGTGAATGTTTGGAGCACTGTATTCGGGCTTTACTTGTTGCCAGCACCTCTAACATCTGCAGATTATCGCATCTTTTTGCAAGAGGTGCTACCAAGCATAATTGACAATGTATCACAACATGTCAGACGCCACATGTGGTTTCAACATGGGGGCACCTCCCCATTATGGCAGATGTGTTCGTGAACATTTGAATCAGGATGTTTGGTCACCAATGGATTGGCTGTGGAGGACCGGTTCCCTGGCCACCACGCTCTCCATATTTTAGCATCATCGATTTTTTTCTTTGGGGTGCAAGGAAAAACGCTGTATACGCAACGTCTGTGGAATCTGAAATGGATCTGGTTGCAAGACCCATCAGTGCTACTGCGGATATCCACCAAAATCCAGGTGTATTTGAGCGAATCCACCAATCCATGGTTAGACGGTGTAATGCATGCATCGCTAGCAATGGTGGAAACTTTGAACACCTTTTGTAACATCTTCACATATCATCTACCACAGTAAATGTAATATCGTTGACCAATAAATTATTTCAGATGATCTCAGTCTTGTATGTCTTCGTTTCTTGTACCTGCCATACTACCTTCCCATGAAGATTCCGACAATGGGTTGCTATGCAGTTCTGAATCCTTGTGATATACCCTACCTCCCCTCAAAGTTTGTACCATTACTTCTGAGGAACTCTGTATTCTACTTTGTCAAATTATATTTCCACCATTCAATGTTGTAGCAAAAAAAAAAGTATACCTCATAAATGACAATTATAAAGGTATGTCCAATGTATTCCTAGTGTCTAGATTGTTTTAGATATGGATATAAATAGCCTGATAAAACTATAGAAAGTATTCTTTCTTTTAATTTTTTACCAAATCACTATTCACAAAAAAGTTACTCTCATTTTTAGTGAGGGCATAGTAATCTAATGTACTAACGTCAACATATCCGAGTAATAATAATATTATGTCTAAAATATTATTATCTTATTACTAAAAAATACCATATTTGCTTTAGTTATTTTTTCTGACAGTTACATAAATATACTTGTAGTAATGCATGGAGGGATTTGGATTATAACGTAAAATACAACGTACTACAAAGGAAACGTAACTAGTATTACGAAATAACTTTTTTAACTTTATTTCGTTTATTTATCAATATTATATTTATGTTATTTTATTTTATTTTATGTACAATTCATGCTTCATAAATTGTTCATATTCACATTCTATTAGATTTTCATGCTTGCATGTAAAAATACAGAAATGTAATATTAAAACATTTTTTTTTTTTTTTTTTTTTGGAATTTTGATTTTACATAATGTTTATTACTTTATATGCGTGTTGAAATAATTTCTACCTAGTAGATTTTAATGTATTGTGTCAAATTCATTGAAATTTTCACATACTAAACGCTTTAAACATTTATCATTATTTCGAGTGATTATTTGTTTTAAAACACACTAGATTAAAAATTAATTTACATTTAGGCAATATGCAACTATAAAGATTTGGCACTATTTTATTACATTTCAGAATAATTCATAAATCTGCTTCATTTGAAATAAGATGATGAAAAATTTATATTTTTTTAAGCATTTATGATTATAAGATGTACAAATAGAATCTACATCAAATTATCTATACATATAATAAAACAGTAGGACCCGGTGTGTCTGTACATTGAAGATAATTGACAAAAATGGAGTCAGGGCGATAAAAGAAAACCAATGAAACACAAAAAAAAATTTTTTGAATTTTTTGTCTGTCTGTCTGTCTGTCTGTCTGTCTGTCTGTTTGTTCGAGGTTATCTTCGTAACTACTGAATGGATTTTTATGCGGTTTTCACTAATGAAGAATGCACACTCCCGGGCAGTGTATAGGCTTTGTTTCATCAAAATCGGACAACAGACAAAAAAGTAACAAAAAGAAACAAAAGAAACTATTAGGTGCGCTGCTCACGTTTTTTAGTACATAACGTTTTTTAGTACATATAAAATCCAATAGATGTCACTGTGCGATTTTAAAACGCGCTATCGTTATGTTTTCGCCAGTCTACTTAAGTATGAGAAAGTTTCAAGCTGGCTGTCGTTCCATGTGGTTTAGTCGGTAGAACGTCAGTGCGCCATACTGATGGCCCGGGTTCGATTCCCAGCATGGAATTTTTTTTCACTATGTTGGCATTAACGCCTATAAGCAATTAAAAGAATTTGAAATATTGTATTCAAGGCGAATTTTCTCTCTGGGAAAATTTCCTTGCATTAATATGTCAGTGTAATTTTTTTTTCGATTTAATTTTTTTTTTCGAAACTTTGTTTTTCTTAAAAAATTACAGTAAATATTTGATATTTCCCAACGTTTTTTGAATGATCGACTTGCTTTTTTTTTTTTTTTAATGTATGTCTGAACCTTATCTAACTACTTCTTCAAGATTTCTTTAGATAAACCGACCAGCGTAGCGGGCGAAGGCCGCTAGTTAATTATAAAGTTCGAATTACTTAAGTAGGATATTATGTTAAATTACTATCAGTGGAAGAATTTATGTTTATGCAGTATTAAAACGTTATGGAAATTATTTTATAAAATCTCTTTGTAACGTGAAAGGAAATTTTTATGGCTTAGATGATACAATACAATCTTTCACCAGATTGAAATATCATGCGTATAAAACAGCATATTAATCAAAAGAGTGCTTTTGTAAGTCTTTTTTTGTTATTACGTATTTAAGGGCTAATTTTGAAATTAACTGGAAAGTACAATTTTATTTTTAATTTTGATTTTCGAATTGCTTTGAAATTAATTTGGTTTTCTAATCAGTTACATTATTAAACTGGAAAATTTTGGATGAATTTCGGAATTGATGGACATTGTTTTATAATATATGTTTGACTTATGATTTTTCTTTCTTGTTTTGCAATGCATTTAGGTGATAATATTCGTTTAATTACACTTCAGATTCCCTTTCTGTGCTGTGTAGAATATCTTGCTAACAGGGAAGGTCTCCCTACGGGCATATTTAGAAAATCTGAAAAAAATACAGAACGTTCTTCTTTTATGAATATGTATTTTTATATAAAAAATGGCGGAACCCCGATAGAGCGTCCGTAAATAAATAATGAAATTTTCATTTATTTAGAGATTTATAAAAGATGGCGATAAAACAGAATTTCAAAAAATAAAATTTTATATCGAATACTCTTACCTCTTATCTTACTTCTTACCTTATCGAATACATTTCAGCGTTTGTTTATTTTTTAATCTTCTACCTCCGGTTTTTGAATATAGAAAAAAAAATGAAAAAGAATCAGAATTTTTCTCTGATTAAATAAGGTAAACTGTAGCATGAAAAGTAACTGATAAGAATAATGAAGGCTTCTAAGCGACAATTAACAAGAAAATTTCAGATGCATTGCGTTTGTTTTTGTCGAGGAAAAATCTTGCTTTCCAAATCACGGATCGGCCTCACCAGTGGTTGCAAGGTTCAGGCTTCAAAACTGGTAGATGGTAGGTGCTGGGTTCAAACTCAATCGAGACCGTCGCTCTAACCGTTCGGAGTTTTCCGTGGTTTTCTTCGAACCTTGCGTAAATACGGGTTAGGTTCCCTCAGAAATACCTCCACGGAGGGCATCCCACCCATTAGGGCCTATATACCAAGCGTAGATAATTGACCGGCATAAACAAAACCAAACCAAATCACGTATCGCTTTCACATGTTCAGGCCAAATATTCGAAAATATTTTATTTTTTTATAGATTCTTTATTGAAATTATACCGCCAAATTTAGCTGATCGTTTATTACATACGTAAGTAGTACAAGTATATATATTTTTTAACATATTCTGAATATACTCCGTGAGGAGATCTTCTTTGTAATTCACACATCTATTCACAATAATAGCATCAATCAAATTAATTATTGCTATTTCTTGTTGCATCATTATCAGTTCTGTGATACAGTATAAATGACAAAATCATCTGAAGCACCACTTGTTGCTGGTGAAATGAAACACAAGCCTGCGATGGTTATCTTTTTTGGACTAAATATTTCTTAGCGCTGAATTCTAGAATGTTCTTCATTTTTAGAATTTCATTCATGTGACGAAAACCACGGAAAACTCCGAACGGTTAGGCCGACGGCCGCGATTGGATTCAAACCCAGCACTGCCTTCTACCAGTTGAGAGGTCAGAACCTCGGCCATTGGTAGGGCACTTGGAGGTTAAGCCTCTCGCTAGTAAGCAGAAGGTTCTTAGTTCGAGCCCCGGTGCTGGAAGATGAAATTTTTACATTAAGATGAATTTAATTTAAAGATTCTTTTGCCAATTTAATGGATAATATTATTCAGATTTCGTTCATCTGACATTCATAAAGTTCGTGCCAAATATTAAAAAATATTTTATTTTTTTACAGACTTTCTACTGAAATTCCGCCGCTAAATTTAGTTGATCGTTTATTACATACGTAAGTAATAAAAATATCTTTTTTTCAACATTTTCTGAGTATGCCCAGTGCGGAAACCTTCCTTGTAAGTCGTGCATCTATTCGCAATTATAGCATCGATCAAATTAATTACTCGTATTTCTAGTTGCATCGTGATCAGTTCTGTGATACAGTATGAATGACAAAGTCATCTGAAGCACCACTTATTGCAGCTGAAATGAAACACAAACCTGCGATGGTTATGTTTTTTGGACTATATTTTTCTTAACTCTGAATTCGAGAATGATCTCTATTGTTAGAATTTCATTCATCTGACGAAGCCCAATTCATTTGCTCAGTCTGCCTGTATATTACTGTGTCCGTAAATAAAAACGGTATAAGTCAGTGTTTGCAAATCCGTGTACTACTTACAGATGAATAGCTCGTGTCTCATTACAAATCATAAAATTTTGAGGAAATCTAATATTTTAATTAAACTATTTTTATTAAACTAATATCAACCGTTCATTTTTGCGATTTAAATTTGATAAGAAAACGCTAATTTCAACGCTTTCTGTAAATTCATAATATCTTGGAGGTGAAGCCTCTCTCTAGTAAGTAGAAGGTTCTGAGTTCGAGTCCCGGTGCTGGAAGATGAAACTTTTACATTAAGATGGATTTAATTAAAAAAAAATTGTCAATTTAAGGGATTATATTATTTAGATTTCGTTCATCTGACATTAATAAAGTTTTTTGGAATTCAAATTTCTTTCAATTTTAATAACTATTGTCATTTATTAATGATTTAACATTTTAAATTCAGTTTAAATATTTTTTACCTTTTTAGAAATGTAGAATTTTATTTATTTTTACGCTAGTTTTTTTATTTCGAATCTTCCAGTAAATTTGGATGTTTGAATTTTATTTAAAAAATTTGATCTGAACATTTTTTATTTGATTAAAATAAATATCGTATTATTACCTTATATTAAAATAACATAGGGTATCCCATTATTAACCTATATAAAATAATATAGGGTATCCTATTATTACCCTATACTAAATAACCTATATTATAATAAAATTATTTTTATAATTATTTTAAAAATAAATTTATTGGTGTCACCATCTATGTAAGGTTTTTATAATTCCAAACTAGCAGTTTGGATTTATTAATTAAAGGATAAGTTGTTTTCAAAGAAATATTAAACAAAACTCTTTATGCGACCGGCGATCACACTTGTCGATTTGTTTACCATCACGTCAGGATGTTTTCCTAATTTTAACTTTTAAAATTGCCGAAATGTCAAAAAATTGTCAAAAATTGGATACTGTGTAACATATATAAAGCATTTTTTCATAGAACTTTATTCATTTTTTAGCTTATACTATCAATTCTTCTAAGAAATAAAAATAAAAACCTCCAGGCAGAGAATGAACGGTCTAAAGAAACTTTCACACATGGAATAAATTTATGGGTATCTTAAAAATATGTTACAAGTATAGATGTAAGAATGCATAAAGTAAACAAAGAAATGGATAAATTGTAACAAATTTCTGTCACAAAATTTGTAACAAAATTGTCAAAAAATGTGAAAAAAATGTCTACGTCTATTTTGCAATATCGTATTTATGAAACGTATTTTTAAAAATTTGCGATCTCCGAAAATCCCTGATGAGATGGTAACAAAAATAAGTCATTTTCAGATCCAGTGTTAAAGTATACATAAGAATCAATTATTAAAATCTACTGAAACTTTACCGAGTTATGTATTTATTCTGGTAATATAAGTTTCGATATAAAATAAAATCGAATGTCATAGTGTGAATTTCAGTAAAAGCATTATCTTTATACTTTTTGTTTATATTTTTCAAAACATTTAATTTTTCTTTCTTTAGTAAATTATGCATTCCATGGGTTTTTTTTACAAAAGTTAGCAGCCAAAAAAGCTCTCTGTATCAAAATCAACCAAGAAAAATTTGAACTATGATAACAGGAATTCTAAAGAATTTATGTTCAGTTTTTTGGTTTAGAATTCATTTTTGTGTTTCAAGAAATTCCTGCTTATTTAAAAGTCAAAATATTTGTTTGTTTTTCTCACCCCAATTCTACCCTTTTACAAAAGATACATTTCTCAAAATAAGAGATTTAGAAGAAAGTTATGTTTTTGTGACATATTCAAAACATGTTTTAAATAAAGAAAAATACTAATTTTTTATATAAAAATAAAATGAGTATTGTATAGTTAAAAAAACAAAAGAATAAAAGACTCTATGACACATGTCTTTCTTCAAATTCATGAAATATGGAATTCATTTTTCATATTTCTATTATGTGTGATGCTTTGATAACGCGAATTTTTTGATATTTCAAAAAAAAAAAAAAAAAAAAAAATCGCATTCCCGTATTCATTTTCTATTCAATAAATAAATAAATAAATAAAAATATATGTCAGTCACAATATCTTTTTAACTTTTGATGTGTGGAAATATTTCCTTATGAGGAAATATATAGGGGTTCACTAGGGAGGATTGACTCATTTTTTATTCTGACCTCTCAACTTACCAGTTTAGAGGATGATGGCAGGTGCTAAGTTCGAACCCAATCGCGGCCGTCTGCCTAATCGTTCGGAATTTTCGTTGGTTTTCTTCGAACCTTGGATTTCCTTGCATAAATACGCGTTATGTTCCCTTAGAAAGACCCCCACGGAGGGCACACCCCCTCACACCCCCACTATATCGTACGTGTAGATAGTTGGCCGCCATAAATACAAACAAACAAAGAAATGACTCATTTTTTATAATTTTATATTCATTTTTATAAAACGTTTATAAATGAACATTTTTTATTTTTTTTATTTTTATTTTTTATACATTTTTTTACTTAGACTTTACATTATCATCCGGGACTTTTTCAGTGACTATTGTGGAGTCTTAATGTGTTCTGATCAATATTATGTTATTTTACGTAGGCATGTCACATGTTTCCCAAGTCTGCTGATTTCATCCTTTTTAGTCATTTTTATCATTTCTACTTACCAAATATGGGTACTATTTAAATGAAACAAAATTCCTGCGAACTTTACAATTTATATTTAATTAAATGTTTTCATGCTTAGCATTTTTTCACACATTCTTTCAATCAGTATTAAGCTTTTTCCTTTCTTCTATTATACCCAACCTCTTACGTTATTTAACTATAATTTTACAGAGTAAATTTTGAATATTTTAGAAATATAACCATTAACCCTCCATTTTATTCAGTGAATAATGAAACGACTTCCATAAATACTAAATTAAGAGAGTTTTGACTAGATGTTAAACGTGTCCTAGATTGATCACGTCAAACTTCCTCGCATAACATTCTTTAAAATATTGCACACTGTTAGTTTTAATCAAATTTACTGTACAATATTAATGTCTATATTTAAGTATCGATGTATGTGCTTTCTTTAAAACCTACGTATTTCAATTTCTGCAATATATTTATCTAAGCAATTGTCGCAAAAAAAAAAAAAAAAAAAAAAAACATTTTTTAAGTTGAATAGTTTTCACCATTGTTTTTTTTCCTTACTTATTTTAATTATCTACACGGAACAAAGACTATTGTTTGAGCATTTCAATAGATTTTTTTAGACACTTATTGGCAAAACTGTTAATTTTTTTTTAAAAATATGACAACTGAAGTGTATGTCAAACCTCCCTAGTTTTCCATGTATATATTAATGTTACTTTCCGAAGATGTTACTATTATTATTATTATTATTATTATTATTATTGAAATCCTACGCGTTACAACAAGTTCTCAGTTATTCCTTAATGTTCACAATTTTCTTCAATATAAAAAGTTCAATGAAAAAAAATTATTTCTCAAAATTGAGGAAAAAAGTACTCAATTTTAAATATTTCATATACTCAAAATAGCTCCGATCGAAATGTACTGAAAACTAAGAAACACATGTACTCATGTATAAAAACATTTCATATTTATTTACTTAGAAGGTGTCACAAATAAAAATTAAATTAAAGAGTTGACATGTTTCGGTTCATTAATAAGAACCGTATTCATAACATATAAAATCAGTAGAAAATTAAATGACACTGGATATAAATATAATTTAAAAATCAAAACAAAACATTGCGCCCGCTATGATCGTGAATATAGCCATTGCCAACGCGGCATATAAATATAATAAATTTTGACCATATATTAAATTTAAAATGTATAAAATTAAAATTAAAAAAGTAGAAAAACTAAATGACTCTGGATATAAAGGTAATTTAAAACCCCCAAAACATAAAATATTGCGCCCTCTATGATCGTGAATAGCCAATGCCATCGCGGCTTCTCCTATTAGACTCATCCTTTAAATAAAGTAATTCTAACCACAAACTCGGAATGTCATAAGAATAAGAATCATTACAAACTCTATCCCTCCTAGAATATATCTCTATGGATTCACGGATGATTAATTTTCGGAATAAACTGGAAATGAACACTAATCTACTATCTTTAAAACAAATTTTAACCCCCCTCTTTAAAAACAATCTTGATAACGCAGTCTTATCCCTACCAAATTTTATGTCACATTCATGCTCTTTCTGAAGTGATTTTGTTTTAGTTTTTGAAAAAACGAAAGCTAACAACAGTTTTAACACATGTACTCATTTTTGATTCCATGGTTGTATTCAAATGTAAACCGCTATGAACTGCCCCCTTAACTTATAAATGAAAGTAAAAATATACTAGCATTTATTTCTTGCTCAAAATTATTAACAATAAAAGTTTAATGGTTTATTTATTAAGAAAAATAGCAAAAATTATAAGCAAAATACCGAAATCGAGTATTTTTATGGCCAGAAAACTGTTTGCAAGCACTTTTAAATTATTTCAAAATACTGTGTATAATTTAATATTTACACTAATAAGCATCTTTTATGCTACCATAAATGAAGTAAACCGTTAAAGGGTACAAAACTATCGTTGGTTTGGATTTGATAAAATAAGATGTTTCAAATTTGAGAAAGCAATGTGATGATTTTTTATCCAAACATACTCAATTCACTATGAGTACATCGATGTACTTATTTTCGAGTATTTTATTTTTTTAGAGTATTATTGCAATAAGGGCTTTCGTGATGATAGAGAAATGATATTTGAGATTTCATTTTTAGATACATTATCAAAAAAAAAAAGTATGAGGTAAGTCAGAGGGATTTAATCCAGACCTAAGATTTGTAAACAATTAATTTAAATGAACTTTACGCATTGTACTCATATATATTGAATCCACTGACCGCGTAGCACATGAAATATTTAAAACTTTATGACATTTGGGCAGTGAACTTGAGAAAAAAAATCATGCAGCAAATTTTGTTAATTCATTCGTTAAATGTACGTAGGAAATGTAGCATTAAACATTACAATTCTATAATTCTTATGTTATTAGATTAATTACATCCACCAAGCTTCAGTTAATTCTTTAATATCGTAAAAATAATTATTAACATACATTTATGCTTTGAAAATATTAAAAAGTTCTGTTGTTATCGGAAATACATCAATGAACGTATTTTTTAAATCCTAGCATATCAAGAAATGAGTGAAACGTCGATTCTAAAATTCCATCTTTTCATAAAAGTCAAAGTTGTAGTAATTAAACGAGTGTAAAAATTCAATTATCTCGTACATATATTTACATTTAAAAATCGAGTACAAAACTTTGTAAAAGTCACATTCTTTTTACAGATTTCAAAATAACATCATTATCTGAGGAGCATATTTAGAACGCATATTTACAGCGTCTTCTACTTATAAACATCTTGCTCGTAATTAATTTTATCCGGAAAGTAGTAAAATAAATCTGAATATGCTGCGGTTAAGGATAATTTGAAGGGCTTCCGAGAAATTAATTTTAAGTTTTCGCATCACCATAAAACTTCTGCAGTTTTTGAAAAGTTTTCAGAATTCCTGGAATAAAAGATTTGAAGAAATTCCTGACTAAAATATGCATATTATGGAGTTATGTGGTATTTAGACGCATTCTTGAGGGATATCAATCTGAATGTCATGAAAAATGTTTAAAAATTAACATTGCATGAGGAAATAAAGGATTCATACTTAAAAGGATAATATTCATATTCATTTAAGGATAATATTCATATTTAAAGATGAAATCTAAGTAACAAGTATTTCAAACTGAAAAAACAAAAATCTTTCAGGTAAATTAATTAAATATGAAATATTGTAATCCTATTTTAATCGGAATCGTACACAAAAAAATATTACCTAAATCGTATTGAAAGATACCCTATTTGGGTAGAAAAATTCTTAGGCATGAGGTTATCCAATCGGGGTTTATTTTTATTTCATGCATATAAAGAAAGCAATGAATAACAAATAAAAACCACTGGTGATTTTTGAAAAAAAATTTTCAAAAATCATGGCATCTTTACCCAGTCTACCCAATTAAATTTACACAGTAGTACAGATAATAATTAAAGTAGTACTAAAAATTTTATTATTTTCAAATACCTAAATTTTCGATACATCGATTAATATTTTTTTACTGTTTTGGTAAAATGGTTTGACTGCTTAACTATCACATCTCTTAATGGGTTGTAAAACTTTTTTATTTTTTTAATTGAAAAGATGTTTGGTTGTAAATGAATACATTCAATATCATTAAAATCTAAAAAGATATATTTATCTCGTTTTGTGTTTTCTTGTGATTTTTTATTGCATTTTTTAAATGGTACATGAAAATTAAAAAGCATTGTTCTTAAATAATAAGCATTGTTCTTAAATAATAAGCATTGTTATTAAATAATAAGTATTGTTCTTAACTAAATAAAAGAACATTCTAATAACAAAATATTTTTTAATGTACATGTATACCATTTGTAAAGTCTGAGTATTTTCTAGATATTTTAATATATTGGAACTCTGAATACTTATCTGTCTTTTTTTTAAATCTTGTGACAACAAAAATGTATCCTTTATCTTTATAGGTATGACTATCTCGGAATTCTATCTTTGCAAAAAGAAAGTATTGGAAAATTTTTGAATACAGTTTTTATCTGAAAACACGATTTTACAAAATGTTGGTAAGTTTGTGAATTTGTATGTGGTATAAATATTGTGAGCGTTCTATCTCAAGAACTAATACATTTATTTTCACCAAACTTTAGATCCTGGTAGTGCTAGACATGAATTGATGCTTTGTGCACTATAGTGTAAATCGTTCAAAAGTCGGCGTTAATATGATGCATTTTTCACGATATCGCTAATCTATTTCTCTATATTTAAAACACGGATTTTTTTTTTTTTTTTTTTTTTTTTTTTTTTTTTTTTTTTTTTAACTTTAGTTTTAGTTAATTCTTTAATATCGTAAAAATAATTATTAACATACATTTATGCTTTGAAAATATTAAAAAGTTCTGTTGTTATCGGAAATACATCAATGAACGTATTTTTTAAATCCTAGCATATCAAGAAATGAGTGATACGTCGATTCTAAAATTCCATCTTTTCATAAAAGTCAAAGTTGAAGTAATTAAACGAGTGTAAAAATTCAATTATCTCGTACACATATTTACATTTAAAAATCGAGTACAAAACTTTGTAAAAGTCACATTCTTTTTACAGATTTCAAAATAACATCATTATCTGAGGTGCATATTTAGAACGCATATTTACAGCGTCTTCTACTTATAAACATCTTGCTCGTAATTAATTTTATCCGGAAAGTAGTAAAATAAATCTGAATATGCTGCGGTTAGGGATAATTTGAAGGGCTTCCGAGAAATTAATTTTAAGCTCTCACATCGCCATAAAACTTCTGCACTTATGAAAAGTTTTCAGAATTCCTGGAATAAAAGATTTGAAGAAATTCCTGACTAAAATCTGCATATTATGGAGTTATGTGGTATTTAGACGCATTCTTAAGGGATATCAATCTGAATGACATGAAAAATATTTAAAAATTAACATTGCATGAGGAAATAAAGGATTCATACTTAAAAGGATAATATTCATATTCATTTAAGGATAATATTCCTATTTAAAGATGAAATCTAAGTAACAAGTATTTCAAACTGAAAAAACAAAAATCTTTCAGGTAAATTAATTAAATATGAAATATTGTAATCCTATTTTAATCGGAATCGTACACAAAAAAAAAAAAAAAATATTACCTAAATCGTATTGAAATATACCCGATTTGGGTAGAAAAATTCTTAGGCATGAGGTTATCCAATCGGGGTTTATTTTTATTTCATGCATATAAAGAAAGCAATGAATAACAAATAAAAACCACGGGTGATTTTTGAAACATTTTTTTCAAAAATCATGGCATCTTTACCCAGTCTACCCAATTAAATTCAGTAATGAAGAAATAATAGGGGTCGATCTTTAGTATGACATAATCAATATGACGACGAAGAATCATTGCCTGTTATTGGGTATCAATGAAATAATTTAGTGTGTTAGATTTTAATGGAAAGAATAAAACTTTCATTAATATTTTTTTTAAGTTTTGATTTGCTTTTCATAAATTTCGGCATCACCCGACTAAATTCTCTAATGATTATATATATTAAATTTCAAACCATTAGATTGGATAGTCTTTGCTATGTTATATGCGGCTATACAGAAAGACGGACGGACCAGAGGACGACGGTAGGAGATCTAGACACACGGCAGTGTGTCAGCCAAGTTCACAAAGTAAAAGGCGACACACCTGCGGTGGGTTATATTACCCGAACCATTTCGGGCCACTTTTGACCCCCCAATAACTTAAATTCTATTTCACCTACACACTTGCAATTTTTTGTGTAGTGTAAGACCATCTGCTAATTTCCGAATCCTATAACTTTTTAAAAAAATATTTTACCATTCACGAGACATTGGCGTCTGAAAACCGCTATTTTTACCACTGACTCGCTGACTCACTGACTCACTCCTAGAAATGTTTGACTACTTCCAGGTGACTTGGAAAGTTGAAATTTGGTGTGAAGGTAGGTTATTAGATCTATAAATAGGAAAAAATCAGAAATCACCATTAATTAAACATTAATGGTGGTTAAAAGATAAATTATTGAATTACAATGGGAGTTTATGAGAAATTCCCAAAATACCAGAAATAGTGCCAAGTTGGCGTGACTTTTGGCGACTATCGGGGCTAATCTCTGAAACTACCGAGCCGATTTCAAAAGTAATGGTACCAAAATAATGGTATTCTCTCCGGTTCAAACATAGACTATATCTTATGTCTGTGTCACTAACCAAAAAGGGTTCAGAAGCCAAAAACATTCGAAAAATGAGGTTTTTGTTTTACTAAAAGGCATAGAAGCACAAAATTAGGCATGTTAATTATTTATAAGATATTAATGATAACTAATGACATTTGCTAAAAAATACCAAATTTAAAAGGGGGGGGGGAAATACGCGAAAAGCGTTCTAAAAATGTTCTAAATTGGGATTTTAAAGCAATCTAAGCAAACAACAAACCTTTCTTAAAAGTAATAATATCAAAATGATGGTGATAGTCCTTGCTCCAACGTAGGCTATATCTTATGCCGATGCCACTAATCCAAAGGTGTAAAAGAGCAAAAAACTCTAAAAATGCGATGTCTGTATGTTAAGGGCCTAGAAACATAAAATTTGGCATGTTCATTACTTATAAGATATAAATGATCACTAAGAGCATTTGTTAACAAATACAAAATTAAACAAGTTGGAAATTGCACGTGAACGTAGCAAATGAGGTGCGTTCGTACGATAACGAAGTTTTAAAAATATTCAGATCTTGCTGATATAGTAGAGCGTACTCCGGATACAGTATAGTAGTCGAAATCTTTACGTTTCTGTAAATATGCAGGAAGTAATTTTTATTTCACCTCAGCAACGTATATCTTATTCATAAAATGTGAAATAGTTGAATATAATTAAAACACGCCCCAAACAATGTTTCCCCGTATAGCATTATGTAGTGGAATACTTTTGTGTGGCCCTGTAATTTAATAATAAAAATTCTTTGCATCACAGATTGTATAGAATGCATATTTTAGTATATATTTCATAGATTCATACCAATTCTATTATGTTCGAATGAGTGTACCATCATTAAAATGCATTTGAAACTTTTTCCCCATTGACCGTAATGTAACGGAATCCATTTGATTGTCCCTGTAATTGATCTATGAATCCGATTTTCATAACATTTGAAATGACTCGACAAATTTACGCAATAATTATATGTTTTAAATTTCAAATGATTAAAATGCATTTAAAACTTTTTTCCCTATTGACCGTAATGTAACGGAATCCTTTTGAATGTCCCTGTAATTGATCTATGCATCCGATTTTCATAAAATTTGAAATGACTCGACAAAATTACGCAATAATTATATGTTTTAAATTTCAAATGATTAAAATGCATTTAAAACTTTTTTTCCCTATTGACCGTAATGTAACGGAATAGTTTTGAATGTCCCTGTAATTGATCTATCCATCCGATTTTCATAAAATTTGAAATGACTCGACAAAATTATGTTATAATTATGTATTTTAAATTTTAAACGATTCGGTTGGGTAGTTTTTGCGTTGTTATATGCGGACAGACGGACAGACGGAGAGACAGACAGACGGACAGACAGACAGACAGACAGACGGACGGACTGAGAGACAACAATAGGTGCTACGTATTTACATAATTACGAACGCACCTAAAAAGGGTAAAAATGCGCTAAAAGCGTTCTAAAATTTTCCTAATAGTAATATTTAAGCAATCTTGGGAAGTTAGCGAACCGTTTCAAAAAAAAGATGCCAAAATGATGGCGACAGTATTTGCTCTAACAAAAGTACTGGATAAATTACCAGATTACAATGTGAATCTATGGGAATTTGGCGAAATACCAGCAATAGCACCAAGTTAGCATCTCTTTTGATGCGTAATTTTTGTCGTCAGTTTAATGATATATTGCCAAATTGGCGACAAACTCTTTTTGGTCGACGAGGTAATCAAGTAGTACCCAATCACGTAAAAGAAACATCCTTATTAGTGGAATTTAAAGGAACATAAATACTCATAATGTTAAAAATTTTAAATTTGAGTGAAAAAAAAAAAACAGTGAATAGAAGCAGGAAAAACTGTAAGACTGATGAATATTAAATAAAGTTAATTTAATATTAAGCCTATTTATTTTAAAAAAGAAACAAATACCTACTTATTTGACAAAAAATAATGATACCCTATCAAAAACATGAATGTGAAAGAATGCCAAGTTCGTTAAAGGTTTCGCTAATAAAAGAAATGATATCTAACTGCAAACCAAGTTCTTTCGAAGCTCCTTAAATCATAGCTCCTGTCATGCATAATATTCTTCAAGCAATTAAAGAATATTATGCATGACAGGAGCTATGATTTAAGGAGCTTCGAAAAAACTTGGTTTGCAGTTAGATCTCATTTCTTTTATTAGCGAAACCTTTAACGAACTTGGCATTTTTTCACATTCATGTTTTTGATAGGACATGTATTTACGACTGCACCTAAAAAGGAATATATGCTTTAAAATCAATATAATTCAAACATCAATCTTATTAATAAAATAAAATATATATGACGACCGCAGAAGCCAATGGACACAAGTGACAAAAATTTGATTTGGAGTAAATTGAGTTTATGGATAATTAATGTTAAATTTGAACATCAATAATAATTGATTGACTTGAAATAGGAAACCACCACTTGTTTTATTGTGATCATTAAACTTATTTCAATAACTTTGAAAAAAATTAGAGTACAGTTTTCTTTAAATTTATAATAAATCAATATTGGTTATTATTCACTAAAATACGTTTATCTCTAGACCACATTACATAATTAGAAAAACAATTATATTTCTTTTTCTGAAAAGAAAAAAGCATATTTCTAAATCGTCTCTGCGCTTAGTTAATTTTTTTTCATATTTGTCACTTATACCCCTTGGTTTCAGGGGTCCTCATATAATATTGAACAGTAACATCATAAACTGAATAACTTGCAAATATGTAATATTTTTATTTAATAAAGCATAGTATCTAATAAATAAGTAATCCTCAAAATTCAACACCACGAAGAAAATAGTTAATATTTATTCAAAATATGTTAATAATATAAAAAAACACATTTTTTAAAAATAAGTAACTCCATTAACAAAATAAACTTTTAAGAAAAGCAAAATTTCCAATAAGAGATAAAATGTTGCAAAACACACAGAAAAACTTTAATAGAATTCCGAAATAAGTTTTTTCTAAGTCTATGTATTTTTTCTTCTTTTACTCATACTTGCTTCATAACTTTTCCGTATTTGTATTAAATTAAATTTTCACGCTGTCTTTTCAAAACAGAAATGCAATTTCGAAATAAATTTTCATTTCCGACTTCTTATCTTATTTCTTTGTATACATTATGTTTATTCAGTCATCTACGCTTTCAAATCATTTCTACTCCAGAAGTCAAAAATACTGTGTCAAGTTTCATTGAAATTTTCTCATTTCGTACGATTTAAGACTTGCATTATTCAGACTGATATTTTTGAGATAAGATTACCTTCACTAAATTGGTTAATTTTATTTAAAATATGACGAAAAACAATTTTCAAAAAGATTTTTTTTAAATATTTGGTAAATATTTTCCGTCGAGAATGGACCTTGTAGTGTCCGCATTTATTTTATTTTATTCTATTTTTACCTTTTTGAATTTACCTGATCCTTTAGGTTTTCTTCTCTGATTGTGACTCTCTAGTAGAAGCCCCAGATTGGGGGGGGGGGGAGATTAAAAATGGAAATCCTACGTATTTAAATGGAAAACTGATTTAGTGAAAGACACCGAATAGCAGGAAAGATTGGCTCGAGAACTTCCGCACAACCAAAGCTACTTCAACCTTATTACTTTACGATTAAGGGACCATTTAAACTGGATAAACTTGAATTTGAATCCGGTAAACTTAAAACGGGTGTTTGTCATCTAAATCCCGTAAACTTAAATAAGGTATTGTTCATCTAAATCTGAATCTTGTAAACTTAATCCGGTATTTGCCATTTGAATCTCAATCCGGAAAATTTAAATCGGGTATACGTCATCTGAATCTAAATCCAACATGTGAAATTGACTAAAATTTCATTTTCTAAATAAGTGTTGTAATTTGTTGAATTGCATTATTTCAAAAAATTATAAAAGATTGACAACATCTCATACGTTTAAGATAAAATGGAAGGGCAACGTTTATCATCAACATTTACAATTGTATGATTAGTAAAAATGTGTGACGATTTTTTATCTAAAATCTCCTTTAATAAAAAAAATTAAAAAACAAACCGAAATATTCCAGCACAATATAAATTTAGCAGCATGCCCACCAAGAAAATTAAATAAATTAATTTCTATGAAAATAATTCGAACACTGAAACATGAGTTTGCGACAGTGACGACAATTTATGGGAAATTTCTCTCATATGTGGGAAAAATAGATCTTGGTAGGAAAAGTAGGAAATTTGACATTTTGTGGGAAATTCATAAAATTTCCTATTACACTCATAGTAAAGCTATTAAATTTTGCAAAACTTTTAGGCAAATCTTTTTATTTAGGCAAAATCTTTTCTTTCGGCTTGTTTTTAAAAACATTCGACAGGTTGTATCACAGTTATATTGTTACACATCACTGCTGCCTTCACTCAAGTTTATTTTTTATGTTTATTGAATTAATTAATTTTCGATTAATAAGAAGGTTATGTATCAGCATAACCTGTAATGTATGTAATGTACTGTAAAAAATATGTACAGTTAATAAGATGTTTCTAGAAGGTTTGTATTCCAAGAACTTATCACGTAACGGTAACAGCCAAAACTCATGTAACCTTTCCTATTATCGTTATAACCCTAATAGCATGCATGGTCACAGTGACGACACTGTGAGTCACTTTGGTCACATCACATCTGCGACCAAAATGCCACCACTCAGTGACGTCACATTGTGACTGAGATGTGACTTTCTTAAAAATCTTTAGAAATTTATAAATATCCTTCAAAACATGTCATTTACTTTAAAAAGCATGTTTCTGACAATTTATGTATCGTCACTTTTGTCACAGTTTCGTCACAATGTTAATGTCAAATTAGTCACAAATGACACATTTTTCGCAAATTTGTCACATTGTGACCAATTTGTGAAACGTCACAAAAGAGCTCTAAAACGGCCATAACGACTTCACATTTTAGTCACTGTGACTTCACATCGACGTCACGTGACGTCACATCGACCATCGATGGTCACAAAGTCACAATGTGACTTCACAGCGATGTTGCAGTGACGTCACCATGCTTTACGGGAAGAAATGATCTTGGAATACAAATCTGCTAAAAAAAGTTAAATAACTTTACATATTTTATTTTTACAGTGTAGAAGATGAAAAAGAAAAACTGGATAAAATATATTTTAATCATTTCTAGAGAAAAGTCAGTACTGTTGCATTTAACTGTATCGGGAAAATGATCTAATAAGGGAAATGTTGAGGGAAATCCTAGTGACCAGGATACCATCAGTTGAATGGCGTGTGTTCTATTTTTTTTAGAGTTGACTAAAATAGCATGATGAAAAATATGTAAACAACAAAAAGTAAACTCAAAGAAAAAATAAAAGATCATGAAGCAGAAAACAGATTATAAATTTTATCGCCAACTTACAATTCTGTTACGATTATACATTAATCAGAATTACCTAAAAAACTGTAATCCTACCGATGTAAAGTTGCCGAAATCTGTGTGCTTATTAACCTTTTACCTGCACACTGTACAAGAAAAGATGTAAATCTTCAAACTAACTTTTGTAAAGCTACAAAAATAACTTTACTAACGAATCTATTCAAATCACAGTTATCCGTAACCTGGGTTGCAGTTACATAAAAAATTCTAGGAAAATTGCAGTTTTCTAAAAAATTCTTAGCAACAATACATATTTTCTGATTTTCAGTGCAAATCTGTATCTGTTACATAAAGTTTTGTCGTTGCCGTCACATAAAATGTTCTAGGAATCCCAGTTTCCTAAAAAAAATTTTTGTAACTTTACATATTTGTTTATAGTGTATAAGGATAGATTTTGATAAAGGAAAAATTTTTTGACATCTATTTTACTGCGCTTCCTTGTCAATCTATTGAAATTCTATCCAACAAAAATCCTTAAAGTTAAATTTTCTGTGGCTAAAAATTAACAAAATTCGGAGATTATTTTTGATGTAAATATATCGAGAATCGTTGCGGTAGCATATTCTTTGTCAGATACAATATTAAAGATGAAAAAAACGTGTAACTAATTAATAATTTTTTTATACATCTAATAGAAAGTGTAGTACACCATTTGAAAAATGAGGCACACTTTTCAATTTTCTTAAAATCTGCGAAAAACGTACTTTTCTCCAAGTAATTCAAATGTTCCCAACGGATTTAATAGTGTTTGTCAATTTTTGAAGCTTTTTAGCAATAAATTATCTATTATTTGTTCAGCCACGTCTTTATTTTCCCCACAATAGACATTTAAGATTCAATAAATTTATGCAATTATAAAAGTAGAGCAGAGTATAGATGTAAAAGACTATTTTCATATTTAGACAATAACTTTAAGTATATACAATGTTAATTTCAAAGCATTGTTTAACAGAATACTTCAATATTTAGTAACTTTTTGAGCACAATAGTTTCAATTAAGAAAGAATTCTTCTTTAATTTAAATAATTTTTATAATTTTACAATTTTAATAATTTTTAAATTGCGTACACATTTTTAAAAGGATCAAAAGGATAGGTATGAAAATTTGCGGAAAACATATTTTATTACACAGCACAATAGTATATTTTATTTACCATTTATTCATTACAGGCGTTTTAATGTTTAATGCGCTGGATCTTTAATTATCTCAATCGGTATAAACCTATCATTGATGATCAACCCACTGTCGTCGTAATCCTCAAAACCTCAGGGCGAGAAGGTGTGACGTCTTCACCAATGGACCGAGTTCTCGCTAACGTTAGAAAACAAACTGGAAAAAAAATTAAAAACAATTTCCTTTTAGGATATTTTGGATTATCTATCAACGTTGCTGCCGGCAGTTTTTGCCGTATAACGGATATTTTTTGCAGCGAAGATGTAAATTGCGTTCCGTCATATTACTTACCCATCATACGTAGTATAGGGTAAGTCTTGCAATCGTTTTGAAAATCGAAAAAAAATTTTTGACGGATTTACACGTTTCAGATAGTGAAGATTCCGAAAAACATATTTTTAGAAAAAAAAATTTGCCGTTTGTCTGTCTGTCTGTCTGTAAACGCTCTAAATCTCCCGAACAAGTTGAGATAGAGACTTGAAATTTTGTATGTAGTTAGTATGTAAGAATGGAACGAAGCCTATTTAATATCAGAAACCTCAATTATCCGGAACTATTTTTTTCGGACTCTCGAAAAATTCTTTCTGATGAAACGTATATAAAAATTTTAGAATTTTTCTGTTCTAAGGAATGGAAGTAAAAATCAATAAAATAACACACATTTTGCATATAGAACGAAGTCGATCGGATTATTAGTTGTCGAGATATTTGTAATCCTGTTTTCCACATTCTTCGATTTTTCATGACCCTGTATTTCATTCAAATTTTAATTCAGAGGTATATTTAAATTAAAAATGAGACGCTTAATCTCACGCAGTTAATTGTTAGTTAATAGAATTATTATTTTTGGAGTTATAAGGATGTTTCTTTTACGCAGTTCGGTACTATATGAGTAGTTTGGCATTTTATATAATTTGTCGAAATTGGTACATCATCAGTTTTTTAATACAGCATTACTATGTATATTAACAATATTTAAATTTTGTTTATGAATTGCAATGCATTGTATAAATAATTTTCACATGTTTTATTTTCATATACATATCAATGATGGGTAAGTATTACGGTGGCCCCTAACGACTAGTTTTTTCATTTAATTAATTTCTGTTTATCTATCGCGTTTCAAAGAAACAATTTTGCTTATTTGTAAATTTAGAACTTACATTATTCTTTAAATTATTAGAATCTATTGCATCACAGTGAATGTTTATTTTCGTACATGTAATAACGCATAAAAAGAAATGTATTGAAAAACATTGTAACACAAATTCCAAAGAGTGCTATTTTGTATGTCTTTCATAAAAATTTTTCCTTATTTGAAAGTCAAATATATTTTTTTTCCTGTGGTCCTTTCTTTCCTTTTCAAAAAAAGATAGATTTCAACATAGGAGTTTTGGGAAAAAAATTATGTTTCTTTGACATATTCACAACATGTTTTGAATAAAAAAAATGTTTTGAATTTATTGATATCACAATAAAATGCTCTATGTTAGAATAGTAAGATAAATAAATAAATTTTGAATGACATATCTTTTGCTTCTTTATTAAAATTTCTTTTCTCTTTTTCTTTTTGGTTTCTTTATGAAAATTAGAATATTGAAATTTTTAGGTGCAATCGTAATTATGTAAATACATAGCGCCTATAATCATCGTTTAATCTGTCCAACCTTTCGCATAAAATAGATCAAAAACTACCCATTCGAATTGTTAGAAATTTAAATTATATAAATTTTGCATAATTTTCTCGAGTAATTTCAAATTTTAGGAAAATAAGATGTACAGTTATATTACAGTGACAATCAAAATTATTTTGTTAGATTACGGCCAATGTGGAAAAACAGTTTCAACTGAATTTTTCATTGTTACACTTTTTCGAACGTAATAAAATTAATATGAATCTATAAAGTATATAGTAAATATACATTCTGTGCCATGTCTAGTATAATAGTCAGTAATCTAGTATAGTATAGTTAGTAATTTAGTATAATAGTCAACTAATGTTTGTTATTCAATTACAGGGTCACACAAGAGTATTCCATTTGAAAAAATGCTGTTTGAGGGGGAATTTAATAATATTAACTATTTCAAATTTTATGAAATTGATATACATTGATGAGATTTACTACAATTTATTTCCTGTGTTATAGAAAGTAGATAGTATTGACAGGAACATATAAAATATTTCGGCTACCATATTTTATTCGAAGTACTGTCTAATACTATTAAACCAAGATCTGTACATTTTTAAAACATCGGTATAGTACGAACGCACCTCATTCGCAGCGCTTGATGTGGCATTTCCGACTCGTTCTTTCATTTTGTAATTAAAGAAAAATCAGGAATGAAAGATGATATTTTAAATGTTTGATAACTATAAAGTATTAGTTATAATACAATATATGAATTATAATACAGTTTCAATGGCATATTATAATAGTTTAATTTTAACTATTTGCAACAATACATTCATCAAATTAAAAGTAAACTTTTTTATATAAACATTCATAATATGCAGCTTTAGTTATACGTCATGCATCCAGCTTAACCTTTTACTACACTATGTGCGATACCTGATACAAATCGAAATACAACATAATAAATATGTGTCATAAATTTGAGAAATATGATCTCTGCCCCTGATCAAAAACAATAATGGACCGAATAATGGAATAAACTTTTTGGTACTACTCTGTTATCCGGTCGACCGGTTTCGCCAAATTATACAAATCGCCAAACTAATGGCCAAATTATACATATTGACGTAATTTTTATTTTAAATAACAATAAAAAAAATAATTAGTCGAATATTATTAAAAATACAAATAAAAAGTCGACATAAAAAATCACTTAATGACGTTTTAAACACGTGTATCGCATTTAATATCATTGAATTGACATTCACGATTATCCATTATTGACAATCCTATAACTTGGCGATAGTATTTTGGTAGACAGGATAACAGAGAAGTACCAACTTTTTTTTTTCTCCTTGTCAGATGAGTATATTTAACAAAAAATTTGACTCTGTACTTTGAAAACAAAACAAACTGAGATCAAGCTATTAAAGTCAGATTTACTTTCATTATTTTTATTGAATACTTAAAAATAATAACATAAACAAGTAAGAAAAAAAAATCAAACGTCAAGCATAGATTATGAAACAATTTACAACAAATTCAGAATGATGCGAGAAAACTGCCCGTTAAAAAAAAAAAAAAAAAAAAAAAAAAAAAAAAAAAAAATCAAATCTACATCTTATTTCATCATATGGAAATGTATAATGCTTTTCAAAACTGAATTTCAGCTGTTCCTATTTACAATAGGAAAATTATCTGAATTTTTTAGCAACCCATGTTTATGATATAGAGTATCTGTTAACAACATGAATTCGAAAGATTTCTTTATTTAAGAGCACACGCTAGTCACACAGTAATAGCCGAAAACTAATGATAAATCTATGGGCGCAATCTTTTCAAATATCTCGCTTTATTTTTAATTTTTTTAAATGATTTTTTTTTTTTACAGAATAGGTGAGAGCGATCCATAACCGACCTAGTTTTTATTTTTTCAATTTTGGTTTTAGATTTTTTTTTAATTACTTTAATTTTCAAAACCGGTTTAAACCGGTTCTGAAATTGAAATTATCATAATATAAAAAATTTATAACCAAAATCGAAAAAGTAAAAACTAAGCTGTTTGTGGATCGTCCTCAACTATCCTATGCAAAAATAATCATGTTAAAATATTGAAATTTGAACGAGATATTTGAAAAGAACGCCCCCATAGACTTTACATTAGCGTTCGGCTTTTACCGTGTGACTAGTGTACGCTCTTAAGAGATATATATAATTCAGAAAATTTCCTTTCAGTAATTTCCTCTATTAAGGAGAATGGTATGCGAATACTTTTTTGCAAGTATAGAATTGAGGTATAGAATTTATATATAAAGAGTAATAAACAAAAACATAATTAAATTTAAAAGTGCATACCGAATTTTAAAGTGTACTCTCCAGCAATTATTATGCCAAGACAATACTGTAACCGATTTCTTTTGTATGTCCCTCTAAATTAATAAAAAAAAAGCTGCAAATGGTCCTTTTTAAAGTGATCGTAATGAAATTCAGTGATTTATATTTGTTGCAATACATCTGAAATAGCGTAATGTCGTTAAAAAACTTTATAAAAGATGTTCTCTTTTGTAACCGAATAAAGTAGTCGAATTCTTTTAATAGTCCCTGTAAATGAACCATTAATCGTACGTAATCGTACCAAATATGTTTTAATGACCCTTAAATAAGCTTTATCATTTGCATGAAAAACCGATTATATTTACGGAAATTAGAGCGTGTAGAGGCGGACAGAAAAACCGAATGCATAATATAATGTGCATAATATAATATGCACTTTTCAACTTTTAAAATTTGCGGCTGATATAGCTATTATTTGTTGTTTATAGGATCAAAATGTTAAAGTTTCTGATACAAAAGAAAAATTTATAAATAGCAGATATAGTGTTTATGAAATTTTATCGAAAGGTAACAATGAAATTTCCAAAAAATGTTTAGGTCGACCAATAAAATCATCTCAGCTAGAACTTAGACAGGTTTTACGAGTAATTCAACCCCTAAAATGATTGTTCGTGACAATAGCGTTTCCTATTTTAAGATCTAGGGTTCACCATCTCATACAATTTCGCCAAGAGCCGACCGCACAAAACCCTAAGTCATCGAGCACGAGAAAAAAGTAGTAATAGGGGAATCTAATCATCCATGTCTGCCGAAAGCGGAGTGGTGCATAAGCCAAGTATTACTACCACTATGTTTGACTCGTAGGCTTAGAATTATGTTTTCCTGCTCCCAGTTTCTTATGTTTTCATATTTTAGATTGTACGACAAGCACAATGCTAAGCCTACAAGTCAATCACTAGTGGTATTCATTTTTGGCTTATGCACCTCTTCACTTCCGGCAGACATGGATATTAAGATTCCTCTATTACAACTCTTCCATAAAATAAAGGGTTTTTTTCTTCTGCTCGATGACATAGGATTTTGTGCGTTCGGCTCTTGGACTATTAGAGAGAATTTACGAGCGTTTTAACCTCTAAATGTGTGTTCATGAAATTACGAGGAATTTGGCGTTTCATATTTTAAGATCTAATGTTCTCCATCTCATATAGTCTAGCAATTTTTATAAATATCTCTGAATGAATCAGACATCTATATCCTGAAATTGCACAATTACAAAAACGCGTATTTTATGGAAGGATAAATACATATATCTCACAGATTTATGGAAAGAGGTTTCTTCAGAGACGAAACAAAAATTTATTTCAATAGTCCTGATGGCTGGGCTTAGAATTGGGACGATTTACGACAAGAGTCTTACTAGTTCTATAGTCAACAACAAACAGGGTTGTATTCCTGAGGGTATGGGGCACGTTCTGTTTCAGCAATAAAATTGATATTGCGGTTTTAGTTCTTCCCAATAAAGTTGAAAATTAGTTATATAATCGGTTTTATCAGAAAGTCTGTCGGTCTATCCATGATCTAACTATAGTAAATATTTTTGGATTTTCCGGCAATCGATAAAGCTTATTTAGGGCCATAAAAGCAATTTTGGTATTGCATATGAAGTATTTACGATAAGTGGTTCATTTACAAGGGCACTAAAAATATTTCTATTACACTATGGTATACGTATAAAAATCGTTTGAGAGAATTTTAATGACGTTAAGCTATTTCAAATGCTTTGATTCTGATATAAATCACTGAATTTAATTATGTTCACGTTAAAAACAGCATTTATAGCATTGAGAAACGAAATTGCTTACAGTACTATATTGTATAATAATTGCAGGAGAGTACCCTTGTAAAATTCGGTATCTGCATTTAAATTAGTTATTTGCATATTATTATTTATATATAAATTCTATACTTACATACAAGGATGCAAAACAGTGTTCGCTTATCATTTTCCTTATTAGAGGAAATTGTCGAAAGGGTATTTTATGAAATATATGTATCTCTTAAACAAACTAAATTTTGTTGACAGATACAAATTTCTATATTATATACAGGGCTGCTAAGAAATTTGGATAATTTTCCGGATTGTGGATGGGAACAGTTAAAGTTCTCGTTTTTGACATGCAGTACATATAAATACATATTAATATCAATATGGTGAAATGATACGTAAAATTTTAATTTTTTTAAACGGTGAATTTTTTAAAAAAAATTTCGCAATGTTTTGGAAAGTGCTTCATAATGTATTCTTAAAGAATGATTTTTTTTCTTTTTTGTTTAATCCTCAGGCTGAAAGGAATATCGAAATGTCCTGAAAAGAAATCCACTTTCAAATGGAAACAGCTTAGAAGGGGAAAACTGGAAAATGCAACATAATGACGGTAGATTCATAACTCACAATCAAATGGCTGTTACAGACTGGCAAATCATCTGCTTAGACCTGAATCCAGTTGAAAATCTTCAGATATTACTTGCACTAAAAGCATGTACTACTTAAGATGGTCAGATATCGATTTTTCATGAATTAAAGCAGCGAACAGATCTAATTTGGCTTTGAAAATTAATTGATAAATATTTGATAAATTATTGTAAAATAATTGATAATTGATTCAAACAGTTTTAGTTAAACGCATGCGTGTATGCTGCTTTATTATACACTCGTTTGCGGTACCACATACAGAAAATGGCAATTCCTGAGTATAAAACTAATCTTTTTTCGTTATTTGCTAACAATGAATTTGCGTTTTTAGACTAACAAGCTACATGTTTAAAGTTTATATATATAATAAAAAAAGTTGAAGGCACAAACTGTTGGCAGCAATGTTGCCAGTAGTTTTTGATATAAAAATTTTGGTAAAATTAGATCTAATTTTATACAATCTAATCTTTCAGATTTAAATTACATCTAATTTTATACAATTTTTACGGCAAAAATTGTTCGTAACATTCCTGCAAGCAGTTTTGCCGCAAATTTAATGGATTTATTTTACAGCGTACTGGATACTTGAAGTTTTCGAAACGATGAAAACATCGTCTTTTTCAAACTATCAAAAAATAGATTAAATTAAGATGTTTCATTTTTTTTCCAATTTCTATCTAAAGTAGGGGGAACTGGGCACATTGATACACCCCCTCTACTGCTCACAGGGTCATTATAGGAAGTTTCACAAAAGCTCCAAAAGGTGATAATAGTGAAATTAACTACATACAGATCGTCTTGGCATGATTCAGTAGTTTGTTGAAATAGGACGGGTGATTTATTGTTTTTATGGGTCAAAAGTAAATTTGAGTTGTACAATTGAAATGGGATTATACTACTGTTCCAGCGTTTTCAACCGAAAAGAATACTCTACCTGGTAAGTAAAGCTACTTTTTATCAGTTCCTCATTCTTTATTGTTAGGTAAATTGTGAAGTGTTGGATTTGAGACTCATTTTTATCAAAATGGCTGTATGGGGCACATTGATACAGTCTATGTCGAGGCACATTGATACAACATAAATCCTTTTCTAGTTCATTTTTTCATTACCTTTTTTTATTTTTTTATACCATACACTCCTTAATTCAACCATTTTTCGTCAAAAATTTCTAATATTAGTTTTTATTGAAGTAAAATACCTCTAATTTTTTTAGTTAGAACATTTTATAATATTTTTGCAAACAGAAGACGTACGAATTAATCCAACATCTAACGCTAGTTGAACTAACAAAATAAAAAGACTGCAGCCTGGAAAACCTCGAATTTTTATTGATTTTCCAGAGAAAATTTTTTTCCGAGATGAGAAATGTTAAGTAAGTGAAACAAACTGCAGAACAGCAAAAGATAATTACATTATAAACAGAATTTTAATATAATTATGCTTTATTTTCTGTTTATAAACCGATTTATAAACATAAAACCTGGTAATTTTTTCATCTTTCCTAAGAAAGAAGATAATGCTGAGGTTGAAGTAGCAGATATGAGTAAGATATCACAGCCAATATTCAGACAACGAACAGCCAGAACATCAAGTCATTATTCATTTAATTTTGATTGCGTTATTATTACTTACAAAAAATTGTGGGTGATTTCAATTTCGATAAATATATATAGAATGGCTTTCTAACTAATTTTCTATGAAAAGTATGCAATCGTGTTATTTTGTCTCCATTTTCCCCCAAAATATCAATTGAGGTGTATCAATCTGCCCCTGAGATGGGGCACATTGGTACAAATGACTTTTTTGATTTTTTTTTTTTAATTACGTGAAAAATATTATATAAAACAACGATTGTACCTTTTTATAACACACTACACAAGTTTTGCTGACACCACATGGAAAATAACTTGAAATTTCTACTTTCTGGACACCAAAAAAAATCTTACAAAAAAACTGCATCAATGTGCCCCAGTTCCCCCTATATATTCTCAATTATCGTATCCAGAAAAATAAATGTTGTGTTTGGAAAAATAATTTTTAAATTTAAATTTCAAAATTCATCTCACTATTTTCGTTATTTATAATCAATAAGTGCTGAGCACATGAAAAATCTGTAAAAAATTCATATAGAAAACTATCATTATATACTATAGTATCACTGCTACTATAACATCCTGTTTTTTATTTTACTATTAAGTATTATAATATAATATTATTAACAAAATAGAATCATAACACACCTTATTCTAAATTAAAACCAAAATATGTATAAAAAAAATGTGTCTAAAATTTATTTTTTGCACAATATATATGAAAAAAAAAATATTAAAATTTCCAAATGCAAGCGAAATATATACAAAATATGTGATTTTTTCGTTTTATTATGTAGACTATAAATAAATGCACATTTGGTTAATTTTTAAAGGTGTATATTACATAATTAGAAAGCAGCTGTGGCAAACTACCTTAAGTATAGTAAGAATTGCGAATATATTGTGCCTAGTACCATAACTAATATGGAGATGATAAACCCGGAGCCTGGCCAATTCTAGAACTGGCCGGCCAATACCCGAATAGGCCAAGCTTCCCGGCCAATACCCGAAATACATGAAATGAATAGCGTATTTCGGGTTTTGGCCGGCCAATTCGCGAACTGGCCGAGAAGCCTTGGCCAACACCCGAATTGGGGATTTAAGGCTACCCAGTAGATGCGGCGCCGTCATGAAATTCTTTTAGAAATTGTTTCTTATTCAAAGAAGAACGTAATTTGCGACGGTTCCGTTTGATGGCACTGATATGCACACATGACAGAAAAGGGTATTTCCATGCTATTCTGATATGCCACCTTAGTGGTCTAAATTGTCATTTTTTCTAATAGAAATATTATTTTTTATTTGTATAAAAATGGTCTCAGTAAATTTATAGTATTTCGCATTATTTCCAATTCTTTTGAACCTGATTAACTACATTCTGCAGAAGATTCTTTACAAATTAAAATAAACATGAAGGGGGATTTTTTTAAAGTAATAAACGTAACTCATCGACAAATATGCAATTTTAAACTTAAAACAAGAAAGGAAATGAATCACTGTGTAGATTACAAAATATCATGCAACTCTATCGCAATGTTGTTAAGAGAATTTACTCCGGTTCTTTTTATGTAAAGAGATATCCACATAAGCATAAAAAAAAAGTAAAATTTCATTTCAGCAATAGGTTTCTTCAACTAGTAATCTATTTATTTTATCTTTCATTAAAGCTTTCTATGATCTACAAATTGCTTTACAAATAAATATTAAAAGTTTATCGCAGCTGGAAATGCACATGAAAAACAATCGGAATATAAATGGTAAATTCCACCTACTCAATAATCTATAGAAAACATGTTGTAGAGCATATTAGAAATGTATAAAGGGTTTATTATGTTTGAAGTTGTGAAATATCAAAAAAAATACTCTGTAAAAGTATTTCTCGCATATATCATAATTCCTTATCGGAATACTTTTTTGGAGTCCCTATTAACGATTTATAATGATTTCTTAATCAATATTCTACAAAGAAACCTACTGCTTCCCTCATGAGTGAGGCATATAAATTTTACTATGTTTGAAATATGCCATAATTCTTTATTGGAATTGTTTTGGCGCCCCTATAAATGATCTACAAATGCTACTTAATCAATACGCAACAAAAGACATTGTTTCTCACATCAGTGAGGCTCATGAATTGCATTATGTTTGAAATAGTGTAATATCATTAAAATAACCTATAACAGATTTTTTGGCATACATCATAATTCTATACCGGAATTCTTTTTGGCGTTCCTGTAAACGAACTGTAACGGCTATTTAATCAATACTTTACAAAAAAAGTATCACATGTGCATTATGTTCGAAATCGTGTAACATCATTAAAATGCCTTATAAAAGATTTGTTCGCATGTATTATATTTCCTTATAATGGCTACTTAATCAATATTCTAAAAAAAAATATTGCTACTCACATGAGACAGGCTTGTAAATTGCATTATGTTTGAAATAGTGCAACATCATTAAAATACCCTATAAAAGGTATTTTGGCATACATCATTATTCTTCATCGGAATTATTTTGGCGTTCTTATAAACGTACATTAGAATGGCTACTTATTCAATATGCTACAAAAAAATTACATACCACATATGCATTATGTTGAAATAGTGTAACATCATTAAAATACTTTATGAAAGATTCCTTGCATTTATCATAATTCTTTATCGGAATACTTTTTGCGTCCCTACAAATGAGCTATATTGACTACATAATCAATACTCTACAAAAAAGCATTGCTTCCCACATGAGAAGGGCATATAAACTTCATTATGTATGAAATGTATCATAATTCTTCATTGGAGTCATTTTTGATGTTTCTATTAACGAACTATGATTACTAATTAACCAATACTCTACAAAATATATATTGCTTCCTACATAAGCTAGGGTTGTAAATTGCATTATGTTTCAAATAATGTAACATTATAAAAATGCCCTAAAAAGGATTTTTTGGCAATATCATAATCTTTATCGGAATTCATTTTGGCGTCCCAATAAACGAACTAAAATGGCTACTTAATCAATATACTCTATAAAAAAAGTTCTTCTACACTAGAGAAGCATGTGATTTTCATTAAATTTGAAATAGTGTAACATCATTAAAAGGCACTAAAAAATTCTTTCATCATTTTCTTAGTAATAAAATTTTCAGTGTTTCTGAAAAAATCTAGAATTGCTATATTTCATGCACTGTAATAAATAACTGTTTGTCGTCTTTATTAATGATACATAGGTACCAATTTTATTGTAATGTAACAACATTAAAATGTACCGTAAAAACGATTCTTATTGATTATATTGAAACGAAATATTTTTGTATATCCCAGTAAATTAACAAAAAACAGTACACAATTCCCTATCAGTGCCAAAATAAATTGATAAACGAAATAAGATAACAAATACAAGTCATCCCGAGCCTTTACTCGAGTTAGAGAACGGCCAGGTAGACGACTACACTATTTGAATTCATAGACACTTTCAACTGTGTTAGAAATGATTAAACCGAGTGCCTCTATCTATTTCGGGAATTGGCCAATCACATCTGGCCAGTTCGCGAATTGGCTAATCGCATCTGGCCAGTTCGCGAATTGGCCGGCCAATTCTAGAATTGGCCAGTCATTTTTAAACGTTACTGGCCAGTTCGGGAATTGGCCGGCCAGTTCGGGAATTGGCCGGCCAGTTCTAGAATTGGCCGATTTCGGGTTTTGGCCGCAACATATATATATCACAAATTAAATCATAAATATGTGAATTCATCTCTTCTAAAAAATAGTTCCTTGAAAATCCATGTTTGGTGAATATTAAATTCTATATATAAAAAATAACCATTTTTATGCCGGTACCTGATATCCAATGTGTCAATATTAGATAACTTTTCATCACTAGAGATTTTTAATGAATTATTTTTGTATTTTTTAGCGTTTTTTTTAAGTCGGTAACTATTATTTTAAGTTCTTTTAAAAGTTTTTAATTTTTAATAAACTGCTTTTAGCAAGCTTCTATAACTTAAAAGTAACCATTATTTAAAATTTTAGATTTTTACACCCACTGTATCAAAAAATTTAATTTTTAAAGTCTGTTTTGCTCCTGTACCTATTTAAATTTCGAATTTTTAGAAACTTGTTTTGGGCGAGCATTTATGTCTCTAGTGTAACGGCCTGAAATAACAGATTCTGTACTGTAAAAATAAAAATCCGTTAAATTTGAACTTCTTTAGCAATGTTGCCAGCAGTTTTTGCCGTAAAAAATGCAGTAAAATTATAAGTAAATTTATTATAACGTCTAATTTTACTGCAATTACGTCAAAAACTGATGGGAACATTGCGGCACCGTAAATTTGACTGATTATTTTTACTGTGTGGTCTTAAAAGTTCCAAATAATTCGTAATGTAGGATTTTTTATATAGCGTTTTCCAATCATTTCACAGTTTTGTTTTTTGTTATTTTTTAGAAAACAATTTTTAATGGGAATTTACATCGTCAAATTACACACCATTTCAAATTCAATGCTCTTACAATAACGGTATTACAAAAACAGAAATTTTAGATCGCGTTTTGATCCTGTACAATGTTAAATTTTTAAGTTTTTAAAAAACTATCATGGACGAGAATTTACATCTATAAAATAACTGCCATGCCGAAATTTAAATTTCTATCTCTAAGAATTCGAATTAAATCGTAATTTTGAATGTTTTTAGAATATTGCAGCTTTTTTTAAGCCTTTATCTTTTTAGAAACTGCTCAAAGATTTTTTAGAAACTGTTCACAGCAACTAATTACATAAATAAAAGTAATCATTACACCAAATTTTTTATTTGTCTTGCATACGTGTAGACATAGCAAGTTTAGAATATTTTTTGCTTCTGCATCCAGTTGTCGATACTTCTACCGACATAAAATATACATCCTGTTAAATCAAAGATGATCACCACCATTTAGCCACAATTGTTTTTTAAATCGGTTCCAAATATTACATTTTATAACAAACAAATGAATGTTGTTTATAATATTAAGCGGAATAACTCTCCTTAAATAAAACAATTGCTGCATTTATCAAATAGAGCATTGCTGGATAGGAATTAAAAATTAAGTGCATTACTTACCGATCATCAAACAAATTTTAACTTTTTTATAGAAATTACCGTCGTTTATTATGCAAGCACATATTGAAATAAAATAAATAATTTATCCGAGCAAACAAGATTATGAACTGTAGAACTAAAATTTACTTAGTCACCAAAGACAAATGTTTTGTAAAGCAAATTCAAATAAAATGGAATGACAATATAAGTGTTCCATGCTATTTGCTTATTAGAATATATGTCAAATAATTGAATTATGGTAAATGTAATGAGTTTTCAAAGCATTTCTTTAAATACCATGCATTATTCTAACATATAATGAAACAATGCATTGTTAAATAATCAAAATACATTATGTTATGAGAGATAATTGTGTTACTATCCAAATAAAGACAGAGAGATATTTAATTCCACATTATGTGCATCATTATGTAAATTATTAAATAAAGACGGCTTTTATGTTATAAACTTGTAAGAGGCGGTATTTAATTAAAATAACGGAGTTGTATTATTCTCATGAATTCTACCAACAAATATTAATGACATGTAATTCAACAATTTTAAATTGATATTTTATTGTCCTTTTTCTATAATACTATTAAATATTTAAAGATTTTCAAGTCAGTATGTTAATATAAAATTTTTAGTCGTGGTTTTACTATTATTAACCGGACTTTCTTTTTTTTTTTTTAAATTGTTCTCGCTTAAAGTTTCCAAACACTGTTAAAATGCAATTTTCAGTGAAAATACCAATTTTTACAGGTATGCAATAATATTAAAATAGGTTCCTTTATCTGTAGAATTTTGCTTAAATTGTGTCTGTGTCTTAAATTATAACTAAAGCTGCAGCCATTTAAATTTACAGCTATTACAACATTTGAATTGTGTTTAAAAGTTATTTTTAGATTTTTCTTAAAATGAAGTTTTTCAGATTTTTGCTACACACAAAACGTCTCAAAATAAAAAATTATGGATGAATTATCACAAAATTCTCTGTACTTCTTTTACAGTCTTTTGATTGAATAGACTGCACTCATTATAATATATCAAATTCTTTTACATTTACGCTGGTATAAATGACAAACTTGAGACAAATGTTGAGAGTTTTTCATCACATTACTTTTTAAATGCCATATCATCTGAGATAGAGATATATTGTGTATAGTTTAAGTCTTAGAGTAAGTTATTCTGTTTATTACGCAATTTATTATATGTCAATACATTGTTTTATTTTCGAGTTATCATGTTTAGCGAAAATGTCTATTTTTATATAATTTTGACTCGTTAAAAGTTATTCATGGGTAATTGCTAGAATTTTGATTTTTTTATTTTTTAAATTTTAGTCTAAATGCCATTATAAAAACTTGATAACAAGAAAAACTTAAGAAATGTAAAAAAAAATCCGTTAGGAAAGTGTGCAGATCACTTAAGACGCCACACTAGTAACTGAAAATGACCCGGGTGATAATGTGAAGTCTATACGGGGCGTTCTTTTCAAATATCTCGCTAAAATTTTAATATTTTTAAATGATTTTTTTTCATAAAATAGTTGAGGGAGATTCATAATCGGGCTAGTTTTTTCTATTTCGATTTCGTTTATAAATTTTTGATATTAGAATAGTTTTAGTTTCACAACCAGTTCAAACCGGTCCTAAAAGTTAACTTCTTTTTTTTATCTGTAACCAAAATATAAAAAAGTTAAAACTAGCCCGGTTCTAGATTGTCCTCAGGTATCCTAAGGAACAAAAACATGTAAAAATATTAAAATTTGAAGGTGATATTTGAAAACAACGCTCCTATAGAGTTTACTTTATCATCCGGCTCATTTTCGGTGGCGTATAAATAAAATCATAAGACAAAATTCATTACCGTAATCTGGGATTATTTTGTCACGTTTCTGATGTATTTTTGTGCGTAACTTTTTTTTATCTATCGATTCAAGTCTAAACAAAATATAGGCGTATCAACCAAACTATTCTCTTCAACCTGAAAATGGATTCAAATGGTTACAAAAAATATTGCATAGGAAAAATCCTTGTCGGCTCGGCCAACAGACGGAGGTAGATTTCGAAGTTTGGTACAAATTTCACCAACAAAAACTAAATCAAGATTAAAGATAAATCCAGTTTCGTCACTAAGAATGAATTCTAGGGACCTAAATCTTTTGTGTAAATTCTAATTTATACGCATATATACATGGAATTCATTTTAAAATTGTGTAAACAAAATCAGAGAACTTTAAAATGTTGAAATGTGTTAATATGTTTATAATCTGTTTTTGTTTTTTTAAATCGCGTTTCATCACGTTTTCAATAACTCACATGACGTTATATTCACCTACTTTCCGTCCATTATATTTTCAGTATGATGTATTGTGTATGGTATTTTTTTTTAATTCGCAATCTGTTTATTTCATTTCCCATTTTCTTGTTGAAACCTTGCTAAAGAAAAGTTATGACGTAATATTCATTTTTTCTTAAATTCTTAAAACTATATATATATATATATATATATATATTTTTTTTTTTTTTTTTTTTTTTTTTTGCATAATTCGCATGCAAATCTTGCAGTAAAGTAAATGTTGTAGTACGAATTTTAGTGTTTTTTTTTTATTTTTGACAACTGTTACAACTAAAAATGTTTATTTTTTCTCATCATTGCTGTGTGAAAGCTGGTTTTGTCAAAGTCATGTTAAGTATGTATTAAATTTTTGAACCCTCCCCATTTCTTCCCCCTTGAGCCGATTTTACTCATTTTCAATCCCCGCCGACATATTAATCATAATCATTTCAATGTATTTGACGAATTTTAAAGACGATTCGTGCATAATTGGGACTTTTACCGTGTGGACAAAATTTAGTACATACATACACACACACACGCACATATATATATGCATATATAGATATAAACTTTTTAGATGGGGGTAGTTTCGGGTTCCTGAGGTCATATAATGAAAAGTTATGCAGACTTTTTTTAAAAGTCATACCGTGTTAACGACTTCATTAGGTACTATTTCTCACCAAATCTACGTAATAAATAGAGTGTCAAGGTTCTCTCGGGTTTTTAGTAACTTTGTAAAATATAAAATAATATATAAAATAAAATAATAATATACACATCTGCTTTCAAGTTAAATCGTGGTGCTCGACATGAAAGACTGTTTATAAATCATCGTTAATATGCAGGGACGAGATAGCAAAAGGAAATTTTACAACACGTAGGAAAGGCAACCGGGAGCTCTACTTACAGAATGCGTGATATAATGCCAGGGGGATTCGAACCTACAGCCTTCTACGCTCGTAAGAGATTAAGTGGCGTAGTGTCTTGACCACTCGATCACCGAGGCCCCATGAGGGATTTCAAAAGGTATAAATTGAAGTTGTTTTCATATCTGTTCATGCGCACTAATTCTATGAGATCGCTTGGCTGCGTAATTTAGATTCTTATCTGCAAAAAACAAATCAAATTGGTTGTCCGGACTTGTAGTGGATTTCTTCGGATGTAACGTAAATACTGGCGAGTTTTCCTTAAAAAGACTTCCCACGAAAGATGCTTAATGTGTAAGTCTTCTTCTTCACGAACTGATCGTAGGACACAAAATATACACTAGCGACAACATAGTTTTTAAAGATACCTATGCACATATTTATCCTTATTGCATGGAATGTATAATATTTTAAAATACACTGGTGGACAAAATTAAGAGATGGAAGGCGTTTTCCGAAATATCTCGAGAAATACTGGAAACAAATAAATGAAAATTGGTATGGATATAACTTATAGTATGACAATAATATGTGCAAAGTAAAAAGTAAAGTGCCATTCATTGGCAAGAGTTATTGGCAACAGTCCAATGTGGACTGAAATTCATGATGAAAGATGGCAATGAAAGTCAGACTTGTATGGTATGTGGTCGCCTCTAGTATGGTGTGTGATCACCTCTGACAGATAGACAACATGCACAACGAGTATGCATGCTGTTAATAAGAGAGTTAAGGATTGCTTGTGGAAGACTCTCCCACTCTTCCACCAGAGCAGTTTTTAACTCCGGAACGGTTCTGTGTGGAGGCTGGCATCTCGCAATAGCCCTTCCAAGAACATCCCAAGCATGTTCAATAGGGTTAAGGTCAGGAGATTTGGCTGGCCAATCCATTCGATGAATATCCTCGCTTTCCAGATACTCCTCAACCAGGCGAGCTATATGTGGTTGGGCATTTTCGTGCATAAAAACGAATTCAGGGCCAACAGCACCCCTGAAAAGACGCACGTGGGATTGTAGGATCTCCTGCCTGTACCTCTGGGCATTTACGGTACCAGTGTGAAACACATGGAGCGGTGTGCGAATATTTTGCATGATTCCTGCCCAAACGATCAGTCCTCCACCAGCATAATGGTCCCTTTCAATGATGTGACTGGGATAGTATCGGGACCCTGGTTCTCTACATATGAATATTTGCCGAGAATCAGGTTGAAGATTGAATCTGGTCTCACCTGTGGACAGAACATTAGCTCATTGGAGCTGCGTGCAGTGGTGGTGCTGTCTGCACCACTGTGCACGCTCTCTTTTGTGGAAGAGAGTGAGTGGAATGCAAATGGCGGGCTTCCTCATCTTTCACCAAGCCACCTGGTAACAGTCTTCCTTGAAACTAATGTTCCTGTGGCAGCAGCAAGGTCCCTAGACAGTTGTGTCGCTGTAGACGTTCGTTGAGGAGTATCTGGAAAGCGAGGATATTCATCGAATGGATTGGCCAGCCAAATCTCCTGACCTTAACCCAATGGAACATGCTTGGGATGCGCTTGTAAGGGTTCTTGCGAGGCGTCAACCCTCACCCAGAATCATTCCGGTGTTAAAAACTGCTCTGGTGGAACAGTGGGAGAGTCTTCCACAAGCAATCCTTAACTCTCTTATTAACAGCAAGCATACTCGTTGTGCATGCTGTCTATCTGTCAGAGGCGACCACACACCATACAAGCCTCACTTTCATTGCCATCTTTCATCATGAATTTCAGTCCACATTGGACTGTTGCCAATAACTCTTTTCAATGAATGGTACTTTAATTTTTACTTTGCACATATTATTGTCATACTATAAGTTATATTCATACCAATTTTCATTTATTTGTATCCAGTATTTCTCGAGATATTTGGGAAAATGCCTTCCATCTCTTAATTTTGTCCACCAATATACTTATAACGTTAACTACATTTAATACTATTATAAACTAGTATCTCATTCATTCGAATACTTCGCTTGATTTAAAATGGAGTTTGTAATTATTAAGGTAACTGAGAGTACTGGGGGATCGAAAAGTCGCACAGAGTTTTGTTCAATGTTCCTTTCATAACAACTTATACTTTCATTATTAAATCTAAATTGTTAATTTGTAATTAATAAATTCTTTTACAGATGGTAGCACCAAAGAATTTAAATTTAAAGTAACTAAAAAAGAAAGTTATTTATTTTAATCAATTAAAAATGTTCAAATCAAATTACCTATATAAAATTTAAAAAAAATCCAAATTTTCCGAAAATCCAAAATTAATAAAAAGTGAAAATATAACTAAATTTTAAATTTCTGAAAAATTGTTTAAACAAAATTAACATTTTGAATCAGTAACATTTTGAATTTTAAAAATATTATAAATGTTAAATGAGCGAAACCCTAATAATATAGACCCTTAAATTGGCAAAAAAAAAAAAAAAAAAAATGAAATTTCTTTTAATTAACTTTCCCGCCGCCGCGACCGGATATATTCGTTCACTAGGCTGCAGGTTTCACTGCAGTTGAAGATTTATTTAAAATAATATAATTCCACAAATATAATCCAGTTTTGAGAGATTAAGTTATGATTGATACTTTCAAGGCTTATAAGCATATACGTAGCAAAAAAAGTATATCATGATAGAAAATCCCTCTTTTATTAACATTTAAAGTAGATTTCAGAGAAAAAAAACACTTTACAATTTTGCCCTTTTGCTCGGCGGTCAGGGGGTTAAATCCATCTTAATATGGAAATCTCAACTTGCAACACCGGGGATAGAACTACCGATCTCCAATTTACTAGCGGGACACTTTAGCTCCATGCTATAATGTGTACTTGCAAAAAAATCACATTAAGCTTTTTTTAAAGAGTAAATTGCAAAAATAAAATTAATACAATAATAATTACAATTATTATTTTTAATTTTAGGATTTGTTGTGTGTCACTAGGTATTCAGTTAGCTGAAGTAACAACATTTGAAGTCTCTGACTTATACAGTTTTTATGTAGGGACTCTCTGACAGACGAACAGAAAGAGGACAGAGACAAATAGAGTTTCATCAGATTAATGAAACCCTAACAATTGTACAAATCCAAAATAAGTACTAATTGCATTATTTTTCTACATATGGACTATCCATTTGAAGCACATTTCCAGTAGAAATTTCGATTGCAGTTGACATTGTAACCCGTAAGACCGACGTGTTTCGTGAAAAATTCTGATGATGGAAGGAAAAGTTTCCAAATAATATAGATTTTTTTACGGGCAAACTATGTTCTAAATAAAATATAAGTATTTTTTACTGAATAATAGAGTTACTATAATCTTACATTTTAATTTTCAATGAAAACTTTCATTAACTACACTGAAAAGAGAAATCTAAATATTTCGAAAAGAAGACCCTGTATTTCCCTAGAAAAACATGAGACAATTAGATCGAATCTAACAGATCGAATTGATTGATTAGCAATGTTTGAAATTAGAGTGTCTACTTTTTTGAAAATGTTATTCTGATGATAAAATGCACGAAATGTTTAAAAACAATCGATCCATGTTAAATTACTCTGTATATTTCTAACAATAGAATTTCATATAATATGTATATTTAGGAATATTACATGCACATTGAAATAACAAATTAATAAATATGATATTACAACATTTATAAAGTGTAATTGAATTTTGATATATATCGTAATTTCAATATGTGTCTTAGATTTCCTAAAAAAATAATTATATCAGAAAATGTAAACATTAAAATTAAATTTTACACCAGAAGTTAACTATACGATAAAAAATGAAAAATACAATAAAACCTTTCTTTATTTATGTGTTTTATAGAATATAGCATACGAAAATATGTTCTTTGTAGTAAAAACCAATTTTCAAATGTGATAAATGTAACATAATTTAAGGGAAAAGTAAATATTATTCTGAAATAAGTTGTTTAAATCTTTATTACATTATTTGTGTTAGATTTTATTTGTATTTGCTGTATAATTTTTTCGTATTAGATTAAATTTCCAGACTTATTTGTAAAAACAAGAATTCAATTTCAATATAATTTGATATATATATATTTATTTATTTCTCTGTCAATAACCCTTATGTTTTTGTTTTGAAAATTATTTCTAATAAATAACTTAAAAGGACAGTTTCATATTCTGTTGATAATTTTACATTTTATAAAAAAGTAAAGTTTTTGCCTATTGAAAATATAGTTGTTCCAAAAGTCAACATTATAAAAAGGATAAACTTCATTTTTAATTGATTTTTTATAAAGAAAAATTTGAAACTTGTTGGTGCATATTCCTTTAGTATATTTCTCCCGTATGTATATATAAAGTCCCGGAACTATTTTGATATTTAATAAAAGGATATTCTCCGTGTGACGAAGGGGGCACACGTGGATGTTCCTTGACAAGGTTAATGAAACTTTTTGAGTCTATCTAACAATTTATGTTATTAATTTTAATCTATCTTTAGTATTTTATGAGTTGTTAAACTTCAAAATTTTCCCGGGACTTAAACACCCTGCATTTTAAAGGATGCTCCTATTCTGTTACTTTTTAAAGGTTTTTAAAAGATAGAATTAGGTCATTGTGAGTTGAATCATGGAAAACCTGTACAATAGACGATAGCCATAACGTAAAGCAAAAGGTTATCCCAAATCTCAGTTCACCTAATCTGATAACCAGATTTAAACTGTTTAACCCGACAGTATGCTTGTCAAGAAAAGCAACAGTAGCGGGCGCATGAGGGTATCACGTACTCCAACATTTAATACAATGAAGATTTATTTAATTTTCGAGGTATTTTTAATTCATAATATGCGAATAAAACTTCAATAACAAAAAAATAAAATACTATAAAAAAAAGTTTAAAGATTGTTAAAATTAAGATAAATAAAAATAAAACCAAAATACACTGCTCAAAACAATTAAAGGATATTTGAAGTTTCATATAAAATAAAGATAAAAACGAAATTTTTTTGCCGAAAATAGAAGAAGAGAATCACAAATGCAAAGTTTTCTGGTTTTCAAACTGTGGAGTATGCAAATTTTGAGTTCGACGTCAAAAACGTCGCTTCAGCGGCAGCGAATGAAATTTGACTTTCAACTGGATAAAAGAGAATGAAGACAAGGATGATCGGCATTCAGTGATTGCTTTGTTCCGATGAGTACGATGTCTCAGCGAAGTCATTTGACAGATTCAGAAGCTTGGAGAATTGTTGGTAGATTAGAAGGGGGCCAAACTCAAGCCAAAGTAGAGCAAGTCATTGGAGTGTCACAAAGTGTCATTTCCAGGATCTGGAACCGTTTTTTGGAGGGTGGATGTGCAGGCCGAAGCTAGGGCAAGGTCTTAGACGAACAACAACGCCCAATGAAGATCGCTATTTAGCGTTAACAGCTCGGAGACACCGAAACATGAACGCTACTCTTCTCTAACAATACCTTCGCTGGGCTACAGGCACCACGATTTCAACTCAGACTGTCCGAACCCGGCTTCATGCTGTAGGTCTGTATGCTCGCCGACCGATGGTATGTGTTAGATTAACATCAAGGCATCGTCGCGACCGCAGGGATTGGGCAACCGAGCATGTCAACTGGAGGAGAAATGAATGGAGCAATATTCTGTTTTCTGACGAGTCCCGTTTTTCTGTGCATCCGGATAATAGGCGTATTTTCATCTGGAGGGACCGTGGCAGTAGGAATAATCCTGCGTTCGTGCACGAAAGTGTCAGATTTGGCGGTGGAGGAGTGTTGGTGTATGGTGGCATCTTCATTGACGGGCGCACTGACCTCTACATCATTCGAGATGGAGCTCTGACTGGTCGCCGATATAGGGATGAGATCCTCAGAACTATTGTAGTCCCTTACGCTGCAGCAATCGGAGATAACTTAATTTTAATGCACGATAACTGCAGGCCACATTGTGCAAACCTGGTGGAGGATTTCCTTTTCGAGGAAGGAATCGTTCGAATGGAATGGCCAGCGTGTTCTCCAGACATGAATCCAATCGAGCACGTTTGGGACGCTATAGGAAGACGAGTTTCTGGCCGCCAACAACCCCCACAAACTCTCCAAGAATTGGAAAGAGCGTTTCTTGAAGAGTGGGGCGTAATACCCCAACTCGTCATTAATAGCCTCATTGAGTCCATGACTCAAAGTTGTTCAACGTTGCTGGGCGCCCGTGGAAACCATACCCCCTACTGAAAATGATTTTCTTTGAAGAAAACACCTTTTCTTATTCTTTTTTCTCATATGCACAAATTGTGTTTTTTTCCTTTTGTACACAAATGCGCAATAAAATGCATTTTTTTCTGCAAAGCATGTGTAATTTATTCTCATATAACCTACTATGTCTGTCGACAATGTATCAATCAGCTAAAAAGTTTCCCAGATACAAAATCCACCTAAAACTGCAATATCCTTTAATTGTTTTGAGCAGTGTAAATATCATACACTCTAAAAAATAAAAGTGTAAATAAGACAAATTTACATATATATGTGTGTAAATTCATAAAGTTACACTCCTGACATGAAAATTACCCACTTTTCGCAAAGTTTTACCTGTTTTTATGTGCATTTTAGCTTAACAAACTAAGTGTGTATTTTGTTATCACTTGAAAAACATAAATAAATGTGTAAATGTTGAAAAATGTCTGAATTTATACAAATTGGAACGTTATTGTAATTTGCACATAATGATATACACATAGGTAAGAGTGTAAATTTCTAAAGTTACCCACTTGTCATAAAAAATACCTATTTTAATGTGTGTTTAGTTTGTGGCATTAAGTTTGTAAGTTTGTTATCAGTGCATAAACTCATAAAAATGTGTAAATGTAGATTACTCCTGAAATTACACTAATTATTTTGTTGAAAAAATTATAAATGCGTGAATTTTAAAGTAGACGTCACGAAAGAGATAGGAGGCTTACATATTATTCAGAGCTACACTTTTTATTTTAGTAAACCCATTCCATAAATAACATGGTGTCATTGCATTGCTGTAACAGTATTTTTATGTAATAAATGAATATATTTATTTATTTTTATAAGATGCTCTGGCCACCTCTCTCACTCTCCCCGTTTCAGCAGCACGTGAACATTTAAAAGAAGTTAAAAAAATTTAATCTCGACACATGTAACAAATGTAACAAATATTTTGTTACATGTAACGTAAAATTTCATTCATTTAATTAGTAAATTTTAATTTCGTTTCCGAATTCCCTTTTAAAATTTTTACATCAGATGAAGATTGTAGAGAAGAAGAATGCTTGATTGTATAATTATAAGTTTTGATTTGATCGTAATTTCTTTCAGCCATCTCACAGACTGCTCTTTTCCACAATTTTACTTGTAATTTTCAGTAATAATGCTAGATTTCATTCTTAAAGCGACATTAGGAGGACTTCATAACGAGGCATTATAATAGAGATATAATCCCACTTTATGCTTATTCATAAAATTAAATTATATTTTTTGTAATGTTGGTATTCGTTTTTACTGCCCCCCCCCCCTTAATTAAAAGGATAGTAGTTTAATCTTCAGTAAAATCTAAAAACCATTTCGAATTCATTTAATATGTAATATAAAATATAATTCATGTAATTAACATTATTCTAAATTCGTATCCTGAGTTATTTATGCATTTTGCACATCAAATATAAGTATGCTTGATTTTACCCTAAATTATTTGAGCCGTCTGGTAGCTTGTAAACTTTTATCCATTTCAAAGTTTAACTTGTAATTTTAGTTTAACTTCAGTTGGCAGTGCAATTGATGGTTGTATTCAGGATCTACTTCAACCACGAGTTAGACGCGAATCTAGCACCGAAACTAGCATCGTCATCTTCGTTGACTTGGCTTCATCATGTTTAGGTTGTAAACTAATGGTGGGTCCAGATGATTGCAAGCGCTCTCGTTCAGAAAAATATAGTATACTAGCTGACCCGCCCGGCGTTGCCCGGGTCCGTAATAATAATATTAAAGGAACTTGAAATTTTTATGATTTTATCTTTAATTCGAAATATGTGTAAATACATTGTTAAAAATTTGACCCTTTTGCTGCATTGCCACTCCACCGCTTTTATAGAAAATGATTACTTCAGCTTATTATTGAGCATTCTCATAGGTCAAAAGAGAGATATTCTATAAAAGCGGGGGAGTGATGATGCAGCAAAAGGGTCAAATTTTTTACAGTGTACATTATATTAAATATGTACCCCCTGACTGTGTCAAAAATTGGTTTAAAAAAACTAATATTTAGCTCCAAAAATACCCAAAATGACTGCAATGGGAAACGCAGGAGGGAATATGTATGCAACGATTGTGTGATTTTCGTGTTAAAGTGTTGATATTTATCCTTAAAATTACTGTTAAGTGACTTAATACTTTTTTCACACAGATATTCCAAGTGAAATATTTTGAATTTCAACCTAATTATATCACTCTTAAATCCGACTATACCGTGAATGAAATCGATTCTCGATGATTAGCTAAAAGGTTAGTATATAGTATTATAATTTCAGAGCTATTTTACAAAAATAGGTGTATATTTTTTATCAAACATGCGTAATGTTCATTCTGTGAACAAAATCCTAACCGTAACCTAATTGTATTGTAATCATAACTTGTCTGTAACCTAGCTGTATCTTAACAGTAACCTAACTGTAACTTAAATAAACCATAAATGTAACCTGGCCGTCACCTTATCATCCCATAATCTAACCACAACCTAACCGCAACTTAACCTTAACCTAACTGTAACTTAACCATGACCTAACTGTAACTTAACCATGACCTAACTGTAACCTAACCGGAAATTAAATATAACATAAGGCTCACCGGAACGTTAATGCAACCTAACTGTTACCTAAAAGTAACCAAGTTATAATTTAACTGTAACTATAAACGAAATATCAACCATCTCGCGCTAAGTACTTAGTTTCACATTCCACCGCTACGAAGCACATTATGTTTTGTAGAACATCCGAATTTTAGGTTCGGATTGGATTCATGTTCATGGAAATTATTTTGTCTTCTTCGGATACGGTTATGGTTGTTTGGAATAATTTTGTTCAGTTTAGATTCGGTTCAATTCAGATTTCGTGGGATTTTTTTCCTTCAAATGAGATTTTTAAGTTCGGTTCGGGTTGTACTTCCATGGAAATTATTTTACCTAGTTCCAATGAGGTTATACTTCACTGAAATATTTTTGTTAGGTTCAGACTAGGTTTGGTTCAAATTTCGGGAATTTTTTTTTTAATTTTTTGGTTCGGATTGGGTTTATGTCCATGGAAATTATATTGTCTTGTTCGTATCTTGGTTATAGTTATTTGGAATATTTTCGTCGGATTCAGATTTTGCTCCGTCAGATTTCAGGCATTTTTTCATATTTAATTTTAAGTTTCTGGTCGGTTTCATGCCGAGGGAAATTATTTTGTTTGCTCAGATCCGTTTTGGGTCTTTGGAATATTTTTTTCAAGTTCAGATGTCGTTCAATTCAGATTTCGGTTTTTTAATGGAATTTTTAGGCCCAGGTTGGGTTGCGCATCAACGGAAATTATTCTGCATTGTTCGAATATGCTTCTCTGGAATATTTTTGTCAAATTCAGATTTAGGTCAGTTTATTAGGTTCGGATTAGGTTCATCTTCATGGAAATTTTTTGTCTTGTTCAGAGCCGGGTATGGTTCTGTGGAATATTTTTGTCAGGTTCATATTTGGTTCGATACAAATTTCAGGTATTTTTTTCCAATGGAATTTTAGGTTCGGATTGCGTTCATGTCCACGGAAATTATTTTCTCTTAATCGAATCCGGTTATGGTTCTTTCGAATATTTTGATCGGATTCAGATGTAGTTTGCATAAAACTTCAGGTCTTTTTTCAAATGGAATTTTTTAGGTTCGAGTCAGGTTTATGTTCACGGAAATTATATTGTCTTGCTCTTATCGGGTTATAGTTCTTTGGAATATTTTTATCGATTTCAGTTTTCGTTCTGGTCATTTTTTGGGTTTTTTTCAAAGAAAATTTTTAGGTTCGGGTCGGGTTGCATATACACGAAAATTATTTTTCCTTGATCGGATTGGAGCATGCTTAATTTGAATATTTTTGTGGGATTCAGATTTGATTCGGGTCAGATATCAAATCCATAGTTTTTTTTTTTTTTTTTTTTTTTTTTTTTTTCAAATGGAATTTTTAGGTTTGGGTCGGTTTATGCTCATGAAATTTTTGTCTTGCTTGGATCGCAGTATGGTCTGTTTTTTTTCTGGTTGGGATCGGGTTACGTGTTAATACACCTAAAAATTATGTTTTGCTATTATTCTTTTAGTGACTTTTTTTATATATAATTTATTTTTCTATTTGATAATTTATTACTATGTATTAATCGTCTGCCTATTCGAACAATTGTACGTCAAACAGCCATTTCATTTTTGTTTTAAAAACAAATTAAAGTCTTAATAAAATATTAACTAAAATAAATTGCATTCAAATTTAATCAATGATTTAAAAAAACTGCTAAAAAAGTCTCATATATGCATATACATATATTTATTGCAACATAGCTAACCACGCATAGATTCTAATGTACGAAGTACCAACGATCTGACGTAACAGATGTATTCAAAAATCCCAAGTTAAACTGACATTTTGCCAGTCCATGAATTTTAAAGGTCTTTGGGAAAAAAAAACAGTCACTTTTGAAATGTCAAAATCTAAATTGGTTTCTTTCATAGAGTAAAAAGAAATTAATAGAGTGGAAGTATTACGTCTGCAGGTGCTAAAAATGTAACCCTACATTAAGTCCAATTAAGTACCAACAAAACACGTGATTTGACACGCCTATCAATTGAAACAGGTTTAAATCCGTATTTTTTTTCTCTTGTTTCTTAAAAAGAACTAATCTATCGCTTTACTGGTAAAAATTTATTAATTATTTTATCATATGTGTTTTAAATATCAATATAGAGAATTATTTTAACGTTTTGCTTGAAAATATAATATTCTTTTGTTAATACATAAAAATCGTCTGCAGTCAAAAATCTATATTTTAGATTAATATTTATTACTTAAGTTTTCATACATGATTTTAAAAGAATGTTTTCATCATTATATTTTAAATATTTATTTACATGCAATTATTAAGTCATAAACATTTTTCATCTACGTTATAAAGTATTTAAAATTACATTAATGAAGGAAACTTTCAGTTATACAATTTTTAGTTCGTATCAAATGTTTTCAATTTCTTATTTAATTTTAATTTGACATTTAATTATTGCTAATTTTCCAATTTCCTTCATTTTAAAAACGAACATTTATTTTAATAAATAATAATAGAACAAAGACCATTTTAAGAATTCGGTATTTCCTCTTAAAATATGCTTCACCTGTAACTCATTTCTTTCAATTCGTCTTATAATACAAAATCCCTTCCACGTCCTTATATTTGGCACATTAAAATTTGAGCGATAAATGGTTTCATATTGCAAACCTTTTTTGAGGCTTAATTCACCTCCACTTATCTCATTCCTCCATGGGTTTCTTTAAATCTGCCTCAGCTTTCTTATTACTTCTGCGAAAATTTTTACACAACCAACCAACCGTAAACAAACGAAGGAGAAAAAAATGGGAAAAGATGATTTTTTATGAGAGTGACCTCTCGATTTTAATTAATTACTCAGTTAATAATTGGAATTTAAAAATTCTGAAGCTCAGGTGCATCAGGAGAGGTATTGGGCTACTCTCAAAAAAATTTTGAGCTTCGTACGTGCTATAGATTTTGCTAGCCATCGCAGACACACAGACACACACACAGACACACACGCAGACAGACAGAGCGTTTTGTTCTTTTATTAGTATAGATAATAAGTTATTCTCTTATAAAATATTAGGTATGTAATGTCATACGTCCGTATTACCTCCAATTCTTTTTATCTGATTTGTTTATATTTATGTATAAATGTATATGATACATGTTGGATTGTTTTTTACGTATAAGAAATTTTTACAGGTATAATTTTCTTGCCTTAAAAAATGTCAACAATACATAACTCCTGATAAATGTCTATTAAAATAACAACTGTTATATCTAAAGTCATTTATTTCTCGAAAAATTTTCAACTTAAAAAGAATTTATGAATGTATGTTAACAGTAGCAAAATAAACATTAACATCATTTTTTTTGGGGGGGGGGGAGGGTTAGGTGTTAAATTTTGGATCGGTTGCGTGAAAGATATTATAGTTTATTTATAAACTATTATACAAATGTATACCATATCTATAAATTATATATTCTGATTTATAAGTTAAACAATTCATCTGAGTTTTATTTATTTATTGATTTTTTTTTAAATTATGAAATCTATATTGTTAACTAAGTTTATCATCGATTAAAACTATAGCGTTGCTTTTGAGTTTCTACGTTTCATTTCCTAATTTTGAGAAATTAATTTTTTAAATTTTTTATCTTAATTACATTAAATTTTCAGCTGTGTTTTAATTTGAAAATATTACATCGGAAGAACTATGTTCCACTAAAATAGTCATAGTAAAGAACACATAAGTTTTTCTTGTTAATTATAGAATTAATAAAAATACACAGAAGTAAATTGCAAAAGGGCTCAAATACGTTGATTTAAAATAACTCCAGATCAAAAATTCTGAAGAAAATTTATATTAAAGTAATGGCTTTTTCTTCAAATATGCATTTTTCCATTCCAATTTTGCATATTATTACAGAACTTATATGACATAAAACATATGATTGTAAGTATAAAAAAAATATAACAGTTGTGTCATAATGAATATTCAAAATCAAACTTATCATTCTCTCCCTCCCCCTCTACATAAATATCCCCCGCCGGGTGAGCTTTAGACACTTAAGACACAAATGTAATTATCAAACAAATTCTACGAGCTTTAATTTCGAAAATTTATAAGAGTCAATTGATATTTGGATATAGACACAGTATTTCTCGTTTTATTTTTTACTATAGCTGATAAATAAAAATACACATTAGTTTGATATCTAAAATTTTAATTAGAATATCTGAAATTTTCATTTATGAAGATAGGATTAATTTCATTAATGTTAAAATATATTTGTATATTTTTTTCTTTTTTTAAGACACAAATTTCTAAATATAAATTTAATGCAAAATATGTTACTTTAATGATTCAACAGCTTTTTTGATAGTCCTGATAATATTTTATATGGCAAATTCTTTGTAATGATGAATATTTATGAAAAGAAAACAATTCAACATGTAATATAGGTGATTTATGTATATGTTACAGGCCAAACCCGATTTTAGGCCAAACTAGATTGGCCTAGTCCAAACTAGTCTATCCTAATGCCCATCGGACAGACTAGTTTTTCCTAGGCCAAACTAGTCTATCCTAATGCTCATAGGATAAACTAGTTTTTCCTAGGCCAAACTAGTCTATCCGAACGCCCATCGGATAAACTAGATTTTCCTAGGCCAAACTAGTTTGGCCGAACGGTCATTAGGATGAACTAGTTTAGCCTGCTATTCATTGGTTTGAACTAGTTTATCCTAGGCCGAACTAGATTGTACTAGGCCAATTCAATTTGGCGTGATTTTATTGAATCTAAATATCGCCATGGCCCCAACTTTCTAATTTTGATCTAATTTATCCAAGGCCGATGCAATTTGACTCGCTTTTAGCTCACATACTATCAAAGCCTGAGAGCTAATGTGCTCGTAGATTCTGTGTGTGTGTATGTAACCATGTACGTACGTATGTATGTATGTACGTACGTACGTCGGACTAATATATAGCGACTAATATAACGGACTAATGTGGAATTAATTTAACCTCTTCAGTCCCTGAGTACCCAAATGGGTACATCCGTTTTGTCCCATTTTATTAATGATACTCAAATATAAATGAAATTTCGATATAAGAATAACATGTTTCGAATTCTAAGATTCGAGCTAAAGACAATAAAACAAAAATCTCGCTCTGAAGTCAAACGAGAGAAGAAATAATTCAGTAATAATTAATAATACTGTAATAATCGCCAGTAGCGAAGAGGATAATACAAGCACCCAAGTGTTGGAATTTGGATGCGATTTACTTCAAATCAGCCGGCTTCGCCCGCTATCGGGCCCCTTGTTTTATATAAAATCTCGAAACGGGCGTATGTTGAAGCGAATGAACCTCGAAGAGAAAAAAACATGATGATAAATATTTAAGAAAAAAGATTCCGTATCGAAATACCACTATTTCCTAATAGTAATTTTTGTAAAAATGTTGCATTCTTGTTGGAACATTTTGAAACTTACAGTTTATGAAACTTACAGTTTTGAAACTGACAATTTATGGCATTTGATATAAATTTATAAAAAAAGTAACATTTCGGCGTGAAAGAGGGTGTGGATGCGAACAAAATCGCGAAATATGACGGAAATTCTAACTTTTAAAGCACCGCGACCTCAAGTAACATATCTACTATTAGGTTGTTTAACGGAGTTTCATTCAGATACAGTTTTTTTAATAATAGAGTGCACTCCTTGGTGTTGGAATGAGAAACTAATATAACGTGGTTTAGTTAAAACTTGCTGGCTTCGCCCGCTGTCTGACTGGCCTAGGCAGCGGGGTTATGGTTGGAAATTCGTTCGCTTCGAGGCTCTTTCGAAAAGGAGGATTACATTCGGCGGTGCGTACTCAGCACGCTTGCTACGATTTGAATTTCGTTCGCTTCGAAGTTCGTTCGAAAAAAAAGAGGGCATTCGGCAGTACGTGTGCAGCACACCTGCTATACGCTGTCGCAAGTTGTAGGGATGCGGCTGAAGAACTAATGCACGAAATATAATAAAAATTTACATTCAGGTAGTCTCTTATCTAAATTGATGCTGATTAGTTTTTAGTGTAAATCGCTCATCAAGTGGAGCTGCTGTTTTGCATTTTTTATGATTTACGCATTAGCTTTATCTTAACTAATGCACGAATTTCCATCAAACATCAGATTCAGTTCGTCCATGAGATGAGTTGGTGTTGTTTCTATTTTGAAGTAAATCACTCAACATGGCTATGCTATGCTGCCTTTTTAACAATTTTTACCATAGCTGTATCTCAAGAACTAATGAACGGAATTTAATATAAATTTATATTCAGATAGTCCCTGATATAAATTGATTCTGATTACATTTTCATGTAAATCGTTCAAAAATCACTATTCGTCAATAGTGGCATTAAACGCGGAACATATTTTTATAAATTTATATCATGTGTCATAAACTATCTTAAAATTTCAACTAGATCAACCTAGAATTTCCGTTATATTTCCTGATTTTCTTCGCCCCCCCCCCCTCTTTCCCTTTCGTGAGGGGACTTTTTTTACAATTTTTATCATGTGTTATAAACTATCACAAAGTTTCAAACAGTTCCAACACGAATTTAACATTTTTACAAAAATTACTAATAGAAAATAGTGGTATTTGACGCGCCATCTTTTTTCTTAAATATTTAACATCATGTTTTATTATGTTTCTAAAAGTTTCAAATAATGGTAATATTTAATTATCAGCTAAAACCTTAAAAAGTGCTGAGATTAAAAAAATATATATAGCGTCCTCTTACTCTACTCCCCCCCCATCCTAAATTTCAAGTGTCATGCTTTATTTAAGCTTTTTCTTATTTTTAAAAGGATTCGGATATTTAGTTTCTAATATGAACAATTTCGCCTGAAGTGATGTGTGCAAAAACCAATATATGTTACGATTTAAAAATCTTTTCATAAAACCGAAAGTCTCAATCCGATTGAAAAAAAAATCCTTTCTACGTTTATATCTCAGAACCCCCCAAATTAATCAGGTAAACGCCTTATCAGAAGGAACATACATCCAAAATTTGAAACAAATCGGCAAATTCTCCGTGAAAAACCTATTTACATAAATTAAGAGTGTTACCTCCCATTGCTCCTTTCTTTATACGTAACAATGAACACCCACAACTGATCATAGATGTACCTTATCAAATAAATATTATACCTAAAATTTTAATAAAATCTGATCATTTTGCATGGAAAACTGACTTAACTAAATTAAGGAGGTGTGTGTGTGGGGGGGGGTGCGGATTAGCCTTTTGTTCCGCCCCCTTATTCTTATTCAATGAACCCCTGAAACTAATCAGGAAAGTTCATTATCAGGATAAATCTATGTCCAAAATTTGAAGCAAATTGGATATTTCTATCAGGAATTATCGCATTACGTACACACGTACGTACATACGGCCATACGTACGTAAATTGTTACATACACATACACAGAATCTGCGAGCACATTAGCTCTCAGGCTTTGATAGTCTGTGAGCTAAAATCGCGTCAAACTGCATCGGCCCAGGATAAAATAGATCAAAATTGGAAAGTTGGCGCCGTGGCGGTCTTTAGAATAAAAGATATCACGCCAAATTGAACTGGCCTAGGACAATCTAGTTCGGCCTAGGATAAGCTAGTTCAAACCAATGAATAGCAGCCTAAACTAGTTTATCCTAATGACCATTCGGCCAAACTAATTTGGCCTAGGAAAATCTAGTTTATCCGATGGGCGTTCGGATAGACTAGTTTGGCCTAGGAAAAACTAGTTTATCCGATGGGCTTTCGGATAGACTAGTTTGGCCTAGGAAAAACTAGTTTATCCGATGGACGTTAGGATAGACTAGTTTGGCCTAGGAAAAACTAGTTTATCCGATGGGCGTTAGGATAGACTAGTTTGTCCTAGGCTAATCTAGTTTGGCCTAAAATCGGGTTTGGCCTGTAACATATATATAAACAAATCAGCTAAAATATTTGCAGGTAATATGTGTGTGAGAGAGATGAAGTTTACATATCTTTTTTCTATTTTTTGTATAGTATTTTAAATTTTACTTTTATAACTGTATGTAACACAGTACCTTCAATATAATTGGCTTTGTATCTTGACTCTGAAAAATAAAAAATGAAAAATTCAGTCTGAACTCTGAAAATAAAAAGTGTGGAGATTGCAAGTTTACCAACTATGATTATTCCATCTGATTAGTCTGAAATCTATCATTAATTAATTATTTATTTTTCTTTATCTTAATTTTTAATTGCATGTTCTGAATAATATATAAATGAGGGGAAAATATTAAATTAAAAAGCAAGGAAGAATACAGAAAATAAAATAGCAGTTTTTATGTGTATATTTAGAGGAGAGTGGGGAGGAATGGGACACTTTTTACAAAAACAATAAAATCAACTTTACTTGACACAAATACAAAAACTTTGATTTATAGAATACAAAATGAAACACTTTCTAATGTCCTTGAGCAATATAGAAACATAATTTGAAGAATCAATTTTATAATTAAAGAAATTGAAAATATCACAATGTGTCTCATACTTTCCCACTAACAGAGATGTAATATTTGTACTATGATGGTTGATGAGGAATATCAAAAACTAATGTCTTAAATGGCTATATGCTGAATTTTAGATCCGTAACTGCTATAGTAGCATAGTTTTAAAGGGAGGTTTAAAGTTCTAAAAACCTATTTATAGGGAGTTTTTAAGAGGAGGGGAGTGAGTGTGATAGGCTGATTTGGAGCTTATGATGTTACACTTGTGATAGTGGATGAGAAGTGTGTACATCAATATGATCCCGAGTCATAATTACTACACTATTTTATCGCAACACTATTTTATCGCATCCACTGTCACAAATATAGCCCCATAAGCTAATAATCAGACTTTCAACTACCCCCCCCCCCTCCATTTTACTCCTCCATACAAAACTATATAAATATTGCAGCTACGGTTCTGAAACTAAACATAAATATTCTTCATCAACCCGTTCTTCATCAGTACAGATATTTCATATACACTAGACACAATAGTTTTTGAACCTCCATTGAATATGCGTATTTTTCATATTACGCAAAGAACTGTGTAAATTACAATAACACAATAATATGTGTTTTTTGCGTAATACATATTTATCAGTGTAATCACAGAAGGTTACACAGATAAATGAGTAAGAATATCGCACAGATATATGTGTATTCTTGCGCAATTTACATATTAATGTGGGTATTTCATGAGTGATCACCATAACTTTTACACACTTAGTGTTATCATCAAATTACACACTGAAATGTGTATTTTGAAATTTACACATTAGGCGTGTATTTTGGCAATTTACACACAAATTTACACATATAAACATATCGTTTTTGTATCATCGATTCACACATTTTTGTGTGTAAATTTACACTTTTATTTTTTAGAGTGTACCTGAATTATTGTATCGCTAATGCACAGTGTAATCTTTTTACACTTTCAACAAAATGATTCATGGGTTTTTGACACATAATGTTTTCACATTTTGAGCATCACTTTGGTGTTATTTTCTGTTCTTAACTCGTGATCATTCGCCACGCGTGTTATATATAATTTTTTCGAATTTCATAGATTTGTTTGAATTATTCAGCGAAACATCTGCTCTTGTTTTACATGCAGTACATAAACTTCTTAGTAAAGAATCAATCTCTGATCAAGGTTCAATACGTTTTGTATAAGTTTTAAAGCGAAGTCTTTCGAAAACAGACGCTTGCTTTCATATCTGGCTGATGGATTAGTAGCTGAAAGTAAAAAATTTCGAGCATTTATTGCAGCATTGTTATAGCACAAAACACATTGCAAAACAAATACCAACAGTCCCGAGAACTAATATTTGCTGTTGCACTTTAGAGATAAATTTCTCGAATAAATAATCCGTAAGAAAAGACTTACGAGTACAGGTACGTGGGTTGTTGCAAAAAATACTTACAAATAATATAATACAACATATGTGGAGAAGTACTTAAGGAAATAAATTTCTAGAATACACTGTAAAAATATTTGCGTAACGTTACTCCATAAAATTGGTGGCCGCCATGTTTCCACCAAGTTTATGGTGGGTACCGGTTTAACCAATATAACCGGTGTAACATTACTCTAATATGTTATGTTGCACCAATGACATATATTTAAATTACACCATTATATAAGTGAAAAAAAATCACACCATAACACTGGTGGTAACAAATCTGCCACTAGTTTTATGGAGTAATGTTACACAAATGTTTCACAGTATACATATTATTGCTATTTCTGTAGTGAATTCTTCTGAACCACTGTTAAACAAGATTTTTCATATATTATAACTTAGGTCAAAGAGATATGATGATAAACTTAACAGTGACAATTTCTTCTTCCACCAATATGAAAATGTATTAATTTCTGTTTTTTACAGGATGAGATTTTCTGTTTTTGTTCTAATGAGCATTAGTTTTATAATAACAATAATGTTCGAAAAAACAGATTCAGAGAAGCATTTCAGGAATTAGAAATCTAGAATAAACATAAACACAATATCTGTGCTAAATTTTTATGAACCAGTTGCTCTACAAGATTTTCATTTATTTTGACTTCTATAATATAACTTCAAGTGTGTTTGTATTCTTCTTCCTGTATGAAAATATTTTCATTTTTGTTATTTATAGAATATTCCTATTTTTGTTCTGATGAGCACTAATTTAATACAGACAATAACATTAGAGAAAACAGAGACGGAGAAACACTTGAAGAAGTAGAAATCTAGAATAAATAATAGTGTTATTTCTGCAATAGATTCTTCCTAACAACATTTTTCTACAAGGTTTTCGTTTTATTTTGACTTAAGTGAAAGAGGTATGTGGATAAACGTCACAGGGATCTTTTCTTTTTCTACTTTCTGTAAGTAAATATTTTAATTTCTGTTATTTATAAAAGTTTTCTGCTTTTGTTTTGATGAGAATTAATTTAATAAAGATGAAAACATTCGAAACAGAAGACGAGGTAAAACACTTATAGAAATAAAATTCTAGAATACATATAATTGTTATTTCTGTTGTGGAGTCTTCTGAAAGACTTTTATCGAAGGCTTTCCTTTTATTTTGGCTTGATAAAGAACTATGACGTTTTCTTTTATTACTTACCCATCATACGTAGTATAGGGTAAGTCTTGCAATCGTTTTGAAAATCGAAAATTTTTTTGACGGATTTACACGTTTTAGATAGTGGAGATTCCGAAAAACATATTTTTAGAAAAAAAAATTTGCCGTCCGTCTGTCTGTCTGTCTGTCTGTCTGTCTGTTTGTCTGTCAGTCTGTCTGTCTGTAAACGCTCTATCTCCCGAACAAATTGAGATAGAGACTTGAAATTTTATATGTAGTTAGTATGTAAGAATGGGACGAACCCTATTTAATATCAGTAACCTCGATTATCCGGAACTATTTTTTTCGGACTCTCGAAAAATTCGTTCTGATGAAAGGTACATAAATATTTTCGAATTTTTTTGTTCTAAGGAATGGACGTAAAAGGCAATAAAATAACACACATTTTGCCTATAGAAGGAAGTCGATCGGATTATTAGTTGCCGAGATATTTGTAATCTTGTTTTCCACATTCTTCGATTTTTCGTGACCCTGTATTTCATTCAAATTTCAATTCAGAGGTATATTTTAATTGGAAATGAGACGCTTAATCCGACGCAGTTAACTGTTAGTTAATAGAGTTATCATTTTTGGAGTTATAAGGATGTTTCTTTAACGCAGTTTGGTACTACTTGAGTAGTTTAGCGTTTATATAATTTGTCGAAATTGGTACATCAGCAGTTCTTTAATATAGCATTACTATGTACATTAACAATATTTAAATTTTGTTTATGAATTGCAATGCATTGTATAAATAGTTTCACATGTTTTATTTTCGTATACATAACCATGATGGGTAAGTATTACGGTGGCCCCCAACGACTAGTTTTGACTTATGTGAAAGAACAATGGAGATAAACGTCACTCTGACCTTTCCTTATTCTACTTCCTGTATAAAAATATTTTATTTTCTGTTATTTACAAAGTTTTTCTGATTCTGGTTCTCGTGAGCATCAATTTAATAATGACGATATTATTCGAGAGAACAGACGCGAAGAAGCACTTAAGGAAATAAATTTCTAGAATGCACGCAACTGTTAATTCTGTGGTAGATTCTGAAGAACAACTTATCTGCAAAGGATTTTTTTATTATTTTGACTTACGATAAAGAACTATGAGACTTTTCTTTTATTTTGATGTATGTGAGAGAGCTATGAGATTAAGACGATAATATTCGAAAAAACGAACGCGGAAAAGCACTTGATGAAATAGAAATCTAGAAATCACATTAACAAAAAGCATTAAAAGCATTATTATTAAATCTGGATTTCTTTTTTCTCATGTGCTTATTATTGGGAGTTTTTTTAAGTGGCCGTCTTCATTGAAACTGTGTCCATCGGAAGAAAAATAGAAAAACTCTGTAAATTGCTGCAAAAGCTTTAAATATTCTCATACAAAAAAGTGACTTGAAGTTAATTATTAAAGTCTCTTAGAGAAATCAAAATAAAATAAAATTCTTTTAGAGAAAGTGGTTGAGAAGCATTTACTTCAGAAAGAATGTTTGCAATGCACATGTATTTAACGTCCGAATTCAAAAACTATTAAATGATTGGATAATATAAACTAATACAGACCTGAATACATTAAAAAATATATAATTTATACACAAAAAATAAAAATATTAAAAAAACATCTGAAAAAAAAGTTTCGCCAGTATACTCGCAAAGCCTTATTAGTACAAATAAACATTTATTTCATAACAAACAGTAAAACAAATCAAAGACAGTTACAATTAGTTATTTTTTCGAAAATATAATATTCATTACTGAGAGAACGTGCATCATTCAGAGTTAGCGATCTAAACATGTGAACCAACCTTCGAGGAATAATCTACCGTGATTCACAGGTTAATCTACCGTGATTCATAGGTTTACGATCGCCAACTCTGAATGATGCACGTTCTATCTCTAATGAATATTATATTTTCTAAAAAATCACTAACTGTAGCTTTTTTTGATTTGTTTTAATGTTTGTTATGAAATAAATATTTACTTGTTCTAATGAGGCCTTGCAAATATCTTAGCGCAAAGTCTTTTTTCTTTTTTTAAAATATATTTTAGTCTTTTTTTTTTGTATATACATTTTATTTTTTTAAATGTATTCATGTCTGTCTTAGTTTTTATTATTCAATCTTTTAATAGTTTATAAATTCGGACGTTAAATATATGTGCATTGCAAACATTCTTTCTGATGTAAATTCTTCACAACCACTTTCTCTAAAATAATTCTAATTTATTTTGATTTCTCTAAAAGACTTTAATAATAAACTTCAAGTTACTTTTTTGTATGAGAATATTTAAAGCATTTGCAGTTATTTGCAGAGTTTTTCTATTTTTCTTCCGATGGACACTATTTTAATGAAGGCGACAACTTAAAAAACTCACAATAATAAGCACGTGAGAAAAAAGAAATCTAGATTTAATAATAATAATATTTCTGTAGTAAAAACTTCTAAACGTTTTCTTTTTACAAGCTTTTCCTTTTTTTTAGTAAAATCCGTCAGATGAACTTTCTTTCTTTTTCTTACATAAAAGTATTTAATTTTATTATTATTGTTATTTGCATTTTTATTTCTTGCCTGTGGATATTTGGTGTGTTTAAATCTACTGTTTTTTTTCTTTTGACATAGAGTTTTACTATTATTTTCAACACAATCTAACTCATTGGTAAAGTAATCATACGAATTGAATAATTTCCAACTGAGCAAAAAATTGCCCAGGCCGGGAATCGAACCCAGATACTTGGCTTGCGAGGCCAATGCTTTACCTGTTAAGCTACCGGGGAGACAGCCGGCTGGGATTTTTCGCTCAGATAACCTTATTGGTCATAGCATCTGGTCTGCCATTTAGACAGTTCAACAGAATAGACCGCAGGTAATGGACCTCCATATGATGATGAGTACGTAGATATACTATTATCCGACTAATCAACAGTGTTCTCGCTATCATTTAACTAACGTTAGTAATTTGGCTAATTAAAAATAAAAAACATTCGCCAAATGAAAAAAGTATTAGCAAAGCAGATTCGCTGTATTGCAAAGAAAATTTATCTTTAATCCTTTAATGTACCCCATTTTTTCAATATGTTCTAAAATAACCTAAGTTTTTTTCACTGCGACAACGAATGTTATTAATCTAATTTCAACTATCCGCTACAAATATATTAAAAATACATATTTATTGAAAATATGTATATATGAATATGTATGAAAAAAGAAAAGAAATAAAAAGCAAAAATTGTGCACTAGCAATTTGGCGAATCTAATCGCTTGTTTACTCGCCAAATGAAGAATTTAGTCGCAATTCGGCGCATTGGCGAGCGACAGCGAGAACCCTGCTAATCAAAACAATCAGATTTATCAACCTTTACATATATCTTTCATATTATACAATCCGGCCAACCAGAGTCATCAGAATTGTATCCATTACGCATGTTCATAACAACAAGATACCTCCAAAATTACTTGCATGTCTTACACAGGACTCAAACCCAAACCTCTCGACATTTCAGGGAGCGACAAAAGTAAAATTTGCGGATGTTGGTATCAAACAAACTTTCTTAGCGCTACAATGCGAGCACGCTAACCAGTGCGCTACACTTGTACAAAAAATAAGATAAGTAGAATCGCTCCCGGAACAACGGACTTGCAGGCAAGCACTTTGCTATCACGCCACAGATTACTCACAAATTTAGCTTTCACGAAAGGGTAAAATATTTACTTACTTGACTCCAAACACATTAACCATCAAACTTACCTATCGCGAGATACGAATCTGGAACCTGTCGGTTGTTAGACTGACCTGGTCGGTGTGAATCAGGTCGGTTTAAACATTTGACCACGCCTCCACAATATATAAGGAAGAAAATGTTTCTTTTTTTCATGTATGGAAAGAATAGTTTTTCTAAGAAATATAATTTACAAAGGCTGAAGGCTGTAAAACTGAAATATTATCAGTTTTTTCCATTTTAAATTATTAAATTATAAAGGTTTTAATTTTATTTCAAATCTTCGCTTTAATATGCATACTTAGTAACTCATCCTCTAGTTTAATACAATCCATTTAAATATATTAAATACTAAATAAATTTATTTGTTGAAAGAGATTTAAAGCTTATGAATATGGAAAGAATAAAAAGAGACTTGTCATTTTCAAAATGATTTGATGCGCTTTTAAGCTAATTTAATATTCACGATAGCTTTCAAGAAAACAGAGCCAGAGAAACACTTGGGTAAGTAGAGACATTGAATAAATATTGATGTTATTTCTATAGAAGATTCTTCCAACCGCTGCCTCCACTGGGTATTTCTTTTCTTTCCGCTTATGTAAGGAGGATATGATAATAAATTCGAAGTGACTTTACTTCTTCTGCATGTATGAAAATATTTTAATTCCTATTACTTACAAAATATATTTATTTTATTAGTTTCCCTGTACAAGTGTTTGATTAACTGTGCTGTATTCTAAAAAAAGAGTGAAATATATGTATATTAAGTTAGTTGTTTATCAAAACTGCCTAAAACGCCTTCTATTTATTATTATTTTTATTATCATTATTATTATTATTATTATTGCTTTAAATCTTCTTTTTAAAACATAGAGTAAAATAATTTAAAATTGAATCTGAATCTTTCGCTCTTGCTATAATAATAAACTCATATGCTCTTATGCTAATCGAATGCTTGATAAATACAAATATTTATAAGTTTGTCTATAAATTTAATTATTTATATTAAAACATTTATTCAGTGAACATGGAAAAGTCTCTCACGAATATTAATTCTATGTGCGATGGATTGTACATTTAAAATATTTGCTCAGAAAATCAACATTTTAAACATTTTCTTACTGTGTACACTTTATAACAGATGTCTTTTTTAGGGTTTTCTTTTATCTGACGGAATCATGATATCTCGGTTCTCCGTCTGTCCGTCTGTCCGTGCACAAAAACCGTAAAAGTCAGGGACTTCAAAGTTTGAGTATTTACAGATAAATTGAACTTTCTCAAAAAAATTAGTTTTTAAGGAAGGGTTAACCCAAATATATATTAAAATATTTACTTACTTTATTTCAAACACTTGAACTATCAGACTTACCCATGGCGGGATACGAATCCGGTACCTGTCGGTTGTTAGACTGGTCGGTTGAAACATTTGACCACGCCTCCGCAATAAACAAGGAAGAAAATGTTTCTTTTTTTCATATATGAAAGGAATAATTGTTCTAAAAATAAAATTCATGGAGGCTGGTGTCTGTAAAATTGAAATATTATCAGTTTGTTCCAGTTTAAAGTAATAAATTATAAAGATTTCAATTTTATTTGAAATCTTCGCTTTAATATGTATACGTAGTAGCTCATCTTCCAGTTTAATACAATCCATTTAAGTATATTAAATGCTAAATAAATTTTATTTGATGAAGGAGATTTAAAGCTTTTGAATATGGAAAGAAAAAAAAGAAACTTGCCATTTTCAAAATGGTTTGATGCGCTTTTAAGCTAATTTAATATTCACGATAGCTTTCAAGAAAACAGAGCCAGAGAAACACTTGTGTAAACAGAGACCTTGAATAAATATTGATGTTATTTCTTTAGAAGATTCTTTCCTACCGCTGCCTCCACTGGGTATTTCTTTTCTTTCCGCTTCTGTAAGGAGAGTATGATAATTGATTCGAAGTACTTACTTCTTCTGCATGTATGAAAATATTTTAATCTCAATTATTTACGAAATATATTGATTTTATTAGTTTCACTTTACCTAAATTTGATTAAGTGTGCTGCATTCTAAAAAAAAAGAAATAAATATGTGTACATTAAATCAGTTGTTTATGAAAAGTGTCTAAAGAAATTATTTATTATATTTTTAGGAATTTAATAAATATTTATTCAGTGAACATGAAGTCTCTCACTAATGGTTATTCTATGTGTGATGGATTGTACATTTAAAACATGGCCTCATAAAATCAACGTTTTAAGAATTTTCTTACTGTGTACACTTTATAACATATGTCTTTTTTAGCATTTTCTTTTATCTGACGGAATCATGATGTCTCAGTTCTCCGTCTGTCCGTCTGTCCGTGCACAAAACCGTAAAAGTCAGGGACTTCAAAGTTTGAGTATTTACAGATAAATTAAACTTTCTCAAAAAAATTAGTTTTTAAGGAAGGGTTAACCCAAATATATATTAAAATATTTACTTACTTTATTTCAAACACTTGAACTATCAGACTTACCCATGGCGGGATACGAATCCGGTACCTGTCGGTTGTTAGACTGGTCGGTTGAAACATTTGACCACGCCTCCGCAATATATAAGGAAGAAAATGTTTCTTTTTTTCATATATGAAAGGAATAATTGTTCTAAAAATAAAATTCATGGAGGCTGGTGTCTGTAAAATTGAAATATTATGAGTTTGTTCCAGTTTAAAGTAATAAATTATAAAGATTTCAATTTTATTTCAAATCTTCGCTTTAATATGTATACGTAGTAGCTCATCTTCCAGTTTAATACAATCCATTTAAGTATATTAAATGCTAAATAAATTTTATTTGATGAAGGAGATTTAAAGCTTTTGAATATGGAAAGAAAAAAAAGAAACTTGCCATTTTCAAAATGGTTTGATGCGCTTTTAAGCTAATTTAATATTCACGGTAGCTTTCAAGAAAACAGAGCCAGAGAAACACTTGGGTAAATAGAGACCTTCAATAAATATTGATGTCATTTCTTTAGAAGATTCTTCCCGAACGCTATGCTTCTACTGTGTGTTTCTTTTCTTTCCGCTTCTGTAAGGAAGATATGATAATAGATTCGAAGTGACTTTAATTCTTCTGCAAGTATGAAAATATTTTAGTCCTTATTACTTACAAAATATATTTATTTTATTAGTTTCCCTTTACAAAAATTTGATTAAGTGTGCCATATTCTAAAAAAAGAGTGAAATATATGTATATTAAGTTAGTTGTTCATAAAAAACTGTCTTAAAAACTGTTTATTTATTATTATTTTATTATTATATTTTTTGCTTTAAATTTTCTTTTTAAAACATAGAATAAAACGAATTTGAGATTTAAAATTGAATTTAAATATTTTGCTCATACTATAATAATAAACTCTTATACTCTTATGCTAATCGAATATTTGAGAAATACATATATTTATAAGTTTGTCTATAAATTTAATTATTTATATTCAAACATTTATTCAGTGAACATGGAAAAGTCTCTCACTAATGTTAATTCTATGTGTAATGGATTGTACATTTAAAATATCGGCTCAGAAAATCACCATTTTAAACATTTTCTTACTGTGTACACTTTATAACAGATGTCTTTTTAGGGTTTTCTTTTATCTGACGGAATCATGATGTCTCAGTTGTCTGTCTGTCCGTCTGTTACTGAGCCCGTGCACAAAAACTGTAAAAGTCAGAGACTTCAAAGTTTGAGTATTTACAGATAAATTGAACTTTCTCAAAAAATGAGTTTTTAAGGAAAGGTAAAGCCACATATATATTAAAATATTTACTTACTTTATTCCAAACACTTTAACTGTCAGACTTACCCATGGCGGGATACGAATCCGGTACCTGTCGGTTGTTAGACTGGTCGGTTTAAACATTTGACCACGCCTTCGCAATATATAAGGAATAAAATGTTTCTTTTTCTTCATGTATGAAAGGAATAATTGTTCTAAAAATAAAATTCATAGAGGCTGGTGTCTGTAAAATTGAAATATTATCAGTTTGTTCCAGTTTAAAGTATTAAATTACAAAGGTTTCAATTTTATTTCAAATCTACGCTGTAATATGTATCCTTAGTAATTCATCTTCGAGTTTAATACAACCCATTTAAGTATATTAAATACTTAATAAATTTTATTTGTTGAAAGAGATTCGAAGCTTATGAATATGAAAAGAAAAAAAAATGAAACTTGTCATTTTCAAAAGGTTTTGATGCGCTTTTAAGCTAATTTAATATTCACGATAGAATTCAAGAAAACAGAGGCAGAGAAACACTTGGGTAAATAGAAACCTTGAATAAATATTGATGTTATTTCTTTAGAAGATTCCTTTCGACCGCTGCTTCCAATGGGTATTTCTTTCCTTTCCGCTTCTATAAGGAAAAGATGATAATAGATTCGAAGTGACTTTACTTCTTTTGCATGTATGAAAATATTTTAATCTTTATTACTTACAAAATATATTTATTCTATTAGTTTCACTTTACAAATGTTTGATTAAGTGTGCTGTATTCTAAAAAAAGAGTTAAATATATCTACATTAAGTTCGTTGTTTATAAAAGACTGTCTTAAAAAACTATTTATATATTATTATTTTATTATTGTGATTTTTTGCTTTAAATCTTCTTTTTAAAACATAGAATAAAATGACTTTCTGATTTAAAATTGAATTTGAATATTTTTCTCATGCTATAATAAAACTCATATGCTCTTATGCTGAACAATATTTGAGAAATAAAAATATTTTTAAGTTTGTGTATAAATTTAATTATTTATATTAAACATTTATTCAGTGAACATCGGAAATTCTCTCACCAACGTTAAGTTTATGTGATATATTTGTATATTTAAAATATCCGCTCAGAAAATCAACATTTTAAACTTCTTTCTTACAGTGTACACTTTATAACAGATGTCTTTTTTAGGGTTTTCTTTTATATGACGGAATCTTATTCGTCTCAGTCCTCTGTGTGTCTGTTACTGAGTCCGTACACAAAAACTGTAAAAATGAAATATTATCAGTTTGTTTTAGTTTAAAGTATTAAATTACAAAGGTTTCAATTTTATTTCAAATCTTCGCTTTTATATCTATCCTTAGTAACGCTTCTTTCAGTTTAATACAATCCATTTAAGTTCATTAAATACTAAATAAATTTTATTTGTTGAAAGAGATTATTAAGCTTATGAATATGGAAAGAAAAAAAGAAACTTGTCATTTTCAAAATGATTTGATGCGCTTTTAAGCTAATTTAATATTTAGGATAGCTTTCAAGAAAACAGAGCCAGAGGAACTTTTGGGTAAATAGAAACCTTGAGTAAATATTGATGTTATTTCTTTAGAAGATTCTTCCCGACCGCTGCCTCCACTGGGTATTTCTTTTCTTTCCGCTTCTGTAAGGAAAATATGATAATAGATTCGAAGTGACTTTACGTCTTTTGCATGTATGAAAATATTTTAATCTTTATTACTTACAATATGTATTTATTTTATTAGTTTCACTTTACAAATGTTTGATTAAGTGTGCTGTATTCTAAAAAATGTGAAAAAAATGTATATTAAGTGAGTTGTTTATAAAAACTGTCTTAAAAACTATTTATTTATTTATTATTTTGCTTTAAATCTTCTTTTAAAAACATAGAATAAAATGAATTTCTGATTTAAAATTTAATTTGAATCTTTTGCTTATGCCGTAATAATAATACTCGTATGCTCCTATGATAATTTAATATTTAATAAATACAAATATTTATAAGTTTGTATAAAACATTAATTATTTATATTAAAACATTTATTCAGTCAACATCGGAAATTCTCTCATTAATGTTATGCCAAAATACTGATTTCGAGCTTATTCTATAGAAAATAATTTTCAGAATTTTCCAACTACATCTTTTAATTTTCACAAAAGTTTTTTATTCATATAGTGAATATATTATGTACATTATATTTTGATTGCATTTGTACATGCGCACTTGAATATTATCCAGTAAACGTGCTCATTTCTAACCAATTTTTATAATTCTGATTACAGAGTATTGTGTACAATTTTGTTTGTGATAGTTTCTGAAAATATAATTTTCTTAATATTAAAAACTTGACAAAATTAGGGACTCTTTTTTATAAAAATCTTAATTTCTGTACGAGTATACATGCTATTTTCCTAAAACTGAAGGGAGTTTATTACAACAAAGCTCTTAATAAAGTGGTACAGTTTGAATGCCTTTGATACATTTGTTCTTAAAAGTATAATCAAAAGATACAATATTCGTTCTTTTTCAATTTGTTGACAGTCTTTTGTTCGGTTTCGCAAAGAAATTTCCGTTGAAATATGCGACATATACTATTCTGTTTACATGCCTGAAGTTTCAAGATAATTCATCATGTATTGTTCTAAATACTTGACTAAATGTTTAAATTGCAAGTAATCTGTCATCAATCGGCTTATTCTGTATTGCACCACATTCTAAATTTTGTGAATACACCCAGCGCAATTCTCCACACAAATGGATGCTTTTAAAATTCCTTTAAAAGGCCTTTTCTTCATGTTTATATACATATTTCTTATTTTAATGTTTAAAAAATACAAGAGCTCTCTCTCTCTCTCTCTCTCTCTCTTTATTTATTTATTTATTTGTAGTTTCAATAAAGATTTAGTTTTTTTTTTGTTTATGTTCTTTCTTATACATGTGATAAGCACATTCAGGTTTTTTGAACTTAAAAAAATACAGTTGTCTTTATTTCTCCGTTTTACATCATGATACATCATCAATAAAAAATACATTGAATGTAATATTTTGTGTATCTCAATATCCACACGCAGTGTTGTGTTACACACTAGAAAATCTTTTTTTTAAATGAGAAAAAGTATACATTTTTTATAAAAGAGTAGAGGGTTTTAAAAAGTCAGATTTTTATAAACTTTTTAAATTTTAAATAAATTTCTAGTTATTATTTTTAAATATACATTCAGCGAAAATTGAAACACAGTGATTTCATCTTTTGTACGTTATCTGTTTTTTTAATTAACAAAATTATTGAAAAGGCAAACAGTACCATGAAGATTTAAAATATTTGTTTTCAATTTGTAACAACCATATTTGTTAAAAAAGTTAAAATTTGCAAAGAAATTGATATTAACATTTGTTCGTATTTTAATTAAAAACATAATCAAATTTAAATCCTCCAATTCCATTTTAAATCAACTTTAAATCAACTTTAAATCAGGTCCACATTTTTGGACCTCGACTTTGATGTAAACAATTTTAATGAATTAAAATAATAGAACAATTAGCGGATTTAAATTTTTCTAATATGAAGAAAATGTCTTTCATATTTTTAATCATTTGATACTTTTTTGAGTTAATTTAATATTCAAGATAGCTTTTAAGAAAGGAGATCCAAAGAAACTCTAACTGAAATAGAAATCTTGAACAAATAATGATAATATTTCTTTAGTAAATTTTTCTGAACTGCATTCGTTGGTCATTCTATTATTTTTGCAATTTTTATATTCAGATGATAATAAATGTGCAGTGATTCTTCTTTTTGAATGAATATTTTAGTGTGAACCATTTATGATATGTATGTTTTTTTCTCAGACACTTGAATGCCTAATTGTGATATTTTCCGAAAGAAACAGTTTTTATTTTTATTATTTCTTTCACTCATAGAAGTGATAAACAAATCAGTAATTGTACGTCAAATAAGGTTTGTGCAATAAATAGTTTTATAAATATGTGGATCGCGGTTTTATGCTCGAATACAAAATTTACAACGATTTCATATTACATATAAAATTCAGTAATATGGAAATAATAGGATTCCATATTAAATATGATTAATTGTCATGGAAACATAGAATAATTATCTATCATACGATATGATTGAATTAATTTCGAACATAAGTATTTAATAGAATGAAAAATAATTCATTAATATTTTTTCTAAATATTGATTAGTTATTCATTGAATTTCAAATGATTCGATAAAAATTCTACAAAGATTCCATTTATGTTATTTCTAAACATTTCATCAGATGGCTTTTGCTTGGTTATATGAGGATAGATTATTTAAGCGACAACTAAAAATGCTACTTATTTATGTCATTATAATGCCTCTAAAAGGAGGGTGCTCCAAATGTATAATAGATGCATATATACACAATAAAAAGAAATCTGTTAAATTTACGGCAGTAGAAACTGCGACAACATTGTTCCAGCAGTTTTTGCCGTAAAAATTGCAGTAAAATTAGATGTAATAAAAAAAATTACATTTAATTTTATAGCAATTTTTACGGCAAAAATCTCTGACAACATTGCTGCCAGTAGGTTTCGCCGTAAACTTAACGGATTTTTTTTTACAATGTATAATAGTGATGTTGTGGCAAATCTGAAAATATGCACTCATCCGGTGCGTAGATTCATGGAATATTACCCAATTGTTATTTAATAGAAGTATTTAATAGAAAGCTGGGTAATTCCGTTGTAATGATGCGTTAACAAAATTCCATAAATACCGACATTCTTGCCAGCCGTTGTTGTAAGTCGTGGAGTGGCAAAAATAAAAGACTTAATTCAAAGATTTGGAAATTCTCAATAGAATAAAAAAAGCATCTGTTTAATTTTCTATTGCCGACAAATTAACTGGACCAGTTCTCACTTAAATATTGAAGCCTAATTCTTACTCATAGTTGGTGTTTAAATAAAGGAGGTGGGTTGATAAGGGCCATTTTCTGCCCATTAGCACCTTGATGCGACATACATTTTTTTTCATAAGTATACCTCATGACAAATAAGAAAATAATAACATCTTGAATGAAAATTCAATAATTGATGCGAAAAATAAAGTGTATATTTAAGTAAATATTATGTATATTAACCTCCTGGCTGCCGCGACAGGATTTTTTCACTCACTAAGCTACAGTTTTCACTGCAACACAAGCAATATCGAAATTAATATAATTCTACAAATAAAACCCAGTTTTGAAAAATTAAGTTATTATTAATACTCTCAAAGATTATACATTTATATGTAACAACATATTTTGTATCAGGTTGGAAAAAACATCTGTTTTTAATATTTTTAATAAATTTAGAGAAAACAACATTACAATATTACCCTTTTATTAGGCAGTCAGGGGGTTAATGAACATAAACACTTTTGTACTTAGCTTTAATGCATAAAATAGATAATAAATACCACACTAAATTCAAAATTAAGATTACTGGAGCTTACTAAGATTATTACTACAATATATGAAATATGGAAATAATCAACAAACGTAAAAATAATTATATAGTTTTAGGTACTTTTGGAAATGTATTTTAGATGATTTTCCTCGTTTATTGCTTTGCCAGAAACCCTTATGGACTATCGAGCGCAGTGGTAGCGTCATGTGGTATATGTGCATATTCTTTTTTTAAAAAAACTGGTTAAGTTATGTCATCCGTAATCAAGAAGCAATAATACAGAAGCAACAAGCGTACAGTATCCTAGGGACTCTGGCAGCCACTTTTCATTGACAATACCGTTGTGCGATGTTGGTTAGCTGTGCTTTCATCCAAATATTATATTTTTTAGTACTTGTGAGCCGAACAATCAAACTTTTGTCTCGACGATTGTCCCCTTAACATTTTTTATTAAAAACTGTTGCTGCTTATTTAGGAATTATTCATTTCATATTTGAAATCTGTTTCTTGCAGAAGTCCCAAACAATGCCAGAATTATCTATCAATAATATTAACATCATTTGGCTTTAGTCATTCTTTGATATTATGCGAATATTTTTGAAAGTATGTGTAAGAATGTTAATAGTAATTATTCTTTTAATCCGCTCAATAGAGGCCAAAGACATCCAAAATGCAACTTAAAATAATGACCAACACGATAGGTTTAATTAAAGATCTTCCTTTGTGTAACGAGAAAGATCGTACCTGAAAAGAATAATTCGCACTCTTCTCATATAAATGTACGTAAAATTGAAAACGAGTATCACAGTATCATTGCCGTCATCCGGGATAAATAATCTTCTTGCAAAGGCCGCGTATATTTTCCAATAGTCTGTGTTCTGGTGACGTGTTCCGTTCCAAAATGCACAAATAATGTACAATTTTGAAACCTTAAAAAAATTTCCTTTTTTGTTATAGAAAATGTCAAAGTTCAAGGTTGTGAATGCCATTTTACATGAAAAGTGATATGCTAGTAAGCTTGGAGTGCTTTATCTCTGGCAAACAACAACATCCCAAAATTATTTTGCCATAAATTATTAGCATAATACTACCTTCTTATTAAAACTTACTTGTTTCCATGGGTCGTTGTTGTTTGACATCATTATGGGGCCACAAAATACAATCAAAATGACGTTTTTGTCCATTTTTCGCACTTAATATCTTATTTAAGCAATAGTATAACAAAACTTTTTCTTATAGAATATGAAAATATACTACTATGTAAGCTAAATAATAAAATACTGCATCATGATCTTGTTGATATTAGCAGATATAATCTGTTAAATATTCAAAATTTTCAAAATGAGCAGCATTTCAATTAGTGTTAACTAATAAAAGGCGTCACGGATGAATCAAACAAAATACAGGAAGTGATAGTTGAACATATGTACAAAAACATGGAACAGAAAATGAAGTGGGTTCTTTCCATATTTTTTGAGAGAAAATGACAAAAATTCAAACAAACAAAGTCGAAGATCACACTTCTTCCCTATCAGAAAATAAGAAAAATCCTATTACTCTTTCCTCTTTTTAAGTTTTTTCCCTATGAGAAAATGAAATATCCCTTTTTTCTTCCCCTTTCTGAAACAGAAATGAGATATTTCATTTTCTCACAGTGGAAAAACATTATCATTGATATTACTTATTTATTTATTTATTTATTTTTTTAATTTTGTAATTTTTTTCGTAAAAATATGACGAGATCCCACTTCATTTTCTTTTTCATGTTTTTGTACATATGATCAACTGTTGCATGCTATTTTTTGTTTGATTCAACCGTGACGCTTTTTTTAGATAACATTAATTGAAATGTTGCAGATTTTGAAATTTTTTTAATTTAACTAATCATACCTGCTAACAGCAGCAATATTGCAATGCAGTTTTATATTAGTTAGCTTTTTCTAGTAGAGCACTTTCACATTCCACAAGAAAGAAAATTGGGGTACTATTGCTTAAATAAGATATTACTTGCGGAAAATGGACAAAAACGTCATTTTGATTGTGGTTTGTGGCAATATAACAATGCAAAGTAGCAATACCCAATGGAAACAAATAAATTTTAATAAGCAGGTAGTGTTATACTATTAGTTTATGCCAAAAGAATTTTAGGATGTTGTTGTGTGATATCTTCGAATAGTAGCACTTCCTAAATGTAGATGGCGCAACGATACCGTAATCTGTTTTGTGAGGCAATGCATGTTGGCCAAATAAGATCGGAGATGTAAGAATGTTTTTGTTTTTTCGGATGCTGCGTGAGCGGCGATTGTATGATAGTGTAAATAAATGATGGAACTATAAAGGTTGTTTCCCTGGTGGAATTACAGTACAAGTAATTCGAACCCACACGATATTATAAAGTGGCGACGAGGATGGGATTATTTACCCATATTATTTTGTTAAGGAAAATATTGTGAAAAAAAAGTAAACGCCGGGAAAAGAAATGGCTGTTGAAAAAGAAATTATTTCACTGGGTCGGCTAGAAGAATATGACTCAAAGGTTCCTTGGACTATTTATGTTGAGAAAATGGATTTTTATTTCTGTGCGAATAATATAAAGAATGAAGAAATGAAAAAGAATATTTTGCTTAGTTCTGTTGGTACGACAACATTTACGATTTTAAGAGACATTATTGTCCCGAAGACGTTAAAGGAGATAAAATATGAAGATCTTTTAAAAAAAGCTAAAGAACATTTTTCTCCTTGTCCAAGTGAAATTGTAGAAAGATTCAAACTTCAGAAACGTCTTAGAAAGACAGGGGAAAGCATAGCTGAGTTTGTAAGAGAACTTAGAAGATTGTCTGAATTCTGTAATTTCGGAAACACCTTAAATGACCGCCTGCGTGACCAGCTTGTATTCGAATACAAGATGAAAAGATACAACAAAAGCTGCTCGATTGTAAGGAATTAAATTTCCAGACTGCGGTGGAGATCGCAGAATCTTTTGAATCTGCGGAAGCCGGTGTGAAATCACTACATATAGGCGAAAGTACAGCTGTCAACCAAGTGCGCGCTAGAGTGGAGAAACCGAAACCAGAAAAGTTCTCTCACCCATTTAAGCCCAAAGAAGAAAAATTCGCGTCTGAGAAACCTTGTTTCAGATGTGCGAAACACCACAATCCTAAAATGTGCCCTTTCAAGAATGCTGAGTGCCATCTGTGCCACAAATTTGGTCACCTAAGAATTTGTTGTAGGAATCGAAAATTTATGATGAAAAATGATAAACAGAACAAAAACAGTAAAATCAAAACTGTTCAAGAGGAATATTGTTTTAATTGTGTGGACAACAACTCCAATAGTGTAACATGGCAAAAAAATGTAAAAATAAATGGGGTGAATGTTAAATTTGAAATTGACACCGGGGCGGAGCATACGATTGTAAGTAAAAATGTGGCAGAAAAATTGTTCTCAGGTAAGCTACCTTTAATTAAATCTAAAGTTAAGTTACAAACTTATACTAAAGATTTTTTAACTGTATTAGGTGAGTTAAAAGTAGATGTTTTTGTTGATGAATATTGTATACCTGATTTAAAAATATTAGTTATTAAAGAGCAAGGTCCGAGTCTAATTAGAAAAACTTGGTTAAAAGCATCAAAATTATTTTGGCCTAATGTAAAGATGATTAAAAGTATTTCGAAAGATGATTTAATTAGAAATTTTCCAAATGTTTTTGCTGACGGGATCGGTACAATAAAAGGTCCTCCCGTTTCAATAAATTTGAAAAAGGATGCAAAACCAGTTTTTCTTAAGTCTCGACCTGTTCCGTTTGCTTTGAGAAGAGCTACTGATTTGGAATTGGAACGATTAACAAAAGAGGGTATTTTGAAACCTGTTGATCATTCAGATTGGGCTAGTCCTATAGTAATTGTTCCAAAACCAAATGGTACTGTTAGAATTTGTGGTGATTATAGAGTCACAGTAAATGCAAATACAGAAAATGATAATTATCCTCTTCCTAGGATGGAAGAATTATTCTCTAAATTGTCAGGTGGAAAATTCTTTACTGTTTTTGATTTAAAGGATGCTTATTTACAACAACCTGTAGATAATGAAAGTAGTAAAATTTTAACTATTAATACTCATAAAGGATTATTTAATGTTTTAAGATTAGCTTTTGGCGTAAAGTGTGCTCCTGGAATGTTCCAGAGAAAAATAGAGAATATATTAAAAAAATATGAGTATGTTGGTGTATTTTTAGATGATGTAATCATAAGTGCTAGGAATGAATCAGAACATTCTGAAAGAGTTGAAAGTGTTCTGAAATGCTTTTCTGAGCATGGTATAAGATTAAATAAGGAAAAGTTAAAATTTATGGTTTCGGAAGTTTGCTATTTAGGACATAAAATTTCTCAGGAAGGAATTAGACCTATGCCAGAAAAAGTTAATGCTATTTTGAATGCACCTATTCCAAATAATGTGTCACAGTTGCGTTCATTTTTAGGCTTAATTTCTTATTATAGAAACTTCCTACCTAATATTTCAGATGTCTTAGAACCTTTACATAGATTATTAGATAATAATGTTAAGTGGACAAGGTCAGAAAAGCATGATAAAGCATTTCAAAAAGTTAAAAAATTATTATGTACATCACCTGTTTTAGAATTATATGATGTTAACAAAGATATTGTTTTGAACTGTGATGCTTCAGAATATGGCATTGGTTCTGTATTAAGCCATATTATTGAGGGTAAAGAGAAACCCATAGCTTATGCTTCTAGAACTTTAAATAAAACTGAAATAAATTATGCAATGATAGATAAAGAAGCTTTATCTGTAATATTTGGTGTTACTAAATTTCACCAATATTTAGCTGGTAAACAGTTTAAAATTATAACAGATCACAAACCTTTAATTAGATTGTTTGATCCTGTTAAAAAGGTACCTGATACATTATCACCTAGAATGCTGAGATGGTCGCTTATGTTAGCAGGATATGATTATACAATTGAGTATCGCGAAGGTAAAAATAATAAAAATGCGGACGCATTAAGTAGATTACCTCTCCCAGAAACTGTAAATATAGTTAGTAATCCTGCTGAAAAAATGTTTGTGTCAAATAATAATGATTGGCCTGTTACTTCTAAAACGATTGCAAAGTGGACAACTGAAAATCCTGTAACCAAACAAATTTTAGAGTAGGTACTACATGGGTGGCCTTGAAAGGTTAAAGCAGAAGAATATCAACCTTATTTTCGTAGAAGGGATGAAATTTCCTGTTTAGAAAATTGTTTATTATGGGGGCATAGAGTAATTGTGCCAGAGGAAGGTAGAGAATATATATTGAAATTGTTGCATTCTGTTCATCAGGGTATGTCTAGCATGAAAGCTAAAGCTAGAGGGGTGGTTTGGTGGCCAAACATGGATAAGGAAATTGAACAAATGGTAAATTCATGTAGTAGATGCCAAATGTGTGCGAGGGATAATCCAAAAATGAAACCCTTAGAATGGAAGTCTGAATTACCCTCGGAAAGGATCCACATAGATTATGCAGGTCCGTTTGAAGGGAAATTTTTTTAATAGTAGTTGATTCTTATACAAAATGGTTAGAAGTGGAAGTAGTGCCCAGGACCGATAGTAGAAATACTATTAGAGTATTAAGAAGAATTTTTGCGACATTTGGATTACCTTTAGAATTAGTCAGTGATAATGGATCCGCGTTCACAAGTGAGGAATTTGAGGAATTTCTTAAAAATAATGGAATTAAGCATACACCTATTCCACCATATCATCCGTCGTCGAACGGACAGGCGGAAAGATACGTGCAAACTGTGAAAAATTGCCTTAGGAAACTGGATAAAAATGACATATCATTATCAATTGCACGACTTTTGTTAGAAAATCATTCAACTCCTCATTCGGTGACTGGTAAAACTCCTGCTGAATTAATGTTTGGACGGCCAATTCGAAAGCCCTTCATTTGGTATTACCATCAAAACCTAAAATACAGCAACCCCTGCACAAATTTAAGCTTCATGAATTAGTTTTCGTTAAAAATTTTGGAAAGGGGGAGAAATGGGTAAAAGGAAAAATTATAAAATTATTAGGAAGTAGATGGGTTTTAGTAAATAGATGTGACGGAATAATGTGTAAGCGTCATGTAAATCAGTTGAGACGTAACAGAGAGATAAGTTACGAAAAATCTGAAAGAATTGAAGAAAATGACCATTATAACAAACAAATATCAGAAAAAGTTGAAAATATGGGTTATAGTGGTAAAAATTACAATGCTTATGATAATTATGAAAGGGTTAATAAAAACCGTTTTTCTGAGATTAATGGAAAAATAAAAGACCAACGTGATAATGAGAATATTATGGAACCAAACAAATCTCAGCCTTCACATGATATTGTAACAGGTACTGTTGTGAGTAATAAAAATGATGTTATGACAGATATATCTGTAAAGGACACTGTGACTAAAAATAATGATGAGGACTCGAAAAAAAGTGTTCCAGTTCGAAGAAGCAATAGACCAAGATTGCCTGTAGTTCGTTTGAACTATGAGGAGAGGGGTGTGATATCTTCGAATAGTAGCACTTCCTAAATGTAGATGGCGCAACGATACCGTAATCTGTTTTGTGAGGCAATGCATGTTGGCCAAATAAGATCGGAGATGTAAGAATGTTTTTGTTTTTCGGATGCTGCGTGAGCGGCGATTGTATGATAGTGTAAATAAATGATGGAACTATAAAGGTTGTTTCCCTGGTGGAATTACAGTACAAGTAATTCGAACCCACACGATATTATATGTTGCTTATTAGAGATATAGCACTCCAAACAAATCAGCATTTCAATTTTCATGAAAAATGGCATTCACAATCTTGAACTTTGACATTTTCCCTAGAGAATAGGAAATATTTTAAGGCTTCAAAATTGCACATTATTTATTAAATATCATTTATTTCAACATAAAAAATATCAAGGCAATTAAAAAATACATTTATCAAAATATCACTCTTTTGTCTGTATTTCAAGATAATTGCTCTTAAAAGTACAGTCAATATATACAGTGTTAAAATATAATAAAAATAATTTTACTCTTTATGAATTGTAGAGTTTATTATTCTACGACAATATAATACATTCAATAAAAAATTTCAGTGTTTTTATTTATTTATTTTTTTTTTTTACATTTTTAAAATAAAACAGCTTTATAAAATAAAAGATGATTTAAACCGTAGAAATACAGATTAAAAACTATCCGTTTTTAAGTTTCTTGATGTGCCATTTAATTAATTTAATATTTATGATAGCTCTCGTGAAAAAAATAGTACAGAAACACTTGAAGCAATAGAAATCTTGAATAAATATTCATGCTATTTCTGTAGTAAATTCTTCTAAACCGCTGTTTCCACTGGGCATTTCTTTTATTTTATTTTCTGTAAAAGACCGATGATAATAAACTACATTTGCCTTCTACTCTTCGTGCAAGAAACACTTTAATTTTTTGTTACTTACTGATTACATTTATTTTAATTCCGAAAAACATTTGAGGTGTTTAAAGTTAATGTTTTAAAACTGTAATTTTTCTGTTACGTTTATTTAAATGATAAAAGTTAATATTATTTTATCATTATGAATGTAGAAAATATTATCCTTTATTTATATAATATATTCAAATAAAAAGTTTCAATGGTTTTTTAATTTTTTTTCAATTTCCGTTTTACATTTATAAAATAAAGCTATAAATAAAGAGTACATTTAAATTATAGAAACAGAGAGAAAAATCTTGCAAGCTTTTGAGTTTCCTGTTCTATTATTAGATAATTTAATATTCATGATAGCTTTCGTAAAAAATCTGCAGAGAAACATTTGAGGCAATAGAAATCTTGAAGAAATATTCATGCTACTTGTGTAGTAATATCTTCTGAACCACTGTTTACACTTGACATTTTTTTATATTTTTTTTCTGTAAGAAACCAATGATATTGTGGAGCATTGATTATCATAACTAATCGGTGATCGGGATGTTTGGATGAACGAGATTTCGGATAAACAATCATTTTCGTAAATTAAAAAAGAATTATATGAGCATAGTGAAAGAAGTAAGCATTGATAATAAATGCAAAAATATGTGAATTTTCTACTGAATGCTTACAACACGAAAAAAAAATTATCAAAAAATAATGTGACCAAAGAAATTTGCACGAAATGAAGCACAAAACTTAAGTCTACATTTTTTTAAAAAAAAAGATCCAACATTTTATTTTCCTATAGAGTTGACACTCTTTTTCTTAATGGCAAATCTCTTGTGCGTTTAATAATAACAATAATAAGAATCGCATTTTTCTTAAGGGATCTCAAAACTTTTAAACCTCTAAGCGTCTGGAACGTAATATTCCGTATACTAAGCTCCAGTTTTCACTGCAATATAACCAAAATTTAAAATACTATAATTCTATAAATTTAATGAATTTTCAATACATCGATGAATGATTCATTCTCTGGAGGATTACATTCATGCTTAAAATAAAGTTTTTTTTTTGATGTTGGAAGAGTTACATTTTATTAACATTTAAAATAAAATGTTGAGAAAACAACATTACAATTTTACCCTTTTGCAAGACGCTTGGAGGGTTTTAAATCTTCCAAATTTTCGAAATTTCAATTTTTTTAAAAATGTAAACTGTTATTTTTTCTGAACATTTTAACATAATTGTTTTCTCTAAATTCTAATTAGGTTAAAAGTTATGAGTTTTAGAATTTTTTCTGCTCAATAGCTAAAATGTTGATTCCGGAACTTAGAAGTCATTTTTTCTCAAAAAGGCATTTTTTTACATAGCCCGCATGATATCTCGAAATCTTGTAAGTATTTTCACATAAAAATTTCACAATATACGTTTTATTTTAATCTGTATAAACTGAACCTAAAATTTTCTTTTTATTGCTTAAAAAATTTTATTTCTTAGATGATTATGTTGTTTAAATTTTGAAATATTTTTATTTGTTAAATACAATTTTGTATTCAAAATAGAACAATGCTTTAAATATAAATTTATTTAGTTTCAAGGTATCTATTATAATCTGATGTATAAGTCTGCACAAAAATTTCTATTCTTGTTGCCATATTTACTTTGTAATCGTGCGCGTAAACTATTTTACTAATTTTCTTCTCGTCAAATATCTGACAGTTTGGAGTGCCCTGTAAATGCTAATTCTGCATCTAGCAATTTTTCAAAGGGATAAAATAAAAGAACGTACTGATATGTTTATCTCAATAAAAACTGTGTTTTAATATCATAAAAAAGTTTAAGATATTAAATGTCGAAGATGGTCTCCATTTTAAAATGTCCTGAGACCCCTCAAGCTCCAGCCATTTCAATCTGTTAGTCGGCGCTAAAAAGCTGATTTATTGAATGGTCCTTCTTTGATGCGGGCAGAATTCCGGCAGCACATTTCGGAAATTTGAATTTTGTTTACTGGAGAGCATTCGGTTAACCGGCCGTTCAGCTTATCGAGATTAGAATAATCAACGTTTCACTGTAATAAATTTAAAAAAAAAACTTTTCAACTTGAAATAAACACTTAATTTTTTACAAATTACGGATTACATTGATTTTAATGTCGATAGACATTTAAGTGTTTTTGAAAGATAATTTATCGTTATGTTCAGTTACATGGTAAAATTTAATATAATATACTCATTATGAATTGTAAAAAATATTCTTCTATAATGATATAATAGGCTCAAATAAAAAGCATCATTATTTTAAATATCCTCTTTACATTTATAAAGTAAAGCCGTTTTATAAATTAAAAGCATATTTAAATTGTAAAAATAGAGATATAAAAATAAAACTAGTGATTTTTTTAGGTTTATTCTAATGTGGTATTAAATTCATTTAAAATTCAAGGCAACGTTCTTGAGAAAGTCGCAGAGAAACACTTGAGTTAATGGAAAATTTTAAAGCAATGTTGATGCTATTTCTGGAGTAAATTGCAGTTAATGATCGATAATCCGCGGACCCATAATCCGCAATTTTCTGCAATTCGAGTTACTTTACAAATGTAAAAGTGAAATAAACAGTTGAGAAAATTTACAAAATTCGTGATCCAAAAAGGATTTTTTTAAAACAAATAATAAAAAAATGAAAAAAAAATCATAATAAAATATCTACTTTTTTCTTAATATAACTCTTTTATTTTATGAACAGTAATAAACAAACTGTATTACTGAATATGCGTAATATGTATGTGACATTTTAAAGTTAGGGGGGGGGCAGAAACATCATCGCCCGGTTTCCCTTTCTCCGCCCAGAAGTCATGGCCAGCGAGAAAAAAACAAAATAAAAAAATGTAGATCCAATAAGTCACTCCTTGGCTGCTGCAAGTTCATTTTATTAAACTGTAGCTATAATACAGAGAAAAGCTCCTTTTGCAGACGATCTTTTATCGAAACATCCAAAAAATATTCCATCCTTTACTACATCAAGCCGTACTCATGCAAGAGCGCGCCCAAGAATCCTCCTTCTTCTTCCCTCTTACCACCTCTCGAGCTTCCTCTTTTAAATCTAAAACGAAAATTCTAGAACATTTTTTAGTCTCAAACCATCTTTCTTTTATGTAAACATAACTCATACCCAGAGTCGAGATTACTATTTGACAGACAACAATTTTATTTAAAAAAAATTATTTAACCAATTTATAATCGACTCAGAATTTTAAATATCTTAGGCAGACGATTTTTATAGACGATTAATTTTAGGAGAAAAAGAAAAGAAATGAATTTATTGATATGCACAATATCAAATGTTGACTGAGGTAAAATAAATAAATAGATAAAATAAAATAATGATATTTTTTTAAAGGTATGGTTTTGGAATAAATTTAATAAGACTTTCTTAAAAAGAGTTGATAAAAACATAGACAAAATGAGTTTTATTTGGAATATTAAGAAATAAAGTTTAATTAAGAATATTTTTAATTTAGAGCCATCTTTTAAATTTACGCATACTGGAAATAATGTTTTTTAAGGCGAATTAAGAATATATATCGTTTCCATAAAGATTAACAGATTAGATCTAGAAACAAGATTTTAATTTAATAAGTTGAAGTAAGTACGGAATATTATTATAAGAAAATTAAGATAGTATAAAGGTTAGTTTTGGCGAAAAAAAATTAAAATTTGTAATATGTATGCATAATTATTTTTATTTAAATGCTCATATACAGTCGAATCTTGTTAATTCGAAATCGGATAATTCGAATCTTCGCTTAATTCGAACTAAACATGAAGTTCCGAAATTTTCAATGGCAGAATAACGTTAAAAACTTTCATTAATTCGAACTCATTTTCTCTTGACTTTGTTCGGATTATAGCACTTTGACTATATTCTAATCCACTTTTTCCAAAGGGTATGTCTTTTGTTTTATTTCCTGTAAAGGTCCAATGGTAATAAATTTCAAGAACCTTTATTTCTTCATCCTGCGATAAACACTTTAATTTTTTGTTATTTACGGATAACATTTATTTTAATTTCGAAAGACATTTGGGGTGATTAAAAGCGCTGTTTTTAAAAGATAATATTTCACTTTGTGTTTATTAAAATAATAAAAATTAATTTTATTGTATTCATTATGAATTGTAGAAAATATTATTTTATGCTGATTTAATGGATTCAAATAAAAAGTTTCAATAGGTTTTTAAAAATGTTTTACCTTCTTTTTACATTTATAAAATAAAGCAGTTTTAAAAATTAAAAGAAGATTTAAACTGCGAAAATAGAAATAAAAAACTATGAGTTTACAAGTTTCTTGACGTGCTGTTAAATAAATTTAATATTCATAATTTAGTGAAAAATTCGCAGAGTAATACTTCAAGTAATATAGATCTAGAAGAAATATTCATGCTATTTCTGTTGTAAATTAATTTAAACTGCTGCTGCTACTGAGTATTTTTTTTCAATTAACGTGACAATGATAATAAGCTACATTTGCCTTCTCTTCCTCGTGCAAGAAACACTTTAATTTTTTGTTACTTATAGATTACATCTATTTTGATGTCGAAGGATAATTGGGGTGTCCAAAAGTGATATTTTTAAAACATACTTTTTCTCTGTATGTTCATTAAAATGATAAAAATTACTAAAATTTTACTCATTATTAATTATAGAAAATATTATGCTATAATGATATAATAGATTCAAGTAAAAAAATTCAATACTTTTATTATTATTTTCATTTTTTTGTATATATAAATTAAAGCAGTTTTATAAACAAAAAGTAGATTTAAATCATAGAAGTAGCGAGAAAAAAGAACTTGCAAGTTTTTAAGTTTCTTAATGTGCTATTAAAGTAATTTCATATTCATGATAGCTTTCGTGAAAAAGAGACGCAGAGAAAAAGTTGATCTAACAGAAATCTTGAGAAAATATACATGCTGCTTTTGAAATAAATTCTTCTAAAGCGCTGTTTTCTCAGACTATTTCTTTTCTTTTCTTTTATGTGACCGATGAATTTCAAAAGACTTTGTGCTTCTTTCAGCAAGAATAACTATAGTTTTTTGTTTCTTTATGATGACATCTTTTTAGTTTTGAAGAACATTAAGTTGTTTAAAAGTGATATTTCTAAAATACATTTTTTTTCTATTTCTGTTCATTAAAATGATAAAAAATAATATAATTTTACTTATTATGAATTGTAGAAAATATTATCCTACAATGATATAATAGATTAAAGTAAAAAGTTTCAAAGCTTTTTTTTCTATATTTATAATTTATTTTTTTCATTTACAAAATAGAGGCGTTTTATAAATTAAAAGTATTTTTAAATCGCAGAAAAATAAAGAAAAATCTAGTTAATTTTTAAGTTTCCTGTTGTAATATTATATTAATTTGATGTGCAAGCTAGTTTTTCAGTGAACGTCGCACAGTGGAACAAAAAGCTTTAAAATTTGGTAAAAAAAATGAAAACATGAAATTCTGTTTTGAACTACCGGCATACGACTTTTAATAAAGTAAATGTCAGTGAATATCTGCCTTTTATTATAAATTGCGGAAATTTATCTTGGTCGTCATTAACGAAGAAGTTAAACTGCATATCGCACTAATATAATAAATGAAAAAAAAAATCATTAATTTTATTTTAGCCATCGATTTTAATTTCTCTGTAAAAACTTTAAAAAAATATTTTTTGGCTATGGAAACTTTGAATATAAGTATGCAAAAAGAAAAAAAAATACGTTAACTTTCAATATATTTTAATACGATTTTTTAGATACAGTGACGCTTAGAACAAAATAGCGGTAAAATTTATATTAAACAAAATACTAACAATGGCTACAAACATTGAAGGTTTTAGTTATGAGTTATAGCGCGTTAATTGTTAACTATAATATTTTTTCTACTTTGTTTGATTTTTAAGGTTGCAAATATATTAGAAATCTTGTTCCTTTTTGCCTCTTTTTGAATTATATGCTCATTTTTAAAGTTAATCATACTAAAAAAATTTTATGTACAGGTGTGTGCCAAACATGATTAAGTATTTTTTTTATTTGTTGTTGTTGTTAAAAATGAATTTAAAAACATTATGTATTCAAAGTAATGTATTTGAATGAAATTCACTATTCTTAAATGCTTTAAAGAATTTTTTTTTGGAAAAGCAATATGATTTTTTGGTATAAGAGTTTCGTAATCGACGAAACAAAGATTTTTTTTAAAGCTAAAATGTTTTAAATTTTAATATTAATTCCGATAGGAAAAAGACTGTCGATACGAGGGAAATACATTAGAATTAATAAAAAGCGGTTTGAAAAATATGTTTTATTTTCTCTATTTGAAAAACAAACTGGAGCGTCATTGAACAACAAACGTGTCCGGCCTCATACTCTATTTAAAAGGTTTTCCGAATGATCAAAAGATTCAGAGCAAAACGGTACGCGATTCTTGTTCTACATCTTCGTTTGTGCACTTGACATGCATGAATTTAAGATCTGAATGACCGGAAAACAAAAATTTTTGCTAATACTAAGACAGCAGAAACAGACTTGCTTCTCCTATCTCTATATTAGTACACACTTTTTGCCTGAGAAAGTTGGATTTATTCCTTCAAAATGAGTCGCTAACATTTATTTTAAGGTGTGTTAGAGAATCATTAAATTTATTAATTGTGTTTGGAAACCCAGTTTATTTTTCATTTTAAATGTGATATAATGGATAATTTATAAATATTTAATTTGCATAAAACTATCTTAAATTCTTGTTTTTAACTGATTTATTTACAGAAAATATTAAAAACGGTTTTTAAGTTAATTAATAAATTATTCTACAGCTTATTTAAAAGTTTTAAGTTTTACTACGTAAAGTCTACACTGTAAAAAAAAGGGTCGATCTACTAAAAAAATTTTAGTGATCCTTGTAATTACTAAAAAATATTTTTAAATCTTACTCGGTTACAAGGAATCTGTAAGAATTACTAGAAAAAAGCTAGCAACGAATTGAGTTAATAGTTATACATTTTTAATAGCTATTACTAAAACTCACTTCTGTGTGGCCGTGATAGCCTAGTGGTCATAGCACCGAACTCCTGGCTGAAAGTACCCGGGTTCGATGCTGGACGCTACCAGATAGTCACCGAATGTATGCAATGTAAGTACTCGTTAAATAAAGGGATTATGAAAATCCTGTCGTAGCAGTTACCATGGGTAATGATTTCTGGACTTTCCCTCCCCTTTAGAAATATGTCAAAATTGAGCTGGTAGCAATGTTTGGTACTGCCATCTATTGCGGCTTTGTCGAAAATCTTCCAGTCTAAACATATTTTTTAATTAACTAAAAATAATTTTGAAGCCATTACCAAAATTTGCTTGGTGGCTCATGCTAAAAAGTTTTCAGTTAGTTATACAAAAAATTCTATTGTTCAGTTTACAAAAGAAATGTTTGTTTCACTTGCAAAAAAATGCTTGTAATGGTTACTAAAAAATTCTGTGGAATACGAATTTACTAAAAATTTTTTAGTAACCTCTTGAATTTTTTTTACAGTGTAAAAAATAATATATAATGTACATTTTTTGCTTAAAGTAAATTTTATTTATTGCCAAACTTTGAAGGTTTCTTGCCCCACTGTGCATCGCAGAGAAGCACTTGACGTAATACAAATCTTAAATAAATGTTGATGCCATTTGTGTAGAAAAAATCTTTTAAACCGCTGTGTCCGTAGGGTATTTCTTTTACATTGTTTTCTGCAAGAAACCGATGATAATAACTTTGAAGTGCCTTTTCTTTATCTTCTTGAAGAAAACGCTTTAATTTTCTGTTATGTATTACATTTATTTTGATTTCGAAGGGCATTTGTGTTTTTAAAAGTGCAGTTTTTTTTTTAAAGTTAATTATTTTCTTTTTGTGCATTAAAATGATAAAAATTAATTTGATTTTACTCATGCTGCATTGTAGAAAATATTATTTTACGATATTAGGGTAGATTTAAATAAAAAGTTTGAATTTTTAAAATCTCTTTTTTATTTATAAAATAGAGTTGATATATCAATTAAAAACAGATATAGATACTCAAAATTGAGAGAAAAACTTCCCCGGTATATAGGTTCTTTTTAATGTGCTATTAAATTAATTTAATGTGAATGATAGTTTCATGAACAGTCGAAGAGGAACACTTGATATAACAGAAATCTTGAATAAACATTGATGATATTTCCGCAGTAAATTCTTCTAAACCACTGTTTCCACAGGGTATTTCTCTTATTTTGTTTTTTTAAGGGACGTGTGATAGTAAATCTGAAGTAATCTTCTATCAAGAAGCACATTAATTTTTAGTTGTTTACGGATTACATTTATCTTATTTTTTAAGGAATTTTGGGATCTTTAAAAGACCTGTTTCTTAAAATATAATTTTTGTCTTTATGTTCTTTTAAATGTGGAAAAATTAATGTAATTTTTTTCACTGTGGAATTATAGTACATATTATCCTATGATAACGTAACGGATTCAAGTAGAAAGTTTCAATGATTTTTTTTTTAATTTCAATTTTCTCTTGCCATTTATAAAAAAAAGCAGTTTTATAAATTGCAAGCGGATTTAAATTATAGAAATAAATAGGAAAAATTTGCCAATTTCAGGTGGTTTTTTATTTATTTATTTTTTTTTTATTTTTTTTTTTTTTTTTTGTTCTAAAAAAAAATTTAATATTGATGAAATTTTTTGGAAAAAATCGCAGAACAACTGAGGTAATAGAAAACTTGTATGAATATTGATGCTATTTCTGTAGTAAATAATTTAAACCACTGTTTCCACAGGGGTGTATTTTTTATTTTATTTTCTATAAGGGAACGATGATAATAAATTTCGGTTGAAATTTCTTTTTCTTTTTACAAGAAACATTTTCACTTTTAGCTACTGACGGATTAAATTTATCTTATTTATTTAAGGACAGCTGGGTTGTTTAAAAGGGCTGTTATTTAAAAGATAATTTTTGTCTTTCTATTCTTTAAAATATTAAAAATTAATGTAATTGCTTTCACTCTGGATCATAGAAAGTATTATCTTTTGATAATATAACAGATTCAAAAGGAAAGGTTTATTTATTTATTTATATTTTATTTTTTTAATCAACTCTTCCCTTTTATAATGTAAAGCAGTTTTATAACAAAAGATTTATATCGTAGAAATAGAGAGAAAAACTTGCCAACTTTTAAATTTCTTGACGTGCTATTAAATATATTTAATATTCATGATAGCTTTCATGAAAAGTTCGCAGGGGAACATTTCTAGTAATAGAAACCTTGAATAAATATTCATGTTATTTCTGTAGTAAATTTTTCTAAACTGCTTTTTCCACAGGGTATTTCCTTTATTTTGTTTTAGGTAGATTTCGTAAGAAATACTACCTATTGCAATCGCACCAGTTTATCTATCTATCTATCTATCTATCTATATATACACTGGTGTCCAAAAGTTAAGCATAATTGGTAATTAAGTAATTATTTTTCAGTAATGAAAGAAATATGAATCGAAATGTGCTGAAACTCCAGGTGTGCAAACAAAATAGTACGCGTCACATATTTTCGCGAAGAGTTTTCCCCGAAATCGAACAGGGGACCGTCAACAAATTGAAAAAGAACGAAGATCTTTTGGATAACCCTGTCAAAACTAATGTAGCAAAAGCGTTCAAACTGCACATTATGATTAATTGGCTTATTGGAATGTACTGTGCTAATTTTTACAAGGATAGCATGTATACTCGTAGAGAAATTAAGGTTTTTATAAAAACAGTCCTAAATTTTTCCAAGTTTTTTGCTTATAATTTGCAGAGTTCTTAATATAAAATAATGTTCTTTTCTGAAAATATGACAAACATCATTGTACACAATACCCTGCCATCAGAATTTAAAAATAATAAAAATTGTATGAAAAATGAGTATGTTTAGTAAATAATTTTTCATTGCGCATGCGTCAACGATATCAAAATTTTATTTGCATATTGTGTTAGCTAAATGTATAGAGCAACTTCTGTAAAAGTTTCAAAAGCATAGCTTGAAAATTCTGAAAATGGGAGCCTATAGAATCAACTCAAAATCATTTATTCCCTAAATGAAGCAAAAAGATGAGGGGCTGTATCCATATTCCATTGTTTAGTGCCTACACAATATTGCACGTACAACTATATTTAGGTAAAACCCCTGATTTTTTTGCTTCCTTTAGGAATAACGGATTTTGAGTTGATTCTATAGGCTCCCATTTTCAGAATTTTCAAGCTATGTTTTTGAAACTTTTATAAAAGTTGCTCTATGCATTTAGCTAACACAATATGCAAATGACATTTTGATATCGTTGACGCATGCGCAATGAAAAATTATTTACTAAACATACTCATTTTTCATACAATTTTTATTATTTTTAAATTCTGATGGCAGGGTATTGTGTACAATAATGTTTGTCATATTTTCAGAAAAGAACATTATTTTATAATAAGAACTCTCCAAATTATAAGCACAAAACTTGGAAAAATTTAGGACTGTTTTTATAAAAACCTTAATTTCTCTACGAGTATACATGCTATCCTTGTAAAAATTAACACAGTACATTACAATAAGCCAATTAATCATAATGTGCAGTTTGAACGCTTTTGCTACATTAGTTTTGACAGGGTTATCCAAAAGATCTTCGTTCTTTTTCAATTTGTTGACGGTCCCCTGTTCGATTTCGGGGAAAACTCTTCGCGAAAATATGTGACGCGTACTATTTTGTTTACACTCCTGGAGTTTCAGCACATTCCGATTCATATTTCTTTCATTACTTAAAAATAATTACTTAATTACCAATTATGCTTAACTTTTGGACACCAGTGTATATATATATCTCACTTTTTTATGGACACGATAACTTCTATAATTCTTCACCAATCTCCACCAAACTGGTACATAAAATCAATGGGGATAAAATCTTGGCTGAGTTCGTTAATGGGCAAAATCGAACCAAGGGGGTCGGAATAGGGGGCGTTTTTGTGAAAACCGAAAAAACGCCATAACTTCTTAATTAAAGTAGATATTGAATCGGTTTAAAGTTTATATTACTTCTTAAAAATGGGCAAAAAGTATATACATGACAGATTTTTGATAAATTTAGAAGTGGGCTCAAGGGGCGAAAAAAACAGGGATTTTGACAGAAAAAAATTCATAACTTCGTCACTTTTCAAGATATCAAGTCCAACAAAATTTTTTATAAATGTTCTTAAAATTATCTAAAACTTTTTTATTTACAAGTTTTTGATAGGACCAACTTTTACCGACGAAAAAAATTAAAAACGAAAAGAAAAAAGGCGCTGAAAAAAGATAAAAATCCATAACTCCGTCAATTTTTAAGATATCAAATCTGATTAAATTTATTTTAAATCTTCTCAAAAATATCTACAACTTTTATATTGACAAGTTTTTCATAGGACCAATTCGTATAGCAAAAAGAAATTAAACAAAAATAGGAATTGGAGAAAAAACCTCAAATCTAAACTGCTTATATTCTGACTCATTTTTAAATTCATTTTTGATTTTAAACGCATCCAAATTGTAGATCCTCTTATTTAGAAACTGTATAAAGTGACGCATTGGTCAATTTTCTGATAAAGACAGAATATATTTCAAAAAAGGGTATTTTGAACAGAATTTCCGAAAGTCATCGGGACTGAAAATTGAAGGAAGTATTCAAATAAGAAATTGCGTTTTTTTCTGACTCGTTTTTAAATCCATTTTTGTTCTCAAACGCATCCAATTTAGAGATCCTCTTATTTAGGAACTATATAATGTGATGCATTGGTCAGTTTTTTGATAAGGACGGAATATATTTCAAAAAAGGCTACCAAAAAGGGTATTTTGAACAGAATTTTCAGAAATCATCGTGACTGAAAATTGAAGGAAGTGTTCAAATAAGAAATTGCGTTTTTTTCTGACTCGTTTTTAAATCCATTTTTGCTCTCAAATGCATCTAATTTACAGATCCTCTTATTTAGGAACTATATAATGTGATGCATTGATCGGTTTTTTGATAAAGACAGAATATATTTTGAAAAAGGCTACCAAAAAGGGTATTTTGAACAGAATTTCCCGAAGTCTTCGAGATTTGAAAATTTAAGGAAGTTTTCACATGGCAAATTGCGTTTTTTATGACTCGTTTATAAATCCATTTTCGCTCTCAAATTCATCCAATTTACAGATCCTCTTTTTTAGGAACTATATACTGTGACGCATTGGCCAGTTTTTTTTTTATAAAGATATAATATGTTTTTTAAAATGCTGTCAAAGTGAGTATTTCGCACAAAATTTTCCGAAGCAATAATGATTGAAGAATTAAGAATGTATTCAAACAACAAATCGGTTATTTTATGACTCATTTTTAAATTCAATTTTTTTTCTCAAATGCTTTCAACTGACAGTTTTTTGTTATTTAGGAACTGTATAATGTACTGTTTTGGTCGATTTTTTAATAAATTTAGAATCTATTTCAAAATATGTTGTAATAATGGTCATTTGAGCTGAATTTTTCTTAAGATGATTCTGATAAAACCAGTTTTTGCAGAAAAATGAAATTAAAATTTTTTCATAAACGGCCAAATGAAGTTATTAAACTGGGTTTATCTCTAATCATATATATATATATATATATATATATTTGTTGAAATGAGCACTCTTCGAAATCTACCTCCGCCTATAGGCCCAGCCAACAGGGATTTTTTGTAAGGGAATGATGATAGTAAATTTCAAGCGTTTTTTCTTCTCCTTACAAGAAACATTTTAATATTTTTTTATTTAAAGAATACATTTATATTTCTTTCGAAGGGTATTTGGCGTATTTAAGTGTGACTTTTTGTGTCAAACCACATTTTCTTTACGTTAAATAATATATGTATGTTAATTTTAAGAGAAAAAATATTGATATTTCAGAAAAATATTTTTTTTAAATATATAGATACTACAAATAGAAAATGTATTAAAAATTGTAAATGTTATCCTTTTTCTGCTTATTTTCAGATAAAGTTTTAACTAATTGTAATTTTTTTTAACCCTTTCAGGGCTATAATTTTGCTAAGAGTGAATATTAGTATATAACTGTTTATTTAAGTTTGTTTAGATCTAGAATAAATAAAAATAAGAAATAAACATAACAATGTGTAGGTTATTATTATTATTATTATTTTATGAGAAATTATTTTCCTAATGAACTATAAAGGTAACAAAAAATATAATTAGTCTTATTATGCAATGTCTCTTATTTATTGTCTTATTATAGGAAAATAATAATTTAAATAATACTATATTGTTGTAGCAAATGATGTGTTAAGTATGATATTCTATAAAACAAAGATGGACATTGCACATTTTACAAATATCGGTCTTATTTTCTATGCAGCGTTTAGCATAATTTGCACATCTTTTACATAATTGCATTCAACATATGTTTTATTTTGACATTCAGTATAAAAAATACTGATAAGGTTATAATTAAACACAAAAATCATCAATTTTAATATAGGAAAAATATTTATTTCCCTTAGTCGCGAAATGGTTAAGGCGTTTACTTGAGAAGTAAATTTTCATCATGTTGAAAATGTTTCTTATGAAATTATTGATCATTAATTAATAAATTATTCAATACCTTATTTAAAAGTTTTAAGTTTTACTACTTAAAGTCTTAAAAGAATGTGTAATGTGCTTTTTTAAAGTAAATTTTACTTATTGCCAACTTTAAAGACTTCCTGCACCATTGTGCGTCGCAGAGAAGCACTTGATGTAATAGAAATCTTGAATAAATGTTCGTGGTATTTCTGTAGTAAGTTCTTTTAACTGCTTTTTGCATAGGGTATTTCTTTTATTTTGTTTTCTGTAAGAGACCGATGATAATAAATTTCAAATGAGTTTTCTATTTCTTCTTTAAAAAACACTTTAATTTTCTTTTACTCACGTATTGCATTTATTTTGTTTCGGGAAGACATTTGTGTGTTTAAAAGTGCTTTTTTCTAAAGTCAATTGTTTACTTTATGTCCATCATAATGATAAAAATTAATTTTATTTTACTCATGATGAATCGTAGAAAATATTATCCTGTGATAATATGATATATTTAAATAAAAATTTTAATAAAAAAAATCTCTTATTTACATTTATAAAATAAAGTTTCATTAATTAAAAGCAGATGTAGAATATCAAAATAAAGAGGAAAAACACACCGGTATTTAGGGTTTTTTAAATGTGCTATTAAATTAATTTGATATTCACGATAGATTCCTGAAAACGTCGCAGTGGAACATTTGAGATAACAGAAATCTTGAATAAACATAGATGCTATTTCTGCAGTAAATTCTAAACCACTGTTTCCATGGGGTTTATTTGTGTAAAGGACCTATGATAATAAATCTCAAATAGCTTTACTTCTAATTCTTTCAAGAAACACTTTAATTTTTAGTTACTAACTGATTACATTTTCTTATTTTTTAAGGACATTTAAGATTTTTAAAAGGGCTGTTTCTTAAAAGATAATTTTTGTCTTTATATTGTTTTAAATGCTGAAAAATTAATATAATAATTTTTCACTGTGGATTATAGAATATATAATCCTATGATAACGTAACGAATTCAAATAAAAAGTTTCAATGATTTTTTTTTATTTCAATTTCCTCTTGCTATTTATAAAATAAAACAATTTTATAAATTAAAAGCAGAGTTAAATAGTAGAAACATATAGAAAAAACTTGCAAATTTAATTTTTCAATGTGCTTATACATTAATTTAATATTCATGATATTTTTCGGAAAAAGTCAAAGAGGAACATATAAGGTAATATAAATCTTACATAAATATTGATGCTATTTCTGTAGTATTTTTTTAAACCACTGTTTCCACAGAGTATTTCTTTTATTTTGTTTTCCGTATGAGAATGATGATAATAAATTCCGGGAGTTTTCTTTTTTCTTACAAGAAACACTTTTAGCTACTGACGGATTACATTTATATTATTTATTGGACATTTTGTTGTTTAAAAGGGCTGCTTTTTAAAAGATAATTTTTGTCTTTCTATTCTTTAAAATAACAATAATAAATATAAATGTTCTGTCTCTGGATTGTAGAAAATATTATCCTATAATAATGTAACAAATTCAGATCAAAAGTCCTCTTCTGTAATTTTAATCTCCTTTTGCTATTTATAAAGAAGTCTCATAACAACAGATTTAAGTCACAGAAACAGAGAGAAAAACTTGCCAGTTTTTAAGTTTCTTGATGTGCTATTAAATATGTTTAATATCCATGATATCTTTCATGAAAAAGTCACAGAGAAATACTTGAGGTAATAGAAATCTTGATTAAACATACAGGATTATTTGTTATCTGAATTTTTCTAAACTGCTTTTTCCACAGGGTATTTCAATTATTGTTTTCAATAAGGGTACTATGATAGTAAATTTCAAGCGACTTTTCTTCTTTTTTCTTGCAAAAAACACTTTATTTTTTCTTAAGTACAGATTACATTTATGTTGCTTTCGAAGATTTTTTGGGTTATTTAAGTGTGACTTAAATCTTAGTAAATAGATTAAAATTAGTTTCAAGAGAAAAATCAAGTGATTTTTCAGAGAAATATTTTTTTCTAAGAATATATATTTTACAAATAGTAAATGCATTAAGAATTGTAAATACAACCCGTTTTCCCCCTATCCTCACACAAAAATGTAGCTGATTTTAGTTTTGTTTAAGGCGTTTCCTTGAGAGTAAAATTCTTTATGATGTTGTAAATATTTCTCATGAAATAGCTGCATATAAATATGAAATAAATCATTTATAATATTTATTTATGTAAATAAGCAATGCTTGATGATATTACTTGCTTATATGTCTTTTTATCAGTAAATTTTTATTTACATTGAATGCATAATCTATTGGTAGGAATATAAAATAATGTAACGCCAGTATTGCTTTTGTTAAGGTACTTTTTTACTTTGTACATTGGTGATTTTATCAGAATCGGCTTAACCCGCTAGTGCATGATATTTTATTTTTCCTCTAAAAAATGTATTTGATTCCTTAATGGGCATATTTAAAGGAAAAATTGCGAACAAATTAACACTCTTATATTTTTTAGCATTTTGTATTTTTTAAAATGGTTGCCAAATTGCATTACCGTGCTTTAATCGCATGTATACAATTTTTTGTTTAAAAAAAAAAACCCTTCTGAAAAGTATTTAAAATAACTTTTAAAAACATATTGTTTTGTAAAAGATTTTTTGATTAAATTCTGCATTTTAAATATTGGCTCTATTTTTTTAGTCAACCATCTAGAGCTAGAAAAATGTAAGGATTCAAATGGTATTTTTAATGAACTAAATCTAAATATAGGGTCAAAATGAATATGTAAAGTATAAACTGTCGCGTCCTTTGAATAATTTTTGAATTTCCCTCATAACAGGAAAATGCAGTCCAGAGACCTTTGAACTGGGTAACTTGCTTCCTTATAACCGTGTTATTTCTTGAGGAAACTTAATTATTGTTAATTCTATTGTTATTTTTAACATTAACTATGCTTTTTTGCGTAATATCATTATTATTTTTTGACAGGCAAATACAATGTGGCAATTTTTTTCAATTTTATGTTATATTAATTTACTAGCTGACCCGCCCGGCGTTGCCCGGGTCCGTATTAACAATATTAAACGAACTTGAAATTTGTATGATTTTATCAATAACTGGAAGCATGCAGAAATGCATTGTCTGAAATACGTCGCAGCTGACTTTGTGAAAAATCGGTTTTAAAAACAACAACTAATATTAAGCTCTAGAAATACTTAAAATGAGCAATGAGAAACACGGGAGGGAACATGTATCCAACGATTGCGTTAGTTTCGTGTTAAAGTGTTGATATTTACCCGTAAAAATCACTGTTAAATCACGTAACTAATTATTTTTTTCGCATAGAAATCCCAAGTGAAAAATTTTGAATTTCAAACTAATTATATCATTCTTAAATCCGACTATACCGTGAATGAATCGATACGCGATGATAAAAGATTGGTATATAGTATTATAATTTCAGAGCCATTTAACAAAAGTGTATATTTTTAATCAAAGCATGCGTAATGTTGACTCTGTGGACAAATTCCTAACCGTAAACTTTTGTACCATAACCATAATCTGTCTGTAACCTAACTGCGACTTAACATTACCCTACCGTAACTTAAATATAACATAAATGTAACCTAGCCGTCACTTTGAAATATCAATATAGAAGCATCATTTAAGATTTTGCTTGAAAAGTTAACATTCTTTCGTTAATGTCTTAAAATCGTCTGCACTCTGAAATCTATATTTTAGACTAATATTTGTTATTTAAGTTTTCGCGCATGATTTTAAAAGAATGTTTTCATAAATATATTTTATATATTGACATAGAGTTATTAATATGTTGTTAAATTAAAAACATATTTTCATCTACGTTATAAAGTATTAAAAAGTTCTGAAAAAAAAAAAGAAAGCTTTTAGTAATACAATTTTTAGTTCAAATCAAATGTTTTCAATATTTTATTTAATTTTATTTTGACATTTAAATTATTTCGAATTTATCAATTTCAATTATTTTAAAAGCAAACATTTTTTAAAAATAAATAATATAATAGAAAAAAGACCATTTTAAAAAATTACTATTTCTTCATAAAATACGCTTCAGCTGTTATTCAATTCTTTCAATTCGTCTTATTAATACAAAATCCCTTCCACATGCTTTTGTTTGGGACATTAATATTTGAGCGATAAATGGTTTAATATTGCAACTCTTTTTTCGGTTTACTTCACCACCACCTATCTTTTTCCTCCATGGTTTGCAACCGCTGTGATAAAAAATCATTATTTAAACTGACAGTTTGCCAATCTATGAATTTTAAAGGTCTGTTCCAGCTTTTTAAATTATTTATGCGAAAATTTTATGCAACCAACCAACCATAACTAAATGAAGAGAAAAAAAAGAAGAAAAAAGGCGATTTTTTATGAGAGTGATCTTTGGAATTTAATTAATTACTCAGTTAATAAATAGAATTTCGAAATTCTGAAGCTCAGGTGCATCAGGAGAGATATTGGGCTACTCTCATAAAAATTTTGAGCTTCGTACGTCTTATAGATTTTGCTAGCCATCGCAGACACACACACACACACACACACACACACACACACACGCAGACAGAGCGATTTGTTATTTTATTAGTATAGATTGATCACTTTCCTTTATAAATTATGTGCACATATTTCTTCTTTCTTTTTTATAATATCTATCTCTTTACGCATATATGTATTACTATATTAATTTCAGTATTATTACTCATTGAAAGATATGGGAATTAGTTCCATTTTTTGCGCAATGTAAATTTAATTGGTACTGTTTTATTAAATGAGAGTAGATTTTCATCAGTATAAATTAATTTTTTTTTCTCTCGCAATTATCTCTGAAATATCCTAAGTAATCTTATTTAATATTCTTTTTTTCCCCTACAATATTCGAACTAAATTTAAAAGTTAATACAAATGCGTAATCGAAATTTTTATTTTGTAACAGAATTAGCTATCCAATTATTAGAATATCGATACTATAATTAAAGAAGATAAAGTATACTTTAATTGAAATTAGTTGAAAAGCAAAATTGTTGGTTTCAATTATTTTCATTAGTGTTTTTGATTAATTAAAATGTTAAATGGTTATTTTGCGAATTACATTTTAAATCAATTGCACTTGTATATTTAAGCATTGATATTATAATTTAAAGACGTAGCTAGAGTAACACTGTCCTCATATTGACGCTATAAATACTTGCTGAAAAAAGCTAGCTATTGCTACATTTTTTTCTACTTATAAAAAATTTCTGAAATTTTCAAAAGATAAATTGTTTTTCAGATTCAACATACATTTATATTAAAACATAGCTGTCAAGTTTCTTTGAATATTTATCATACCTTCTTCTTAGAAACTTACTACCTCCTCTGATAATTACAAGCTTCTATCAGCAAGGTAGGCTCCCTATTAGAGTGTTGTGCACATGTGTAGAAGGCCGTTTACGTTTATGTATTTGGCAGTTTATTGCTTACTTGGCGAGTAAAAATATATGAGTCGTTTATTTTTTTTATTTTTCAGCATTCGCTATTTCATAATAATAACTAATTATGTTTTAAATAAAATGAATTTAATAAAATAACATTTAATAACAATTGATTTGAAAAGCACTTGGAAGAAAAATCTTATAAAACTAACAGAAACAAAACGAGAAAACTCTTAAATGCAGAAGGAAGTCTGCCGACACAGGGTTATTAGGCTATTTGGAGAAATCGACGGACGCCTCAGAATAGCCAAAGGTAAAGTAAACCAAGCATCGAGCATGCGCCGTAAATGCTCAGTTTCAGAGCCTAACCTCCCGATATCTTCTACTCTGATAATTAAGAAGTCATAGCTATTTTCACGTCTTCGTAATCGCGTAATTTTTTTTTCAGCCACCTTCGTCGTTCCAAGCCCAAGCTCGCACTCTGGTTGGTTGTTGATCTCGGCACTGTTTTCATGTAACTTGGCGATAATCAAACTTGGCATAGCGATAGATGCTTTCGTCGAGGAGTTTGATTTCCTTCTTAACCGAGTACAAAGTAACTTTTCTCTTGCAGCATTGGATTGGATGGAACGTGTCTTACTGAAAGCTGTACTCTTTAAAAGTTTTTACACACAACTTTTTACTTTGTACTCGGTTTACTTCGTACTTGGTTCGGAAGGAAATAAAACTCGACGGAAGCGTCTATCGCTGCGCCCAGTATGATTATCGCCGTTACGTGAAAACAGTGCCGAGAGCAACAACCAATCAGAGTGCGAGCTTGGCTTTGGAACGACGAAGGTGGTTGGAAAAAAAATAAGCTTCGTAATCGTGGTAATGGTTGCCACCGAAATGATGTTTGAGATAGCAGAAAAGAGGGAAATCGCTCGACGCAAGGTCGGTGCTGTATTAGGGTGGAGTGGTCCAAAACTTCCCAGCCTAAAGAATACACTGAAGACGGATCTTAGCAGCGGTGTAAGGCCCTTTCATGGAATAGTGCAATTCTTTCTGTCAGTATGCTACATCTTTTATTTTGAATTGGCTTGTGACAAAAAGCGTATCACTGTGCTGCTTCACATGGGGCGAGTAATGCGATAATTTTGAACATTTTTAAAATCACAAAACAGACCGTATAGGTTACCTAGACAGTTGCAATTGAGTACAGTTTTTCCCAAGGAATGGGGGGATACGACACAATTACTCGTTGTTATGTGTGTGCCACTTATTAGTGTATACAACAAAACGGCCCTTACTTCAAAAACACACCTCATAAATAAATAATATAACGGAAATCTCAATAAAAAGAAAAACAACAAAAAAAATGTCTTTTCACCCGTGCTTCATAACCAGTGCTGGAGACTCCTTTATTTAAAATGTTAAAATAAGTGAAAGTACCACATCACAGAAAAACACATGCTGTGATCAGTGGAAAAATTTATTAGTCCCAATAAATAGTAAGTGTTTATACAGTTAGTAGAAGTCATTTTAAAGTTTTGTTTTTCCCTATCCAAATAAAATTATAAATAATAAAGTAGGAAACATTTACAAAACCATTCAATATAAAATATAGAAAAAAAAATTAAAATACAGAAAATTAAGATTTAGAAGGTTAAGATATTAAGTTTTAAATATAGAAAACTATATATAGCAACAATATTTATATATTACTTAAACCAATTCATAAGGATTGTATCGTGCTGTAATGTTCTAGTAACTATATAGAACATCATTATAATATAATCACTAAGATTTTTAACTGGTCTTTAAAATAATTATTTTTTAACTATTCTGCATAAATTAAATTTAAAATAAGAAAATAATTTAAATTGAAAAAATCTATCAGAATTTTTTTAGATAAGTTTTTTTTTTTCAAATTTTAACGAATTTATAGTTAAAAACTCTCGCTTATTTCCCTTTTTAAAAACAAGTAATAAGTTACAGAATTGGGAACATTTTTTGTTTCATAGCAATTCCCCCAATTATATTTAAAACAATTCAGTAAAATATATTTTATCGAATATCTTATCAATACAAATAAAATAATCTATGAAAATGTTTTCCATTATCGCATAATAAAACGAAAACATTATTTAAATTTATCTTGGATAAATCTTGATTAATTCAACTATCTAAATGTAAATGAATTTATTTTCTCTCTCCTCTGATAAATGAAAAAAACTTAGTCATTAATTAGATTCTGAATTAGAGGAATCACTAATGCTAAATAAGTATAACAAATTTATTTTTGCGGTTAAAGCACTATCATAAGATGATATATTTCTTTTTTAATGATTAAAATTTATAAATCCAGAAATTATGCTACATTATAAAATAATGTATATTTAATTTATAATGATTGACATGTACAAATACAGATATTATTCTTTATTGGTTAGTTTATATTAGTGATTTCAAAGACGTATCTAGTGTTTTGATTAAATTATTATTAGTTAAGATAAATAACAGTAGGGAAGAATTGTACACAGTGGAAGGGTAACAGTTGTGAAAAAAAGAAATAAAAGAAAAATAACACACCCTATTACCGTAGGAGAAAATTATTGGTACCAAATGAGGAAAGTCTACTTTTATATAATGTATATGAAATTTGTTTAGGGGGCCAACTGTACATTAAAACGAACCCTAACATTGTTTTTTTTCAATAGTTGAACCCAATTCCTGATAGCATAAATTAACACTACATGCTTCAATTAGAATAAAAACAATTTTTCATGCAATTTGTGTGATAAGTTCTCAGAATTTAATTATTTAAGACGAGCATACTTTAAGGCTATATCCAAATTAAAGTTCGGAAATCGATTGTCGTTTGAAAGAGACCCCTTCTTAACCCGGGAGGACGTGCGCAGGGCCTAAAAGACCCTGAGTGCGTATGGTTTTTACAATTGTAACCACTAATTTTTTAAAAGTAATATTCAACTTATTTTATCGCAAAATTTATAAGAATTGACTCTGTCTAAATAAAGTGACGATTATAATTTGCTTTTATTGGTGAAAAAGTAAAAAAAAAAAAAAAAAAAAAAAAAAAAAAAAAAACATTCATACCGTGGGTAAGTGTGCATTCTCCCGGGATAATCGACGCATCTTAACCGCTAAGTGGCGGCAGATTTTTACAAAATTTTTAATGTTTTGTCACCGGATTTTAAAAATAGAAACTTATCGCTTATTAAATCGAAAATTTGCTCCGATTAACTATGGTAAATTATACAGTATAATTTTACTGGTGGAGCAAGGATTCTTAAGCGTTTTTGCGGAACGTATACGAGTCGCACGTCCCCACGGGGTTAAAAGCCATTCAAGCAATCATTGAAGATTCCTAGATTGCATTATAGCATAAAAAAGTTACGATTCATAATTTTTTCGAATATTAATTTCTTAATTAATGTCATAAAACAGCAAATTCAAAGTATTTATTTTTGGATATCTTAGAATTCTTGCTACATGAAGTATTAGAACATTGGCGTATAATTTCAGGAGATATTAATAAAAATATGAAAATGGAATTTAAAATTAGAAGCACTAAATTTTGAATGTTTATAATTCAGAAACTTATCACTCAAATGATTTAAAATTTGGTATCTGGGCAAAGTTCGAACCAAAAGTTTCAGATATCTTGTTAAAATTGGATATTGTTACTAAAAGAAAAGAATTTTGGTTTCATATTAATATATAGATGGACTCCTAAGTAAATTTTACATATATCATATAAAAAGAGACTTAATTTTCCATATTTAGATACCAGTAACTTTATTCCATGATAATTGTTGAGGAGTTAGCACGGGGTTTTTAATTTTTCTCACGACTATTCATAGTGAGACAGCAGTGTCTTTGACATGTAGTTATAACTTTTTTTTCTATCTGGTGTTGATATCACACGTGGATGTAGTTTTAGCATTTTAGTTTCCCTTCCGACAAAATTGTAAGTAATTCCTTTATTTTATAGTAGTTAAAGTTACATAAACGTTTATTTTAGAGTTTATTTCTTTCATTACCGCAGAAACGTAAATACACAGTAAGAAACACCATTGTGGTACACACTGAGATTTTGTACCACTGATTTTGTACCACTACGCCGTAAAAAAGTGTTGTTAAAACTAATTATTTATAAAATAAAATAAAGTTTTACTCTCTCTATGTATGTCTGTACGTGAATGCGATTGCTAGGGAAATCCGCTAAACGTACGTGGCTGAAAATCATCGATAATATACTGAAATTCCTGTCATTGTGCACCTGAGGCAAATATTTTTAATACTATGAAAATACAAAAATATCAATTCATTAGAAATCATAAACAGCATCTCAAACTGGTACAATACTGACCTAGACAATGGTAACACTTGAAATATGTACATTCTCTCACCGTGTATCATACCTGGTACACGGGTATTGAGGTAATTTTCCGATACTCAGTTATCATGCTTCTATGCTTTTATAAATAACTTTTTAAAAATCATTTTTACATTAATGTCTGGTGCATTTATGTTGCTTTTAGATGTAGCGAAACCTTTTTCAAAAGAATAAAAATAGTCGTCATATATTAAGATATATATATAGGTATATATTTTAATTGCATTATATACTCTTTTACGCTATACGGCAATTATTTTTTTTCTTGTATGCAGATATATTATTTTTCAAATCTAACTAAAATTTCTCGTGAAAACATAAATAATATAATGATGGCCCCGCAATTCTTTTAAAGATCCCCTATAATCTCCAGAATGATTTCTTCTTGAAAATGTAGTATTTCGCAAAGCATTCACAGAAAGAAAACATTTAAAAATAAATAAAACGGAAAACTTGTCTGTTGAGAGAGAAAGAAATTACTGCGAAAGAGGAAAAAAACGTACATTTTTATAAAGATTTTTCTTTTTTGCTTAAACTAATATTTTTAAATCCGAAACTTCGTTTCAATGGTACACATATACAGGTTAAGCATTATGGATTCCGATATATAAAATTGTAGAAAACACGTAACTATTTCGCTAAAGATATTACAGAAAGTGTTATCATTCATATTTTTTAAAAACTAAAGATGTTGGTTATACCATTTTTAAAGAAAATTCAGTTTTTTTCTGTTTGGTATGGCGTTCAGACGTGCGATTGTAAAACATTAAAAAAATAAATAAAAACGTCTAAATGCCTCTAGATGCTTGGAAAAATAAGTTTTTTAAAAGATTAAATTTAATAAATTTAAGACAAAGCCGTCATTTTAAACAAAAAAGTATGCTCTTTGAATTTTTTTTATCACTTTTAAAAATTGCATATAAAACAATTATCAGTTATATATTCAAATATCGATATTTTTTATATTTTTGAAAGCATCGCGATTTTTAAGAACCCTGGATATTTAAGAACTTATGCATAAAATATAAATATTAATAAAATTTCAAGTTTAACATTTTCCTTAACGATACCTATTTCAAAAGGTATGTATATATAAAAAATGTATATTTAAAAAAACAAAAATGAGTGAAAAATACTTATGCATAAAATACTAGAAATGTGTAACAGGAACTACCAAAAATCTATTTTTAACCTTTAAAAGATCACAACAATTTAAAATTTTTGCTTTTTTCGGTGCCAGTTTAATCTAAAGTTTATATTCTTACAGAAATAATCAAACAAAATAAACCTTAATTGAATATCTCATCAATTTAAATAAATTAATCTAGGAAGCTATTTTACATTTTTTGGATTATAAAATGTAAAAATTATTTTTAATTTGTTTCGAATGAAACATAATTAATTCTAATAAATAAACGTAAACTAATTAATTTGTTTTCATTCTAGATAAATAAGATGAACTTAGCGATTGAATAAATTAGTTGTTGAAGTACCAGAATCAATAAAACTAAATGAGAAATAAGAGTTGGTATTTAAATTATATTTGCAAATTAATAACAAGTTTTTATTGATAATGATCAAAATGAATAAATTGTGAAATTAACATAAACCGTTAGTATATCTCAGTAATACAAAATATATATGTTCTGTTTTGATTGTATCATCAGAAGCTTGAAAGTAAATAGCATACATACACTTGAAAATAACCATTTTTATCATAAACAATTTATAAATGCAATTACACGTATTTCAGATCTATTTATCAAACAACTTGATTTTCAATTGTGGATATATACATATACAGAGCTGCCAACTTCTACGCCTATTTAAATCTCATCAACATGTTTGGAACCACAAAAAAGTTTTAGTAAAATGTATGCCAAATATATTAAATGTTATGCTTTACACTTCATATTGTTAGTTATCTATTAAATGTTCTGATTCTGATATGTTTATTCGTCTTTAAATAGGCGTAGTAGTTGCCATCCATGCATATATATCTATATACTTAGTCATATTATTTATAGTAAGTTGTACAGATTTTTTAAAACATTTAATAGTTATAATACATGGTGTATCCCAAAAATTAGTTGAATAACTCCAGGAAAGTAAATTTATTGCACATAAACATGCAAGCAACTATAATTCTTTAAACTAGCTTCCTTTTTCATCGGATCACCAGCGTTTTTAAAAAGTGCTGAACATAACCTGGAAGTTTTAGCGAAGAATAACTTCCAATTTCAAGCAATCGCTATCGCTTCTTTGTCGGCTTTCAAACTCCCAAAATGGTACCCATGAACTTAGTCTTGATCGGGAGCAAGAAAGAGTCCGGTTGGGAAAACCAGGGGTGAACCGTGGTTGAGGTAGTTATGCCACACTGCGTTTCGCTCCGACAATGAAGATGTTTATGCGGTACCGTGTTGTCATGATGAAGACGCCAAGGGTTGCTGTTCTCTTTCTAACGCGTTGCAGTCTCCTTTGGAGCCTTTTTCAGGTTTTCAAGTAATAATGACGGTTCACTAAAATTCAAACGTCGCGCAGTGGGGCGAAAACCCTTCAAATCTGGCAAAAAATCGAAAAAATGAAATTTTATTTTGAACTACCAGCATACATTACTTTAATGGAGCAGATGTCAGTATATATCTGCCTAGTATTAAAAATTGCGCAAGTTATTTTGGTCGCCACTAAAGATAAAACTTGTACTTTTATAATAAATAAAAAAATATATCAATAATTTTGATTCAACATTGGTTTGTTAATTTCGTTCTAATAATTTTAAAAATATCTTTTTTACTATGGACCCTTTAACTAAAAGTATGTAACAATAATTTATTAACTTTGAATTTGTTTTAATACGATTTGTTTTAATACGACTTAAATTTTCCATGTGGTGAAAAATGTCCGGGCCAGGATTCGAACCAGGCATGTATTGGCTGAAGCCGCCAATTCTCTTCCAACTGAGCCATCTCGGACACGAAAACAGGCGGACTATTTCACCCAAATAACCTCAAAGAAAAAAAATCTCAATTAACGTCAAATAACCTCAACTCACGGCTCAGTTGGAAGAGCATTGGCGGTTTCAGCCAATACATCCCTGGTTCGAATCCTGGCCCGGACTTTTTTCATCCACATGGAAAATTTACGTCTCCTATAATAAATTTACCAATTGATAAATCGTGTCCTAAATTAATCTAGTTAGAATATATAGTTGTAAAAAAAATAGAAAAAAAATGTACAGTGTCCTAAAACAATGAAGGTTTTAGTTGTGAGTTAAGGCGAATTAAGTGTTAACTATAATTTTTTCTACTAAGTTTGAGTTTTAGAAGGGTAAATATGTCCACTTTTTGCTGCTTTTTTTAATTGTATGGTCATTTTTATAGTTAATCATCCTTAAATTTTTGTTAGTTTATGGGTGTGCCAAACATGAATATATATTTTTCTTTGTTAAAGACGAATTTAAATACATTATTTATTATAAAATAATGTGTTTAAATGAAACTGACTATCATAAGAGATTTTAACAACAAAAAAAAACTTTTGAAAAGTATAATGATCTTTAGGTAAAAGAGTTTCATAACTGGAGAAACTACGAAGAAGTAGTTTAAATGAAAATAAAATGAAATGTTTTATATTGTAATATAAATTCCGATTAGCAAAAGCCTGGCGAGACAAGACAAATGCTTTAGAATTAATAAAGAGTGGCTTGGCAAATCACTTTCATTTCCTCAATTTGAAAAGCAAATAGAAGCGTCAATAAAAAGCAAGCGTGTCCTTCTTCATATTCCGTTTGAATTTGTTCGGGACGATCAAAAAGATCAAGAGCAAAACGGTTACACGATTCTAGTTCTACATCTTCGTTAGTGTACTTGGCATGTGTTGTGTTTGGTAAAAGGATGGAAACGCTTTTCTGTTTCGTTCCATCTAGGAGGCCAAAAATTATAGTGGGAATAAATACATTGTGTTGAATGCGCGCCAGCAAAATACCCATAAAGACATGACAAAAAAATATCTTGATTATACTTCTCTAAGATTTTTAATAATAATATTAAATCAAAAACTAGAGAGAAAACAAAATAAAACAGGAAGATGTTACCTGAAACTTGAAGATCGATGATTGAGACAACATGAAGAATAATCCACTTGAGACGACGTTAAAATTTGAAGAACAAACTTTATTTATTTATTTTATTTTTTATGAAAAGAAAATGAAGAATATGGTTGTTTGTTTTATAATAATAATTTTCTTTATGAATCACCTGATAAATGCGATCTATCTTGTAATTATAGATCAAACAAACATTTGTGACATCTTGAATCATAAAAGAACATTTGAATCTGAAGAGCACTCTCTCTTCTTTTGGGGATGCCGATAAGATGAGAATTACATTTTTTTTTAAACAATCTTCAAAAATCGAAACTTCTTTTTTTGCGAGGATAATATATTTTTTTTCTTCATAAAGCTTTCAAGAAAATAATCTTCGAAAGAATATAAAATGGAAGAGAAGATTAGAAGAACTGTAATTAAAATAATACCGGACAACGCCACCGATACTGTAAAGAACCACAAATAATTCCATTATGTTCTGCTCAGCTTATTCGAGTATACAACGGCCGACAAGCCACCAGAAGGAACAGGCCGGAGCGGCAGAGGTGCCTTACTCACTCCCAGAAATCAACTGACAACCGGTCGTCTCCGAGGGCAGTGCAAAGAGAAAGGGTTGCTGTAATATCGCAACACGCCAAGTTGGCAAAGTTAGAATGGGCGAAGCGAGAGAGAAAAGCCAAGCTACGTACAAATACATAGGGAAATATGAATTTAATAGCATAAATATGATAGTACCTATAAAGAAGCAAAGCCAAAAAGGTGGCCAGGAATTTAACTGCTTAACTCACGTATCAGTAGAATTTAATTTCATAGGCCAAGGGGAGGGCTTAATTTAACGGAAGTAACCGCCACAGAGAACCTTGGAGAACCTTCTAGAAGCATTTTAAACCGGAAGGAATGAATTCGAAAAACATTTTACCGTTTTAGAATATTCGAAAAGCTACGTACGGAAGAAATATTTACAGGAGAAGGCATAAAAAGAGACGAAATCGAAATAATATTTAAAATGATAACATTAATGAAAAAATGAATGATGGCTAATAAAATAGTTGATACAATTAAATTAAAATAAAATATGGCAGGGGTTTTCGAGTAACCACCACATATTTACCCCGGCCTCACCAAAAGAAAATATTGGAGAGATGACAAAAATTCAATAATTTTTTTCATCGAGACAATATTTTCTAAAATATGTACCAGAATATAAAATAATCATACAAAATAAATGAACTAGTGAAAATTGAATGAACATCAATAATTGCTTTACATATATTAAATAATAATTAAAAATTTACTTTCATAGTAGCAGTTCTTATGCTCATACATAAAAAAGATAGCAAATATTAAAATAAAAGGTATACAATAACTAAGTTTCTTCCAGAAGTAGCTATCATGTATCAAAAAAAAATTTGTTACAGTCTATATATTTGCAGAAATGACAGTCTTTAACTATTAGCAGTCTCTTGTTAAGCTGTGCAAATGCAATATAATAATTAAATTTTAGCATATGTAAAAATAGTTGAGTATAAAAACAACAACATGTATACATATTGAGTTGACATCAAAATGAACCACACTATAACTGTATACACAAGTAAATGGTTTCAAATGACACATGTTGACAATCATTAAATTCAATGAATTTCTAAGTTGAGAATTTTTCATAATAACAATTTGAAAAAAAAGATACACAAATGGTCAAGAGAGAATATTTAGGCTCTCATAAAAATATATATATATCTACATATAGTACCTTTTTAAGATTTTAACTAATCTTAATTGAATAATTTTAGTGTCATTCAACAACAACACTTTCAAAGGAAAAATTAACAAATTCCAAAAAAAAACGCATATTTAAACTCTTAGAAAAAAGGACAATGATATTCTCCAATAAAAATACCTTCAAAGTAAATATAAACAAATTTCAAAGAGAGAATATTTATACTCTCATAAAAGGATATTCTTGAAGAACTTCAACATAAATTCACAATAATTCCAAAAATACTTTTAATACTACATTCAAAGTAAATAACATAAAGAGAGGATATTTAAACTCTGATAAAAGGAACTTACATGAATATATCAATCTACCATATGACTTTAATAATGTCAATATGCAAACAAAAATCTATTATGTCAAAAATTTATATCAAATATCTTGAATACGTTTAATTCCAACATTCAAACATTTAAAAAAAAAACATGTGATCATGTTTTATTTGTCAGATAACAAGTATTTGTTTTATATAAATACATAATGACTCAAACAAATATCTTTGGATCCAAAGTATGATTATAGTATAAACAAAAATCCTTTTTTTGTTTTCATCTTTATGAACTTTCAAATACTTAGAGACATACAACAAAAAAAAAAAACACTTATTCTGAATCATTCATTTTTTTCTTAATAGGTCAACAATAAAAGTAGAAATATTAGTATGCATAACTTTGTCATTCATTTTTTTTTTAAATGTTAAAAGAGGTTAAATGTTAGAGCATGCATGCATTGTAAAAATTACTATATAAGTCACAATAGGGAAATTGATGTCATGAGTACTCATGTTTACCTTACACCAATAACAATTTACTTTTCTTTTGTAGAATAAACATTTGTCAAAATAATTCAAATAATGACAATATTTCAACAAGTATATAAAAGACAAATTCTTTCTCAATTTAGCTCCAACTATTGAAATTAAAGGTTTTGTAAGGTTAGAAGTACCAGTATATGGCATATTTGAGAGTATATATACATATTACAATAATTATGGTTTAGAAGAAAATACAGTGAATAATTAAAAATTTACATACTTTTGCAGGATGACAATTCCATTGCATCAAGGAGAAGATGACTTAAATAAAGAGAAAAAAATATAATAGCTGCCTGCAGCTTGGTAGAAGAAATCAAAAAAAATATATATATAGTCACTCTTCGTACTCGACTATCCAGTCGAACTAGTATTGACTGAATCTGTTACAAAGTAAGAGTCATCCTGAAAAAAAGAAATGAAGATTAGTTTATCTTTTATACATTTTATGTGTGCGAGGGCGAAGATCATAATTTTTGCTTTGAGTAGACTTGTTTCTAGCAGCAGTGGGAGTTTTATCAGCAGGAGCCTGTGAATGTACCGATTTACACGAATATGAAGATGTTTGTTGGCACTTAGGAGAAGTGGGAATTTGAGGAGATGTGTTACAAGCAGAATCATGCTTAGAAACTTGAGTAGGAAAATGTTGTCTCACAGGAGCAGAAGATGCACTATCAACAGCTGTTTGATCATGTGATGCATCTTTAGAAGAAAGTGAAGGATACTGCAATGCTTCATTTCTTTTTTGAAGTTTCAAGATTCGGTTAGTGTGAATCAACATTGGTGATGCTTGACTATTATTGTAATCTTGAATTTGAATAAGTACAGGAGAAATTATTTTCTTCACCATGTAGGGGCCTTGTACTTTTTTGTTAAACACACAGGGAAATTTTACATAAACAATATCATTAACATTGATGTTGGCAAATTTTAATTTTTCTCTTGATTTCTGGTATACTTTTTGTCTAGAAGATTCGTTATTTTTGTAAGCTTGATAGTATATTTTCTCAATAACATCCATTAATTTGTGAATTTCATAAGCAGTGTTGAGAATTTTCCAGGAAGCTTGAGTTTTGTAATTAGCATAAATGTCATTTACCTCTCTTCCAAAATGAAGAAGATTTGGAGTGAATTTTGTAGCTGGATGAGGCGTAGCGTTGTATATGGATTGGTGAATTTTTAGAGCAGTTGGTACATCAAATCCTTGGGAAGCCATTGTATTCACAGACGATTTTATTTGAGTATTACATCGCTCACTTAATCCGTTAGCCTGGGGATGGGCTACAGAACTGTGTTCCAACTTTATGCCGAGCTTTCTATTGAAATAAGAAAACATATCACTAGTGAACTGAGAGCCATGATCAGTAAGTGTTAATTCGGGCTTTTTATGAGTAGAAATGTAATGTAATAGAGCTTTGGTAACAGATACAGCGCTAATGTTATTCAAGGCATATAATTCTAAATGAAGAGAAAAATGATCAATAACGGTCATCACATATTGGCGATTTCTCAATGGGCCAAGTAAATCCATCGAAACTTTTTGATTGGGAGCTGTAGGCAATGGTGCAGGTAAATATGGAGCAGTATTTTTTTATGATTTTTGTTTACTAAACAAATTTCACAAGAGTTGACATAATTAATGGCATCAGAAACAAGGGTTTTCCAGGTAAATCTTTTCTTTAAATTAACAATAGTTTTATGAATTCCAGTATGAGTAACATGAGCAATCCTTAAGGCTTTTGCTCTAAGGGACGAAGGTAAAACAGCTTTATGTAGCTCAATATCTTCTGAAGAAAAATGTCCATTGTAGCAAAGTAAATCATTATTTGGATTAATATAATAGCCATTTAAATTTTAGATTTTTTGTTAGTTTTAAGATCTTCATAAATTTTCTTAATTTTTGGGTCTTTTTGTTGTTCAGAAAAGATGGTTTGATCAAAAATTTCTAGTAATGGGTCTTCATTATTAACATTATTTGGAGGTGGAGAGTCACTTTGAAGATAACAGGTGTGGTGCGTTTTGCCAATTAAACCACATGGAAAGTGAGCAATTTCATTACGTAAATCATTTTGATTATCAACAATTGGTAGGGGTTCTTGCGTAGAAATAATATCTGGATTAGTATGGAGATCTTCAGTAGGAATGTGAGGTGTTCTACTCAGAAAATCTGCTAACACATTTTCTTTGCCCGGTACATGTTGGAATGTGTACGAGTATTCCGACAGTTCTAACATCCACCGCGTAGTAATGTCGGCTGGTGATGTTGCTTTTTTGTAATTATTGAGGGGTTTGGCATCCGATAAAAGAATGAAGGGTCTACCAAAAATGTAATATTTAAAAGCCGTTATACCTTTGTAAATGGCATAAAGTTCCAATTTGATGGCTGGATATTGTTTTTCAGACTGAGATAAAGTTTTGGAATAATACGAAATGGGTCGCAGTTCACCGTCAAATTTTTGCATAAGAACAGCTGAGATTGCTGTCTTTGATGCATCAGTATTAACATAAAAAGTCTCATCCCAATTTGGAAGATTTAGCATAGGTTTTTGAAAGAAAATTTCTTTCAATTTATTAAATGCATTTTCTTGTTCAGATTTCCAACAAAACTTATTTTTAGGTTTGGTAACCTCAATGAGAGGAGAAACCAATTTAGAAAAATTAGGTATAATTGATCTATAAAATGAACATAGTCCAATGAAACCTTTTGTCTGCCTCTTGGTTTTAGGCTTTGGGAAGGAAGTGATTTTTACAATATTACTTGTAATAGGAAGAATTTTATGATCTGTGAGTTGGAAGCCTAAAAAGTTAATACTAGTTTTCATAAATGAACATTTTTCAAGAGAAAGAGTGATGTTGTTAGCAATAAAAGTGTCTAAGAGCTTTGTGAGTTTCGTGACCATCTCTTCAAAGGAATTAGCGCCAACCACAATGTCATCTTGGTATGCATAACACGAATCAATTTCAGATAATTGAATAACTAAATCAATTAATTGTTGAAAAGTGCTCGCAGCTGTCTTCAATCCAAAAACGAGACGAAGATAGGTAAAAATTCCCCATGGAGTAGTAAAACTGAGCTTATCTTGCATTTCTTTAGGTAGTGCAATCTGCCAGTATGCAGACGGCAAGTCAAGAGTAGTATAATACTTAAATTTTGATAATTGTACTAATAGATTTTGAATTCTTGGAAGAGGATATGAAGATGGGATAATAATAGAATTTAGCAATCTTAAGTCCAACGCCAAACGATATTTTTGAGGCTTCGACATATCAGTTCTATTCTTTTTAACGAGAAGCATAGGACACGCCCAAGATGAATTTGATCTTTCTATAATACCAGCATTTAGCATTTGATTAATTTGGTCAAGAGCTTCTTGCTCGAGTGCCTGTGGCACAGGAAAAGGTAGGGTTTTCACTGGGTGAGAATTTAACATTGAAAATTGAGGATTAACCAGGTCGGTATGACCTAAAGTGTCCAGAGATTTGGAAAAAGCTAGAGCTTTACTGCACAATAATTTTGTTAAAGAGTCACTTTCATGAGGAGGTAAGTGTTTTAGGTCAAAATCATTTGGAGACAGTTCTTGAACACGTTTTCTCTTAACTTCTTCAGATGGTAAAATTAAGTTACAATATTCATTTTCAAAATCTAAATCAAAGGAATATTTCTCAATATCGTTCTCATCAACATTAATGCATTCGCCAATGATGGAATTTTTATTTAAATGAATGTCCAGCTTTGATATATTCTGGCATACAACCAAAAAAAATTATTTTGAATTGAAGAGTTAGAATGCAGCGATTCATGCAAAACAAGACCTTTATTTTTTAAAGCAGGCTTAAAAATAAAATATTCAGATGGAGAATTCAAGTACTTGACATGTAAATAAACAAAAGAATTAGGAGGGATTAATTATCTGTTAAGTGTTTGTACCAAGTTGGAAATTACCAAAATTTTATTACCAACATTCAAATTAGTATGCTTTTCACCAATATAACTAATATCATTAGCACTTTCAGATGTGAAATTTTTGTCAGGCATATTATTATTAGTAGATAAATAGTTCACAACATTACCATAATTATTTGGAAAATAGTTAGGAAAATAAGTAAAATTACCATCAATATAGGGATTATGATAATTCATAGCAGTATTAGCACCATTATTTATAAATAAATCACTATTTCGAAAATTATAATTGTAAGAGTAGGTTGCATAATTATTGACTAATTGTACATTGTTGTCACCAGAATTTCCGTAAACATTATTAATATAAGTACCATTACTTAGAGTATTTGATATAGAACTTTCATAACAAGGCATTTTGTGTGAATCAAAAGAGTCTGGCACATTTATATTATCAGAAGTATACTCAGAATTCATATAATAGCAAGTAGGGGATTCATTATGACTGTGAAAAGGGATGTGTTTATCTTTAATTAAGATAGACTTAAAAGTTGGAGATATGGTTATGGAATGCTTATTGATAAATTTAAACCCAAGTATGGCTTGAAAGTAGACATTTTTTATATGTGTAAGATAAAAGACATGATGGAAACAAATACTTGTCAATTTTAAATGCGATTTCAATGCATCCTTTGAAAAAAACTGTAGAATTCATAGTTGAAACTGAAACATTTCTGGATAAGAATTTGTAGTGAATTCTGGATTTAATGCTATTAAAGCATTCTTGATCCAAAAGGGACAAACTTGAGCCAGTATCAATTAGAGTTGAAATTTCATTATGTTGTATATTTATAGAGATGCATGGTAGTGAATAAGAGTTATTAAAGGAACTGCAGATGACGTGTCTTTCTTGTACACCATCATCAATTTCAAAAGCTTGTTTGGATGTCTCAGAATTATAAGACCATGAAGATTTATTAAGTTTAGGTAGTATAGGGGATGTCTGTACAGCAGTGGATGATACTAAGGTGATTGAAGAGCTTTTGTCAAATTGACGCTTGTTTTTGTCACTACAGAGTACTGACCCTGAATGAAAATTATGGGAGAGAAGGCGGTCAGTAGAACCAGTCTCCCCTATTTGTTTAAATGATAGACATTATTTTTATTTTCAGAAGAAGAGGTGTAGTTTTTCTTTCTGTGAGAATTAGACGAGAATTGAGATGAAGAATTTTGATTAGAAGAATTGAGAAGATTTTTAAATCTGTAGCATGTGTCCATACGATGATTGAATTTTCCACAAAATGCACATTGCATAACGTTTTGTTTGTGATAAAAGGATGCAGAATTTTTTTTGTGAGAAAATTTTTCGAAGGTGGGTTGATAAAAAGGACGTTTTCGATACGATTTTTGTTGACGAAAATTATTTTTATGTTTATCTGCAACATCTTGTCTATTTGGAGAAGGTGAATACGTTCTAGCTTTTCTTTTTAGGTTACGATAAGTATGAGAATTTTCATTTTGAGTTTCAGATGGTGAGAAGGTAGTTTGAGAATTGACATAAATTTTATCCTTCGTATGTTTTATAGGAGTCTTATGGAGCACATTAATAGAAGCCATAGAATTATCATGAACTTTTTCACTATCTAAACAATAAACTTGATCATAATTCTCATGAGATTTTCTAGGAGGTGAATCATATATATCTTGAAGAAAATTTGCTCGTTCAAGAGCTAAATCAAATGAGGAAATATTTTCTTCTAAAATCTTTCTCTTGATTTGTTTAGGCAAAGCCTCAAGAAAATGAGTGAATTTTAGTGAATTTAGAGCAGCAGGATCCAATTTGGGATATGCAAGGCGAAGCTGCTTATCCAGACGAAATGCAAAATTTTTGACTGATTCATTTGAATCTAACTTTAAATTTTGCAAGGATTTGAGAGAAATAGCTTTTTTTTGAAGGTAAGAAATAGTCTATAAAAGCTTTACGAATGGCTTGGAAATTAGTATTCTTGAACTGAGACTGCGCTTCAAGGAAAAAGAGTAAAGCACTACCTTCAAGTTTTGATTTGAAAAGAACAAAAAGTTCTTTGTCAGAAAAATTATTTAATTCTTGTAGATCAGATAATTGATAAAAAAAAAATCTACAGTCTGTGGATTCCCATCAAAAGGCTGTATTGCAATGTTTAACTTTGACTTAGGAGGCATGATGAGATAATTAAAGTAAATGCTCAATAAATGACAGGTTAATTTTGGTTATAGACTGGTCACATAATAAACAATACATAAATTGACACATTATCTAAAATAATGACGAATTTCATTTACGTTATGCACCATTTTTATATGTTAAAAAAAATGTATGACGAAAAGAAGAAAAATGCCAACATATCTCTCTTAGCATGGGATCAAGAATATAAGACCCAATTTTTTTTTTTATATCATATCTCCCAATACATATGTTCTTATATTTATGAAAAGAAGAGAACAATTTATACTAAAATAATCAGTTATTTTGACCAGCACTTTCGTTAAATATTATATGATATCAGTTATAAAATATATCAAGACAAAAAATATCACCAAATTATATTATTCATGTACTGTGACACACCTTCTTTATTAAATAACATATAGAATCTTCTGTTCTCAAAAATTATTTTAGCAAAAATCAAAATATATTATATAATCATTTATTACCCCTCTTTCAATAAAGAATAAACATAAAATATTGATCACTGTATGAAGAACACAGATATTGAAAACGTAATTTACTTTTCTTTTACACATATTTAGATAAAAAAATCATAATATCATTGAATAATTGTCATGTCTAGAAGAATATTAATTGATTCAAAGGGGTACATAGTGCCAAAAGAAGATTATTGGTTCACAAGGAAACACGGCACCAAAGAAGATTAAACTGTTGTGTTTGGTAAAAGGATGGAAACGCTTTTCTGTTTCGTTCCATCTAGGAGGCCAAAAATTATAGTGGGAATAAATACATTGTGTTGAATGCGGGCCAGCAAAATACCCATTAAGACATGACAAAAAAATATCTTGATTATACTTCTCTAAGATTTTTAATAATAATATTAAATCAAAAACTAGAGAGAAAACAAAATAAAACAGGAAGATGTTACCTGAAACTTGAAGATCGATGATTGAGACAACATGAAGAATAATCCACTTGAGACGACGTTAAAATTTGAAGAACAAACTTTATTTATTTATTTTATTTTTTATGAAAAGAAAATGAAGAATATGGTTGTTTGTTTTATAATAATAATTTTCTTTATGAATCACTTGATAAATGCGATCTATCTTGATATTATAGATCAAACAAACATTTGTGACATCTTGAATCATAAAAGAACATTTGAATCTGAAGAGCACTCTCTCTTCTTTTGGGGATGCCGATAAGATGAGAATTACATTTTTTTTAAAAACAATATTCAAAAATCGAAACTTCTTTTTTTGCAAGGATAATATATTTTTTTTCTTCATAAAGCTTTCAAGAAAATAATCTTCGAAAGAATATAAAATGGAAGAGAAGAATTAGAAGAACTGTAATTAAAATAATACCGGACAACGCCACCGATACTGTAAAGAACCACAAATAATTCCATTATGTTCTGCTCAGCTTATTCCAGTTTACAACGGCCGACAAGCCACCAGAAGGAACAGGCCGGAGCGGCAGAGGTGCCTTACTCACTCCCAGAAATCAACTGACAACCGGTCGTCTCCGAGGGCAGTGCAAAGAGAAATGGTTGCTATAATATCGCAACACGCCAAGTTGGCAAAGTTAGAATGGGCGCAGCGAGAGAGAAAAGCCAAGCTACGTACAAATACATAGGGAAATATGAATTTAATGGCATAAATATGATAGTACCTTTAAAGAAGCAAAGCCAAAAAGGTGGCCAGGAATTTAACTGCTTAACTCACGTCATCAGTAGAATTTAATTTCATAGGCAAAGGGGAGGGCTTAATTTAACGGAAGTAACCGCCTCAGAGAATCTTGGAGAACCTTCTAGAAGCATTTTAAACCGGAAGGAATGAATTCGAAAAACATTTTACCGTTTTAGAATATTCGAAAAGCTACGTACGGAAGAAATATTTACAGGAGAAGGCATCAAAAGAGACGAAATCGAAATAATATTTAAAATGAGAACATTAATGAAAAAATGAATGATGGCTAATAAAATAGTTGATACAATTAAATTAAAATAAAATATGGCAGGGGTTTTCGAGTAACCACCACAGCATGTATGTGTTTAAAATCTGAAAGATAGGAAAAGAAAAAGTGTGTGTTAGCACTAAGACAGCAGAAACGTTTTTTCTTCTGTTGTCTTTATAGTAATGCGTGCATTTTCCTTGAGTAAGGTTGATTCATTCCTTGAAAACGAGTCACTAATATTCACTTTAAAATTTGCTTAAGAATTATTAAAATTATTAATTATGTTTATTTTTTTTAATTTTAAATGCAACATTATGGATGCTATATAAATATTAAATTTGCATAAAACTACCTTAAATTCTTGTTTTTAACTCATTTCTCCACAAAAAATATTGAAAAAGCTTCGAAAATTAATTGATAAATTACTCTATAGCTTATATAGAGGTTTAAAGTTTTGCTACTTTTAATCTACAAAAGCATCCATAATGTGCTTTTTTTTTGTTCAAAGTAAATTATATTTTTTGCCAACTTTGTAGGCTTCCTGCTTCAGTGTCCGTCGATCAGAAAGTAACATGTCCCTAGATATTTTGAGATATTAATCGGAATGTGACATTGACGGACGTCCAGAGCGGTACTAATTCTCTACCCTCTTGGAACATGTATTTTTAGTGATAAAACCGTGATTTGAATCACGATATTAGCGCCATAAGCTTTTCTCAGCGCGTCAATGCTCTGGACACTCGTTTTCCTCAAAGCAATACAAACTTTTATCCCATAACGTAGGTCCTTGAAACACAGTATCTTGAAATTCTGAAGATTCACCGGAACAAAGGTTCAAATTAGCTGTAATGCGCATTGTGAAATAGCATGCTTTTTACTGACACGGATATCGTTGGCGTTTCTAAAACCACCACTGTCCAGCCACTATGCATGCATTACTTGCGGCTTAATTCGAGGCGAGGAGTAATTCATCATACTTATGGGATAGACACAGGCATTTTTTTTTATATATGGGTGATTCTACGATAAGAGGTAATTTGTACGGCAATCCGTTTAAAACAGATTTTTTATTCTATATGTTGCTATTTTTTGCAATGAATCGCATCATCTTAATATACTTTATTAAGTAACATCACGATTGAATGCCTAATTAAAAGACATTTTTCTGAAATTTCTTACAAAGTCCAAAAAGTCCCCTCCCCTGGCATGTCCCCTTGCCGGTTTCAATTTAACTTTCAAACAATACATATATTTTTTCCGCCAGATGCTTAACTAAAGTATGTTTAATTGGAACTTAAGTAATTATACTTACGTATTATAAAATAAAAGATAAAATAATTTTGTAAATTTTAAATAATTTTTTTAATTAACTTTTGTCCCGCTTTTTTTGTGTATCTCCCCTGTCAAATTTCGTTCCGCTGAAACAAATATAAATTCAAGGATGGCTATATTGGAATTAGTGATTAAGGACATCTATCGGCTTGAAGTTAGTAATACTAAACGCGCAAGCCATTTAAGCGTCGCCGTTTTTAGTTATTGCAACGCAACCGTGCTGCGTAGTGGTTTCGCACAGTGATCATGTATCTCCCCTGGTAAGTCATAAAACTTATAATATTCATTCAATTCAATAGCATTTACAGCCCTAATTAAGCAATACGGCAATAATTAAAGTGAAATACACAATTAACCCAAAAACTAATTCAGTCAGTTAAAAAATTTGAATTTACATGAAAATGTCTCTCCCCTGCCGTATTTCCCCTGGCAAGATAACTGCCAGGGGAGCGAGTCACTGACCAGAAAAAGTTATAAAATATGTATAAAGTGACTTGCTCTTATATGAAAAGGTAAATAAACAGGACAAAAATCATAATTTAAAGATTTTTGATCAAACTCAAACTTTTCTTTTTGGCCGAATTCTCTATGTTTTTTAAACCTCTTATCGTAGAATCACCCATATATACCTTGCATAACTTTCTCAAAACAAAGAAATTTAACATAGAGTTCGTCCATATTAGAAAAGAAATTTGCTGCAAAATTTCATATTTTTAAAACAATGGTAAAGATAAAATACAAAAATACTCTCCTCTGGGAACCTTGACCTTAATATATGGACTGACGCAGTGTAACTACGTGGAACAAAACTGAAAATAAAATGAATAAATGAATATATATATATATATATACTTTTGCAGTGTGTATTTCGTTTTTATTGTATTTTTATCATCGGTACATTGTATGTGTAAAGAACTAGAAGCAAGTTCTTATGCTAACAAGGAAGGTCTCCATTGGGGGCATACTCAGAATTTTTTGAAAAAAATACGAATTAAACTACTCATGTAGGTAATAAAGGATCAGTGAAAATTAGCGGCGGAATTACATTATTAGATATGTAAAAAAATAAAATAGTTTGGAATAATTGTCGTGAAAAGCTGAAAGCGACGCGGGATTTGGCGAGCAGTGCATTTTCTCGCCAAAAGCAGCCGATTTTAACGAATCTGATAATTGATTGTAATTGACTTCACTGTTAAAAATCTGCAGCATTTACTGCAACGTCACTCCACTACTTTTATAGAATATCTCTTTTCTGACCAATGAGAATGCTCCATAGCACGGTGAATTGACCGTGTCATACACTGTTAAAAATCTGCTGCATCATTTTGTTGCAACGCACTCCACCGCTTGTATATAATATATGTATTCCAACCAATGAGAAAGCTCCATTTCACGGCCAAGTAACCGTTTTCTATACAAGCAACGGAGTGTGTTGCAAGAAAATGCAGCAGATTTTTAACAGTGTATTTTTCAATTTGGAACAATTTTAATCAATTTAAATTGTGTTTTAAATGATAAAATATATTAATTTCATTTTGTTATAAGTACATATAAACGTATATGACAAAATTACACATAAAGTAAAGTAAAAATGCAAAACTAAAATTACTTAAACTAAACTTATTTAAATAAATTGAACATATAAAGTTTTTTCTTTAAAAAGTATTCGAAGCGTAAAAGCGTATTTTTCAAAATTTCGTTTTTTCGCCAACCAGAGATAAATCGCCAAATAAACGAAATTTTTATTATTTTTTTACGTACGTTATTAGGAGGTTCCGCCGAAATTTTTTTTACAAACATATATAACTATATGAGAGAAACATTCTGTAATTTGCCCGTATGGAGACCTTCCTTGTAAGATCACTTGAGAACGTTTTTTATCATATTTGATCTCATTCTTTTTATTTTAGCCTTCTCGCCTTTTCCGTTAACTTTTATAGCTTCTTTTTTTGCCTGTTTTATTCCTCTTTCTCTCTAGTTTACTTCGTTTCAATTGACTTATTGTTTCGATTGTTTCTTTGCTTTTTACAGATCTTGCTGTCTTTACTATATGAGGACTAAACATTCTCTCTCGGATCTTTTATTCTCAATCCCTTCAAGCCAATGCGGCCCCTCAAGAATTTTCTTTAGCAGAACAGAGTGTTTTTAAGTTGCGCACGGGAAGGGAAGGCAGTATCTAAATTTTCTGATTCTGAAAAAAGTTGTCGGACGTTTTTTGCTCCTGCTGAACATTTTTTAGGATAATTGGAATTTTTTCCTTGCAGTTAATTTTGTAGAATGCGTGCTTTAGTATTCAGGATGCCTACTGACTCTTGGTAATTTTCTTTCCGCTATGTCTGTAGTCTTTTCCATAGGCTGTAATTTATTTTTCCCTTGTTAAACGTACACAAACGGATATAAGTCTTCCAGTTCTTCGGTTGAGGGTTGAAGGCTTCAACCGTAAATAAAATTAATAAATTCATTTTCGACCTTATCATTACTTTCCCGACGATGGTTTGATGTATGACCTGATGTGACTGGAAGTATTCATTAAGTAGTTTTCACAGCGCAGCATTTATTAAAGGCGAGAATACACTGGTGGACAAAATTGAGAGATGGAAGTCATTTTCCCAAATATCTCGAGAAATACTGGATAGAATTAAATGAAAATTGGTATGGATATAACTTATAGTATGTCAATAATAAGTGCAAAGCAAAAATTAAAGTGCCATTCATCGGCAAGAGTTATTTGCAACAGTCCAATGTGGACTGAAATTCATGATGAAAGATGGGAATGAAAGTGAGGCTTGTATGGTGTGTGGTCGCCTCTAGTAAGGTGTGTGGTCACCTCTGATAGATAGACAGTATGCACAACGAGTATGCATGCTGTTAATAAGAGAATTAAGGATTGCTTGAGGAAGACTTTTCCGCTCTTTCACCAGAGTAGTTTTTAACTCCGGAATGGTTCTGGGTGGGGGTTGACATCTCGCAATAGCCCTTCCAAGAGCATCCCAAGCATGTTCAATGGGGTTAAGGTCAGGCGATTTGGCTGGCCAATCCAATCGATGAATATCCTCGCTTTCCAGATACTCCTCAACGGACGTCTACAGCGACACAACTGTCTAGGGACCTTGCTGTTGCAACAGGAACATTAGTTTCAAGGCTGAATGTTGCTAGGAGGCTCGGTGAAAGAGTGTTGCATGCCAGGAAGCCCGCCATTTGCATCTCACTCACTCCTTTCCACAAAAGAGAGCATGCACAATGGTGCAGACAGCATCAGCACTGGACACAGCTCCAATGGGCTAATGTTCTGTCCACAGATGAGTCCAGATTCAGCCTTCAACCTGATTCTCGTCGATTATGCATATGGAGGGAACCTGGGACCCGATACCATCCCAGTAACATCATGGAAAGGGACATTTATGCTGGTGGAGGACTGATGGTTTGGGCAGGGTCATGCAAGATACCCGCACACCGCTCCATGTGTTTGACACTGGTTCCGTGAATGCCCAGAGGTACAGGCAGGATATCCTTCAATCCTACGTGCGTCTTTTCAGGGGTGCTGTTGGCCCTGAATTCGTTTTTATGGACGACAATGCCCGATCACATAGGGCTCGCCTGGTTGAAGAGTATCTGGAAAGCGAGGATATCCATCGAATGGATTAGCGAGCCAAATCTCCTGACCTTAACCCCATTGAACATGCTTGGGATGCTCTTGGAAGGGCTATTGCGAGACGCCAACACCCACACAGAACCATTTTGGAGTTAAAATCTGCTCTGGTGGAAGAGTGGAAGAGTCTTCCACAAGCAATCCTTAACTCTCTTATTAACAGCTTGCATACTCGTTGGGGATACTGTCTATTTGTCAGAGGTGATCACACACCATACAAGCCTCACTTTCATTGCCATCTTTCATCATGAATTTCAGTCCACATTGGACTGTTGCAAATAACTCTTGCCAATGAATGGCACTTTAATTTTTGCTTTGCACTTATTATTGACATACTATAAGTTATATCCATACCAATTTTCATTTATTTTTATCCAGTATTTCTCGAGATATTTGGGAAAATGCCTTCCATCTCTTAATTTTGTCCGCCAGTGTATTTGAATTTTTCTTGATAAAGTGACTCTTGAACTTTGAGTCGTCAATAGCGTTTCCACCGAAAAAAGGATGTTCTCATGCAATGTAAAATTTTTTATTGCTATCAAAATAACATCGTTTTCCAGCACGATTTAAAGGATAGGGGCGATGTTCAATTTAGTTACAGATTCATTTGGATGATTCTTGTGCATGGAAAAAATGCATTGTTCTACTGAGCTTCTGGTGAACGAAAAGCAATAAAGTTGTTTTATGAACAATGCTTGCAGTATTTCAACGAAATAATTATTTGTAGAAACTTGCAAAGCTGAATAGTTGCGTGCGCAAGGTGCTTTTATATCCGCTCATAAACACGAATGCCAGCTGTTGAACAATATTTTTACCAAGTAAATTCCGATATTTCCTAAATATCCACGAAATTTCAAACTTTTTTCTGCTCCGACTGATGCTCTATGATCGCAGAACGCGGTGAATAACTTGTGCAGAATATATTTCAAACAGATAGATTGTTATAGATTCCATTTAGATTTAAGTAACTAAAAATAAAATCATTATGTTTTTGGAAAACGTGGAGCCAGATTGATAGATTTTATAAAACTTTCTCCTCGAAAACATTGAATGTCTTGGGAATATTTTTTATGTTTATCTCATCAGAAGTTATAGTTATGTATCTATCCAGAGCGATTCCGTTCTCTTCCTTCAGCCAATTACTTATGTCACGGAATCATTTAAGAATATATCTTCAAGTGACGTTTCTACTGGGCTTTGTAATATCAAGCTAATATTAATATGATTATAAAGTTTAAAAAAGTAATTAGTTAATTTTTTTAAATGATTTTTTTAAATTATAAAATCTATTGAAAACTTAAAACCTTTTTTTTAAGATTTCCGTTCGTAGAAATGAAATCCAGTCTGAAGCAGCGGAAGCAAAAATCATAACACAGAGCTCTCTGTGTATTCCATCGAGAGAGGATAGAACTATATTCTACATTCATTTTCAGCTTTATCTGAGGATACTATTTGTGATGCCAAAGTTAGATATGGGGTTTTAGAAGCTGGTCTAAAAGACTTATTATCAGTTTACAAAGGAATATTCTGATTAAGCCGAGCATAAATAAATGCAAACAAAAACAAGAAAAGTAGGATAATATAAACTTGTATTCTCATAATTTAATTCAAATGTGCGAAAGATATATTCAGCCAAGTTGCACGACGTTATAACGATGCATATTTTCTTCAAGTAATGAAGCATAAAAAGTAAGTGTGAGTAATTACTGCTGCGACCATAAAAAAGGCAATATCAGCAATGACACAACATACTAAAAATTGGTTGTCTGTCGTTGTATCTGTGAAGTATCAGGAATAACAGTGCCCTTCTCTGACCCTCGCTCCTCATTTATATCATTTTGTTGCTCCTGCGACCCGAGTATGCGCCCGAGAATGCTGTTCGCGACCACCGGTTTTTAGTTCCCAAGTTAGTTTAGTACCTATTTTACCGGAGCCGAAGTGTTGAAAGGTGAAGGGACCTTAGCCAGCCGGGAATTGATTTTTCCACCAGCATCGTGGCAGCCAGGCGTGCTGATAATAATGCCACTGAGCTTCATTTACTCCACTGGTTCCAGAATCCTATTTTATACTATTATTATGTTTGATTATCCCTTATACGTTAAATAAGTTATACAAACTCAACTTTTCTTATTTTTTTCTTTAAATACAATTTTTCTCATTGAAACTTTATAGCAAATCGCCATTGAAGAATGGCTAAAAGACCAACTTCGGCAAGAAGAGTGATAACTTACGTGACTTTTAATGGTTTGTTGAAACAAATGCACACAAAACTCGTAGGGTTATTTCATCCATCATTAATTTCATTCAATTCGAATGTTTAACTTTTCGTTTTTAACGTCGTCGTCTGACATTTAAATGGGGTATCATTGGTGTTATTACCCTATAGTGCTTTTAAAATGAAACATGTTCCGCATGAACAATCACATTCTAAAGCAAATCTATGTTTTTTAAAGAGTTATCCAGGCCTACAGGTGAATTAAAAAATTAAAAATCATTAATAAACTGAGTTATTTTATAAGATTATCCCCAACAAAGGCAGAACTTGTAGACCACTCAAGACGACTTTAATGTTGGCCCAAAGCGTTCGATAACTGCCCGCCATCGTTTGCCGTAACGGCTCCATCAAAATACTGTCACGACGGGCAAAATGCTGAGGAGAAGAAAATTGGACATAAATACAAACAGTTGCCTGCAAATGTGCCATTAACTTTTAATCGAAAGTGTTAGACATCCTCGACCTGGCCTTATTTATTCTTTTAAAGATAATTTAAAGTAACAGCCAGTCAGAAGTTTGCCCTAATTCAGCAACTTAATTTCTGTTTGTAAGAGTTAAATTTAACCAAAAGCTGCCCACAAAAAAGCTATTTATGGTTTCTACAAACCCAAATCAACCATTTTCATGCCATAAGTATTTAATTTTTTAAGCATAAATTCAAAATTTAATAAATAAAAAATAACCGTTGAAAAACAGTTGGAATTATAAAGTGTTTTTGCATGAGAAATAAATATATTAAGAATAATTTAGGTACTTTAAAAATAGATAAATTTACTTTTCTTGAATATTTAAAAAAATTTTCAAATACAATACATACTGAATTTATAAATTTGTTAATATATACTATTATGTATTCAAAAATTTATAAATAAAGCCATATGTAATTAGATATTTTTTATATACATTTTTGAATTATTAATTGAAAAGAATCATGTAGCCATGCATTGCAAGAAAAGTAAACTTATACGTTTTTGAAAAATGTGCCTAAATGATTATTTTTATTTTTTATTTTTCATGAAAAAAAAATCATCATTCAGACAATTATAATTTTTTAAAAAGTATTTTTTATTAATTTTTTTTAATTACGCCTTAACAACTTTTATTTTCTTAATGTGATTTATTACTGGTTTTATATAAAATAATTCTATTTCCATATGTTTATATGTAGTGTTTTGTTTCTTTTATTGTTATGCCTATTACCAGTATTTGAGGCCCATTCAATGAAGTGCATTTAATCCTGATTATTTTTGTATTATTTTCATTTTATGAAAACAAATTTTCACACAAGTATTATATATACATATAAACATATATATACATATGCTTACATAGGTCATGAACGATAGTTTTTAAAATTCTCATATATATTTTTATTTAGTTTATATGAGGTAACATTAGATTTTCTTTTCAAAATTTAATGAAATAGTAATAATATTCTAAGCTTTTCGTCTGAAAATTATTTTGATCAATGTCAATTATCTTCTTTATTCAATTTTTTTATATTATTAAAATAATTTAGTTATTGATTTCAATGGGATTTTCTCTAAGAAGAAATTACTCTCAAAATTTTGAGGGAAAAAATCCATTCTTTGAAAGTTACACAAAAAGAAATAATCATCCTTTTAAAACAATTTATTACATGAACTAAACGATTAAGAAAATAATATCGATATTCACAATGCTTAAAATCGATTTATATAACCACAACAATGAAAAAAACATTTCATTAAAAAATTATTAAATGATACAACTAAATGAAATTTTGAAGTAAACTACATTTTAAAAATTAATAAATATTAGATGTCATCCTACATTTTCTTAAACCAAAATACGTTTCAAAAATTCAAAGTGTACACAAGAGTTGTTTTACGTTTATAAATTCATAAACTAACTGCTCATAATACTAACATTTAATTTTGAATATTTACTTTATGTAGTTCTAATAAAAAGTAAAAGCAATAAAATGATGGAGAAATATTTCCAATTTAAACAAGTTTAATGCATGGACAACAAATTGGTAAAGCTTACTATATTTTATGTGTAACTATCCAGGGAAATATTCTTTGAGAATCAGACATCAAGCAAATCACAAACGTCAGTCAAGTCAAAAGTTTAAATAAAGACAAATTGACAACAAAGTGGTGAGAGAAATTATACTATATGACTCAGCAAAAAATCTGCCATTACCTTGCCCTTGAAAATCCTCGTAAACATGAGATAGTGCTAAAAAACTGTTCCAGATATAGTAAAATAAACACTAATTTAACCTAACGATTTAACAATTATATTTTTTTAATGATTTATTATTATAATCCGGAAAGATGTTTATGTTTATTATGTATTTATTTTTAATGTTTTATGATTCCTTTTTTAACGAGACATTTTCCGAATTTACCGATAACTCTTGTGATAAATAACATCTTGTAACAATAGGCTCTGTTTAAGGTGAAATAGATCAAGACCGAGGAAATTTTCCCTTGTAGACAATATCTCGCCTTAGAAATTTTTTACTCTCTGCTTTTCAACTCCTAATCTTCAGTTATAGTATCTGAAAATAAAGCATACTCGAGACAAACTTAATGATTTATTCAAAATTTATTCATAAACAACAAGAACTTTTGCTGCTTTATCATAAAAGAAGCTTTTTATGCCGTGTAATTTAACTTCTTCATTGTAAAAAAAAATGTTTTGTATTACTTAACGACAAATGTAAGTCTGTATTTTTTCCAGTGAAGAAATCTACATTTCGCAATAAAAAAGTTTTTGAAAAATAAAAGAATCTTTTAAAGTTAATCAATATATTTACTTAAGAAATAAGGCTTGCTTTGAATAAAATGAAAAGAAGTATCCATTGTTTTGCATTATTATAATTAAACATTACATAATATGTGACAACATCATAGTATGAGTTTTGGAATAATGTTATTTTCCTTCAACTTTTGAAAAAAATGTGAGGGATTAAAAAATTTCACATGTTTACACTTGAGTTGCGAAAACAATTCTTTTAATATTTTATGTTTCCTTTTTTTTTTTCTTTCTTTTGCTATGTTTTGCTATTATGTTTGCGTCTTCTTAATAGATTATCTAAACTCACATTTAAGATTATGACGTTTTTAAAACACTTAGATATATTTTTTAAATTTATGAAAAAAAAAACACGCATTTAACGAAAATGTTTATGTATTAATTCTGTGAATAATTATTAAGAACATTTATAGTTCGTTCGTAGTTTATCATTTTAAGAGCTCTGGTTTCAGATGTTAGAGATTCTCTGTCCAAATTTGAAGAAAATGTAATAATTTATATGTATTGCTGTAAAAAAAAAATGACAATTTATCTGAAATTGAAAATAAGATTTGACCTCTTTTTTTTTCTTATTTTTTATGCTCAACAATAAAGCTTAAAAGAGTTTTCTTCATGCTGAGATAAACAAAAAATGGCTCAAAATTTGAACAATTATCTGTCAAAAGCAGCAGAACTCTTGGTGCATTTTAGCTTGGTGCAGAAATCATCGACTTTGGACCAGAGATCAATGTGGGACTATCATATTTCGCTGATGAGTCTGTATTCAGTTAAAATACAATTTCTCAACGTACTTGTATCTGATTGAAACCAAAGACTCTTTCTCTGCCGTAAAATTTATTTACGAGAAAAAGAACACTATGGCCACGGAGTTATGATAGTCTCTCTGAGCAAGCATCATATTGGACAGGTGCATACCTCTCCCTGTGTTTTACAAAGGCTCTATGACATGTTTGAAGTATAGGGATGATATCTTGTACTCTATGTACGTCTTTTGAGCAATGCAATCGGCTCTGATTTCATTTGAACGGCATACCACTCGCGTTTACATAAAGCTTATCTTGTTGACGAAATTCTGGAATGTGGTAAAATTTGCTTCGTGGATTGGCCAGCCAGATCTCTTGATTTGAAGCATATACAGTATGTCTGAATTAGTGAGGGAAAGAAAAATTCTATTCCAAATCCCATAAAAACACGGCCTCAAAACAGCGTTACTGGAGGTGTGATACTAATTGCCACAGAGCTTCATAAACTGCCAAATTTTCTTGTATCAGTTCATATAGTTACAGTTATATAACTGTAAGAGAAGAGCCCATTCCTCTATTAGCCCCCTTTTTATTGAATGTTCTTTTTTATTACTTCCAACTTTGGGGATTTTTACACATGGCCGTGAATCAAACTGCTAAATGTTAATTTTTATTTTATTATTTATTTATTGATATGTATTATATCAATATTCGTCTATGTGCGTACCTAATTTCATTCAGATATATTCTAGAAATAATAGATCAAATCTGAAAATTCCTCTAATTTTTAACAGGGATGTATATACAGCTCATATTCAAAATATTAGAATAATTGAGAAAAAGTAATAAGAAAAAATTATTTGTCATTTATTTATTTTTTATACTAAGTAAATGCAATTAAATTTCTTATAAATTAAATCTGGAATGTTTAGATAAGATTTTAACATTTATAAAATATAAAATACAGCACAATAAATTAGGTATACAGCTTCTTTAAACACACCAGAATATTAGAATAAAATTTAGATTGGTTCAAAATATTAGAATATTTTATTTTACGCAATAATATTATCTTATGAATATGAAGTAAATGGTAGTTAATATTTTGTAGCATCCCCTTTAGCTTTCATAACAGCGTACAATCGATCTTGCATACTATATACAAGGTGTTTACAAACATTTCTATCAATATTAGCCCAAATAGACTTTATACGTGCCACTAACTCAGTTTTACTTAAAGGAGGACTTTCTTGAAGTTTTTACTTCATTATACACCATAAGTTTTCGATGGGATTAAGATATGGTGAATTTGGTGGCCAAGGAAGTACCTTAATGTTGCGTTGGCGGAACCAATTCTTAGTTGACACCGAGGTATGAGGGGACGCTAAATCTTGTTGAAAGATGAAATCATCTTCAAATAAATCTTCTGATGATGGAATCATGTAATATTCTAAAATTTCTTGATATATCAGAGAGTTTACCTTTTCGTAGACGATGCATAACTTTCCAGGTCCTTCTGCACTCATACAACCCCAAACCATGACACTAGCAGCAAATTTTACAGAACGTTTAAGGCATTCTTTATCAAATGCTTCTTGCTCCATTCTCCAAACTCGAATACCTTGATTACCATATGAAACACAAAACATACTTTCATCACTAAATAATATATTTTTCCAATCTTCATTGCTCCATAAACGTCTTGATTTACACCAATTCAATCTTATACGCTTTTGTCTTGCAGTCATGAGAGGTTTTGTTTTCGGTGCACGAGATTCAAATTTAAATTTATGGAGACGTCTTAATGCTGTCGATGTAGAAACTTCAACTCCTTCTTCTTTCCATTTTCGGTGCAAGAATCGCACACTTTTAAAACGGTTTTTCTTAACTATACGCTTCAGTTTCCTGTCATCTCTAGCAGATGTTTTTGGTTTTCGGACACCATTTCGGCGATTATTTTGAAATTTTCCAATTTTTGAATATTGTGTTAGTATTTTACTAACGCTCGATTGCGAACAATGTAAATATTTCGCTATAAAACATTGATTTTTACCGTGCCGATACAAATCAACCATACGAAGTTTAGTAGATTCAAAAACATCACTCACACGGCCCATTTTAAGACGAAAAAGAAACAAACTGCAAAAAAGAATACTGATTTTAAATAAAATAGTCTGAATTTAATCAATAATGCCACCAGTTAAGAATAGGTAATAATTAAAGGAGAATTAATGTGAAATATTCTAATATTTTGAACCACTTGAATAAATATTCTAATATTTTGACTTTTCAAAATAATTTTTTTTGCAATTAATCTTTTCAAAAATGATATTAAATTTAAGATAACAAGTAAGTTTAATCAACAATAAGTTCTTAATAAAAATATCGTTTGCATATTTTCATTAAAAGACATTAAATTACCAAACGATATTTTCAATTTCTAAAAAAAGGTAATTATTCTAATATTTTGAATATGAGCTGTATTGATTATATTAAATCCTTGAGATACGTGTAAAAAAAAGGGCAATACATAAAATATTTCTAATTAGAAAATAAGGACCTCGTTAACGTGTATGTGTATGTAATTTAATACAGTTAATGCCGATATTATTTTTTAATAAAAAAATTTTCTATAAGGGTGCAAATCCATAATATTATTGTTCTTAATATTTTTGTAAAATTAATAAAATTGAACAAAGGGAAAAAATTATTTATAAGGAAATAAAGTATTAAACGAAATTTCGTTTTGCTTACAGTTTAATGTTACTAATTAGAGACAAAAATTACAAAATTTCCAAAATACTATTAGTCATTAATAATGTCTTGTAATTTTACAGATTAAATTAAAAAATTTATTCTATTTGACAGCCTATTGTTAGTGATTTGTGTATAATAGGGTGGAGCGAAAAAAAATTTTTTTTTGACAATGAAAAACGGGTAGGTGCCAAAAGTTGCCTTTATACTAGTACATCAACTGCGTGAAATTTTACCGCTGAAAAAAAATGGCTTGAGTCTGCGCTTTTGCTCCAAAAATCGAAATTTTGGGTAAAATTTGTCATTTTTTGACATTTTTTCAAAAAAATTAAAAACTTCCTACAGAGCTGGTTAGTATTTAAAAGTGTTGCTTAGACCTTTATATTTATCTGCTTAACATATTTAAACTATAAAACAATATCTGTAGTCTGTATAATTGGAGCAAATCTGACAACTTTTTGTGAAAAATCAGCGTTAACCTCTCTATTGGAGCATACAACGAAATGTTGTTTTGAATGCATTTCTTACCTAGCTGCTTTCAAACTAATGTGTATATAACTCATAAAGGCGGTTGCATTATCCCACCCGTCTCAACCACCCAATCATCTAGGCCCAGTGTTTTATTTATATATTGAAATTGTTATTTTTTTCCCGAAGACGAGTATAAGTTTTCTATATATCAAAGTAATTTATCTCTTCTTTGTATTCACTGACTTTGGATGATTTGGATCATGCTGGTGTGACCTGCTGCACGTATATTTTTATACCATGTATAACAGAAGAGAAGCTGAGTAATGTATTGGGTATGTTCTTAATTGAACCTATTCAGCAGTCTATTATCTTCATTAACATTTCATGCAATTAGTACATTATGATTGGAAGTTCTGTTATCACAACATTCTTTCAATCAATTACATTTTATATGCAATGATTTGCCTAATAATTGATTGTATGAATTCAATTTCTAGTATGTCATCATTTATTGAACCTATTACATTGAATATACGCTGAGAAGCTAGCTGTTTAATATTATGACGATCGTTACAGAGGATTGCAAACAAAATTTGCGTGTAAAATAACAATATTTCTAAAGAAGTTTTAGCATGCTTTATGTCGTTTCCTGTGTTGTTCCGTAGTCTAGTAATTTCTAATAAGATTTTAGATCTATTATTCAGGTGTGTTGTACATTTGGTATAAAACATCCCGCGGTATAAACTTGGATTATACATTTTGTGAGTGAACATATAGACGCTGATTACCAATCTGTGCTTATATAAAGCGGAAAATTTTATTAACCTTATGAGCTGTCTTTTGTGTGAGATGTTTTCTAAATTCCTATTCCCCATTCCTTCTGAGAAATAGCTTTCCTTATGAATTAGCTTTGCAATCTCCGACAGAAATTTCTAGTCTGTTCTGAGTATCTTTTTCTCAATTTGAGAAAATAATTTTTCAAAATTATTCTCTATTTTATAAAAAAAAATTGCAATAGGAAGTGAATAGTACGTAGACAAACATTTTCCTTATTGATCCAGTGAATCCATGTAGCTTAGAACGTTTTATATCGACTTCTCTAATAATTGACGCAGAGGAAATTCACTGGAGTTGAAGTAGCGAATGATTCAATATTATCCCCTATTCTAAGCTTACCCCATGCAAAATGGTTCACAGTGACAAATAAAATTCTCCTAATTTTAAATGAGCACTTATAGTCGATTAGAATCCGTACATTCCCTCATAAAGTACTATGCATTATAAGTTTATGCCCAGGACATTTCACCATCAAATGTTGTCCATTCATAAAAAGGGGATCTAAAAGTTAATAGGAAATTACCTGGATACGAAAACACTTAGAAAACGGCATACAACTAATGTAAAAAAAAGGGTTATTTACAACAGCGGTTGCTTTACACATAGAGAACAAATTTTCATTGCAATTCTCTCTGACGATCACCATCATATTAAACAGCTCGCTTCTCAGCATATAAAAAATGCAAAAGTAGAATAAATGATGGCATACTTATAGTTGAAATATCTGAAATCATCTTTGAAGCAAATCATTACGTAAAAAAATACAATTGACTTAAAAAATATTGTGGTAACAGAACTTCCAATCACTATTCATCAACTGAATGTAAGTTTGATAAATATAATAGATGGCCGAATAGATCCCTTTAATAATATTTCCGTACATTACTCTGCTTGTCATTTTTTTGTATGAACTGTAAAAATAATACATGAAGATAGTTACAGCAGTATGTGGATGCAAAGAACAGATAAACAAGGTGGAAGCATCGGAAACATGCCAAATTTTTATAAAGAAAATCACAAATCAATGTATAAATAAAACACTGTACTAAGATGATCGAATAGTTGGGCCGGGTGGTATAGGAAATATAGCCACCTCCACGACGCATGTCCAAGGTAGTTTTGAAAACAAGAGCTGTATTAAAAACAACAATTCGTTATATGACCCAATAGAGTGATAATGCTGTTTTCTTACTAAATGTTGTCTGTTTTGCTCCAGCTATAGGGAATAAACATATTGTTTTATAGTTTAAATATGTTAAGCAGACAAATATAAAGGTCTAAGCAACACTTTTAAATACTAACCAGCTCTGTAGGATTTTTTAAATTTTTTTGAAAAAATGTCAAAAAATGACAAATTTTACCCAAAATTTCGATTTTTGGAGCAAAAGCGCAGACTTAAACCATTTTTTTTCAGCGGTAAAATTTCACGCAGTTAATGTACTAGTATAAAGGCAACTTTTGGCACCTACCCGTTTTTGATTTTCAAAAAAAAATTTTTTTCGCTCCACCCTAGTGTATAATAATGTCATATTCTCATACAAATATTGTCCTGTAATTATTCAAACTAAATGGAATTTATTAATTAAATAATTCAGAATTGTAAAATTTAACTACATAGCTTGGCCAAGCAATTAAAGAAGACCTATTTTGTCCACTTATATCTCATATTGCATAAATTGCAGAAAGTAAACAAGTATCATTTTGAAACGAGATATCTTAATTTTATTTATTGTTACTGTGAAATATATTTCTTTAAGTAATTTAAAACAGTAGTTTTTTTACTTCATATAATTAGGTATACATTAAAAAGTAAGTATTATAAAATATCAGCAACTTTTAATATTTTGTTTTTAAATTATCATTTGTATTTTATTTTATACTGTTTTAATTGTTCCTCGATGATATACTGCTCCTTAGCATAATTTCGTTATTTTAATAATTTAATAGAGTTTTTAATTTAATGCACATTAACTACTATTTCTTTTAAATCTTAATAATTATTTATTTATTTATTCTTATATAGGCATTTTTGTAAAAGCAAATTTTTTAAACATATTTTCTTATGAATTAATTTTTTTGTTATAAATTATATCAAGTAATTCACTGTTATATTTAATTTAATCATGTTTAAGGTCCCGTACTGAAAAAGTAAAAACAGAACCATTATAAGGGCACTCCCTGAATCTATGTTCCATAGCTGTTTTACTCGTAATATATGGTACATGGAAAGTTCGAATTGGGGTAAATAATTAAGAATATTGAACCACATAGTTACAGAATATTAAATATGTAAATATATATTTATGAACGAGACAAAAAGGCTTATTAAGTTACTTGTAATTTTATTTATTTATATATTTTTAATATAGTGAGGCGTATGTGTGAAAGGTTTCATAACGTGAACTACAAAATATATTTATTTTAATTTTACGTATCATATTTTCAGAGATAATTTCGAAAATATAGCGCAAAAATTTGTCCCTCAGTCTATTTTCTAATCTACTGAATTAAAATTATAAAAAAAATTAGGTGTAATAGACGTTAATTTAAAGCTCGCAGGAAAACTAAGTCACACAAATTTTTGAGAAAAATCACAATTTTTCATTGCACAAAAATTTCAATTTGCGGGCATTTAGTTGAGTTGTCGAGGAACGCATGAAGTACATTTCATAACAGAAGTATAAAAGCATTGTTGAGAATAATTTTCGAAAAAGAAATCAGTAATTAGCCGATATATTAACACTTAAAGACACGAACGGTTTGAACAAACATAAAGACAGGAATAGTGTACTCTGAGTACCATTGGCTTTTAAAGCCTAGATAACAGCTTATTATGAAATATTTGTGTAATACAATGCCCAGTTGAAATAAAAAGCAAGAAATGTAAAATTGTAAAAAAACACACGATTTTAATTAGAATTAATCACATAAATACGATTACTTTAAAATATCTCTCAGTAGGCCTCCGGAAGCTTTAAAAGTTAATTATAAACGTATATGGAAAAACGTGGCACGAAGTCAGGCAGCGTTGCATTTTTACTACCTCCTTTTGAAATGATCTCAGCACTATGCAAAGTTTAAACTTTTATCAGTGGTTTCGTTTTAGCTACGCTGTAAAAAAAAAAAAAAAAAAAAAATATTTTTACTACGTTGAGTTTAATTTTAAGAAATAGCTAATGAAGCTTAAATATGAACTAATTTTATTGTCAGTAGCAAAGTTTTTTTTAAACAGACTATGATATGATTTTAACCTTCCGTCTACCAGACGGGTCCATTGGACCCGACAGCAATATTTCTGGTGTCAATGGTAAAATGAGAAATTGTCGATTGACACCGGAATTTATAAAGGACTTGTCTAGATATTACGAATTCCTTAATTTAAGCTTTCATTGTAAAAGCAAAATTATATTAAAATATTACTGGTGCCGTTTGCAAGTTTGGAATTAAAATTAGGTGTTGCCGTAGATAAATGGGTGTTTTGTCTGGTAGACGGAAGGTTAAAAAATAAAATATAGAATGGCAGTATTTGATATTATGTAAGTTTCATAAAACTTTGAACATTTATGGTATACCTATTTCCATTATCATTGCTATCTTTAACTGCATTAACCTTTACGCAGGGGCTCGCTCAGTGTGTACCTGATAATACATGTAAGTTCGGACAGATGCTGTCACAGCCCCCCCGAAAAGGTTAAATAAACAATAACTGATTTGTGATACTTTGTAAAATGTATATTACATATTTATTAATGTGGCAGACCAAGATTTAAAAAAAAACTATCATTATTCGTTTAATCTCAACATTCATATAATCAATCAATAAATAAATATATATTTTTAAAAAAATGAAATAATCGTTTGCAAATAACTTCTATTTTAACTGCCCTCTCGATGCCAGATATTAATCTTTATATGCATAGCATGGCCCTGGTTTGAGGCTTTAGAAAGTTCTAGAAAAAATAATCTCGACAGGAAGTTATTTTATATCAGAATTAATGCATAAAAAACAGTGAAATATCCCCTCTTTTTGTGATGCCGACTAAATAATATGGTCAACTGACTTTTTAATTGTAATCTTACATTTGAGATGATATAAACACTGACAGTTGCCAGATAGATGCACAAAGAACAAAGAAGGAATAAGAATAAAAAGTGGCATAAAGAAGACACCCCAAGAAGACACCCCACCGGGACCCCAACCGTTAGGTTTATGGGTTTTTACGTCCCGAGGGAAAAGTCCCTACCGCCATCCAACGAACACAAAGGCAATATGCAACGCACAAACTGACAAGAAAATAGTAACAATAATAAAAATTACAACTAAAACAGAAATCTGTTTTGGAAAAATTACAGATGCAGTAAACAGGCAACATCGCCAACTGCCAACCCGACAAATTATTATAAAATATTTAACTAAAATTAAACAGGTAACAAGGCATACAAACATTAATAATAGCAACAAACATTAATACAAACATTGTCAATACGCTACAATAAAAAAAATATATATAAAGAAAGACAAATTAATAGTACAAATAAATAAAGAATTACAACAAGAATAATGATATTTACAGATGAGAAAAACTGAATCCACTGAGTATAAATTACAGATAAAGAAAGCTGACTATAAATTCAAAGCATTGACATCAATACTAGGCTGACACATCAATACTTATAACGAATAATTGAATAGAGTCCATTCAAAATATTATAATTGTCCTTAAGTTTATGGTAATTTAAACAGTTCATAAGAGTCTTTTTCATATTCTGCCTATAAGATAAATCTCTATCAAATTTAAAATGATGGATCATGAGTTTGCATTTACCGAATAAAAAGTGGCATTAGGAATTTGAAGAGTTTTTGAGATGGGTGCTATATGAGATGGAACATGAATATCGCAGTGTGTCGAATCGCATCACAAGCCTCGCCAGTTGAGATTAATAAACTGACTGTGCGTTCATTCGATAGAATATTTTGAGAATGAGCACAGAGTTTGATTCGAAGCTGCTGTATTCACGTTAGGTCTGATATGTTCGACAGTCCATTTATTCTTTAGCTAAGTCAATGGAGTTTATGGTGTTACCTGATGGAGCATTTTTACTCAGAATATTTTTCTGAAAATTGTAGTAAAGTCCTGGAATCTGTCGTCGACTGTTTATTTATGAAATCATGTATATTTTCCAAAAAAAATTAAATAACTCTTCGGCCAGAAAACCCTGTTTAATATTTCTGGGAATGATCTTAATTCAAAATAGCGGGAATTACAGCTTTCCTTAACCCCAATGGATGCCACATATATGTATACATATACAAGTGAGTGGTGTGATTATGTATGTATATAAATTACAATAAGAAATTACTTGACTCAGTATAAAATTGATGGATAAAAAACAGTATTTTTAGATAGAAAACACGTTTATTTGTTCCAAACTGGTTTCAGCAGCCATAGCGTATTTTCTACTATGCAATATACGTTTGCTCAGACTATAAAATGCTCAAACATATGTAGGAGAAGCGGATTGAAAGATTTGCTAATACAATTTCAGGAAAATTTAGAGAACATACAATAAAATATTTAATAAATATAGTGTGAAAATATGCAAATGGAATTTATGATCAAAAAGATTTTATAAATTTAAATGCTTGATTGGTTAATTTATTGTTGGGGAAAGTATATAAAATCATTTTCTTCATCAATTCCATTTGGATGGTTTCACATTACATGTACTAAATATTTTATTGGTTATTCTCTAAAATTTCCTGAAATTCTATAAAACGGCTTACATTGTCAATTTCCTAAAATTTCCTATTGTAATTCTATTGGATAATAAACTATATTTTTGAATCCGTTTCTCTTACATTGGCTATTTCCTAAAATTTCCTGTAATTTTATTCGTCAATTAACTTTATCCTTGAATGCATTTCTCCTACATACCTTTATGTATAACATATTTATTTTCTGCCATATATTGTGCCTTGATAACGGTACACTCTGACTACTGAAACTAGTTTGTAATAAATAAATGTGTTTTGATGTTATAAATGTTGTTTTACTATACATATATTATATACACTATATGGCCAAAGGTGTCCTTCCACTTGCGGTTTTAGATATTTTGTTAAATATCTAGAAAATTACCTGAGGAATTACATGAGGAACTGTATCCGAATATAGTACGTGTCATATTGTGTATTCTATATTGACACTAATCAATGGATAAATGTATACAGTTCCACATCTATTTGTTTTTATTTTGGGGATGACGGATTTTGAGCTTATTCTATTGATCATCACTTTCACAATTTTCAAGTTATGTTTTAGAAGCTTTCACAAAATTTTCTCTATACATTTAGCTAAAATAATATGCAAATGAAAATTTGAAAGATTTCACACATGCGCAATGAAAAATTGTTTAGTAAACCTGCTCATTTTTTCATAGAATTTTTATTATTTTTGAATTTTGATTACAGACTATTACGTATTTGTCATATTTTTGAAAAAAAAACATTTTTTTATATTAATAACTCTGCAAATTATAAGCAAAAAACTTGGGACTCTAAAAAAAACTTAATTCGTCTTCACGTATATATGCTGCTGGAATGCTTTGCCGACATTAGTTTAGACAGGATTATCCAAAAATATTCGTTCTTTTTCAATTTGTCAAGGGTCCGGTATGCAGTTTCGGGGGAAAATCTTCACGGAAATGTATGACTTTTACTATTATGTTTTCACACTTAAAGTTTAATGTTTTTTATTTTATTATTTAATAAAATGTTTAAAATCGCTAGTGGCCGGTCACCTTTCGTTATATAGTGTATATGTATGTTAATTTATAGAATGTATATGTGGGTTTGTGCATCTGTTGATGTTATTGTGCGCTCCATATTCTTTTTAATTAATGTCTGAGGTATATGCCTAAATGATTTCTTTTAACTTCTTATTTTGGTGTTGAAATTATTAATTGAAAAAAAAAACCATACAAATTGTGCATTTGATTTTTCAAAAGCTCGCCCCTTTGCAATAAACTATTTAAATATCCTATAAATAACCCTTTTTAGATGCACAAATATACTTAACGTCAAAAGCATTCGTGACTTTTCCTTAACGATATTTGAGTGCAAATAATACATTCACTGTATTTGTTACATGTAACTTATTTTCATCTGGTATTCCTGATGAATTCTTCTAAGAAGCTTAAGTGTTTCACCTTATTTAGTGCAGTTATTCTCTGAAACAAACGGATAATAAAATCAGATTTATACACCAATAACTCCTGTTCAAATTATCTTAGTCTGCAAATACATTCAAGTGTTTACGAGAAAATCCTCTTTGAAATGGGTGAATTAATAGTATTTATAATGACAATATGTAGATAATGCAATATGTAAGTGCATTAAAAATTAGTTTTGGTATTCAGTGTTACAATAAGGCAGAAAAATAGTTTGAATTTACAATACTTTACCACTATGCTCCGAATTAAACATTTAGTGATTACAAATTTCATTAACATGTGTACCTTACTAAAAATAATTTAGAAAATTTAATATGAAAATTTTAAAATGCATATGAAATTGTAAGTTCTGGAATATAAATCATAGTGACAAGAATACTGGGCAAGATTGACATTTTTTTTTTTTTTTTTTTTTTTTTTTTTACAAAATGATTTTTTTAATTTTAAATATTGAACCTAGAACAAAGTTTCATGTATCATTTTATTTCATATATACTAGAATAAATCAACATTAAAAAATGACGGTATGTCAGTCTGCATTTAATTTGCATAAGACAACAAACAAGCAATCAGGATGACTATTTTATTATTTAAATACTTTTACTGTGTAAAAATACTTATTTTTTTTAAACTTAAAATGATGAAAATATTTATCTTTGCCGGACCTGCTCGCTACGCTTACACTGTAAAAAAAAGAGTCGATCTACTAAGAAAAATTTAGTTTATCACAGTGATCCTTGCAATTACTAAAAAAAAATTTGTAATCTTACTCAGTTACAAGAAAATCTGTAAGAACTACTAGAAAAGAGCTACCAACGAATAGAGTTAATAGTTTTATATTTTTAATAGCTATTACTAAAACTCACTTGGTGTGGCCGTGATAGCACTCCAGGCTGAAAGGTCCCGGGTTCTATGCTCGACGCCTCCAAAGACGCATCGAGTGCGTGCAGTGTAAGTACTCGTTAAATAAAGGGGTTATGAAAATCTTGTCGTAGCAGTTACCATGGCAACATAATGATGGCAAAATTGAGCAAGTGTCAATGTTTCATGCTGCCATCTATTGAGGCTTTTCCGAAAATCTTCCGCTGCAGAAGTCTGTCTTCTTACCCACTGGATGACTTTCAAAGGAAGCTCCTGGTCTTCGAGCACACGACAAGAACAAAACTCATTTCGTGGATATCGCAAAAAAGTTTTACGTTTTTTATACGAAAAATGCATTTATACAGTTTACAAAGTAAATGTTTGTTTCACTTGCTAAAATTTCGTTTGGTTTAGTTACTATGTATCTGTGAGTAATGGTTACTAAAAATAATTTTGGAGCTATTACTAAAATTTGCTTGGTGGCTCATACTAGAATGTTTTAAGTTAGTTCTACAAAAAATTCTTTGGTCAGTTTACAAAAGAAATGTTTGTTTCACCTGCAAAAAAAAAAAAAAAAAAAAAAAAAAAAAGTTTGGAATGGTTATTATTTGTACTGTGAGTAATAATTACTAAAAAATTCTGTGGAATACAAATTTGCTAAAAAAATTTAGTAACCTCATGATTTTTTTTAACAGTGTATAAACCCATTTGTAATCGCTTCGCAATGCGATGCAGTCACTATTTTCTAGTCAAACCTAGACATAATTCTTTTGCGTTTCTATGCTTGATCGCTTCTTGATACTCTATTTCTGTTCCTTCAATTTTTAGACTCCACTTGGCAAAAACACGCTGTCATTTTTAAAATTAAAGTTTAAAGTTTCAAAGAGATCACCTTTTTATATTTCCTAATATTTTCGCATCCATCTATCCTCCCGAAACTTAACGTGCTATTTTTTTCAAATCTTCTGTCATGTTTTATAAACTATCTTAAAATGTAAAACAGATCACCTTGTTAAATTTAAAATTTTAATAAAATCGGATTCTATTAGTTCAATATTCCACCACCAGGGAGCAAGCTCACTCTATTCTTAACAAAATTGTAAACTGAACAAAGGAACTCCAAACAACCTAACTATTACTCGAGCGGATGGCATCTCAAGAAAGAATTTAAGATATTTGATGAAATTATTACTTGAAAATAATGATGACAAAACTTTTCTCATTTTAGTTAGTCAAAATTTTTCGTAGGAAATGTAAAGGTGTTAGTTCATAGGCCCAGGTGATTTACCAAAAGAAGCACACACAAAAAAAAACTCCGAAAAGAGAGTTACATTTTACGACGAGACATTTATTTAGTCAGAGATAACAGACTGTAGGTTCCCCATAAGGGGAGAATTCTCAGAGCTCTAGTGAGCTACATGTTGTCTGAATGATGGCAATCAGTGGAGTCACGATACAACGTCATAGCCTTTATCGCCAAAGGGCATCAGAAGTCTTTCATACAAAGAATTTTGGTGACATTTGATAAACCACACGTTCAGTATCAGTGACTACATTTGCGGTCTGGGAACCCAAGGATTATTTTCACATCTGCGAATATTTTATAGGGTTACAGAAATATTTTAAGCTTGGGAAGTAGACAAGGGCAAAGCAGGCCGTTACTTAAATTGGAGTTTTGCTGACCACAATTATATTACCCAGATGCGAAATTGAACAGAAAGAAAGCACAGTCAGGATAAACAGAGATAAAAGTATTTCTAGTTTTAAGCATTAATTGTGAGAATGAAAACAGGGTGTGGAAGGCAGATGTTAATAAAAATGTAACGGATAAAAGATTATGATGAACAAAGCCCAGAGCTTTCTTTCTTTTGTTAATAAGTGCCGGTATCTATGGGCAGATGTTTTTCCAGACACAACAGAAAATTTGTGGGAAAGGAAGTTCTCTTATTAATTTTCTACAGAGAGCTCCAAAGGATGAAAAGCTGAACTTCTAATAGTGGGAGGATGAAAGCTAGAACTTAACTATTAAATGTAGGATTAATTTAACTAATGGGCTTAATAGTGAAAAGGGAAACTAAAATAAAACAAAGAATTTATTAAAGGGAAATAATTATTGCATTTATGAAGGGGAAAAGATATGTAGCGATAATCACCGCTACATAACTCACCCCAGCCACCACAAAAAAAAACTTTATACTTGTTTTAAAGTTTTTTTTTTTTTTTAATACTATTATTGTCATAAGTTTGAGGATACTGAACGTGTCGTCTACCAAAATATATACAAAAACACATATCAAAAACATACAAGTATATATATATGTACTACAAAAATGATTGATTGTACTATTTTGCTTGCAGCATATGTAAATAAAAACAATGGTCATATTTATCTTTATAATTATCATGACAGGGAGCTCCTTAATAGTTCAAAAATTGCCACAAAATATTTAACTAATATCGGATCCTTTATACAATTTCTTTGTTGTGGCGCTGGTACCAGCTGTTTATCTTATTATGTCATGAACAAAAATTGAGAGAAGTATTTTATTTATTTGTGATCACCTGATAGCTTAGTATTTGATAACTTCTCTTTAAATTGATCCTTTTTGAGATCAAAATGGCATAATTGCAAGCAAAAATATATATTTATAAAACACAAAACACAAATAGTATATATTTAAAATAAAATAAAAGAAAACTAACTAAAATAATATGTTCTAAAAATAATGCATGTTGCTAAAAAAAATTGAAAATGAAAATTTGTGCATAAGGCACAGGTCTACTAAAAAAAGAGATGCCAGTGGCATGCCCATAAAAAGGTTGTAGCCCTTAATCTTGTACAAAAAGTACAAGTATTATGGCTTCGGTTTAAGACGTCGGCCCTAAGGGGGGAGGGAGTAGTGGACGAACCCATATTGCGTACAATATAAGTCCGCCCCGCTCCTCAGTAAAATCGCACTGATCTACGAAAGGAGCACGCTTGGAAATCACATAAAATTTAACATAAAAGAATTGGTAGGCCAATTCACGGTAAAAATGTTTCGCAAGACAGGTGTGGCGTGAAACCTTGGGGCATAATTTTGAACGGTTCACAACTTTTGGGGGATGAATTAGAAAAATAAAATAAAAGTATAAGGTGAAGTGTAATCCATCTCATGAATTGAAACAGTCAGTCCGGGTAAGATAAACAAATAGTTAGGATTAGGTGCTACTACAACTGGAATGTTTCAAAAAAAGAAAGATGAAAGGTTTTTTTTTCTTTTTTTTTTGCATGGTACTATTTCACTGTCCAAAATAATTTGTAATTATTGTTGAACTACAATGTTGAGATAAAATGCATGTAATGAAAATTAATTATTAGTGAAGTAAGTGACCTTCTTTTCATGTACTGTTTCTACATAAAAAGAGGTAAGTGTAACAAGGGAATTTACATGTAGTGTAAAATCCAAATAAACCTGGAATGTAAATTTGACAAACAAAAATGGACTAAGTGTATTTTAAAGAACTGTAATATGTAAAGGGAATAAATAAAACCTTAAACCATTAAGATGAAATGGTTAAGTGTGAGTATGACAAACTGTAAAAAAAAATGTCAACTGTTTTTTTTTTGTGTTAGAATGAGCCTTTTAACGAAAAGAAAACAAAAAAATGAACCGAAGAGAATTTAACGGTAAGTGTGTTAAAAGAAAAAAATATCCGAGATATTTGTATGAATGAGGTTTTCATCTACCTAATTACAAAGGAAAAATTTTTTTTTATTTAATGAGGGAAGGATTCATATCACATGACAAAAGTGTAAAAATGTAGACACATGACATGACTGTGTTGTGTGTTATGATGAACGAGTTTGGCGAAAACAAGTGAAATTCGTGTACAATCCTCAACCAGAGAAATAAGAGAAAAATGTAAGAACCACATGACCTGATATGATGCACATGACCAAAAGTGTATTCGCATGACCTAGTGTGTACCACATGACCTAGTGTATTGCACATGACTGAGTGTATATAGAAAAAAAATAAAAACGATGTGATAGTGTAAAAAAAATCGCATGACCTTGTGCCAAAAAGACACATAAAAAATTGTGTGTAAAAGAAATCACATGACCGGGTATCTAATATACCTTGACCTAGAGAAAAACACATGACCTTGTGTAAAAACACATGAAAGAAAAAAAGTGTGTACAAGAAATCACATGACCTGGTATCTAATATACCTTGACCTAGAGAAAAACACATGACCTTGTGTAAAAACACATGAAAGAAAGTGTGAAAAAGAAATCACATGACCTGGTATCTAATATACCTTGACCTAGAGAAACGCACATGACCTTGTGTAAAAACACATGAAAAAAAAAGTGTGTAAAAGAAATCACATGACCTGGTATCTAATATACCTTGACTTAGAGAAAAGCACATGACCTTGTGTAAAAACACATGAAAAAAAAGTGTGTAAAAGTAATCGCATGACCTGGTATCTGATATACCATGACCTAGAGAAAAACACATGACCATAAGTTGAAAGAAAAAAATATATAACTCAAAGTTGAGGAAAGTAAAAATGTAATTGTACTATCAAAAATCCTTTTAAAGTTAAAATTTGATTGAGAACCCCCAAAAAAATTAGGACCATAAAAAATGTATTAAATGTGGAAAATGTAGCCTATGTAACAATATAGTTGAAATATTGTTACTGTTAACTGCATTCCTGTTACTGCAAAACAAAACATTAAAGGGAGAAGAAAGTGTGTTTGATTGAGTAAATATGTTTAAAATGATTGTGTACACCAACACGAACCAACCAAAACCAAGTGAAAAACAAAATTGACGACCCGCATCAAAATTTTCACTCTTACATGCCTTCTTTCCATTACTCAACCATCTGGCGCCTGATAGCCGAATAAGAAAAAGAAATAAAATGCATTTGTACACAAGATTAATGTGAAGAAACATTGTTAAAATTTAAAGTGTAACAGGAAATGTGAGGGAACAAAATACTAAATGTTTTATAAAAAAAATGAAAAACAAATCTGTCAAAATGTATAAAAATGCTTAAAAAGTATAGCGAATTCATCCTTTAGTATGTAGTGTGTGACCAGGAAAATTAAATTAAAGAAAAAAAATTATTTCTCATTTGAAACAGACTCAGTTGTATGAAGCGATTGTCTTTGTATGTTTATATATCTCTTGACAGCTGGGCAGTTATGAGAAAAAGCTGTATGTTGAATGTCAAAATGGGTATTACTTGATTCATTGCACCTCATGCAATTAATGCATTTTGGTGCGTTTACACAATTAGGGTCTTTATGTGACATAGCACAGACAGGGCATATTATGTCATTAGGGCAGAATTTACTTAAATGAAAAAGACTCTGACATGTAAAACATCTTTTTATATCTATGTACCTTTTAAGAGTAAACTTTGTGGCCTGAATAATAATATGTTTATGTACAAGCAAAATTTCAGCAAAGTGGGATGACATTAGAAAAATCTAGTTAAATAAATTACAATGCTTTATTTTTATTTTGCTTTGAAATTGAATGGGAGGCGAAGAATTATCAGCTAGCTTTGAAATAGCCAAAATAATGTCAGGTATGCCAAAATTTTCAGGCAAACGCATGATTACAACAGGGATAAAATTGGTACTATCTTTCTTAGGGGTACTGAAAATACTGGGATGAAAATTGTTACTGTCACATAAATCATTAACCTGTTGGTTACTAGAGAAAGAGGGATTTGTATTACAACTGTCATGTATTATAGTGTGTGGAGATTTGATAATGAGGTTGTTATCTGTCTGTGTGGACATATTCTGAACAGATTTTAAGCAAGCAGTATTAACCGAAGGAATGATATCTTTTTGAGTATTTGATATGTGAGGTTTAGTTTTACTTTCTAGTTCCTGAGACAAGTCACGTACACGTTCCAAAAGTTTGTTATTTACCAAAAATAAATTTTCTTTTTCATGTTTTACTTTAGTGTATTCATCTTTGAGTCCCTGAAAGGTCTCTTTCAAAATGTTGAGATCCCATTGAATTGTGAATTTGAGTTCTGCAAAATTAGAGTAAAGTATATCAGTGTTGCTTTGATGTTTTATTTGGTTTTGAAACGCTGTGGCTTCAGCGATAATTGTGTCTGAAAACTTTGTTAAATTTTCCTCATAAAATTCAAGTAAAGGGGATATTGAAACTTGTGATTGTCCAAAAGCAGACCCAAATTTATTATCTCTCTCTGACATTGTTTGGGAAGTAGCTGAAGCTTGTTTTAGCTCAATATCAGCCATAGATGTTTACCAAAAGGAAAATGCACTAATATAAATCAAAAGAAAGATTTATAAATAAACTAGGTGCACCAAAACAAAACTGACTGTTAACCACAGTATTAAAACTAATAATTTGGGGGAAATAACATAAAAAATGCAAGTCCAAACCAAAAAAATAAAATTTTTGCATTAGTCAGAGAGTAAACTCTGATAAGTTACGAGTGAATCTAGACAGATTTAATGAGGGGGGGGGGTAAACAATCTGTGAGCACAGAAAACAAAACAATCAAAATGAGACACTAAATAATACACTTTTTTTAAAAAAAAAATGCAAACACAAAAATTTTTTTTAAACTGTACAGCCTTCAAAATAAACTAATTAACCATTCAAAAATACCAATGCCAAATCTCCTTTTTTTTTTTTTTTTTTTTTTTTTTTTTTTTTTTTTTACATGACAACCGAAAGTAAAAAAAAAATCAAAAAAGGCTTGTTTAACAAGGTACTGGCATAGTTAATGGCAAAAAAATTTAGTAAAAACGAGAATAGGACTCTCAAACTGCAATTAATTAAGGACAAGTAATGTCAGCGAAAAATTAATGCGCGAACACATAAAATAATAAAAATCTGTGATATTTAAGTATGCAACACATAAATACTAAAACAACATGCATTGAAAATAATAATACTTTTGAAAATTGAGCATGAAAAGAGAAGAATGCTTTCAAAAGTGCAAATTAACTCCTAAAATTTAAAATGTATTTTGTTTACGTTAATACCTATAAAATTTCAAAAATGCACTATATTTAAATTAAAAAGAATCTTCTCTGTTCAAGCTGATAAAAGAACACAAAGTATTTTCATTATGAATTAACTATGAGAACTAAGAAAGTTTGTTTCTATGTTATGATGAGTAATTATTATTATTATTTTTTTAAATAGAAACTTCTAGTACTGAAACATGTTTCTGTCACATTTTTTGTTTAGCTCACGCCACTTTTTGCTAGAATAGATATAAATTTACAAAATATGCAAAACTGGGTGCGACGACCCTTAATTGCATTAAGATCGTAACTTCACAGCTTTTGTGTGATTTATTGTTGACTTACATAAACTTGCACACTATTTTATTCACTTTTCACTAATTATGTATGGGTACGACGACCCGTTTTTTTTTAGCACAAATTTCACACTGCTTTAATTAATGATGAAACAAATGAAATGGGGCTCAGAATAATCTGTTGCACACTTGTGAGTACAAGTAGATTCAATATGTAAATAACAACACAGGCTTGCACATCGACGAGCACTTTCACGACACTTTTTTTATTTCTGAAAGGTTGAAATCTTGAAGTGATACTATCATTGAAATCGAATGAGATGCGTGTAGGTTCGACGACCTGCAACGCATAAATTTTGTTTGACTTCTTTTATAATAAGATATCTAGAAGATATTAGACACATATTTTTTGACACAATGTTTTATCACAGAGCACTGACATACTTATGACTTTCACATAACACGATTTATTTACTAGCAACACCACTGGGTCCACATTGATTTATTTTGCATGCATCACCGATAATTTTCGGTATCCCAACAGACCCGATGAGTATGCTTGTTGCCTATGTTGCATCCACCAAAAACACACTAGATGAAATCAGAATACAACTTCTCATCGGCAGAGAGCACGAAGATTTTCGGTTTCCGGTAAAACATGAACTGAAACAAAAATTCCGACCTTGAACCGGACAAAACAGCTGATAAGTGGTGGGATATTTCTGCACATAACATAGTATCCGGAACAGCTGGCGTTGCGAGGGAAAACACTTGACCCAGTCAATTTCTGACGCATCGAAAACGAAAGTGGCACTTTTCTTGAAAAGGGCGAAAACAGCAGGTGCGACGCGTTTTTTTGAAGACCCAGGGAGAGAAAAACGGAGATATGCAATCTTTCTTGAGTGCAGGAGAAAACATAATTGAATACTGCAGGTTTCGGGGAGGGAAATACGTCACACAGTGAAGTACAGACAGCCTTGGAACTTCGGGGAATGCTGCCCCTTTTTTTTGCGCAGTCATGACCCGTTGACGTACGTCGGTGCATACGTGTTTTCGTCGAAGATTTTTTTACTAATTTTTTTAAACAGTCTGCGTGTGTGCGTTTTTTTTTTTTTTTTTTTTTTTTTGACCGGAGAAAAAAACAAAGGCCTGATGCACCAGATATAATATGTAAAGGTGTTAGTTCATAGGCCCAGGTGATTTACCAAAAGAAGCACACACAAAAAAAAACTCCGAAAAGAGAGTTACATTTTACGACGAGACATTTATTTAGTCAGAGATAACAGACTGTAGGTTCCCCATAAGGGGAGAATTCTCAGAGCTCTAGTGAGCTACATGTTGTCTGAATGATGGCAATCAGCGGAGTCACGATACAACGTCATAGCCTTTATCGCCAAAGGGGATCAGAAGTCTTTCATACAAAGAATTTTGGCGACATTTGATAAACCACACGTTCAGTATCAGTGACTACATTTGCGGTCTGGGAACCCAAGGATTATTTTCACATCTGCGAATATTTTATAGGGTTACAGAAATATTTTAAACTTGGGAAGTAGACAAGGGCAAAGCAGGCCGTTACTTAAATTGGAGTTTTGCTGACCACAATTATATTACCCAGATGCGAAATTGAACAGAAAGAAAGCACAGTCAGGATAAACAGAGATAAAAGTATTTCTAGTTTTAAGCATTAATTGTGAGAATGAAAACAGGGTGTGGAAGGCAGATGTTAATAAAAATGTAACGGATAAAAGATTATGATGAACAAAGCCCAGAGCTTTCTTTATTTTGTTAATAAGTGCCGGTATCTATGGGCAGATGTTTTTCCAGACACAACAGAAAATTTGTGGGAAAGGAAGTTCTCTTATTAATTTTCTACAGAGAGCTCCAAAAGATGAAAAGCTGAACTTCTAATAGTGGGAGGATGAAAGCTAGAACTTAACTATTAAATGTAGGATTAATTTAACTAATGGGCTTAATAGTGAAAACGGAAACTAAAATAAAACAAAGAATTTATTAAAGGGAAATAATTATTGCATTTATGAAGGGGAAAAGATATGTAGCGATAATCTCCGCTACAGGAAATACTATCTGTTACAATCTCAACGGTTCACATTTTTTTATAAGGACTAACTCTTATTATAAAAAGAGTTAAAAAAGAAAAACAAATAGGGACCCTACAAATAAATAAAAAACAACGTTTAAAATACCAAAACACTTTATACTTTATTGCAAACTTGTTTCGATAGCCATAGAGTTCCGCCATTAGTGCAAATTATAATTGTTCAGATTTAATTATATACCTCCAATCTGGCAAAATTTAGCGACAGAACCGCCACCCCCCTTACTGATCACACTCTTACCCGGCGGATTCGTGGTATCTACACAGATTTTCATTGGTTCATTGGTATGTCCGCAGATTTTTATTGACCAATTTATAATCGTTACTTATATATATATATATTACCTAATATTAATACTAACTTTTATTACCTATTAACACCTAATACTAACCTTTATACTATTTTAATTTTCTTATAATAATGTTCCGTACTTACTTCAAATTATTAAATTAAAATCTTGTTTCTAGATCTAATCTGTTAACCTTTATGCAGACGATATAAATTCTTAATTTGCCTTAAAAAACATTATTCCAGTATGCGTAAATTTAAAAAGATGGCTCTAAATTAAAAATATTCTTAATTTAACTTTATTTCTTAACATTCCAAATAAAACTCATTTCTTCTATGTTTTTATAAACCCTTTTTAAGAAAGCCTTATTAAATTTATTCCAAAATCTTACCTTTCAAAAAATATCATTATTTTATTTTATCTATTTATTTATTTTCCCTCAGTCAACCTTTGATAGTGTGCATATCAATAAATTCATTTCTTTTCTTTTTCTCTTAAAATTAATTATCCATAAAAATCGTCTGCCTAAGACATTCTGAGTCGATTATAAATTGGTTAAATAAGATTTTTTTAAAATAAAATTATCGTCTGTGGAAAATAGTCTCGTAGCTGGACAAGAATTCTGTTTATAGAAACAATGATGGTTTGAGGTTAGAGAATGTTCTAGAATTTTCTTTTTAGATTTAAAAGAGGAAGCTCGAGAGATGGTAAGAGACATGAGAAGAAGGATTCTTGGGTGCGCTCTTGCATGAGTACGACTTGATGTAGTAAAGCATGGAATATTTTTTGGATGTTTCGGTAAAATGTCGTCTGCAACAGGAGCTTTTCCCTCTATTATAGCTACAGTTTAATAAAATGAAATTGCAGCAGCCAAGGAGTGATTATTGTGACCTTCTACATTTATTTATTTTGTTTTTTTCTCGCTGGCCATGACTTCTGTGCGGAGCAAGGGAAACCTGGCGATGATGTTTCTGCCCCCCTACCTTCAAAATGTCACATATATGTATAAATATATATAGATATAGATAGATTGATATATAATATATATATATATATATATGTGTCATAGATTAAATTTAGACAATTTTATTAAAGAGTATTAAAGAATACGGTTTTAGTATTATTTTTGCAGTTTGTTTGCTTTTTTGTGTTTTATAATGGCTTGTATGGGTGGTATTCAGTGGTGTTCAGTGGTGTACAGATGTGCCTGAATCTATTAAATTTCGTACGGTTGATTTGTACCGGCACAGTAAAAACGAATGTCATATAGCGAATTACTTACATTGTTCGCAATTCAGCTTTAGTAAAATACTAATACAACATTCGAGAATATTTCAATTCCAAAATAATCCCTGAAATCGCGTCCGAATACCAAAAAAATCTGCAGTTATGACAGGAAAATGAAGTACATAGTTAAGAAAAACCGTTTTAAAAGTGTACGATTCTTTCACAGAAAATTGAAAACAGAAGGAAGTTTCTACATAGACAACATTATGACGTCTCTATTAATTTAAATTTGAATCACGTGTACAGAAAAGAAATTTTCTCATGACTGCAAAACAAAAGCATATAAGACTGAATTGGTGTAAATCGAGACGTTTAAGGTTGCTAAAAAGATTGGAAAAATATATCATTTAGTGATTAAAGTATGTTTTGTGCTTCATATGGTAATCAAGGTATTTGAGTGTAGACATCATAGCTTTAATGTAAAGCATCTTACTAGTAAACATAAGGTTCTTAGTTCGAACCCTGGTACTGTAACATGGAATTTTGCCCCATTAAACTCTATACAACCAACCCACCAACCAACCAAGGTATTCGAGTTTGGAGAATGAAGGAAGAAGCATTTGATAAAGAATATATCTCTCAGATTAATTCGCAGATATATCAAGAAATTTTGGAATATCACATGATTCCACCATCAGAAGATTTATTTAAAGAAGATTTCCTCTATCAGGAAGATTTAACGTCACCGCATATCTGCGTCAACTATGAATTGGTTCCACGAACGCAACATTGAGGCACTTCTTTGTTCATCAAATTTTCTAGACTTTAATCCCATCGAAAACTTATAGTGTATAATGAAGAAAAATCTCCAAGAAAATATTCCTTCAAGTAAAACTGAATCAGTTGTACGTATAAAATCTATTTGGGCTAATATTGATAGAATGTTTATAAAAACCATGTATATAGTATGAAAAATCGATTGTGCGCTGTTATAAAAGCTAAAATGGCTACAAAATATGAGCTACTATTTACTTCATATTCATAAGTTAATAATGTTGCGTAAAGTAAAATATTCTAATATTTTGAATCTATCTAAATTTTATTCTAATAGTTTGATGTGTAGCTAATTCTGTATACTTTATTTATAGTACTCTATTTTATATTTTGTACATTCCAGATTTAATTTATGTGAAATTTAATTCCATTTCTTTGAATAAAAAAATAAAAAAAAATGAAAAATATTTTTCGTAATTATTTTTTCTCAAATATTCTAATAATTTTAAATATGCGCTGTATATAAAGTGTTCTGGTGTAATAATCACAGCTGGGGTAATAACGTCAAGTGCTAACATTACGATTAATTATGAAGTAATCCGGTAAATAGTACCTATGGGCTCTGCGCAGACGGGTTCTGAGTCATATAAAACACAAACAGATTAAAGTTAATTTGTTCCATTTGTAAGCCTTATCACTTTTAGAAGCAACTAAAATTAACGCTTGATCTAAAATTTGCGAGGTAAGTTCTGTGATATGAAGACTATATATTTATCAGGAAATACTTTGTTTGTTATATAATTTGTAATGCATTTTGTGTACTTTCAAGATGTTGTTAAAGATTTTGGATATGTTCGCGAGATAGTTTGCAGTTTAAAATATACAATAAGTATATCGGGGTATTAACGCCACTTCTTGGCGGTTACCCCGATGATTCCCGGTTTTAGCTTTCTTTTTTTCTTTATTGGAAACAAAAATCGGTTGATTCCTCCGGTGCAATGTTTCTAATAACTCTATTTAAGCGATCCTTTTTAAGCAAAAATAAACTTTGAGTCTGTTATTCTTTTGCCTCCCCCCCCCTTTATTTCTTTTTCTTACACTTTCACAAAAAAGCTTAGAATGCAACCTGTCAATTTCTAGACCTGTAGAGTTCGTATTTTTAGAAATGGGCAATTTATATGGGATTATTCCATCTTTTTTAATAGTTTTGTTTTATGTAAGAAGTATGTATAGTTTTGTAAGATGTGGCGTTATTGTCCACATAGATGGGTAATAACGCCCAATAGCATTGGTCAAGAAATCATGCCATTACATTTTATGAATACATATCTATTAAATTATTTTTTTACAAAGGTAGACAATGCGTTGCTCTATCAAATCCTGTATTTGTTTGAAAAATAGAATCTAAAACTAAGCCGTGAAAATTGGTGAAAGCTCAACGTGGCGTTATTACCCCAGGATATCTTATTTTTTTCTGGAGATTTTTTTTATCTACTAAAAATCAACTTTTTAAAAAAGGAAAAAAAAGAGATGAAATTTCTGGCTAGTAAAGGGTGTGATATCTAATTTCCATGTTTATATTATGGTGCTCTTTCAACATTTTCCACAAAGAAACTTATTTGTAAGTCGAGTGCCATCGTATATGTTAATAGGAATCCTGCTCTCCCGGCCCGATAATTTACAGACATGAATCGCATTGAAAATGTTTGGGAGTTGCTGAAGAGAGAATCAGCCATAAAGGTAATAGAAAACAAAACTCAGCTCATAGAAAAACTTATCCATGTCTGGAATCACCAACCATCACGTATGCAAGAAACAATTCAATTTTGTATTAACAAAATGCCAAGAAGAATAAAAGCCCTGAAAAGCCCCCAAAGAAGGCTGCACAAAATATTGACATTTTTTTTTTGTTTCAAACTTTAAATTTTGCAGTTCCAGCAATTTCTAATTTAATTTACATAAATAAATAATTTTAAAATCATTGGCATGTTTTTTATTTATTATAACCCTACAGATACCGTGTATAATTAATTGTAATGATTAACACAGTAATATCATCTCTATGAAGCTAGTAATATGATTTTACACACACAGAAAAAAAAAGAGTTCGTCTAATAATTTGACTATGGATTATTTGTGTATATATTTATTCATGAATCAGTCTCGAGGTAATATTGGAGATTCTGAATTGACCTCTTCGCTATTGGACAAAAATATATTTTTTAAATGTTAGAATAGGTTTTCTTAACTATTTTGGCCTCTAAAATGACAGTAATAAAATAATGTTAAAAAGTGTACCAGTAAAGGAAGGTTCACATATGCGGGACTTGAGAGAACGTAATTAAAAGTTCAAAATTTCGAATAGCTATTGTAAATCATTGTTTTTTTTTTTAATTGCAAAAAGAAATATTATTTGTTATTGTTTTACAAGTATTATATTATTTAAACTGCAAATTAAAAATATATATATATTTTTTGTTAACTACATTTATGAAATGTTTGAAAAGCTTTAGTAATAAGGTACCTGTACCCAATATGGACACCCTAAGGAAAATGTATTTTTTTCGCCCCCATGAACAAGTCATAGGACTCCAAAAATATGTGTCTACTATCCTTGGATTATTGACTATCATTATTAAAATTAGCGACCTTATTTTGGTAAGCGTATCTAGTGCAATTATTCTGGTTTAATTTAAATAATAAAAACAAAAAAAAAGTTTACAAGTGTCTATATAAGGAACTACCTGTCCTTATTATAGACAGGTGTTTCCTTATTGACTTTCTACACAGTGTGTATGGAAGAGTCACTTTTCCAATGGATTTTAGAGGAGAGGGGATAAAAGAAATTATCTTAAAGTATTCGGAGTAGGAGAGGGGACAATTAATATCTTCAGAACATGCATTTTAGAAAGGGGGGGAATCATTCTCGGTTTTTACCCTTCGAAAACTCATGCAAATCCCCTTAGTTACTAGTAAATGTTATGAAATAATATTGTTGGTTTTGCTTAGCTTTATAGCATCTGTCTGCGAATTTAATTCTGTTATTACTCAGTCCTCACAGCATGGACAAATAGAAACTTTTTCACCATGGACAGTAAGTCCCACATAATCCTCATGAACATATCTGCCACATGTGATGCATGGTCGCATGTTTGAAAAAGCATCAATACTGCAAAAGAAGCAGTACCAGCTCTTCTTTGTTTAGGAAGTCATACCATTGGTACCTACGATTTCGCCAACAAATATCCTACTGGCGGAGGGCGGGGGCTTCTTTTTATTTTTCTGCTAGGGTTTTTTGGAGGAAGGTTTTTGGGAGATTGTTCAAATGGCATCTTGTTGAACAAAGATTTTACCTCTTTGAAGCCTTTTCAATTTATTGCTTGGCAGCGTTGAATTTTCTTCTTTCTTAAAGTTGTAGTCGATAAGGACATAATCTGTCCATATTGGGAACCGGGTGTAGTTTTACTGAATCTTCTAACAAATGATTAAAGAAAATATTTTTAAGCAAAATATGCAATAGCAATCGAAAATATGTTTTATTAGCTTTCTAAAATACTGCACTTTTCAACATTTAATGTAATTTTACCATATCTAATAAGAATTTAAGCTTACAAGTAATTAAGATCAGCACATCTCGAAACAACGAGTTTCCTCTTAAATGGCGAACAGCGTGCTTTTTTACACTTTCCAGCCTTAATTGTCTTTTCAACTGCTTTTCTTCGCGAAAACGTTGAACCATCTCTCGATTAAAATTATTACCTTTAAAAATATTAGGGGTGTCCATATTGAGAGCCCTGTCCATATAGGGTACAAATACCTTATATGTTTATAACATCATTTTAGTAATATTTGTTTATATAGTGTTAAAATTAAAAAAAAATCTTTCTGTCGAGTTAAATGGCCTGAAATATAATTATAATGTTTTATGCATATAACTGCAACAAAAACATTAACGATGGCGCTGGATAAAAATGCTTGAAATTCAGACAACGAACAAGGTGATTTTTATGTGTCAAAGTGAGACAATCATAAAGATAACATTGTTTTAGAAAATAATAAATTCGTTACCAAAAATCATAATTATTATTATAATTGTTAAAAATACAAGTTAGTTACGAAACGTAAACAGTTATTTAGTCATTACTGTATTGTGTTTCTAAAGAAAATATTAGTGCCTAAAAATGCATTTCTATTTAGAATATTTTACTAAATATTATGTATTCTACTTCTCTCAGATATCATTTAGTACATTAACCTTTAATTCCCGTACAAATTGACTTTATTTATCTGTAAAAGGAATAATACTATTTATTTAGATAAATTTCTTAACGGAAAGGGCGTCCTTCATAGTTAATGATCCTTATTTAAAGGGTAAATGGAATTATATATGAATGGAACATTAGAAAGATGAATAGACTTTATTTCCTTTCACAACAATTGTATGCCTTTTCAGAGATCTTAAACTTTTCAAGCAATTTATTTTAAAGAAAAATGGAATGTTTCTTAGCGTTCAGATTTCTGAAAGAAGTAAAATTCAATCATTAGTTGTTTGAAATTGGTTTCTAATACGAAAATAATATTTGACTTAATGACATCTGTTTGTCATACATGATTATTTTGTCATTATTGATTTACTTTAGTTTGATTTCTAGAATGTCAACAAAATTTGAAAATAATACATAATTTTTATGGCTTTGTTATTACTAATTGTATTACTTTGTATTTAATATTTAACATATTTCTTTCCTTCTTTTCATATTTTAAAATGAAATGTAACATGCATTATACAGGGTGTCCCTAAACAAATGTATATACGCTAGGGGGTGATAGAGCACATCAAGACGAGTAATAGGAAATAGGAAACCAAGAGTCCCAAACGTTTTCCAAAGGAGATAGCCGCCATTAAAATTTGCGGTCCAAATTTTCAAATACACATAAAAAACGGAAAAATTGGTTGATTGATTTTCGGTTTTCACTAAAATTATTCTTTATGTTGGTATTTCTTGAAAATAAATTATAAAGATAGATTTCGAAAAATGCCGATAGAGGGCGCTTTAGACTTTGAAGTAATAAAAAACTATTTTCGCCGTGATTTTTTGTATCTCATTAAATGGTTTCTGAAGCTTAGACTTAAACTTAAATTTTGAGCTCAAAATCTGAATAGTTGGAAGCGGTTAAGTAGCACAAACTTAGCTGTGTTCAGAGGGTTTAAAGTTCAAATGATTATAAAAAACGGAAAAATTGGTCGATTGATTTGCGGTTTTCACTAAAACTATTCTTTATGTCGGTATTTTATTGAAAATGAATTATAAAGATAAATTTCAAAAAATGCCGATAGAGGACGCCAAAAATAGTTTTTCATTACTTTAAAGTCTAAAGCGCTCTCTATCGGCATTTTTCGAAACTTATCTTTATAATTTATTTTCAAGAAAATACTAACATAAAGAAAAATTTTAGTGAAAACCGCAAATCAATCGACCATTTTTCCGTTTTTTATGCGTATTTGAAATTTTGGACCCCAAACTTTAATGGCGGCTATCTCCTTTGGAAAACATTTGGGACCCTTGCTTTCCTATTTACTATTTCTCGTCTTGATGTGTTCTATCACCCCCTAGCGTATATACCATTTGTTTAGGGACACCCTGTATCTTTCACAAAGGACATTTAAAATATGTAAATATTAATGCGAATAAAAAACACAGCATATCTGAAATTTTATGTCTAAATTTGGGGTAAAAATAACAATTTACGATTACGTAATTCAAATTTACACCGATATGTTAATGATATTTATCTTACTGATAAATATTATGTATAATTGTTAAATATATGTATTACGGAAAAAGCTGAAAATCTTATAGTTCTTGAATTGGTCAGTTAATAGGTAAGTAACTATATGCTATTGGACAGATCTCGAAATAGCGAGATGCTATCAGCAAAATCGTGAAATGATTGACTTATAGTCCAATAGCAGACAACACAAAAACAGAAGGTAACAAGCTCAAGAAAAAAATTTTTTTTTATGAAAGAGTAAAAATACGGGAGTCTAATTATCCATGTCCTCCGGAAGTGAAGTGGTACTTTAGTCGAAAATTAGCATCACCAGTGGTTGATTCGGTAGGTTTATTCTACAATCAAAGTCATGAAAACAAGGAGGATTGGGAGCTATAAACACAATGATAAATCAACGAGTTAACCACTTGTGGTATTAATTTTTAGCTTATACACCATTTCACTTCCGGCAGACATGGATCATTAGATTCCCCCAATTGTATACATTTATAAAATAAAGATTATGTTCTTGCGTTTGATACCTTAGGATTTTGTGCTGTCAACGCTTGGACTATTATGCCAACAATGATTGTTTTGTGGTAAATTTTAGTAGATTATGCTTTTAGTTGTGTCCTATTTTATGCAATTATTGTTTTACACTTCTGCCTTAAAATATGAGTTAACTTTATGGGGGCATCCCATTCCTTATGCGACTTATGTTCTTTCTCTGTATTTAGCACGATATCTTTTCGACACAATTAAAATGTATGAAAAGAATATCTGAAATTATTTATTATTATCCTATTGTTCAGTTCCTTACGAGACAAATGGACTACTACGCGCGTTATTATGAGATCAACATTCTAATTACATCAGATGAACTACTACAACTATAATTCGATCACAGTGCCAAATAACTTCTTATATGAACAGGTGTTCTTTTACTGTATTTTACAAGATTTTTTTTCCTTGCTTATAAAATCTATTCCGGTCTTCGTCGTTTGATAGCATGTATTGAAATAAATTCTTCACGCAATCCCCGTGTTTATAAACGTCAAGCATATAAATATTCACCCGTTGGATTGTCTTGTGCTCTGTAGTGCTCCGTTTTCCAAGTGATCTAAAGAGCGAACTTTCTTCGGAGATTCCATCTCAGCTCTAGTGGATTCTATCTTAGATTTAAGAAGGCCTTAATCACGCCTAATGCTCACATATGTCATGTAAATTTAAAGTATCTCGTTGACTTTTCATATAACCGATTTTTCCTTTGTTTTATTTGGCATTTTTTCCGAACTCGCCATGAGCCTCACCAGTGACCTAGAAGTTCTGACCTCTACACTGATAGACGGCAGGTGCTGGATTCGAACCAGATTGCGGTCGTTGGCCAAACTGTTCGGAATTTTCGTGGTTTCCTTCGAACTTTGCTTAAATATGGGTTAGATTCCCTTAGAAAGACCCCCACTAATGGCATTCTTCCCCCTGGGTCTATATCCCTCGAGTTCGTAATCGGCCGACACAAAATAACCCAAACTAAACCAAACTCGCCATGGTAAATTTGACTTATAGATGTGCTCTGTTTGTCATCATTATTGCTTTATATCTTTGCTTTAAAATATGAGTTAAATTTATAGGACCGCCCCATTCCTTACGAAACTTATGTTTATTCTTTAGAATCTAAAGACAGAGATGTACTACGACAACTATATCTCGATCACAGTGACACGTGACCCTTTGTAACAAGGACAGATATAATTTAATATATCCTAATCATCAGCGCATAAAGTATTAACTTTATATAAAGTTTGTACCTATAAATATTCATCTGATACTGATGCACAGATAGACTTCATGAGCTGACTGTCAATCATAAAATCAGTTGCGCTCTTCGTCGTTTGATATCATGCATTAAAAAAACTTTTCTTCACCCCAAACTCCATTTTCATAATCGCCTAGCGTATGGAAAATTTCTCTGTTCGACTGTGTTATGTACTCTGTATTGCTTCGTTTTCCACACTGTTAAAAATTTTGAAGAGGTTACTAAAAAATTTTTTGTAAATTTGTATTCCACAAAATTTTTTAGTAACCATTACAAACTTTTTTTTGCCATTTTTTTTTGCAAGTGAAACAAGCATTTCTTTTGTAAACTGAACAAAAGAATTTTTTGTATAACAAACTTAAAAATTTTTAGTATGAGCCACCAAGCAAATTTTAGTAATAGCTCCAAAATCATTTTTAATAACCATTATGTGCGCCCGCAGGGCAGGAACTTCCTTCGAACTGCATCCTGACTTCTGAAGCGGAAGATTTTCTTCAAAACCGCAATAGATGGCAGCACCAAATTTTGCTAACTGCTCCGATAGGATTTTCATAATCCCTTTATTAACGAGTACTTACACTATATACATTCGGGGCGTATTTGGGGGCGGCCAGTATCGAACCGGGACCTTTTAGCCTGGAGTCCGTTACTATAACCACTATGCTATCAAGGCCACACCAAATGAGTTTTAGTAATAGCTATAAAAATTTAAAACTATTAACTCTATTCGTTGCTAACTTTTTTCTAGTAATTCTTACAGATTTTCTTGTAACCGACTAAGATTACTAAAAATGTTTTAGTAATTACAAGGATCACTAAAGTTTTCTTAGTAGATCGACCCTTTTTTTACAGTGCATGTGATGTAAAGGACAAATTATCTTTGCAGATTGCATCGTAAATCCAGGGGATTCGTCTTAGAAAGTGGAATCCTAAACCGAGCCTGGGTCTGTCTTTTCCAGACTTTTCATCCAGCAAGTGGATTTGGTTCTGGCGCCACTTTTTATCCCATGTGGCTGCTCTGAAAGTAAAAGAGGTTTTTCGGCACAACTGTAAATTCTTAAGTCTCTTTTTTTTAATACTGGAGCTTATTTTCGGAACTCTCAATGCGTAATTCGTTTTCCTATCTCCTGACTCACGTCCGTCAACGGCAAAGGCCGACCATCTGTGACTACTTGCCTGATTTCATTTCATCAGTTTTTCATCGCCTCCTTCTCAACGCCTGTTTGCGTGCGTGCGAGAGATAAGGCATTACGTATGACATAGAATTATTCTGTTTATTGATGTACTTTTGTTGTGAAATGTGACAAGTGATTTATGTGCTTCATATGCGATTTCCGAAACTGAATGCTCCCATGCAATAATGTTTAAAAATCCAGGAGTGGGCACTTTGATTTCCTGTACTGATTTTAAATTATGCATAATTAGCTCTCGGACTATGTGATTTGAACTTTTCATGATCGTATATTGTTCTTAGGTATTCCTCAGTAAGTTATCAGTTCAAATGATTTATTTATGCAAAAAGATGTATTTAAAAAAATTACATTTTACATTACAGATTTACAGCTATTTAATAAATTACTTTCATTTAAGATATATGTTTTGCTCTAAGTGATATTTCTTTAAAATTTATACTTACTAGAAATGAACTTACAATAGAGATATAATGTTAAATTAGAGGTTAATTTGTTGAATTTTATCCCAACTAATATGTGATTCAAGTTGAAATTATCTCATTGACTTTTCATTTAAGGGTGTATTTCGATTCAAACTGCTTATTTTCCGATTTATTTTTGAATTCATTTTTGCTCTCAAATAAACCAAACTTTCAAAGTCTCTTATTTGGGAAGTATACAAGATGCCGTGATTGTCGATTCTTTCATAAATTTAGAAAATATTGCAAAAAAAAGCAATCAAAAACGGCATTTCGAACCGATTTTTCCTAAGCGGGAGATCTGGGAAAGAAAAAAAGAATCATACTGATAAGATAATTGTTTATAACTCAAATTCCATTGAATTGAGCGTAAAAAGACATCACACGGCACCTCATACGTTCCTTCAAGAATCCCCTCAGCAAGTTTCATTTTTCTACTTTTAAAAATGTGTCTGAAATTGTATCGGAAAATTTCGAGCTGTTGAAGGTGGAAAAGCGCTTTTTCGAGTACCCTCTTAACGGATTTTTAGCTGTATTTTATTTGGCATTTTTTTTTTGCACTCATTATGGCGTTGATATAGTATATTTCTTTATGGTTACCTTCACTTTGTGGATATTATTTCTTTACACCCTTCCCTTAAAAGATGTGTTATATTTATTGCAATCCCAATCCTTACGGGACTTATGTTCTCTCGCTGCTTGTAGCAAAATTTCTTTTCAACATAATTAAAATATGTGCAAAAAATATTTCAAATTATTTATCATTAACGTACTATCAGATTTTTGCCAGACTATTTAATTAGCGTTATTATAGATTTAAATTTCTAAGAACAGAGATGTACTAATACAACTGCACTGTAAAAAAATAATAATAAAAAAATAAAACAAAATAAATCTATTAAATTTAATACTCAGCATTATTGCCAGCAGTTTTGCCGTAAAAATCGCAGAAAAATTATGTTTAATAAAAAAATTACATGTAATTTTACTGCAAGTTTTACAGCAAAAAACTGCTGGCAACATTGATGCCAGCAGTTTTTGCCGTAAATTTAACGGATGTTTTTTTTACAGTGTATAAATCGATTACATTGCCATGTAACTTTTTCATACATAAACAGATGTATTTTTAATACCTTAGACACGAGCGCATAAAGTATTAACTTAATAAGATTTCTGAAAAAAAAAAAGAAATTTAAAAGAATTTCATGAGCTAAAAATGCCATCTAATCATTTTAAATTGTGTTTTATCTTCAAATTGTTAGGGTTAAAAACATGAATAACGAAACTTAAATTATTTTTCCCCAAAGCAGTCGAAAGATATTGTGTATAAAGGGTTTTCTACGCAGCTAGAACTGTAATAAATGTAAGCGTTGTTGTCAGAAAATGAACTTTCTCTTGAGATTTGATTAATAAAGTAGAAAGAAATTATGTAAGGTACCCTGGGGTAATAACGCCACGTTAAGGTTCTACCAATTTTCACGGCTTAGTTTTAGATTGTATTTTTCAAACAAATATAGGATCTGATACAGCAACTCATTGACTATCTATATAAAATAAAATAATTTAACAGATATGTATTCATAAAATGTAATGGCGTTTTTTCTTGACCAATGCTATTTGGCGTTAATACCCACCTATATGGGTAATAACGCCATGCAAACAAAACTATAAAATAAGATGGAATAATGTCATGTAGATTGCTCAATTATAAAAATACAAACTCTACAGCTCTAGAAATTGACAAATTGCAATCTAAGCTATTGAAAATGTACAAATTTTTGTGTGACTCTGAAAGAAAAAGAAAGCTGTGGTGGTGGCGGGGGAAGGAGGCAAAAGAATATCAGATTCTAAGCTACGTTTTGCTTAAAAATGAACATTTAAATAGAATTATTAGAAACATTGCACGGATTATTTGAATCAGTATTTATATTCCCATGTATGCATTCTATGCGATAAAAAATATATTAGTTTTTTTTTAAAGTTAAAGAAAAAGGAGTGAGGGGGTGCTATGTCTCTCTTTGCTTAAAAAGTCCCGCTTAAATATGATTATAAGAAACATTGCATGGTTATAACCATTCATAATGTAATATTTTAATCATGTGAAGTTTTATAATAACTAGAGTTATATGTAATAAATATTTTTGTTAAACCTTAACTGCTGTTAGCGTCTCACATACCGCTGAGTTTTTCAAGTTTCAGAGTTTAACTTGCAATTTTTATTTTAACAATAGATACCGGGAAAATTTTGTTTCATTTGGAGTCCTATTACTATCTCTAGAAACTTTTGAACAGCTGAATTTTATTTATAATAGTCCTGTATATAAGGTTCAATACAAAAATAATGTTCTAAAAGTTAATTTAACATTTTATTCATCGTTAGATTAAGCGGTCTGACAGGCCGCTCACAGTAAGTTATGCGACAATTTTTGTCACAGCAGTTAAGGGTTAATCCTATTATAGTAATCTAGTAAATAGTTTTTAACACATAACTCCACACTAATGCGGATTCTCCAAACCTACAGTTAAATTGTCGACGCTTTAAAGATCATGCTTTAATAAATTTTTAATAAATTGAATACAATTTTTGATTAAAAAATATTATCCCAAAGAGATCTCTTATTCAATTTTATACATAATTCATATGGTTATATATCATTATCTCTATATTAGCAACAAAATTAACCTTTAACTGCTGTTAGCAATCTGTCTGAACACTGTACCCCCTCCCCCTCCCTCCAAAAAATAGCGTTTAACTTGTATTTTCCAGTTTAACTACAGCTCATATTCAAAATATTAGAATAATTGAGAAAAAGTAATAAGAAAAAATTATTTGTCATTTATTTATTTTTTATACTAAGTAAATGCAATTAAATTTCTTATAAATTAAATCTGGAATATTTAGGTAAGATTTTAACATTTATAAAATATAAAATACAGCACAATAAATTAGGTATACAGCTTCCTTAAACACACCAGAATATTAGAATAAAATTTAGATTGGTTCAAAATATTAGAATATTTTATTTTACGCAACAATATTACCTTATGAATATGAAGTAAATGATAGTTAATATTTGGTAGCATCCCCTTTAGCTTTCATAACAGCGTACAATCGATCTTGCATACTATATACAAGGTGTTTACAAACATTTCTATCAATATTAGCCCAAATAGACTTTATACATGCCACTAACTCAGTTTTACTTGAAGGAGGATTTTCTTGAAGTTTTTTCTTCATTATACACCATAAGTTTTCGATGGGATTAAGATCTGGTGAATTTGGTGGCCAAGGAAGTGCCTTAATGTTGCGTTGGCGGAACCAATTCTTAGTTGACACCGAGGTATGCGGGGACGCTAAATCTTGTTGAAAGATGAAATCATCTTCAAATAAATCTTCTGATGATGGAATCATGTAATATTCTAAAATTTCTTGATATATCAGAGAGTTAACCTTTTTGTAGACGATGCATAACTTTCCAGGTCCTTCTGCAGTCATACAACCCCAAACCATGACACTAGCAGCAAATTTTACGGAACGTTTAAGACATTCTTTATCAAATGCTTCTTGCTTCATTCTCCAAACTCGAATACCTTGATTACCATATGAAACACAAAACATACTTTCATCCCTAAATAATATATTTTTCCAATCTTCATTGCTCCATAAACGTCTTGATTTACACCAATTCAATCTTATACGCTTTTGTCTTGCAGTCATGAGAGGTTTTGTTTTCGGTACACGAGATTCAAATTTAAATTTATGGAGACGTCTTAATGTTGTCGATGTAGAAACTTCAACTCCTTTTTCTTTCCATTTTCGGTGCAAGAATCGCACACTTTTAAAACGGTTTTTCTTAACTATACGCTTCAGTTTCCTGTCATCTCTAGCAGATGTTTTTGGTTTTCGGCGATTATTTTGAAATTTTCCAATTTTTGAATATTGTGTTAGTATTTTACTAACGCTCGATTGCGAACAATGTAAATAATTTGCTATAAAACATTGATTTTTACCGTGCTGATACAAATCAACCATACGAAGTTTAGTAGATTCAGGAATATCACTCACACGGCCCATTTTAAGACGAAAAAGAAACAAACTGCAAAAAAGAATACTGATTTTAAATAAGATAGTCTGAATTTAATCAATGATGCCACCAGTTAAGAATTGGTAATAATTAAAGGAGAATTAATGTGAAATATTCTAATATTTTGAACCACTTGAATAAATATTCTAATATTTTGACTTTTCAAAATAATTTTTTTTTGCAATTAATCTTTTCAAAAATGATATTAAATTTAAGATAACAAGTAAGTTTAATCAACAATAAGTTCTTAATAAAAATATCGTTTGCATATTTTCATTAAAAGACATTAAATTACCAAACGATATTTTCAATTTCTAAAAAAAAGGTAATTATTCTAATATTTTGAATATGAGCTGTATAGTTACAACTGAAATTATCTTTCGTTTGTAGTTCTCGTAATATCGTTAGAAATATTTGAATAGATTAAATTTAATTAGAATTAATTCTGTACAAAAAGTTTAGCGCAGGAACAGTATTCTATGATTTTTAATCATGGATCGCATTTTAACCTTTAACGAATGTTACCGGTCTCGTAGACCACTATTTTAATTTTAATTTTTTAGTTTAACTTGTAATTTTCAGTTTAACTGCAAACACTATCGAAATTTTGTTTCATTTGGAATTTTAGTACTATCACCAGAGACTAAATAGGTGAATATTAAGTATAATACTCTTGTATAAAAAGTTTAGTACAAAAACACAATCCTATGAGTTATTCCCGACTTTTATTCATCTTTCAATTTTGTGGTCTCACAAACCGCATCACATTCATACGTTACAATTTCTGTCACATCAATTAAAGGTTAAATTTATAAAGTTTTGAAAGACCGAACGCTGAGAAAGCGGACAGTTAAAATTTCGAACTCATTTGAACAATCCAGTGGAAATTTAATAGAAACCTGATTTTGAAGATGTTCGAATTTGAATCTCGAAAACATTTTGGTATAGTTTTATTTACAAGAGTTAAAAATTATTTTTTACATTAGTAAAAAAAAAAAATAATAATATAATAAAAAATAAAATAGAGAGATTATTTTTAAGTATTGGACACCCCCCCCCCTTAATCTTACCATTTCAACAATGATGATAATGCTGTCCCATATTAATATATAAACCCCCTTCGGATATAATTCGGCCACTGTTGGGAATCAACCGGGGTAATAACGCAAATCCCTGGCGTTATTACCCCGGGATACTTATTGCGCAGTAAATCCTAAACTACAAATTATCTCGAGAAGATATCCAAAATCTTCTACAACAATTTGAAAGTACATAAAATACAGTACAAATTTATGTAATAAACAAAGTATTTCTGGATAAAAAAAAATAGTCTTCACATCACAAAACGTATCTCGCAAATTTTAGATCAAGCGTTAATTTTAGTTGCTTGTAAAAACAATAAGACGTAAAAATGAAACAAATTAATTTGAAGCGGTTTTTTGCGATTTATATGACTCAAAACCTTTCTGCGCAGAGCACATGAGTGTCAATTACCTGATTATTTCATAATTATGCAAAATATAAGCACTTGGCGTTATTACCCCGACTGGCGTTATTACCCCAGGGTACCTTAAGAAAATATAACCCTTTAAAATAAAATGACATTGGTATAATACGAAAAGAAATACTGTCGCAAATTGAAATAAAATAAATTTATGAATATTTTTTTTTGATTATACAACCTATCGAAATCTTAAACTCTCATTAATAGTACTTATTTAAGAAATTCATTTCCTAGGATGATAATCTAGTACGCAGCTTCTTCTTTTAACAATGACAATTGAACGGGATATTTTGTTAAAAAGGGATTCAGTACAATGATATTATGTGCACAGAATGAGGTATACATGACTGCAGGAAGTTTACTCGCAAAATTTAATTATATTTCTTTCAACTTATGTTATAAATTCCGATTTTGATTCATGCTTTTAATAAGTATATAAGAAATTATTACAATTTAAAATTAAAAGATATAAGTACAATACGAAAAGAAATGCTGTCTCAAATAGAATTAACATAAATTTATGAATAAATTTATTATACACTGTTAAAAGAACTGGTGACACATTGCACCTTTTAGGGTTGAAAGGCTTGTCTCACTGGTGACATCCCTACGGGAGCCAGAATGGCACTCTTAATTAGGGTGAAAGGATGGCACCCCTAAAAGCCAAATAATAAAAAAATATATTATAAAACGACTTTTGGCAGATTCGAAGAAGATTCGAACCCACAACGTCTGGTTGCAAGCCCAACGCTCTAACCGTTCGGCCATCGATCACACCTTCAAAGTCTCCTAGAAATGTTCAAATGTCCTAAAATTCAAAGATTGCTCTATATCCCATTTAAATTTCAACGAAATTGCCCCAGTTCGTTTTTAAATATTAACTATATACAGGGTGTTTATAAAGTCCTGGACCCATTTTGATGTTTAATAACTCATAAAATAATAAAGATAGATTAAAATTAATAACATAAATGGTTAGATAGACTCAAATAGTTTCATGACCCTTGTCAATGAACTTCCACGTGTTCCCCTTTCGTCGTACGGAGAATATCAAGTCGATAGTCAATTTAACGCCAGGTAGCTGAAAGCATGTCAGCATCCACAGAGGCTATTGCGGTTGTAATTATGGCTTTAAAGTCATCAATGTTCAAACACATCAAAACAAACAAATCAAACGCATCAAAAGTAAACATAACATTGCAATAGTTACCAAAAACAAAAGAGGGAAAAATGCAATCAATAAGCAGACAATATTTAGAAAAGTACAGATATTTAGACTGGAAAATGAAATTATCTGAAATTAACCACACGCGCAGACGATATTTCCAAAATAAAGATATTAAAACCTGAAAAGCTTGCTTCTCTAGTGACGCAACACTATTTGTTTAACAAGTCTCTTCACGGCGATTTTTTTCAACTCTCCAGAAGTTCTTACTTTTTATTACTTGATTGTTTAGAAGTTTATAAGACTATTAAATGCCATAAAGGTAATTATTTTCAGCTGTATATGTACTTTAGTAAAGAAAATATTAAACTGAATTTACAAAAGCGATGCCTGTTTCGATTTCAACATCATACATATGTTAATAAGATCAATCTTGAAATTTTTATAAAAATATTCAAAAGCGTTAATAACTTACCTTTAAATGTTTCTGTAAGTTGAGAAAATACCCAAGAAGTCCCCAATTCTTGAAAAGAAATTAGTAGTTTCTTTCGACGTCCATTTTGTTTTTTCAAAACAAAATCGTGCTTCAAGCCGGCAGTCGTCATTAGAGTTGACTTCACACGTTGAAGTTAAGTTAATATGCATCGTAACAACCTGTGATTCAATCACAGTTAACCAAATCGTTTTGTTCCTCTATCAAAATAAATAAATCAATCACAATTAACAAAATTCGATTGTTAATTCCGTTGTTTTTAACTATTACGTGGATGGTTTTTAACAAAATAAATTGGCAAAATTTTTTCGATTATTCAACCAAACAGTAATGCTTATCGTATCAAAATATTAGTTAATATTACTAAAGGATATTATAAAAATGTGTGACAAAAAAATAATATTATTTTTACAAAACAATTCTTTCCGAATACCACGGGAGCAGAATCGGCGCAAAGCTGCAACGCACGTCGCAGACTCTTGGGAAGGTCTGCAGACTATTTTTCAACTGTTAAAAATTTAGCAAAAAAAAAAAAAAAATTCTGTCGTAATTCCAAAAATTCGGGCATAAAATGTGTTAATTTCGTTATAGATCGCGCGAATTTCGTCCAAAGATCGTGAAAAAACGGCAAATTTCTTCAAAAAAATCGCAAAAAAGTAAGTTTTTGTCAAAAAATCGTGGAAAAATCGCAAATTTCTTAAAAAGATCGCGAAAAACGGCAGTTTTTGTTAAAAGAACATGAAAAAACTACAAATTTCTTCAAAAAATCACAAAAAACGGCAAATTTCTTCAAAAGATAGCAAACAACGGTAAATGTCTTCAAGATGTCGAAAAAAGCGACAAATTTCCCAAGAGATCGCGACAAAACGGCAGTTTTCGTCAAAAGATGGCAAAAAATGGAAGCTTTTGTCAAAAGATCACAATAAATCGGCAAATTTCTTCAAAAGATCGCAAAAAAGGCAAACTTTTTCAAAAGATCGCTAAAAAAACTGCTGTTTATGTTAAAAGATCGGAAAAGATGCAATTTTCGTCAAAAGATCGTGAAAAATGACGTCTCGTCAAAAGATCGTTAAAAACCCACAAATTTTGTCAAAGGGGAGCCTCCCCCTCTTTCGGACAATGTATGAGGTATTAAAAATTCTGAGAACAAAGGCAATTTCATTTTAAAAGTGTACTTTTCTTTTATGTCTATCACAAATATTTGGGAGGTTTGAGTGCATGTAATGCGAGGGATTGGTCTGCAGACTGTGTTTTAACTTTTTACTTGTGTTGCAGACTGCAGAAAAAAATTCTGCTACTCAGCCATGTACTTAAATATCTTTCTGCTAATGTTTAAATTTTCGATTTTGATTTATTCTTCTAACAAGTATAAACCAAATTATTACCGTATAGAAAAAATGACATGGCATATAGTATTAAAAGAAATTCTGTCTGAAATAGAAAAATATATATAAGTTTATGAATAATTTATTTTATTATGCTTCTTATCCAAATCTTCTCCTATCATTAAAAGTTCTTATTTCAGATATTCTTTGGAAAAGACATTAATCTAATGCTTAACCTCTATCTTTGACAATTACCGGACAAGCGAACGGGATATTTTCTGTCAAGGCATTGAAAAGAATATATAAATTTACTTAAAACGAGATAGAGATCATTTCAAAATGTTTTATTGTAAAGTTTAATTAAATTTACTCATCTTAAGTTTAAAATTCTAATTTGACTCTATGCTCCTAATACGTAAAAAAAATTGGAATTATGTTTAGCTGGTAAGTAAAATGAAATGGGGGAAATATGAAAAGAAATGCTTTGATAAGTTTAAATAAGCTAAGATTGTGAATAAATATTTTTATTGTTCTACCTATCCAAATATCATCCCGTCATTAATATTTCTTATTATCTTATTTCTTATTATCAATTTAGAGCTCAATGACTTCCACTGAGAATCATCAGACAAGAGACCTTGATATTTTCTGGAAAAGAATTGAGAAGAATAATTTAATTTGATTAGAATCAGGTGAAAATGATTTCAAAAAGATAGCTCTCGAAATTTAATTAAATTTCCTTCTCTTTATGTTTAAAATTCCGATTTTGATTCATGCGTCTAATAATGTATGAACGAAATTATTAACGTTTAAAAAATGACATGGAATAATATGAAAAGAAATGCTTTCTGAAATAGAAAAAAATTATTTTTATGCATAAATTATTTTATCGTACTTCATATCCAAATCTTGTGCTCTCATTAATAGTACAAATTCATTGCGAATGATATTAAAGTCCATGTTAAAGTCCATATTAGTAATCCATGGTACCTTATGTTACTTTTAGAAAAATTTACTGCAGTAATTTTAGTAATATAATACTGAAAAATATTCAAATGTAAAATTAACATGGATTTGTCAATGAAACCTATCAAAGGGTCAATATGGATGAAAACAACCTAAAACATGATAATGCAAATTACACTATGATAAGTTACATTCCTTTTTCAATAATGGCAATTGCCATGGTAAATAAAGCTACCAAAATTTAAGAAATAACACTAAAATTAGGTAATTTACATCTAAATTAGGCTTTGAATAAGTTTAATTAGCATGTCAAATATACATTTTGAATAATTTTTTTGTCCGTGTTATATTACTTAAATTACTGAAAATAATTCGAAATGTAACACAAGTTACCATGGAATGACACTTAATCTAGTGCGCAACTTCTTCCTTTGGCAAAAATCAGACAAGCGAATGGGATATTTTATGTCTAGGGATTGAATAGAATATTACTTACCCATCATACGTAGTTTAGGGTAAGTCTTACAATCGTTTTAAAAATCTAAAAAAAAATTCTGACGGATTTACACGTTTCAGATAGTAAAAATTCTGAAAAACATATTTTTAGAGAAAAAAATTGCTCTCCGTCTGTCTGTCTGTCTGTGTGTCTGTAAACGCTCTATCTCACGAACAAATTGAGATATGGACTTAAAATTTTGCGTGTACTTAGTATGTAAAAATGTAACGAAGCCTATTTAATATCAGTAACCTCGATTATCCAGAACTATTTCTTTCGGACTCTCGAAAAATTCGTTCTGATGAAAGGTGTATAAAAATTTTCGAAATTTTTTATTTTAAGGAATGGACGTAAAAGGCAATAAAATAACGCAAATTTTGCATAAAGAACGAAGTCGATCGGATTATTAGTTGCTGAGATATTTGTAATCCTATTTTCCACATTCGTCGATTTTTCATGACCCTGTATTTTATTCAAATTTCTATTCAGAGGTATATTTTAATTGAAATAGAGAAGCTCAATCCAACGCACTAAACTGTTAAATAATATTATTATTATTTTTGGAGTTATAAGGATGATTCTTTTATGCAGTTCGGTGCTATTTGAATAGTTTGGCGTTTTATATAATTTGTCGAAATTGGTACATCAGTCATTCATTAATAGAGCATTAGTATGTATATTAACAATATTTACATTTTGTTTTGGAACTGCAATGGATTGTATAAATAATTTTCACATGTTTTATTTTCATATGCATATCCATGATGGGTAAGTATTACGGTGGTCCCCAACAACTAGTTTTAATTTGCATAGATTTTAGCAGAGAATATTGCAAAAAATCTATACATAAAATTTAATTAAATCCCATTCGTCTTAAGTTAAATAGGTAAAATTCTAATTTGGATTTACGTTCAAATTAGTTGTAAAATTGGAAATATTTCCTGTTAAAATAAATGATAGGGAAAAATTATGAAAAGAAATACATCATTAAATATAAATAAGATAAAATTCTGAATAAATACTTTTGGCACTCTATCCAAATTTTATCCTGTCATTACAAATATTTATAACTACAGTTCTTAGCAAAAAACACCGCTTTAGAGTGCAATGCCTTCCGTTGAAAATTATCAAGCAGAAGAACGAGATATTTTCGTTAAAAGGATTAAAAGGAATAATTTAATTTGAATAGAATAAGGTAAATCTATATTATAAAAACCAAACGTATCTGTGCGTAACACATACCTCATTTTGGAATGGCAACATTTTCCCCTGAAATTTCGGTTTTGCATTTTTCACAACTGTAAATTTTATACTTCTAAACATCGCTTATTTTCGATTTTTACACCGTCGTATAAAAAAAATGTACTTTTAAATGCAATTTGTTGAAAGCTGTATCGCAATTTGTTTTTCAGATATTAATTTTTTTTTATAATTTTTCGTACCAATTTTGTAATTGTGGCAACAGAATCACTCCATTTTCTCTTAAAATCGACAAAAAAATAAAAAAAAAATAAATTAAAATGCGTATAATTTGCAAAAAATATCGTCTGTTATAAAATTCCGTGGTTTCGGTTTTATTTCGTTTTTATTCATCAGTTAAATAACTTCAAGTTTTGAGTTACATGGATTTTAAAATGATCAAATTAAAATACCATTTTTTTAAACATGGTGAATATGGGTATGACAAGTACGTGTTTAAATTTTCAGAAGATGAAAATTATGACGGGCTTTAATTTCGCGTGAAATTATATGATCGTGTAAATTTGGAATAAATTTTGTGTTTTTTCTTTCGCACTTATACCAAACATAAGAGATTCAATTAATAAATTCATGATAATTGCTGATCTTTATTATACAGGATGTCCCTAAACTCATGGTATATACGCTAGGGGGTATTAGAACACATCAAGACGAGTAATAGTAAATAGGAAACCAAGGATCCCAAACTTCTTTCAAAGGAGATAGCCGCCATTAAAGTTTGGGGTCCAAAATTTCAAATACACATAAAAAACAGAAAAATTGGTCGATTGATTTGCGGTTTTCACTAAAAACTATTCTTTATGTTGGATTTTCTTGCAAATAAATTATAAAGATAATTTCGAAAAATGCCGATAGACGACACTTTAGACTTCGAAGTAATGAAAAACTATTTTTTGCTGTGATTTTTTGCATCTGATTAAATGTTTTCGAAAACTTAGACTTAAACTTAAATTTTGAGCTCAAAATCTGAATAGTTGGAAGTCGTTAAGTAGCACAAACTGAACTGTGTTCAGAGGGTTCAAATTTCAAATGAGTATAAAAAACGGAAAAATTGGTCGATTTGTTTGCGGTTTAAGATAAAACTATTAAATTTTGAAGATAAATTTCAAAAAATTCCGTTAGAGGGCACCTTAAACTTCAGAGTAACCAACAACTAGTTTTAACTGTTATTTTTTGTATCTAATTAAATGCTTTCCAAATCTTATTAAATGTTTTCAAAATCGTAGGTTTAAACTTAAATTTTGAACTCAAATTCTGAATCGTTAGGAGGGGTTAAGAAGCGCAAACTGAAATGTGTTCAGGAGTTGAAATTTACCTCCCCCCCTCTCTTACACAGTTGACTTTTGCGCTACTTAAACACTCGCAACCATTCTGAATTTGATCTCAAAATTTAAATCCAAGCATTTGAAAGCATTTGATGAATTTTTTTAAAATAACGGTTAAAAATAGTTGTACGCTACTCCAATGTCTAAGGCGCCCTCTATCGGCATTTTGTGAAATTTATCTTTAAAATTTATTTTCAAGAAAATACCGTTATAAAGAATAGTTTTAGTGAAAACCGCAAATCAATCGACCAATTTTTCAGTTTAATTTGAAATTTTGGAACCCAAATATTAATAGCGGATATCTCCTTTGGAGAACGTTTAGGACCCTTGGTTTCCTATTTACTATTACTCGTCTTGATGTGTTCTATCACCTTTTAGCATATGTACCGTGAGTTTAGGGACACCCTGTATTTTATTTTATATGCGATTAAGAGCCCACAATAGTCACAGAAAAATTACTCAAAAAGACCCGGATGACCATGTAAAGTCTATGGGAGCGTTCTTTTCTAATATCTCGCTCAAATTTTAATATTTTTGCATGATTTTTTTGCACAAGATAGCTGAGGGCAATCCTCAACCGGGCTAGTTTTTACTTTTTCGATTTTGGTTATCTATTTTTTATATTACGATAGTTTCAGTTTCAGAACCGGTTTAAACCGGTTTCGAAAGTTAAAGTAATTTTTTAAAGAAAATCTGAAACAAAAATTGAAAAAGTAAAAACTAGCCCGGTTGTGGATTGCCCTCAGCTATCTTGTGCAAAAAAATCATGCAAAAATATTAAAATTTGAGCGAGATATTAGAAAAGAACGCTCCCATAGATTTTACATGGTCATCCGGGTCTTTTTGAGTAATTTTTCTGTGACTATTGTGGGCTCTTAAAGTTTAATTTTAAAAATTTGGGCAACTGAGTTTTATAGTATTTTGTTAACCTTAGCTTAAAATAATATTTGTTTTAGAGTTAGACTGATCAATGTAATATGTATTTTTTAAAATGTTTGTTTGAGAGGTAGACTGATCAACATAAGATGCACTTTTTATTGTATGTAATTTTGTTGATTTATTGCAAATCTATAAAGCAGTTCCTTCTTAAATATTTTTTTTCGTCGAATTTCGACGGGTTCCACCTCGTATAATTGCAAGAAGTTTGTCCGCAATAATTAATTAAATTTCTTTTTGCTTATGTTGAAAATTTCAATTTTTCTTCATACTTCTAATAAGTATAAACAAAACTATCTCAGTTTATAATAAATATAATGAGAATAGTATCAAAAGAAATGCTGTTTGAAATAGAAATAATTTATGATTATGAATAAATTATTTTATCATACTTCCTATACAAATCTAGTCCTCTCATTAATAGTAAACATTTCAGAGATTCATTGAGAAGGATATTAATCTAGTCCGCAACTTCTTTCTTCGACAATTATGAAATAAGCGAACGGGATATATTCTGCCAAGGGATTAAATAGAATTATTAAATTTGTATAGAATTTGATAAAAAATTTTACAAAACCTTGTTTTCTCAAAGTTTATAATTAAAATTTTAATTTGGACCTTTGCTTTTAATAAGTATGTAAAAATGGAAATATTAGCTGTTAAAGTAAAATGACAGTGAAAAAAATATTAAAAGAATTAAGCTAAGTTTATAAATAAATTCCTATATTATTCTTCCTATCCAAATCTTATTATCTCATTAATAGTACTTATTTCCTAAATTCTTTGCAAAAAACGACAATTTAGTGTTCAACTTCTTCCGTTGAGAATCATCAGACAAGAGAACGGGGTATTTTCTTCAAAAGAATTCAGAAGAAAAATTTAATTTCAATGGAATTAGGTAAAGAATATTTCATAAAAGATGAATTGAATTAAATTTCCCTCTGCTTATGTAGATAATTCCGATTTTGATTCATGCTTCCCTCATAGCATGCATGGTCACAGTGACGTCAGATTGTGACTGAGATGTGACTTTCTTAAAAAATTTTAGAAAGTTACAAATATTCTTCAAAACATGTTATTTACTTTAAAAAACATGTTTCTGGGAATTTAAATATCGTCGCATTTTTCACAGTTTCGTCACGATAATAATGTGAAAATAGTCACAAATGACACATTTTTCACAAATTTGTCACACCGTAACTTCACAAAGTGGTCACAATGTGGCGTCACAAAAGAGCTCTAAAACGGCCATAACACCCGTAAGGCATGGTGACGTCACTGCGACGTCGTTGTGAAGTCACATTGTGACTTTCTGACATTGGATCGTCGATGTGAAGTCACAGTGACTAAAATGTGAAGTCCTTATGGCCGTTTTAGAGCTGCTTTGTGACCACTTCAAAAAGTTGTCACAATGTGACAAATTTGTGAAAAATGTGTTATTTGTGACTACTTTGACACTAACATTGTGACGGAACTGTGACAAAAACGACGCTATTTAAATTGACAGAAACATGTTTTTTAAAATAAATAACATATTTTGAAGAATTTTTGTAATTTTCTAAGGATTTTTTAAAAAGTCACATCTCAGTCACAATGTGGCGCCACTGAGTGGTGGCATTTTGGTCACAGATGTGATGTGACTAAAGTGACTCACAGTGACGTCATTTTGTGACCCTGTGACTATGCATGCTATGAGGGCAGGTATAAAGTATAATTATAAACGAAACTACTAATGTTTCAAAAAGTTCGAATGGCAATAATATGAAAAAAATGACTTCTGAAATAGAAATAAACTATGTTTATGAATAAGTTATTTTATGATACTTCCCATGCAAATATATTCCTCTCTTGATCAAATGCTACCCATTTGAGAAATTCAATGCGTAGGACATTAATCTAGGACACAACTTCTGCCTTTGACATTTATCAGACAAGCAAACAGGATATTTTCTGTCAAGATATTGAATAGCATACTTTAGTTTGCATAGAATTAAGTAGCGATGATTGCAAAAGTTTGATCTCAAAGTGTAACTGAATTCCATTGAGCTTAGGTTTAAAATTTTAATTTGGACATGTGCTCCTAATGAGTATGTAAAAACGGAAATATTACCTGTTAAAGTAAAATGACAGGGAAAAAATATGAAATTAAATGCTTTGGGAAATAGAAATAGGCTAAGATTATGAATAAATATTTTTATTGATCTACCTATTCAAATCTTATCCTGTCATTAATAATATAATTTTAAAGTTTTTTTGCAAGAAGCATCAATTTATTGCGCAACATCTTTCAGTGACAATTATCAGAAATGCGAATGGTACATTTTCTATAAAAGTATTGAGAAGAACAATTTAATTCTCATAAAATGAGGTAAGGATGATTGCAAGATTTTTACTCTCCAAATTTAATTATATATTATGTTTAAAATTCTGATTTTGATTCATTCTTTTAATAAGCCTAACAAAACTATTACTGATTAAAGTAAACTGCGAGTAAAAAAAAATAATAAAATAAATAAATGCTTTCTAAAATATACAATGGCAAAGAAAAAAAGGTGTAACATAAAAAAGGGTTTATCAGATGTGTGATCACCAAAATATTAGGATTCTGTTAATCTACAATAGTTAGAGTTATTAATATGAAGTTTTTAACTTGTCATGTCGAGAGAAATACTGATCAGACAGAAATAGGGAAACTACATCGTTTGAAAATCTGGATCTGAACGAGATAATTATCCATAACTGCCATGTAAAGTCTCTTAATTTAAAAGACGAATCTTAAAAGGTCTGTAGTGATACTTTAAGTATAGATGCCTTCATCTCTTATATATCCTAAAATTAAAAGATGAACATGCTTGCAACCGGAAATTTTATTTAACCAAAAGTTTAAAAATGAGATCGAAAACGTACTTTATAGAATGAAGAGACATATTTTTCCCGTTTAAACATGGAAATTCAGAATCAGACTCCAAAATAATTAACAGATATTGTCATTTATGCTATAAAGCGCATGATTTCTTCAAAAACTATGTTTGAGTAACGTGGTTTGCATAGATATCGTTTCCCAAAGAAAGTTTACTTTTAAAAATATAATGCTGAACTGACTTTCTTAGGAGAGGGGGTGGAATATGTTTCATGGACAAGAAATTCAGGAAGATTCAGAAAATATTTCGGAAGAATCTAAATTAGCCGCCCTAGATCGGACCTCAAGGGGTATGCTAGGGGACGAAAAATTGAAGCATATATTCAAGACAATATTTCAAATTCGAAGTGTTTTAAATGGTCTGGAAAAACATATTCCGGATAAGGATTGTACGACTAAAAGTATATTTGAACATCAGTTTTCTTCGACATCTTAAAGAAGTATTAGAAGAGCCCGTTTTTCTAAATAATTTAAAAATTGCAAATAAGTAGATTTTTGAACAAGACTAATTACCTTGTAATACAGCAAAATAGATAAGTAGAATTAAATTTATTCGTAAAATGTTTTATTGTGGTACTTGCAAATTTCTTTTTACATAACATAAAATATAATAATAAAGCAATTTTCCATTTATTTTTTCAAATAAATGTAGGTCCATCTGAAAAAAAAAATGTAACAAAGCTATTATCTGGCATAAAAATAATCCTACATTTGATCCCATTCAAAATTTTCGGTTTTTAGTCAGTGATAAAATTCCAAAATTAAGCTGGCTCCCAACATTAAATAAAAGAAAGCAGTATAAGTGGTTGGTACAGTAAAATTTGACATGCTTATATCCCGAATTTATTTCTCCCTTACCAGATTCCAGCGAGGTTGACATCGACGCTTCTGGCCAGCCTACAAAATATTAAAGTGATTCTTTTGCTTATGATTACATTAACAGGCATGAGAAATGAAACCAGTTATTTAATTCTTCTAAAAAACAGTTTTTCAAAAGTTAAAAAAAAGAAGAAAAAAAGCAAAGCTTAAAAAAAAAAAAAAAAAAAAAAAAAAAAAAAAAAAAAAAAGATTAAAGTTGTGTCTAAAAAATGGTGTGATATCAAATTTCCAAAATTATATTATCGTTCTTATTTAACATTTTCCATTAAAAGAAATATCATTTGTAAATTGAATGCCATCCTATGTTGTTAGAAATCCTTTTCTTCTATGCTAAATGCATCATATGTGTTTCTGAAAATTCAAATGTTTTAAAATTCTGCATGATGAGCTTGGCGGCCATCTTTTCATATTTTATACAAATTTCTATCTACACAAGTTTGTAACAGATTTATTCGTAAAAGGTTTTATTGTGGTACCACCAGATTTCTTCTTACATAATATATAATATAAGTAATTTTCCTTTTATTTATTTACTATAAATTTAGGTCTGATAAAAAATCTAGTAATACAGCTATTATCTAGCTTAAAAATAATCCTAATTTTGATCCCGCTCAAAAGTTTCGATTTGTAATCAGTGACAAAATTCCAAAATGAAGGAGGCTCCCAAGATTAACTAAAAGAAGGCAGTATTAGTGATTGGTACAATAAAATTTGCCATGCTTATGTCTCGAATTTATTTCTCTCCTACCTGACACCAAAAAGGCTGGAATCGCCGTTTGTGACCAGCCTACAAAGTATAAAAGTGATTATTTTACTTATGATAATATTAACCCTTAAGGGAGACCCGTAAGGAAAAACCCAAAATTTTTAATTATTGGTTTTAAAGTCATGAATTTTGGTGTACTATTTAAGAATCTTTTTGTAAAGAATAATTAGCAAAAAAATTCACTTTTTATTATAAAGTATATTTTCTATGTCGATTTTTATGATTTTTTTTTTGTGGAAAAATACACTTTTTAAAATTACTACTCCTCATACAATTTTCAATATTTTGGTATTACTAAAATTTCTTAAATTGTGTTATAGTATATGGATACGACCTAGGGAGAGATATTTTTAATTTTCTATTTTAATCAGCTAAAAAAAAAAAAAAAGAAAGAAATTACGCATGGTAAATTTCCTTAAATTCGTTATAATTTTTATGTTTACCAATTTATGTAAAATTTTCAGAAATAGTTAAAAAATATATCTCTCCTTACTTTTGTTGCAAATTTTTTTAAGATTCTAAAAACATAAACACTTTGTTTCTAAACCATTTTACCACTGAGCCTTAGTACTTTGAACTTAGGCAAAATATGGAAAAAGTTATTTTCAGGAAAACACATTTTAAATGGCCGCTAGTCCTTTAAACTCTAGTGACTACAATTAAAAAAAGCTTATTTGCTATCTGTTCCAAATGTCCCCGAGTTCTGAAATTTTGCATGGATATTCGCAAATATGTATTTTATCGTTTTCTGGGATAAAATGTTTTTTGAACTTTTCATAATTTTTAGCCGAAAATGGGGTTCGGGTCTCCCTTAACTGCTGTCACAAAAATTGTCACATAACTACTATGAGCGGTCTGACAGACCGCTTAATCTAAAGATAAATAAAATGTAAAATTAACTCTCAGAATACTATTTTTGTTTTAAACTTTATATACAGGACTATTATAAATAAAATTCAGCTATTCAACATTTGTAGAAATAGTAATATGGCTCGAAACGAAACAAAGTTTTACTATTATCTATATTTAAACTAAAAATTACCAGTTAAACTCAGAAACTTGAAACTCTCGCTGGTCTGTGATACCGCTAACAGCAGTTAAGGGCTAACAGGCATGCGAATTGAAACCAATTATTTAAATGCCTCATTTTTGAATAAAATAGTACGTTTTCCTCTTTGAATTTTATTTAGCATAATTAGGTGTTTCAACAAACTAAAGTTTGTGGCAGATTTATTTTAATATATGAACTTCACTTTTATGTTAAACATAAACATAATACACACAATTTCTACACTTTTGCACTTTTTGACAGGCGATATATTTTTTTGTGCGCCACTATAAATAAACAAAGAATATAAATAAAATATTTTAATATTCTTCCTGTCTAAATCCTTTTATCTCATTAAAAATACATATTTTCGAAAAACTTTGACAGTCATAAAAAAGGTAAAAAAACCGAATTAGTCATCTATCTTCTGTCAAAGAATTTGGAAGAATAATTTAATTTGCCTGAATCAGGTTTAGAAAATTTCAAGAAGTTTACTCTCAAATTTAGTTTAATTTTCTTATGGTTATCTTCTACAGGCCTCAAGATTTATTTACGTACTTTTTTGAGTTATGGATTTTTATTAACAAATTGATAATTAAAAATGATTGAACAGCGAAGAAAATTTTTTTTTTGTACATAAAATTTGATGATACACTGGAGCTCAAAAGTACATTTTTTCAGATTTTTTTAAGATTTTTTTATTTTACTTTTTTGCATTGCAAAAACATTAAAAAACATAAAATAAATGTAAATTTAATAATTATTTTATTAATAAAGCACTTTACAAATGACATCTTAAAGCACGCTAAAATTATTTTCGTCATCATTTTTGTACATTTTGAACATTTCTACTGCAAACAAAGTTTATACAACATTTAGAGATATTAAAAATTATGTCTGTATTAGTACACTTTGTGCTATTAATTTGATTATAAAAATTTACAGAGCCAAAAAAAAAAAAAAAAAAAATACTTGAATTAATTTTCTTGTATTTAGTTTACTTATTATATATTAGGGCGGAGCGTAAAAAACTTTTTTTCGAAATTCTTTTCTCCCTAGTGTGAAAAAGTTGTGTAGTGCTATCACTAACATACTCACAAAATTTCGCAACAATCAATAAATATCTTCCGGTTCCACTTTTGGTTCGAAATATGCAATTTTAGCCAAAAAATGTAGTAATTTTTCTCATTTCAGTAATATTTTTAATTTAAAATTTTTTCTTCTCCCTAGTGCAGAAAAAATGAAAGGGTACTCATGGAATACAAGTTCAAAATATTAGAGTAATTAAAAAATATCTCCCGGTTCTACTTTGGGTTCTAAATATGGGAAATTTGTCGAAAATGATACAATTTTTCACATTTTAGTCATTATTTTATTTTTTGATTTTCTATTCCCACTGGTATGGTAATGTTCGAAGAATATGCAAGAAACATAAGTAAAACACCTTAGAATAATAAATAAATATCTCCCGGCTTCCCTTTCGGGGTCGAGAAATGTCAAAGTATCCAAAAAGTATGTAAATTTTCACATCTCAAGGATTTTTTTTTCTTATCAATTTTCTCTTCTCGCTGGAGCGGAAAGTATAGAAAATCATATGAGAAACATAGAAGAAGAGCTTATTAGTGACACTTGCCCTATGTAATCGCAGCCAGGTTCTTCTATAAGTGTCAAGTATTCTTCAAGCACTCTTTGTTGATGGAGCTTTATCTCAATATTCCCATGAATTAAATTTTGATATTTTCGACGGTCAAAATAAAGTCTTTTCAAGGTGTTGGTGGATATGAAACTCTAATCTTAGACTTGGCATTTCATGCGATATTTATTTATTTCTCTTCTTGTGTTATGCCTGTCTATAACATTGGACATGTCGTCATGTGTCACAACTCTTAAGTCTTCAAGAAATGCGTCTGTTACTGATACTGCAACTCGGTCGGACACTCCCATTGTGTCTCAAGTTCTGGCTAGGGCAGGACGATGGCTTGTTCGTGATATACTTATAGTATTTATGTTCGATTGCAATGACACTAAAGGTTTATCATTAAGATCGTGACACAGTTGTTCATCAACAAGACTAAATGATTTAAATAATGCCTTCGATGAAGCAGTAGTTATTGCTTTTTCCCTTTTATACCGTTTTCTGAAACTTTCTTATTTTTTTTCAAGCCTGCTTGTTCGTTTACTAAGTTTCTGTGTTGTGGGCCGTGTTTCCGAGTGTATCAATTGGGTCTATCGACAATTTCCCTGAAGTTCTTGGATCCTCATGAAACTGTCTTCCAATTCTGGAATTTTTATATCGCGTGCGCATTTAAATCCTTCTAGAGATGTACACTTGTAAGAAATTTTTTCCAAACAGACGTTTTATTTCCCTTCCAAAGGAAAATTTTCAATTTGGACTTCATGTGTTCTTTAGCGTCAAACTTCTTTATACTCTTGTATTTATCGTTATATGAACCAATCATTTGGACTATTTTTTGCCTAGAAACCTTTGGAAGTGAGGCAGCTTGCCAAATTGCTTCAACCATTTCAGTTCATAATCCGCTATCACCCCAAAGTTAGGTGAGATTTTTAATTATGTTTCGATTCATTTCTCACCAACAAAAAATTATATTATATCTTCATAAGTTGATAGATCGCCAGTTCTTAATTCTATAGAATCCCCAAAAAAATGGGATGACACAAATACCGTGTACTGCGCCTTAATTCTGATATTTATGTGTAATATTTTAAATACACACTATTAGTTCAACACAATATTAAAAATTAAAATTTTATAAACACTTTCAGATGTATTATTTTTCAATAAAATATAGAAGCTAAAAATGGATATCCTCATTACTAACCTATCACGAGCAGAGCATTAAACCAACGGTAACATTACAGTAAACGAACAGAAAGCTGAACTTACTACGGGAATTTCCTTCAAATCGTTTTTAATTCGATTGTTCTGTGATTTTTTATGTATATTAATACCCTGTATTTGCCAGTTTAAGTAATAAAAGTCAAAACAGAAGATATCTATTAATTACTTTAAAATTTTACACTTATGTTTGTCATATGATTTTCCGAATTTTCCCCACCAGCGAGAAGAGAAAATTGATAAGACAAAAATCCCTGAGAAGAGAAAATTTACTTAATTTTTGGTGACTTTGACATTTTTAGATGCCGCAAGGGAAACCAGAAGATATTTATTGATTATTCTTAAGTTTTTCCCTAGGTTTATATTATATTTTTCGTACTTTTTTGTGCCAGTGGGAATAGAAAATCTAAAACAAAACAAAAAATCACTAAATGTGAAAAATTGCATCATTTTCGATAAATTTCCCATATTTAAACTCCAAAGTGGAACCGGAAGATATTTTTTATTTACTTTAACATTTTGGACTTATGTTCTTTATGTACTCTATCAACTTTTCCGCTCTAGGGCGAAGAAAAAATCGGAAATTAAAAATTTTGTTGAAATGTAAAAATTTACATTTTCTGCTAAAATTGCATATTTCGACCCAAAAGTGGAACCGGAAGATATTTATTGATTGTTATGAAATTTTGTGAGTATGTTAGTGATACCACTACACAACTTTTCCACGCTAGGGAGAAAAGAATTTCGAAAAAAAGTTTTTTACGCTCCGCCCTATTATACATTTCTTTTTCGACAGTAAAGTTATAATATTAAACCACACTGAAAAAAATTACGTACTCTCTTAAAAAGTGAGCCACAAAATAGCTCAAGTTGAGCTGAAATCCACTCATCTCAATGTTGAAAGGAACCTTCTCAAAAAAAAGTTGAAATAACTCGAGTTTTAACCAATTTAAATGAAGTTGAGCTAGTTAAATAACCAATTTAGATCAAGAAGATTTAATCGTTTGAAAAACAACTCTTTTATGATCGAAAAGATTACAGCTTTTTCATGAGAAGCCAAATCAGCTCTTTCGTTTTAAGAGTGTAACGTTAAACCTTAAAATTGGCGGCAGCATGCTGCCTCTAATTTTATGGAATAATGCTTTCACATATATTATGGTGTAATTTAAAGTAATATAATTGGTGTACATTTTAGTGTAATAAACACCGTTTATATTGGCTAACGTACTCCATTAAATGGAGGCAGAAAGATAGCCACCAATTTTATGAAGTAATGTTTCTTTTTTGCAGCGTATTATTTAGATTAAAAAAATATATTTTACAGTTTTACTGCAGTACGTCATTTAATAAAACTTCAAAACAGCGTCTTGATATTATCAAATGATTATTAGACTTTTAGTTTTTATTATAAAAAATGGTAAATGAACACGTAAACAACTCGTATCCTGTATGTACCCCAATAAAGCGCATATTCACAATGAATAAACACTGATAAATTTCTATGAAATTCCTTTCCTCCTACAGGGTTGTTATAATTCTTTCCGACAAGGACAAATTCTGTTTAAAAAATGAAAAGTTATTGAATGACACCGGAATTTTCAAACGACTTTTAATAAAATTAAAAACTCCTTAAGTTAAGCGTTCATTGCAAAAGCAAAATTGTTTAAAATATTCCTGATGTCGACTGCGAGTTTAGAATTAAAATTAGCTGTGCCCAGAGTAGGCACACTGTGCCAGAAAGTGTTAAAGATAACCTGTTTAGCCATGCGTAGAAACCGCTCTATTTGACAGATATCAATGACACTTGGAACATAAGTTATATGGATCACGAGGAAAAGAAATCTGCAATAAAAAGAATTATATTTATTGTAAAAATAGATTTTTTTTCAAATAATTTATAAAAATGAGTTCATGAATAAATTTTTCCAATCCAAATATCATCCTCTCATTAATGAAAGTACTTATTTCCGGAAATATTCCCTGTTATTTTTAAAGCGTGAATCTGTTGAGAAATGTGTTCCTTTAAAAAATTAAATCAGATGGTTAAACGGGGATATTTTTTGTCAAGACGTTGCGAAGAATAATTTAATTTGCTATGAATAAGGTAAAGAATTTTGCAGTCAAAGTGAAATATCTTTCTCTCATGTTTAAAATTCAGATATTCACCAGGTATGGTTTTAATAAGGATATTAAAACAAAAAACATTACCTGGTAAAACCAATTGACTGGGGCATAAATTATGAAATTTGATTATTTTTTTATTATTTATTTTACTCTTTTAAGATATTTTAGATGGATTAAAAGTAGGCAAGCTTGCTTAAATAAGAGATAAAAGTTCTGAACTGCATTTTTTTCAGTTCTCAGAAAGAGTCTTTTTTGTAAACTAAGATTGTTATTTCAGTCTTTTAGTTTTAGAGAATTTTTAAAGTGTTTTTTTTTTTTAAATAATAGGTAAATAATACCAGTATCTTGTTTATGATATTTGCCAGACTATTCAGTCTGAAGCAAGCATTTAATGATAAAAATCGCAATTGTTTTTCCTCTTACATTAGTTTTATAGAAAAATTTACATTTGCTTACACACATTACACCTACCTTAATTCTAATTTTGTACGCAAAAAAGCTTATTTCTGATAATTGTCACAGGTATCCAACAAATCTAAGTAATTTTGTACGAGTATCTTTTCTTTCTTTCTTTCTTTTTTTTTTTTTTTTTTTTTTTTTTTTTTTTTTTTTTTTGCGTGTTATTTACTTATAACTTTAAAAGTAGAAAGTATTGTATTTGTAAAAAATTTCAAATTCCGGTATTCGAAAGATATATAGATTTTAAATATTCTTAATACAATTTAACGGTTTTTTTATTATTACCTGTAGGGGGAACTGGGGTACATTGATACAGTTTTTTTCTAAGATTTTTTTTTGGTGTCAAGAAAGGAGAAAATTCAAGTTTTTTTTTCCATGAGGTGACAGCAAAACTTGTGTAGTATGTTATAAAAATGTACAATCATTGTTTTATATAGTATTTTTGCATGCAATTTTAAAAAAATCAAAAAAAGTCATTTGTATCAATGTGCCCCATCCCCGGGGCAGATTGATACGTTTAAGAAAAATGACGACAAAATAATACCAATGCATATTTTTCATAAAAAATGAGTTAGAAAACCATTTTATATTTATTTATAAAAATTCAAATCACCCACAATTTATTTTTAAGCAATATTAAAGCAATCAAAATTAAATATATTATGACCTGATGTTCTGGCTGTTTCTTGTCTGATTGTTGGCTGTGATAACTTTGTCATATCTAGCACTTCAACCCCAGCATTATCTTCTTTCTTATGAAAGATGAAAAAATTACCAGTTTTTCTGTTTATAAATAGGTTCATAAACAGAAAATAAAGGATAATTATATTACAAATTCTGTTTATAATATAAGTATCATTTTCTGTTCTGCAGTTTGTTTCTCTTACTTAACATTTCTCATGTCGAAAATACTTTTTTCTCTGGAGAATCGATATAAATTCGAGATTTGCCAGAATGCCGTCCTTTTCTTTTATTAGTTCTACTAGCACTAGATGCTGGGTAAGTTCCTACGTCTTCTGTTTTCAGAAATACTATAAAATGTTCTAATATAAAGAAATTAGAGCTATTTCACTTCAATAAAAACTAATATTAGAAATTTTTCGTGAAAAAAAGGTTGGATTAAGGAGTGTATGGTAAAAAAAAATAATAAAAGATAATGAAAATATGAACTATTAAAGGATTTAGGCTGTATCAATGTGCCCCGCCATAAACTGTATCAATGTGCCCCATACAGCGATTTTGAATAAAATGAGTCTCAAATCCAACATTTCACAATATATCTAACAATAAATAATGAGGAACTGATAAAGAGTAGCTGTACTTACCAGGGAGAGTATTCATTTTGGTTGAAAATACTGGAACAGTTGTATAATAGCATTTCAATTGTACAACTCAAATTTACTTTTGAACAACAAAAACAATAAATCACCCGTCCCATTTCATCAAACTGCTGAATCATTCCAAGATTTTCTGTATGTAGTTGAATACACTAGCATCACCTTTTGGAGCTGTAGTGAAACTTCCTGTAATGACCCTGTGAGCGGTAGAGGGGGTGTATCAATGTGCCCCATGTATCAATGTACCCCAGTTCCCCCTATATGACAAAGATTTTGCGAGCGCTTTATATGAATAAATAATGCAAGGTATTTTTAAATATTTTATTTTAGTTTAACCTTTATATCAGCCGGTGCTTAATAATTTTGATGCATGTAATCCTAAGGGGGCTCTGATATGCTCAATTTTTCATTATTTTGTCAACAGCTCTATCGCAAGACCTCAAGTACGGATTTTGATTTAAATTCAAATCTAGTTAGACGTTAATATAACTTGCTGATGATTAGATTATGGTGTAAATCACCCAACAGGTGGTTCTGTTAAGCTGCATTTATTAGGATTTAAATGCTTTTATCGATAGACATAACTCAAGGACTAATGCACAAATTTTATAAAACTTCCTATTATGTTATACCTGGACAAACGTTGGTGCTGATTAGGCTCTTTTATAAATAAAATGAGAGGTTACCCAATTATGACGCATTTTTCATGATTTCCGCGATATTTATGCCTAAAAAACTAATGCAGAGAATTTAACTAAATTTTATATTCTGTTACGCGTCCTCACAAATAGATCCCTATTAGGCTTGTTTATGCATTACCCAACAGTTGTCGCTTTTATATTCTTTGTGTAGAGAATTTTAATAGAAGACATCTAAGAGGCTTGGTGCTGAAATTCATTAATTTTTCTGAAAATGCAATAATTACATCTCCTTTTCAAATGCTTAGAATTCAAAGAATCTATATCGTTAGAATTATTTGATAGGCATAGCCTAATCAGTTCTGAAGTATCGCATGTAGTACTACCAACTTGAAAATTATATACATTAAGCTTTTTTTTTACTACTACATTCACTGTGAAAAAGAAAGAAAGAAAAAAACCCCTCAAACTTTTCTCCAAAAACTCCTGGCAGCAATGTTGCCAGCAGTTTCTCCCGTAGCGATTGCAGTGAAATTAGATGTAATAATAAAATTTATATCTAATTTTACTGCAATTTTTGCGGCAAAAACTGCCTGCAACATTGCTGCACGCAGTTTTTTGCCGTAAATTTAACGCATTTTTTTTTTACAGTGTACTTGAATATTTTTAGCTCTAAATCAAAATCAATAAATAGAAGCATTGAGAAATTTTTACTCATAAGTTAAGGGTTATTTTCCTCTACGTTTTCAAAATGCATTCAGACTGTGTATCCAAGAAAATAAGAAATTTTCTTAATTAACTTACTATCATTACAATAAAAAATATGTGAAGATTTGTAGTTCATTATATTCATTAAAGGTTTTCAATTTTTCACTGCATAATTTATGTTATTGATAATTAAAATTATATTTTTAGAGTGATAGTAATTTTTCTTCCGTACTTCTGAACATAATTTACCGGACCCTAAAATATCAGTGTTAAAAAGAGGGCTCCTTCATTTATTTACTAGTGTTAAAAAATGGTCTGACGAGCACCAAAAAAGGTTAATATGTTTTAAAGTATGAAAAAGTGTTTGACAAGACTTCTAATTGAGAATGAGAAAGGACAAGGGGTCTCTTCTTGGCTGCAATTCACTGTCAATGCCAAATTTGAAAAAAATCATATTTGCGCTTTTTCCATATAAAATAAATTTGCGTAAAACTTCCTATCTTTACTTTTTAGTAAAACTTTCAATCGTACTTCACATGTTAACTGCATTGTTGACTCTGCACTGCAACTGCACTACAAAACAGTTTTCTGTGCTGTTTTACACTGCGACAGTTTATGGTGGGACTGCATAAATGTGATACGCTGCAGGCGGTGTTGAATGCAGGAGGTGGGCAGGCGGGACATTGCCTCCTGAAGGCATCAAATGCCCCCCCCCAATAAAATTTCAATTTTGTGTTTTTAATGGTAAAAAAGTATAATCCCCTTAGAACTCTATTGTGTCCCCCCCGAAACCACAGAAGACCCTCCCGGAGAAAAGTGCCCGAATTCAACACTGGCTGCGGGATCTATGGTTTTTGGCCCTATTTTGCTTTACATTCATGTTTAATCACGTGGTGTCTTTTCTAATTATGCCTTTACACTACACAATTTTATCGTAACAGTGACTGATTTCTTTTATATGGAAAAAGCGCAAATATGGTTTTTTCAAATTTGGCATTGGCAGTGAATTGCAGCCAAGAAGGGACCCCTTGTCTTTTCTCATTCTCAATTAGAAGCTCTTGTCAAACACTTTTTCATACTTTAAAACATATTAACCTTTGTTGGTGCTCGTCAAAGCATTTTTTAATACTAGCCATTTAAATTTTTTGATAATTATATATTGAATATAAGAAAACCTCAGTTGCTTTTAAATATTCCCAGTACTTTTTCTTATTTCGCTCAATATTGAACTATTTAATCAATGGACAAAAAACGTGGAAAAACGAAATTAATTTTAATTTGTTCGTACAGAAATTGACAGATTCAAATAATTTTAGATAATACATATTTTTTAGAAAAATAATGCGAATAGAAATTTTTATTCTTTTCGCATAGGGTTCGTGGCATTCTTATCTACTTGTTTTAAAAATCAGATGTTATAAATAGGAAATATTTCCGTCATTAGCGCAATTTTTGTGATCATGGCACCCAAAGGTCGCTAAACATAATTTTGTAATCAATGCACATAAAAACGAATTTTCCCGTTTAAATTAAAAAAATAATAAGTGAAATATTTTTATTTCTCCTTCCTGATATCTACTGGAATAGCTTATTCCATTATTGAATAATATTCTAGGACATTTTCAGAAAAATTATTGTTTAAATTATCTTCCTTGGAGAAAGTCGCTCGAAATACAGCCTTAATAGATTTGCGCCAAATCAAGGATGAATATATACTGAAAATTCATTTTTAGTATTATTTGTAAAATTGACATTGAAATCACCAGCTGTAATTAAATTTTTATATAATATACAGTGGAATCTCAGTTTACGATCATAATCCATTCTTATATCTGACTTTCTGTATGTGATATACATTTTTTGGGCGCTCTATCCAAGAACTAATGCATGGAATTAAAAAATATATATATATTCAGGCAATCCCTGGCATAAATTGATGCTGTTTGCTGTTTACATTTGTATTTAAATCATTCAAAAGATGGCTTAACCGTGTTGTTTTTTTCATTATTTTCGCAATAGTTCTATCTCAAGAATTAACGCACGGATTTTCATCAAGCTTCAAATTCAGTAAACCTTTATATGAATTGGCTTTGTTTACGTTATGGTTTCAATAACCAAACACATGGCGCTGCTATGCTGAATTGTTCCTATTACCACAATATCTCTATCGCAGGAATTAATGCACAAACTTTCATCAAACTTGAGATTTAAGCACACTTTGATTTATATTATTGCTCATTGCGTGTTTTGGATAAATCTCCCAGAATCCTCACGGTGAGCATATGATTGTCATTTGATTTTGGCACTGTAATAATGAACTTTGACTCATTAAATGCATGATATAGAAAATAGTTTTGGGGTTGCCACATCCGACTAGTTCTTTATAATCGGAGTAATCGACGGTTCATCTACACCGTATTGTTTAGCTATTTTGATTACACTATCATCGTTCTTAAGTTTTATCTCTACTTCTTTTCAAAATTGATCAGTAATTCGCTTAAGCTTCTTACTACTGCTATCACTAAACGCTTTTTAAGTGCGTTCGTATTTATGTAAATACGTAGCACCTATAGTTGTCGTTCAGTCCGTCCGTCTGTCCATCTGTCTGTCCGTCTGTCTGTCAGCATATAACAACGCAAAATCTACCCAACCGAATCGTTTGAAATTTAAAATACATAATTATTACGTAATTTTCTCGAGTCATTTCAAATTTTAAGAAAATCGGATGCATAGATCAATTACAGGGACAATCAAAAGTATTCCGCTACATTACGGTCAATGGGGAAAAAGTTTCAAATGCATTTTAATTGTTTGAAATTTAAAATATACAATTATTACATAATTTTGTCGAGTCATTTCAATTTTTATGAAAATCAGATGCATAGATCAATTACAGGGACAATCAAAAGTATTCCGTTATATTACGGTCAATGGGGAAAAAAGTTTCGAATGCATTTTAATGGTGTTACACTCATTCGAACATAATACAATTGACATGAACCTATGACGTATATATATACTAAAATATACATTCTATACAATATTTGATGCAAAGAATATTTTTCATTGAATTACAGGGCCACAAAAAAGTTCTCCACTACACAATGCTATACGGGGAAATATTGTTTGGGGCGTGTTTTAATTACATTGAACTATTTCACATTTTATTAACAAGATATACGTTTCTGAGGTGTAATTAAAATTACTTTCTGCATATTTACAGAAACACAAAGATTTCGATCACTATACTGTATCCGAAGTACTGTCTGCTATAACAGCAAGATCTGAATATTTTTAAAACATCGTTATCGTACGAACGCACCTCATTTGCTACGCTTCACGTGCAATTTCCAACTTGTTCATTTTTAAAGTCATAATAAAGGCTAAACATTTCGCAAAACTGATTAAAATTCAAACAATAAGTTAAATTTTTTACTGTACTGAAGATGACAAAGCACTCTGATACGCGCATTTTACTCTAAACTTGATTTATAAGAAGAGTTATGTGAGGGTTGCCAACTGAACTATTCGACAGCTTTGGACGCGAAGCGAGTTATCCTACGCCGAAAGAGTAAAATTTTGATCACTGAAGTTGGTCATAAACCGAACTTGTCCAAAACAGAGGCGGCCATAAACCAAGGTTCCAACTGTTTTTTGACCGATAAGTTTGCAAATATGGCATTATTCATATATTCAGTGGCGATGATGATTATGCAACTTGGCGATTTAGCCGATTAAATTTGCAATTTTAAAATAGCGTTTGTTAATAACGGAAAATTGAGAATTTCTATTAGAAAAATTAGGATAATTACTATAATTTTTATGCACAGTTTTAAGTAAAATCTGATTTTTTTCCATAATTTTAAATTTCGTACATTTGGAAATGGAAGGGAGAGGGAAAGTGTATCTTTGCAATGCTTTTTCGACAATATCTCAAGCAAGAATACTTTTAAATGCCAATAATTGCTGATCGTAAATCTTACATTCACTTCACACCATCACAAAAGTTTTTTGCAACAGTTTTTTTGTTGTTTTTTCATTTGATACTTTCTTGGCACAGATGCCATATATGCACGACATTGTGCGATATTCTTCTGACGCCAATTTCGAGAAAAGCTTAGTTTTCAAAATTCAATTACATGCATATACAGGGTGATTCTAATTTTTTTTTTTTTTTTACAATAAAAGAGGGGTGATAGTACACATCAAGACAAACAATATTAAATAGGAGACCGAGGGTCGCAAACGTTTTCCAAAGGAGATAGCCGCCATTAAAGTTTAGGGACCAAAATTTCAAATAAACATAAAAACGGAAAAATCGGTCGATTGATTTGAGGTTTTCACTAAAATTATTCTTCATGTCGGCATTTTCTTGAAATTAAATAGTAAAGATAATTTTCAAAAAATGCCAATAGAGGGCGCTTTAGACTTTGGAGTAACGAACAACTATTTTTTGCCGGTATTTTTTGCATCTCATTAAATGTTTTCGTGAGCTTAGACTCAAACTTAAATTTTGAGCTCAAAATCTGAAAGTGGGAATGGTTTAGTAGCACAAACAGAACTGTGTTCAGAGGGTACAAATTTCAAATGATTACAAAAAACAGAAAAATTGGTTCATTGATTTGCGGTTTTCACTAAAACTATTCTTTATGTCGGTATTTTCTTAAAAAATAAATTATAAAGATAATTTTCAAAAAATGTCGATAGAGGGCGCTTTAGACTTTGGAGTAACAAACAACTCTTTTTTGGCGTTATTTTTTGCAACTTATTAAATGCTTTCGTAAGCTTAGACATAAACTTAAATTTTGAGCTCAAAATCTGAATAGTTGGGTGTGGTTAAGTAGACAAACTGAACTGTGTTCAGAGGGTTCAAATTTCAAATGATTATAAAAAACGGAAAAATTGATCGATTCGTTTGCGGTTTTCTCTAAAACTAATTTTTAAATGAGCATTTTCTTGAAACTAAATTTTAAAGATAAATTTCACAAAATGCCGATAGAGGGCGCTTTAGACTTTGGAGTAGCGTGCAACTATTTTTAACATTTGTGTTTTTAATCTCATTAAATGCTTTCAAATGCATAAACTTAAATTTTAGTTTCAAATTCTGAATCGTTGGGAGTGTTTTATTAGCGAAAAATTGAATTGTGTTCGAGGTTGGGGGAGGGTTAAATTTCAACTCCTGAAGACGCTTCAATTTGCGCTACTCAACTACTTCTAATTATTCAGATTTTGAATAATTAGGAAAACATTTCCTTCCAAACTTCCGAAAACATTTAATAAGTTTTTGCAAGCATTTAATTAGAACAAAAAAAAATGGTTAAAATTAATTGTTGGTTAGTCTGAAGTTGAAGGCGCTCTCTAACGGAATTTTTTGAAATTTATTCTTTAAAATTTATTTTCAAGAAGATACTTACTTAAAGGATAAATAAAGATTTTAAATCGCAAACGAATCGACAAATTTTTCCATTTTCTATAATTATTTTAAATTTGAACACCCCCCCTTAAACACAGTTCAGTTTGTGCTACTTAACTACTCCCTACTATTCAGATTTTTAGCTCAAATTTAAGTTTAAGTCTAAGCTTCCGAAAACATTTAATGAGATTCAAAAAATAACGGCAAAAAATAGTTGTTCTTTACTCCAAAATCTAAAGCGCACTTTATTGAGATTTTTTGAAATTTATCTTTATAATTTATTTTTAAGAAAATACCGACATAAAGACTAGTTTTAGTGAAAACCTCAAATCAATGAACCAATTTATCCGTTTTTTTATAATCATTTGAAATTTGAACCCTCTGAACACAGTTCAGTTTGTGCTACTTAACCACTCCCACTTTCAGATTTTGAGCTCAAAATTTAAGTTTGAGTCTAAGCTTACGAAAACATTTAATGAGATGCAAAAAATACCGGCAAAAAATAGTTCTTCGTTACTCCAAAGTCTAAAGCGGCATTTTAGCTATTGACATTTTTTGAAATTTATCATTATAATTTAATTTCAAGAAAATGCCGACATAAAGAATAATTTTATTGAAAACCGCAAATCAATCGATCGATTTTTCCGTTTTTTATGTTTATTTGAAATTTTGGTCCCTAAACTTAAATGGCGGCTATCTCCTTTGGAAAATGTTTAGGACCCTCGGTCTCCTATTTAATATTGTTTGTCTTGATGTGTACTATCACCCCTCTTTTATTGTAAAAAAATTTGGAATCACCCTGTATATTAAGGTACTACTTATTTATCCCGTCGACCAATTATGCCAAACTATACAAATTGCCAAACTCATAGCGAAATTATACATATAGACATAATTTTCATTTTAAATAACACAAAAAAATAATTTGTAGAATCTTAATAAAAAATACAAATAAAAAAGTCGAAATAAAAATCCCTTAAAGGCGTTTTAAACACGTGCATCGTATTTAATGTCATTGGATGCGACATTCACGATCATCCATTATTGGCGTATAATATTATAGTATGGCGATGGTTTTTTGGTCGACGGGATAACCAAGTAGTACCTCTATTAACTATTTTCTATTATTTTCAAAAGAAAATAATAATGACTAAAAACCGGTGGTAATTGATTCGACGTTTGATTTGATAAGTTTGACCTTGATTCTACCCTTCGACCAAAAAATTATCGCCAAATTATAAAATTAAATGCCAATAACGGATTATCATAAATGTTGCATTCAGTTTACATTAAATAGGTTACCCATGTTTGTTATGCCATAATGTGATTTTGAATTCAACTTTTTATTTGTACTTTTATTGATGTTTTACTAATTTATTTCTTCTTTCGTTATTTAAAATAAAAATTATGCCAATATGAATTACATGGTGAATAAATTGATGATTTGTACATTTTGGCGAAATTGGTCGACGGGATAATCAAGTAGTATTGAAAAGTTTAATTAATAATAATAAAATGAAATGATTTATAAAATTTAACAAAATTAAATTTAGATAAATAAATATATATATTTAATAAACATTAGCCCGGTTATCATATCAGACAAAATAACAAAATTTTCGTGCCAATTAGGTACCTTAATGCGTATTTGACATCACATCCTATTTAAAATCAATTGAATGCTATTTAAGATATGGACAGAATGTGAAGTTTTTGTTTTACTCTATATCTTTTCCTTACATAAATTAGGACGTTATATGATCATAATTAAAAAATCTTACATTTAGTTCCTGAAAAGAAATTTTGGTTTTCCCAGATAGTATTTTTCCGATGTACTTGTTTTTTCCCCATTTTTTTTTCTACTACTAAAATTCAAAATGTTAGGACACTCGAGAAAATCATCCCATGGTCATATAAAATGCATGTTATTTGAAAAATTAACCATGGATTAAAAAAAATAATAATAATAATAACACTGCGTTCACAACTTTATTATTTAAAGAACTGAAAGTAAAAGCTTCGCAATAAAAACAAATAACCATTTTTTCACGTGATTTGTTTAATTTGAATGAATAATGATACATACATGACAATTTCTATATTAAATTTGGTGGCAATGAATAAAAAAAAACTACAATGGCAACAGCAAAAGACAATATTCAACTGGAAGTTTAAGACATAAATTCGATTTTCTCAGAAACCATCAAACATACAAAGATGAAAAAAACTGTTCTAAGTTTTATCAAGACAATAAAAATAAACCAAAAACGAAGTTAATCCATCCATAATAACATTAGCTATTGCTTGTTGAATTTTCCGATTTCATTTTTTCGTTGAAAGTTAAATAAAAAACTAGAGTAAACTGCGATATATTTTTTAATGCTATCATTTTATTCGTCTCGTTGAGTTCTATCTTTGAAAACAAAATCACTGTCGTATGTCAACAGGTTCACCAGAAATTTCAAAAAGACGTTCGCATTTTCTATTTCTTAAACATATTATAACAAACGCTACCGCGTTTGCTAGGATTAGACCCCGGTATGCTACTTTTTTTCGAACAATTATAGTGTCCTTAAAATTTTGTGATTTAAAAAATCTAAAGGATTTATTAAACTTTTTATCGTAAATAAAGTGTCGTCTCTAAAAATAACTATCTGTTACATAAACCAAGCCGTCTTATTTACTTACGATCAAGGAAAATTTACATCCCCCTACAACTCCCCAGCAAATTTTCGTAAAAGAAAGTTATTGGTAGCGAACGATTGGAAATAAAGTCTACTTTTAAATGATGTATTTAAAATTTGCTTAGAGTGGTATCTACATGTTTAAATAAACCATAGCTTTATTTCTGACAGCAACAGTACCCAATACTGACTGCATAAATGATCTCTACACCATTCTATTAGTCTAGAATAAATTTTTCAGGGAATTCACACGATAATTTTCATAGAAATTGATTATTTTAAAACAAGTAAATTTAAGGGGCTGCATCCAAACTGAAGTTCGGTTCTCGATTGTTGACCGAGATGGCCCTCTTCTTGATCAAGCCTTCTTAGGTGCCACTCAAGCAGCCGTTGAAGATTGGTAGCATAGCATTAGAAGTTTCAACATATCTAGTCACTTCTATCGTAGACGGATCCTTAAGCCATTACTTTGCCGTTTTGTAAAAATAATTTGAAAACTACTTGGAAAAAAAATATTTGAAATTTTGGATATCCATAAAGCAGCACTTAATGAATCACAAATCCGTTAAAAAAATATATGTAGCAATTCATATTTTTTTCGGTTATTAATTTCATAATTCATGTAATAAAATTATAAAAAACCCATAAATTTAACATATTTATGTTTTAGTATTTTACTGTTATTGTTGTGCAAAAAAATATCACAATATGATTATAATTTCAGGGAATATTATTAAAAATATGAAAATGCAATTTAACATTAGAAGCGCTAAATTTTGGATGTTTATAATTCAAAAACATATCATTCAAATGACTTGAAATTTGGTGATTTTGTTTAGTTTAAAATGAAGATTTGAAATAACTTAATAAATTATTATTGAAAAAAAAAATTAAATTTGGGTTCATTTTAATACATAGATGCCCTCCTAAGCAAATTTTATACACATCATTTAAAAGTAGATATTAATACCCATCTTTTGATACCAGTAACATTCTTCTAAAATAATTTGTTGAGAAGTTAGTACAGGGTGACCCCCCCCCACTCCCCAACAGCAGTGTATTTTAATATGTATCATTGTACGGTTAAATACCAATCATGTATACTGCATTTCTTTAACACTTCAAAACACCGCATATTTTCATTTTTTACACTATCGAATAGGTGGGGGAGTACTTTAAATACATTTTTTGAAAACTGGATCTAAATTTATTTTTGAGGTATTAATTTTTTGGTCCTTTTCACAATCCTTACTTTAATAAGCAACTGAAATGCTGTTTTTTTTTAGAAAGTAAAGTAGATTACTATGGGAACATAAAAGAAATTTTTTAAGGCCATTTTCGCATAATACTGGAAAAATAAATAAAATAAGTGCAATGCTAAGATTTTTGTCTTCTATAAAAATGTAGTTTAAAGTGCAGATATGTATTTTCCCCTCAGAAATTACTTAATTCATTTGAAAATTTTTAAAGTTGCATTTTTATGAATTTGAATGCAAAAGCTTTTTCCGAATTAAAAAAATAAATAAATGAAGGATTTTTGATAAAACATGAAACTGCTATAAACTATATTGTATTTTAAGTATCCCTATTCAGGTTACTAACAAGTGAAGCCTTATAAATCACTCAATACCCGATTTTTTGTCATGTTTCTTGAATGATAACATCTCTTTTTGCTAAGTTGGTATATCATTCCGCGATTGTGTCATCCTATGCACACTTTTTTACAGATGGTGTTAAAAATTAGATTACAAATGTGGTATTCTTCAACAGATGTAAATGACATCATTTTTCATAAAATGAAAGCGCTTACCAGGCTTATAACTCAAATACGCTTCGTACTAGCTGTACTTATATTATATACATGTAATAAATATATGTAGAATTCGACGGTAATAAACTATGTTGCATAAATTCTAGGAATTCTCAGCAGCACGAGCAGAGTAGTCGCTCCGACAGTTGGCGAGCAGTGGAAGAATTTCATTGGGGCATTTCCCCATTATAAAAACAAACACAATCAGTCTTCAAGTTCTTTATTGATTAACTCATAAAATAGATAAACTCTTCCCCGTGTAAAGAATTGAACTTTACAGATTGAATTGCCTACGTGGGAGCTTGTCATTGTGCTATTTCTTAGAAATATTGGGCCGCACAAGTTGAAGTTTTTTTCGTTGACAAGAGAGCACTTTGGTTTAGACAGCAAATATTTTCTCAGAATTTGTGTAAAGGTGCCGCCGAATGCTTTCATGTTGAAACCCAACAGGTGTTAGTTTTTCTCACGGTAGTTCGTACGTGACATCAGCATTTTGAGGTGACCAATTATAGAAGACGTTAAGACTGACATCATGTGGAGGTGCTCTAATAGGTTCTAGAAGGTCCCTCCCTATTCAAGCTGCTTTTCAAGTGAGGACACCAGAGAGGAGACCTTCGGTTGTGTGTGGAAAAAAAGCCTGGGATCAGACAGGCAGTCCAGTGAGATTCTGGAGAAAGATTTTCCTCGTACAAAGAGGAGGGAAGGAAGCAAGATTCGTCTAGGTCCACGGTGACCTTTGTGTATATGACACGTGAATTGGTCAATCTAAAGACTGTAATACTACAACTGTAAACTTTCTGTGTTCCGGGAACACTCGCACAAGACTCAGAACTCACCCCTAAAAAAATGCAAGACTGAATAATTTTACTTTTTAAATAAGACTTTGTGTAAATAAATATTATTTAATCCCTTAAATTGATTCAGTGGGTAAATTTCTTCTCATACGCTACCGGACTAATCTTTTAGTCCGAGGGGAATTTTGCAACAGCTGGTGGCAAGCGGTGTGATTTTCTGTCAAGGCGAACTGGAATACAAAAGGCGAACTGGAATTCGAAAAGAACTCTGAAAAGTAACAAGATATTCGGTGTTGTGTACCTTAAGGATACTATTGATTAACAATGTGGTGTGTGGTATAAGAAACTTAGTGATCTGAAATGCTGAAAAGAGACATTCTTTACGAACTGTATTGGAGAGGAAAACAATCCGTGATTTCTTAGTGCTGGACAAAGCGACATGTCTGAAAGGAGTCCATTGTTGATTGAAGGTGATTGACAGAATCAAGCGGGGTAAGTGAATTCTTTTATCTCAAATGGCATTGTTCATAAAGTTTAGGAATTGTTATTGCCTGGTATATGTTTTTATTTATCTTAGCTAGTTCAGTTATTGGATTTTGACATGTAAAATGTCTCACTAGAGATCAATGAAAGATTGCATTTAACAGTTGGTTGCAATAAGAATTTTTCTATTACATTATTTTTATGTAAAATCTTTCTGTGTCCATGTAAACAAAAAGTACTTTAAGAATATCAATTATTTTTACAGTTAAGAAAATTTTCAGCATATTATTTTGCTAGTGAAAAAGAGTGTTAAGAAAAATTTAATTGAACAGTTTCTAGATTTTAATAATTTAATGTTCTAATCTGCTTTTAAGGAGATTATTTCTGAGGGTTTAGCTAAATATTTTAAGGTGTAATAATGTGGCATAATGATGGTTGCAGATGAGAGGCATTTTCTTGTTTTCAATGAAATTTTAAACGGGGAATAGTGTACTTCTAATTAATGTGTAAATTTATAATTGAATGATATATTTTGTGCATGCTTATATATTTTTTCTGTTATTGTATTTTCTGGTATTTGTGTAATTTGTGAGGTTAAGTTTTCAAAATGTCAGATTGGAAAAGTTTCAAAAAGGTTGATTTGCAAGTGTTAGCAGGGGAACTGGATATTCAGATTGACGAAAATTACACGATTGCGAAAATAATAAAAAACTAGAATCGGCTGAAGATTTTGATAAAGATTTTGCGTTGGCACAAGCGAAAAATATATTACATGATCGAGAAACTTTGGTAGCTGAGGAAAAGGAAAGAAAAAAAATGGAGAGGGAAGCTAAAGAGAGACAGGGCATATAAATTGGAAAAATTAAAATTATCTCAAGAGGCAGAGACGCGTAGTGTGGCATCAAATAATGGGGCGGAGAGAATTAATAAATTGCCTTTAAAATCCTTAATACATCGTTTTGATGAGAGTCGCTCAGAAATATCTTTATTCTTAAATTTGTTTGAGAGACAAGCAAAAAAATGTAATTTAGAAGATGATGAATTAGTAACTAATTTATTGGCGCTTCTACCTGTAAATGTGGCAGAATTAATTCTTAGAGAACCAGCACACTTAACAGATAATTATGAGTATGTGAAAGGTAAATTATTAGAACGGTACAAATTAAATGCAGAATCGTATAGATTAAAGTTCCATCAACATCAGAGAAATCCAAATAATCCGTGGAGAGATTTAATTTTTGAATTAAATAGCTATTTGGAAGGTTGGTTAAACTCTTTAAAAATCACAACTTTTCAGGAATTAAAGAATCTATTAATTACCGATCAGATTAAAAAAGAGCGCCGCAAGAGTTGAAAGACCATCTAATAGATGTTTGGTCAAATTTCACGGACCCAGAAATTTTAGTAAAACGTTTAGATGAATTAGAAGTTGTAAAAAAATCGCAAAGAAAAACCTTTCAAGTGAAATCCTTTGGGGATAAAAAATTCGAAAAAAATAGCCCGCGTGTAGAGAACAAAAGCGTTGAAAAGAATTTCAATTGGCGAGATAGGGATTCGGAGAGATAAAGGGTTTTTGAAAAGAGGCGGGTAAACAGATGTTTTCTTTTTAACTCTTCAAGCCATTTTAAGGCCGAATGTCCGGACATAAAGAAGGAAAAATATACTGTTAAAGTGAATCATATGAGTAAACCTTCAGATTTTGAAACAGGATTTAAACCTTATTTGAATCGGGCAAAAATAAATGGGCGTGAAGTGTTCACCCTCCGTGACACGGGAACGAATTTAGATCTGCTAAGTGAAGAACATGTAACAAAGAATCAATTGACAGGGGATTATGTCTTTGTGAAACAACCTTTGGGTTCTAACATACGGTGCCTGCCTGTGGCACAAATAGAAATTGCTTTTGATGGAGTGGGGGTTCTTAAGACGGAGGCAGGGGTTGTCAATAAAGAATCGGATTTGCGTTATTGCCTCTTGGGAAATAAAACACAAAAGCTTATTGATTCTGCCAGACAGCACGTAAGTGAGGTGAATGCAGTGATTACCAGATCACAAGCCAGGAAGGAACCTGTCAGTTTGATGGATGAGGCTAGGGAAAATATGGAATGTGTAAAGACAGAAGGGACACAAGTGGGGTATTCGGAAGATGAATCAGACGGTACTATTGTGAGGCGTGAAAGGGGTTTGGAACTTTTAGACAAAGATGAAATTTTGAATTGGGAATTGTTACCTAAGGATTTAAATGACAAGTTCGGGAATTTAGCACGGGTTAGTCGTCAGGAATTCAAGACAGAACAGGAAACAGATCCTTTGTTAAAAGAAGTTAGGGAAAAAGCGAAACATAAGAAGTCTCACTTTGAAATTATGAATGACTTAGTGTTTAGGAAGACACTGGATAACAAAGGAGGGGAGAGATTACAATTGGTAATACCTTCAAAATTCAGATTAGATGTGCTAGGAGCCTGTCATGAGGGTATTTCTTCGCATCTCAAAGAGATGAAGACAAAAGATAAGGTGTTGCGTCATTACTTTTGGCCAAATATTATCAAAGAGATAGAAGATTATGTTAAGACGTGCGATAGTTGTCAGCGCTTTGGTAAGCCTAAAGAGATAGAGAAAGTTCCTCTCAGGCGTGTACCTATTATTGGAGAAATTTTTTCAAAGCTATCCGCTGATGTCGTAGGCCCTTTGCCTAAGTCGGAAAAAGGAAATAACTTTATTTTAACGGTAATTTGTATGGCGAGTAGATATCCCGAAGCTTTGCCGTTACCTAATGTAAGATCGGAAACTATTATTGAAGCATTAATGTGGGTATTCAGTAGATTAGGTTATCCCAGAGAATTACAACCGGATCTTGGGCGTTACTTTATAAGCGATTTAACAACTACATTCTTGAAGAAATTTGGAGTTAAATTAACTCATTCCTCAGTGTGTACGCCCCAATCGAATGGTGGTATCGAGCGATGGCATCGTTCTGTGAAAAGATTATTGAAAGTACTTTGCACAGAAAATGGTGCAAGTTGGGAGGCAAATTTGCCGCATGCGTTGTTAGCCTTACGAACGGTAACTCATGATACTACGGGATTTTCTCCGGCTGAGTTAGTACATGGGAAGAATTTACGAACTCCCGAAGCTTTACTCTTTGAAAAATGGACGGGGGGGGGGGAAGAAGAGAATGAATTAATTGCTGAGTATGTGTTTAATTTGGTCAATAGGCTAAAACATTGTCAGGAATTAGCAGTTGAAAATATGACCGAAGCGCGAGAAAAGAGAAAGTTGTGGTATGACAAAACGGCGGTTGAGAGAAAGTTTAACGTATGTGATGAGGTGTTAGTTTTGAATACCAACAAAAAGAACAAACTTTCGGTGTCGTGGATAGGTCCTGGTAAAATTCTATCTAAAATCTCTGAGACAAATTATGTCGTAAATGTTCCTGGGAGGCGTGAGAAATCTCAAATATTTCATGTTAATCTCTTAAAACCGTATTTAAGAAGAATTGAGTTAGTCAATTTCGTAGCGCAGGAAATAGATGAGGTCGAGGACAATGTAGATTTGGATATAGCATTTCCGGAAGCTGGCACTGAGATTTATAACTTTGAAAATGTTATAAAAGATAGCAATTTGGATTCTAGATGCACCTCGGCGGAAATTGAGCAGTTGAGAGAATTATTAGATAAGTTTAGTTCTTTATTTTCAAATGATCCGGGACGCACTGATTTAATGGAGCACGATATCCAATTGTTAGAGTATAAACCTGTTAAAATGAAACCTTACAGATCTTCGCCTGGACAAACGGAAATTTTGAGGAAAGAAATTAAAAGAATGCTGGAACTGAATATAATTGTTGAAGGGCAATCGGATTTTACATCCCCTATGATTCTAGTAGAGGCACCTGGGAAAGATCCTAGACCCTGTATAGATTATAGGAAATTGAATGAGATCACCAGGGCAGAATTTTTTCCTTTACCGAACGTCGAGGACCGAGTAGAGAAAGTTGCCAGTGCAAAGTACATTACGGTGTTAGACCTCACAAAAGGGTATTGGCAAATTCCGTTGACCGCTCAAAGGCTGGCCGCTTTTGTAACCAGTTTTGGTTCCTATTTACCTCTGGTCATGCCGTTTGGAATGTTAAATGCGTCCTTTAGATTTTCGAAATTTATGGATAAGATGTTAAGAGGTTTAGAAGAATTCTGCCTACCTTATTGATGATATGGCCATATTTTCGGAAACGTGGGAAGATCATATGTTGCATTTGGAAAAAGTGCTTATGAAAGTCGAAGAAGCTAAAGTGAAGATTAAATTGGCCAAGTGCAAATTTGCACAAAAGTCTGTTAAATACTTAGGACATGTGGTAGGCGACGGAAGGCGCACCCCAGCCGAAGCAAAAATTCGAGCGATTTTAGATTTGCCCACCCCTAAAAATAAAACCGAAATACGTCGATGTTTGGGTATGGCGGGTTACTACTCCCGCTACATAAAAGATTATGCAGTTATTGTAGAACAATTAACTCGCGCACTTAAAGAGAAAAATAAAAGGGACAAAATAAGGTGGAGCGACGAAATAGAAAAGGCGTTTCAGCAGTTGAAAACGAAACTGACGGAGGAACCTATATTGCATGCTCCCAACTATTCGAAGGAGTTTATAATACAAACTGACGTTTTCGAAATGGGTATCGGGGTCGTTTTAGCGCAACGTGACGGATTAAAGGAGCATCCCATAATTTACTTAAGTCGGAAATTTACGGAAACTGAAAAAAGTTTATGCGCGACAGAGAAGGAATGTGCGGCTATCATCTTTGCAATTAAGAAATTGCGTCATTATATTGACGGCCAACTCTTTTCGATAGAAACCGATCACAATCCCTTGGTTTTTCTAAAACGTAATTCTGGCAACAATCCGAGATTATTAAGATGGGCGCTCATACTGCAACCTTATCATTGCGCCATAAAGCATCGACCGGGACGAGATATTGCCCACGTGGATTACCTTAGTCGTGTAGAATAAATTCATCCAGAGTTGTTTTTTTATACTTTTTGTAAGTTAATTTGATTTATTTAATAGTTTGTAACCCAGAAAATGTAATTAGTTCAGTTTTTTTAATCAAAGAATCTTATTGATCATGTGTATATGTTTATATATCTGTATTTTTGTTAAAAATGTATTAGAGGGTGTCTATAAATGCCATTCTGAGATACTGGAATTTCCTAACCCATTTTAGTGATTATCAGATTCTTCATGCAAGCCCGAAGAAGGGGGTGTTGTAAAGAATTGAACTTTACAGATTGAATTGCCTACGAGGGAGCTTGTCATTGTGCTGTTTCTTAGAAATATTGGGCCGCACAAGTTGAAGTTTTTTTCGTTGACAAGAGAGCACTTTGGTTTAGACAGCAAATATTTTCTCAGAATTTGTGTAAAGGTACCGCCGAATGCTTTCATGTTGAAACCCAACAGGTGTTAGTTTTTCTCACGGTAGTTCGTACGTGACATCAGCATTTTGAGGTGACCAATTATAGAAGACGTTAAGACTGACATCATGTGGAGGTGCTCTAATAGGTTCTAGAGGGTCCCTCCCTATTCAGGTTGCTTTTCAAGTGAGGACACCAGAGAGGAGACCTTCGGTTGTGTGTGGAAAAAAAGCCTGGGATCAGACAGGCAGTCCAGTGAGATTCTGGTGAAAGATTTTCCTCGTACAAGGAGGAGGGAAGGAAGCAAGATTCGTCTAGGTCCACGGTGACCTTTGTGTATATGACACGTGAATTGGTCAATCTAAAGACCGTAATACTACAACTGTAAACTTTCTGTGTTCCGGGAACACTCGCACAAGACTCAGAACTCACCCCTAAAAAAATGCAAGACTGAATAATTTTACTTTTTAAATAAGACTTTGTGTAAATAAATATTATTTAATCCCTTAAATTGATTCAGTGGGTAAATTTCTTCTCATACGCTACCGGACTAATCTTTTAGTCCGAGGGGAATTTAGCAAACCCGCAATAACCTTAGCACACATCGACACTACAACTTTCGTTATCTAGTCCACACCATCAGATATTCTAATTCAACGGAGAAAAGAAACGTGCGTCTTGATAGTTGGAAGGGCAATCGCATTCTCCCGCTCCTCAAAAACCTAATGAAAAAAATCATTTTCACGACAAAACTAGCTCCCTCCTACTCCGCGTCAATCATTTTAAAAATCTAATTAGGATTAACTCGAGTCTCAACGAAAAAAAATGATCAGTTCTGATTGGTCTTAGCAGGCGTGTCCTCGGCAGGAACTACATTTTTCTTCGCAAGTAACAAGCCCTTTAGCAACGCGTATTAACACCTGTCACGCGATGTTAAATAAAAATAAAATTAAAATCCCGGGAATATTCCAGAAAGTAAAAAGGTTACGAAATACCTCCCGCCGTTTTGAGAAGCAAGCAATAATTTATTAATAAATAAAATAAGAAAAAGAATTTTAGCTGTTACAAGTTACGAAACTAAGATTGAAATATGTTCCACAAATTTAGAATTGAAGCTAAGAGAGAACAAAAATGGCACAATTTTTTTTTTTTTTATTACATACCTATTTCTTTTTCATTGGGAGTGACACGAAATTTCGAAAAGTACAATTCCTGTTTTCTTGTTGTGTCTTTTTGTTTGTGCAAAATCAATGAATATGTATTTGCAGTATTATTTTATCATCGTCTAGATTGTAGATTGTAGTTTAATTTTGGCTCTATAAAGCTAATTTTGAAATATTAACATCGATGACATATAACATAGTTTTAAGATTGGTAAGATTGGGCTTACTATTATAGTTCTGAGCCATAAGAATTCAAAACAACACAACATATTCGAAAGAAAAAAAAATTTTTATTTAAAAAGAATAACTTTAATTTTCCTTTAGGATCACATTATTAAACTGCATAAAGAGATAGATATATTATAGTAAACTTCATAGCATTAGAATCCATAAAAAATACACATAACCTTAAAAAAATCGTAAAAATCAATGGACATAAATCATCATACAAGATCATATGAGATTGGTATGTGTACTTACACTGTAAAAAAAAAAAAAAAAAAAAAAAAAAAAAAAAAAAAAAAAATACATTAATTTTACGGCACAAACTGCTGGCAGCAATGTTGCCACCAGTTTCTGACGTAAATGTCGCAGTAAAATTAGAAGCATTTTTTATTTACATTTAATTTTACTGCAGTTTTTACACCAAAAACAGCTGGCAACACTGCTGCCAGCAGTTTTTTCCACAAAAGTAAGACTTTTTTTACGGTGTAGATAAATATTCATTTATTAAAATAACATAAGAAAGGCTTCGCTTAAATGTTATTTAAAAAATTTAAAAAAGAATATTGAAATCAGTTTTGCAAATTAGCATAAAATTTAACAATATATTTCAGTTAATTAGCTTTAACGTATTTTTGCAATCTTAACAAATTCATCATTAAAGAACATTACCGGCATATATTTTACACCACTTAAGGAAGGTTCGATTTTGATTTCAACAATAATCGCGCAATTAATATCTGCATATTACTTAATCTCTCTACAAGACTATTTCAGTGTTTGTTTATTATTATTTTTTTTAATTACGGTATATAAACCAAATTATACAGAATAACTAATTAAAAGGTGTTGCAAAAATATAGATACTATTTATTTAATTTACCTGAGATCTTTCGAATGCCCACGCATTCATTGTCAAAGAATTATTATCTTCTTTTATGTTCCTTTGATAATGAATGGGTGGGCATTCGAAAGGTCTCAGGTAAATTAAATAAATAATATCTATATTTTTGCAACACATTTAAAGTAGTTATTTTGTATAATTTGATTTAATAACAAGGTGTAAATTTCCACCAAAGACACTTAGTGGTTTTGACTCATTGATTAAGGTGTATACTCGTGTTTAAATTGACCTCCTGTCTTTGGAATGAAAATTCTGCAAAATATCAAAAACTCTTTCATAAAGCGACCGCCTATATTTGTACTTCAACTTTGAGCAAAATCAAACCAAGGATGTCACTTTCCAATGCGAAAAAGTATTAAGTGAACATATACAAATCATCGAGAAAATAGGTAAATGATAAATTATTTGTATATTTTAAACATTATATTACTATACATTCTCATAAAAAGACACAATTTAGCATCAATCGACGATTTTCTTTTCCTTTTATAATTGACTTGTGTATCAAACGATCCCTTGTCAAAAATTATCAGACATTCGTCAACTTATACAGGAGTATAAAAGGCAAATGATTTATTGGAAAAATTAATTCTGTTGAACACACATTCATAAGTCATCAGGTTGTACACACATCCACAATCCATAAGTCAACTTTTACACAAATGCATACACACACAATCAAGCTCATTTGTGCGAATTGTCATATTATTCAATAATTCTCTATTATTCTTTTCGAGTGATTTCATGTTTTCATTTTCTTATTTGTTTTCGTTTTTAATTTACCATACTGCAAATTAATAGTCAATTGTTTTTTAAAATATTGCTTTAAAATTGATTAAAATAGTTATTTTTCAATTTTGAAGTTGATTACTTATTTACCATTAGCAATTATCGAATTAAACCTGTATATAAATAAAAGTTTTATTGTCTTTTAACATGCGTTGGAATATGCAAACACCCCCCCCCCCCTCCAGTCTTCTTATACTGCTAGAAACCGCTCGCGTTCTAAAAGTTTAATTAAGTTACACTAATTTGTCAGTTATCTGTATTTAATTATAAAATCTAAATGTTTATGTATAAATGGACGAAAGTGATTTCTTACTGCGGTTAGAAGTAGTAACGTATTTTATTTATTAAAAAATCACTACACTGTAAAAAAAAGGGGTAAAGTTATTAAACTTACGAAACTGGAATTCCTAGAAATTTTTGCGTAACATCAACAGCAATAATTCATATAATCGATTTTGTTATATGAATTTTTGCAGTCATCTTTACGTAACATGTTTTAGGAATCAAATTTCCTTGAAAAAATGAAGTAACTTAACAGGGTTCTTTTTTTAACAATGTAATTACAGAACGATATTCCATTTCCATTTAAATCACTCGAGGGATCTGCCTCCTACGAGCTACGTTTGCCAAACCCTAAACAACTTTAACATTAACTATATTTTAAATTAATTATCTCATGTAAAAACAGTCTTCTTCAGTGTGTTTATCAAACATTTTTGTATAATGCTGCATATATTCACGTTTTTGTATGGATTAGTTTTCTTAATATTAGTGAAAATAACCTCCGGTCACAAAAAAATCCATTTACAGCAGCAGTGACAGCGTTAGTTACTCTTTTTAGCATACAGAAATAAAGATGTATTTTCTAATCATTTTCAAAATCTCGTGAAATTTCTCATATTCTGTAACATATTTTCTAAAATGCATTATTTATCATTTTTTTTTATTTGGATTTTTAAATAATAACATTAGAAAATAAATTTCACGGCACCCAATGCTGTATTTTAATAATTAGCTTTTAAGTCGAAGACAAATTGCAGGATAATAGATTTTAAATTGACGAAAAAAATCGCTGATTTCAAAATAATTGTTAGTCCTTCAGAAAGAATTAACTGCCATTTAATGGAGATTGACATTTAATCGGTAAAATAAAACCTGTTTTTTCATAACAAAGTATTTTTATTATTAAATAAATCCAGTGCATATACAGTATAATATCCGCTTATGATCCGAAATTATATCATTAACTTAAATACTTCCTCGTGATTTATAGATGCAAGAAATTTTACTAACAAGGGCACCACCAAACATGGTGCTCACAGATTTTAATGATTTCTAAGTATGTTGTAGGGGTTATACCACTAATTATTCAGCTGAAAGGATTCTTTCAAATGGGCCTTGGTTTTTGAGAAATTGGGGGGGTCAAAGTTTAGCGTTTATTTCAAATACCTGTTAGTATTGCCTTTGGCCTGCAGCTCCGTGGCTCCGAGGTAAAGTGCTGGACTCCAGACTCGGAGGTGGCGGGTTCAACTCCAAGTTGGACCACCTTTTTTTTTTTTTTTTAATCTTTACATACTTTTTACATGTTACATATTTTAAGCTGAATTTGGAATTCTACAGCTTTGAACTTATTAACATTTTCTTATGTGGATTGTTTATTTTTGTTACTTTTATTTTTCTTACTTAAAAAAATATGGTTCAAATGATAAACTAATTGCACTTCAAAATTTATTAAATAAATAAAAAATGCTTATATAATTAGAATTTTCAAAAAGCATAAAAAATTTTGAATATTTTAAAATCCCTTTTACTTTAAATATTAATAATTTTGCTCAATTACTTTTTTCAGATTTTCAAATGAATATTACACAATTACATATTATTTTTATCTTTACATACTTTTTACACGTTACATATTTTAAGCAGTATTGGAAATTCTACCACAGCTTTGAACTTTTTGATATTTTTTTAATAAAGTAAATTTATATTTCCGAATTTATTTCATGGAAATTTATTTTTATCTGCAATTTTTAAACTAATATTTTTATGACAAAACGGCATAACTAATTTATGCCTTGAATCTTTTTTTTTTGGTTAATTATTATGTAATTTCTTTTTTTATTAAGCACAATTCTGTAATAATAATTTTTCTCTTTCCTATCGCCTTTTTTGTGGAATTTTTTAAATGAAAATTTATCCTTTTTTTGTATAAATTATACAAAATAATTTTCAGGTGCAATTTCTCAGACATTTATATGATTAGTTAATTCAAATAATGCATACCTTCGAAAGTCTAATAAAATATTATTGCAGTAATGTTAAAATATTTTCCAAATTTTTACTGATCTTTAAATACATTTATTTCTAAAGTTCATCCTCAATATCATTTATCGTTTGCACAAATAAGAAATGACGGATTATATTTAAAATAATACATATATTTTTTATTTTAACAAATTAAAGCACTATTCATAAAAAATCAACTGAATTGGGAAAATCGTTTGCTAATGAAATAATATTTACGATAGATAAAAAAAATATATGTATTTATTTTATTCGTCTGCTTTTATTTTCTCGGTAAAATCACGCAAAAATAGAAATTCTTTTTGTTGTTGTCATTTAGTTTCTTTTGCAGAACTAGTTAAGGAATATAGGTTATGTAAATTTATACGAGTTTTAAAAAGATGAGATTTCAGTCACGAATTAGTTCAAATTTGCGTTTAGATTAATAAGTTTTGAAAAAACTATTAATTAAAAAAAAATCATAAACGTTAAGTTTTTAAGGAAAAGGTTTATATAAAAGTTGATCAAAAAATAAATATTTGATCTTAAATATCAAGTAAGATTCTGTTAAATTGTGAATAATTTAATTACTTATTTTTATTCACACGACAAATATATCACGCGATACTGTAAATTTTGTTAATACATTCAGCGCAATTCCCTACGCAAATGATGATTCTAAACGGTTTTTTTCTGTGCGCATAATTTCTTCACTTTCATGTTTTAAAAGTGCTAAGGCCTTTTTTTGTATTTGATATGGTGATTTATTTTTTTTTATATTGGTTCTGTATTATACATGCGATAAATATACTCATGTAATCAGTTTTCAGGTTATAATTATAATTTTTTCCAAATAAAAGTGTGTATAAAAATGCGTTATGTGTTAAATTTAATCTTTTTACACTGCATATATCAGTAACATAAATATATATATATGTAAGTATATTAAATGTAATAATAGATTGTCTAAAAATCCATGCACAGTATTGTGTAATATTCATTTGAAAATTTGAAAAAAGTAATTGAGCAAAATTATTAATATTTAAAGTAAAAGGGATTTTAAAATATTCAAAATTTTTTATGTTTTTTGAAAATTCTAATTATATAAGCATTTTTTATTTATTTTATAAATTTTGAAGTGCAATTAGTTTATCATTTGAACCATATTTTTTTAAGTAAGAAAAATAAAAGTAAAAAAAAATAAACAATCCACATAAGAAAATGTTAATAAGTTCAAAGCTGTAGAATTCCAAATTCAGCTTAAAATATGTAACATGTAAAAAGTACGTAAAGATAAAAAAAAAAAAAAAAAAGGTGGTCCAACTTGGAGTTGAACCCGCCACCTCCGAGTCTGGAGTCCAGCACTTTACCTCGGAACCACGGAGCTGCTGACCGAAGGCAATACTAACAGGTATTTGAAATAAACGCTAAACTTTGACCCCCCCCAATTTCTCAAAAACCAAGGCCCATTTGAAAGAATCCTTTCAGCTGAATAATTAGTGGTATAACCCCTACAACATACTTAGAAATCATTAAAATCTGTGAGCACCATGTTTGGTGGTGCCCTTGTAAGTATTTCTCTCTATTTTTTTAAAAAAGTAACTAACTGTGTCACCGCCGCTGTCACTGAATTATTTGTGACTGGCGATAGTTTTTTGACAATCGTTTCGGGTCCAATTTTTTTTTTAGTTTTTAGAAAAAATATACTTTTTCGTTAAGAACCTTAATATCAGCTGTTCATATAGATTAATTAGTGTTTAACGAATATTTCATTGTTTGAAAGATAACGAATGCTGTTGTTTTGCGTACTATTCAATTCATATTCTTATGACAAAAGGCTAAGGAAGAATTTTTGGAGATATTTAGAAAATATTGTATTACAATAAGATTTAACTCATGTTACAACTTTCTAAAACTTTTTGAACTTTAATATACTCGATTCTTTCAGAAAAGTAACTTTTATTTTAAATTTAAAGAGTTAAACATATATTTAAAATAAAAGAATCGCAAACGGCGCAAAGAAAAGTCAGCAAATAATAATAAATATTATTATTACTAAATGCCTAAACATAAATGAAGTCATATAATAATTGCATAGAAATATACTAACATTATTATATGTAAATAATAGCAAAAGTATGTTTTTCAAATAAAATAATTCTCCATTAAAAAACATGTGCTATTAGTAGTACACTCTAAAACTGGGAGGAGTGAAAAGCTCACTTTTTGTAGGAGTGATTTGCATTTTCACTCTTTTTAGAGTGAACTTTATACAAATACACTCTTAAAAGAGTGGAATTTCCGACTCCCTAAAAAGGAGTGAAATATATCACTCCGTTGTCGAGAATGAAATATCTCACTCCATGGTCGAGAGTGAAAAATCTCAATCCGTTAACGAGAGTGAAAGCCCGGCATTATACACTTGAAAAAAATATCCGCTAAACTTTGAACCAATATATGGAGTAAAATAATGAAAAATACCAAAATATGTCAATTCTTACTTTTCAAAAAGTACATTTTATAATATAACCTATAAAATTACGCTTATTTACTATTAAAACGCACTCGTTTTCAAAAATGAGTGTCACTCCTTTGAAAGAGTCAACGGTAACTCTCTTAAAAAGTGACTTAGATATGTATTACGCATCAGCCAATAAGAAATCGTCTTCTCGTTTGTGATGATAAAAATGTTTCCGCCATTTTATCGTGTCCGTTATGTGTCCGACTTTCCTTTCCTCGGTCTACATATGTGGATCTTTAATTTGTATTATTAATACTGAAAAGTAGTTTAAATTTCGATCTTGGAATGATATACTCCGATATCTTATGATTCAAAAAAATCCACATAGATTAAGTTCCGTGATCAGGAGTCAAAATGGAGAACACATAATTCAGTAAAAAGAAATAATACTCCATTAATACTCAGTGACGAAGAGATTGCACTGCATATACCTAATTTATCAAACAAAGGATAATTATTCATCAAACAAGGGATAATACTTAACATAAAAAACGGTAAGTCAATTTTAATTTCAACTTTTTATTTTCCGAAATTAAGTTTGAGAATGTTGAGTTAAAAGTTTTACTTTATACAGGAAGCTGTCTGCTATCTTTATGTGATCGGAGAAAAAAAATAGGAAAAAAAGAAAAATCGCTGACGCAAAGATTGGTATTTTATGACTGTTGTTTACTGATAAACTGCTTTAGTAATTTTAAAAGTTTTCAGTATGACTTAGATGAAAATAAATAACTCATTAAAATTGTTTTTTCAACAGTAAGAACAATTTATTTTACTTTATATTTTATTCATTTTTCTTCTTCCTACATGAGTATATTTCTATAAAACTTCAACCCACATTCATAGAATACTTTAGGGTAGGTGTAGCAGTAATGTACACCCCTGAATGTTTTTGGTTTACAAAAAAAAATAACTAATAAAAATTTAGCTTTTATTATTTTTTTTTCGTAACTCGCTCTTGCACATTTTATAATTTAGCACTATTGTTGACACTCTTAATTAAACCAATTAGGAAGCAGAAAATAATATTTCTAAGTTCCACTGTTTTTCATTGAAAATCTTGATAAGCATACTAAGAGTTGGCTTCATTTAATAAATTTATATATTTCTTATTCGCTTGCAAAATTTGCAATTTTTTTGTTTTTGTAGTTGAAGAAAATTTTGAATTTTATATACTAAATGACATTTATAAAACTTCATTAATTTTTAAGGTTTTGACAGGAGTCTCCATTACTGGAATACTTAAGTAGTCATTTTCCAGTAATATACATCTCATATAGCCATTGTTAAAAATGCAATTTCGCTTATGTTTATAGTGCAAAAAATATTTTGACTTAATTAAAAACTTAAATAATCAACTTTAATTTTTAAATTGCACTTACCAAAATGTAGTGACACCAAAATTTTTATAAATAGTTGCTTTTAAGTTATATTAATGTGATTAATGAAATTTCAATATCTTCTTCCTTGTATTATTACTATTTTTTCAAAATGAATCTAACTATGTTTTGCGTATTTCATGATCAGGCAATCAAACCATTCATGAAGCCGGAAATATTTTTTAAGGGCACAGCGGCTTTCTTAATCGTTCACCATTTAAATAAAAACAATTAAGTTACAGAAGTCTTTAAAAACAAATTTTCTATTTTAAATATTTGTTTATTTTTACTTTTTCAAATTTGTCTGTAGATATTTTTTAGAATAACACTTTCATTTTTGGTACCGGTTTTGAAATTGAAAGAAATTTTGTAAAAAATATCTGCGACCGAAATCAAAAAAGTAAAAAAGATGTGATATAGATTCGAACTTCAGCTATTCAATGCAAAATAAATAAATAAATAAATAAAATGTCGAAATGCAAACGAGATATTAGAAAAATCCCTCCCCATAGAATTAGCATTAGTTCGTGAGTGTCATCACCGGCAGGAACAGATGCCTTAAGGGTGTCCATTACATGCACATCTACTCTATATACGAGAATAAAAAATTGAAATTAAATATGACTCACCATGTCGTTTTATAAATACGGGTTGTATTAATAGATATATTTTTGGGCAATAAAATTTTAATTACACATAAAAAAACTATAGATAAACGCATTATGGATTTATTTAAATAACTTGTAAAACTTCATGGGTATCTGACGAAAAAAATATTGACTGTTTAAGATTTTAAAACTGTTTTATGACTTGCGTTTATGGGCATTTTAAAACTATCATATATTTATGAGGCTACAAATGAAAGCAAACACAAGGAGAAATATTGGAATAAAATAGTTTATTTCTGTCAATAATCTAATTTAATTCATATGTAACTTTAATTACGTTTTCCCTAAAAAGATCAATTATTGTTACTTACTATGAATTAAATAAATATTGTCAATAAAGTATTTTATTCCAATTTTTACCACTCTTGTATTTATTTTCATTGTATGTTCTAAAAGATACGATTCTTTTAAAATGCCCATAATAGCAATAAAAAAGAGAATTCATTGAAAAATAAATGAACATTCAATCCTATGAAAAAGTGACTACTCACTCCTATTAGGAATGAAAAAACGCACTCCTTTAGCAAAAGTGAATAGTCACTCCTCAGAAACAGTGATTATTGACCACTGTTCAGAGTGACTATTCACTTCCCAGGAGTGAGTATTCACTCTTTCAAAGAGTCAACGATTCCACTTTTGCTCAGAGTGAATAGTCACTCTAAAGAGGTTGGGCATATTTTGAGTCTGCGATAGAGTGAGTATTCACTATTCCAGAGTGAACAGTTACTCCTTTTTATTTAGAGTGTACACCAGACCCGAAATGGGTAATATTAAAAAACTAGTAAGTACAAAATGTGTCGTATAGTGAAATGTTTTATAAGCACTTTCGAATTGAAAGTTTTTAAATCGTATAACTATTTTAAGACATATATAATGTCAAAATCCTTTATCATTTCCATTTAAAATTTGTTATAGGAGTAAAAACTCGGGATATGAATTTAATAATAAGTTTGAAGATATACTTTAGAAGTTCTCGTTTGTGACGGCTGTATTTAATTTCTTTAATTTGACTAACTTTTGTAAAACTTAATTCCATTTTAAATTGAAATTTTGAGAATTTTGACACATATTTTCTATTTAGAAAAGGGTAATTTTTTAATTATTATGAATTGTAAAAACAGTACAAAAAATAATATTTCCTTCAAATTAAAAGTTTATTTACATGTGACTATTAAAAAACGATTAAAAAAACTTCAAAATTCAACTACAAATAACACACAAAATATAAATGATTATGTGTCTAAAGGAGGATAATATTGAATTTATGTCATTAAAAAACAATATTTACTCGCGACTTTTAAAACAGAAAGAAAACTGTCAAATAATAGATAATGTGCATATGACATCACGCACCTACCCCCCCCCCCCCGAAAAAAAAACGTTTTTCTTAACTGGGTGTAAGCAGAAAGTAACATTCCTCGCAAAGTTAGTATTTTATAACTTACTGTCTATATATAGTACAATATATTATAACTACGTGTTAAATTACGAAGATTTTAAGATATTTTCAAGCAATTTAAAACGGAATTTCGCCTAGCTTAATAGAATAGTCAAGTAACAAGCCAATTTCTTGAAAACCATGTGCATTATGTATGAATTCTTTAATATCCGATAAACGTCATATATTGTGAAAATTACATAACATTTAATGTGGTCAAATAACAACATTGCCAAACATTTCAAAATTAAAAATACGTTTACACGAGACATTTTACCTTTCTAGATAATCTTTGAAATTGTTGTATTGAATTCTAAGGCAGAACAAAAAATATTTGCTTTCTAACATTAAAAATATTTTCACGTGAATATTAAGAAGAAAAAGAAAACTTTAAAACGAAAAAATCGTTAATATGCATTAAAAGCAGTTAAGGAGAAATTACGTTATAATGAAAAGGACTGAATAATAATATCAAAGAACTGTAGTTAACTAAATTTGTACTGCTAATGCCAACAGTCATATTTTTTTTTATTTTTTTTTTTGTTTCTAAACCAATTCAAGGCATTACTTTATATCATAAAAAAATATTTTATTTACAGTTATATACATCGTCATTGTTATAAATATAGAGATACAGTATTAAAATTAAACATTTACACTGTACGTGACATAAAATCACTCCCAATAACGTTTTCATTCCAGTCAGAACGTCTTCAGTTTGTAGACTAAAAGTTCATTTCTCCTCCACCTTTTATTTTATTTTAAGATCTAGTAATTCCCACTTTCCCCCCTCTTTTTCCCTTTTCTTTCCTAAAGCATTTTTGACCATCGGTTATGAAAATTAACACTTCAGAAAAGAAGCCATGTAATGTCATGACTCATGGTCTTATTGACTGTAGATGCTCAAATATGCCTAAGAAGAGGAAAGGGAAAAGGGGGAATTACTGGACTCTCATACTGGTCCTTTTTATGATTTCGCAATAAATGTATCTCAAGTACTAATATATGGATTTTCATCAAACTTCAGAGTCAATTAGTACTTAATAAAAAATTGATCCTGATTAGTTTTTAGTGTGTATCACCCAACATGTGGCACTGTTATGGAGTTTTTTTAAAAGTTTTTGCAATGGTGCAATCTCAAAAACTAATGCACGGATTTTCATCAGATATCAGATTCAGTAATAAGGTATCATAATATGTTGTGAACTATATTTTTGTTTAAACCATCTAAGCGGTGGTGCTGAAATGCTGCATTTTTTAGGAAGGATTAACATGCATAAAAATAGAAGAAAGTTTTGGAATTGCCACATCTGACTAGTTTGATAAATGTTTTTCTTGACCGAAATCTGTTACAAAATTTTACTTTACCTCATTAAAAAAAATTTTGTAATTGATACCATGTGTCTAGGTATAACAGTTTAAGAATTAGCCACTTGACACCATTGAGAGCAAACATCTTGTATAAAAGAAAGTGCAAAAAAAAAGTGACTTGATTCATTTTTTTAATATTTCACCTATGATTAATAAGAGGTAGTCTATTAAAAAAATAGGTTTCATCAAAAGTATAGACATAAAAATGTTTAAATTTGTAAACCAGTGCTATTATTTGTTATTTATATATTTACCAAAACTGTATTTAGCTACTTTAATTGTAATAAAGGTCAAATGTTATGCTAATTTAGATCAATATTTCATTTTCTGTTTTTTGCTATTATATCTGAATTAATCTCGCATTTACGTTGCAAGTTAAGCTTGTTTATCATTTTCTTCAGCCGTGATTCACTAATCAAATGTAAATAGACATACACGAAAATAATTTCATTTCATAATGGGATTTGTGATTCATTTACTGAAATATCCATACTTTGTATCTAGAAATAATTAAGCAAGGTTATATTAATTAGAAAAATATGCATGTAAAATTCTAGGTATAATTGTTTCTTTTAGTGAAACTCTGTTTATAAAATATCACACGGAAGGGAAACTTTTTTCGCTTGATATAGTAAAATTAAGCTGTAATATTCAAATATTTATTAAATAATTTTAAAGTAAGACATTTTATTCCAAAAGCCGACAGCACAAAAATCTAAGGTATCAAGTACAAGAGAAAAAAAAATTAATTTTGTGGAAGAGTAGAAATAGGAAAATCCAATGGTCCATGTCTACCGGAAGTGAAGTGCTGCGTAAGCCAAAAATTAACACCACCGCTGATTGACTCGTAGATTTATTTGTGTGTGCGTCCTATAATCAAAGGTATAGTAAAAAAAAGGGAGGACTTGAAGTAGGAAAGTACAACAATAAACCTACGAGTGAACCAATAGTGGTATTAATTTTTGATTTATGTACCATTTCACTTCCGGCAGACATGGGTACTTGAATTCCTTCCCAAGTAGCAAACCAATATTGGTTCAACGTTGCGCCAATATTTAATTTATTGGAAATATTGCTAGTAAAACGCCAATATTGTACAAATGTTTGCGTTATATTGGAAATATTTCCAATGAATTCCCAATGTTTAAACAATATTGGCGTTTTATTGGGAATATTTTATATGAAACCCCGAAATTAGCATAATATTGGCTGCAAATATTGTCTAAATAAATGCAAAATGTAAACACCCCAATATTGGAGCAATATTTCATGCCAGTATTGCACCAATGTTCAAATATTGCTCCAAGATGCAGCCATTATTGGTCCAATATTATTTGGCTACTGGGGTTTATTTCTACTCCTCCATAAAATAAAGGTTTTTTCCTTGTGCTTGATAACTTAGGTTTTTGTGCTGACAGCGATTTGTATAAAATGCTGAAAAGTAAAACATCTAACAATGAAATGTCTAGTTCATTCTTTTAGACTGATTATTTCAAAAGCTTTTAAACAATTAAGTAATGCTGAACTAATGTTGTTGAGTTAGACTTTTTTCGTTATTTTTCAACTTAAATATTGCATTTAATGAGTCTGTTGACAGTGCATATACAGTTTGAAAGTTATATAACTTTAAGATGAATTAATCATAATAAGTATAATCCGTCCATTATATCTTGGTTGATAATCTTTGGGACTGTGCATATATAACGTTATCACTTTAAGAGGGGCTGGTACTAAATATCTAAAGATATCTCTAGGGAGAGATGCAGGGCCGTAGATAAGGAGGTACTATGAGCGGCTCAGCCCCCTAAAACTTTTTGAGCCCCCCTGGTAAAAATACCAAAGTCACTAAATGAACTTATGTTCCGAAAAATCCGAAAACCTAATTTAGCATTGTGGCCCTTTCACAATTTTGCAGAAATACTAAATTGTAACTAAAATGAGTGTTTCAACACTCGCTTATCTTATTCGCAGATAGGAAGGTAACATGATGTTTAATATTGCCTTAGTTATGCCCTCGAATTTTTCATCATCCTATTCTTTTCATAGCACAAAATGAAGTTACTACACAATTAAATTAGAAATATAGTACCTACAGTGTGAATATGCACTAATTTATCTTTCTGCGTCAGAGAGAGAAAGAAAAAAAAATATGACCCCCCCCCTACATTTTCTTGAACCCCCCTGCTATTCACTTTTAGCTACGGCCCTGGAAAGGTGTGTGTGTGTGGAGGGGGTCTTTTGATAAAGTTATCATTTTTTATGCAACCTAAATTTCCATTTTTTTCCAACTTTCTCTTTACATCAAAAAAATTTATGAACTTTCCTTAGTCTGTTATCGAGTTTTAAGAAAATTATTATTATGTACATTATTTAATTTATTATTATGCACATTATTTTACATTATGTAATTATAAAATCATTTTACTCGAAAATATGTGTTATTCCACTGTACAAGACGATAGGGTCCCGGGCTTGGCACGAGAACTAGGCCGACTGAGTGAAGTCCAACTTTCAAACCGGCCCGGCCTTTTTTAATAAAAAAATAATACTAATAACTGGCTAAACGGCCCGATTTGAAAACTTAAACAAAGCAGATAAATTATACGCCATTTTCAATGAATAGCCGATGCGAGTTGACGATCTTAATACAGAAATGTAATATTTCCATCGTAGAGATCGGACTCGGATATGATGTTTAATCCTAGGTTTCATTTTTTCAGCAGATTCGTGCTGGACCGAGATAAGGCTTCCATTTTTTTCGACATAGCCGTATCAGGATGTGTAGGGTGGGCATTATCATTTTTAAAAATATTAAAAGCGATAATGAACTTTTCTTAACAGTATCTTTAAAATATACATTGGCGTCCAAAAGTTAAGCATAATTGGTAATTAATTAAGTAATGAAAGGAATATAAATCAGAATATGGCGAAACGTGATATGCGAGTGTAAAACGGTTATAAAGTAAGGAAAAAATTCAAAAGAACAAAAGAACGATAATATTTACTTTTATTATCTAAAGTAGCAGTTTGAAAGAAAACGGAGCATAATAAGGGTTCATACTTTAAAGAAAAAGTGAAAGAGAATATTAAATAAAATAGTGATGCTGCAGTTAATTAAGGCAGGTTTTCACGTCTGACAGCCAGGCACGCTGCACAGTGATTTCCTATACCTGCTTTGACATTATGAATGAGTTGTGGGCTCAAACAGTTCCAAGCTTTTTTGAGAGATCCTTTCTGTTCTGGAACGGAGCGTGGTAGGTGCGAAGGGGCTGCAAGTTCTCTCTCGAGAATATCCCATACGTGCTCCATAGGATTTAAATTCTGGGAGCTCGCAGTCCACGGCATGCACTGAATGTTTTCCGTTTCAAGGAAGTCGTTAACCAGTAATACACGGACACAAGGCGCATTATCATCCATGAATATTAGGTCAGGACCGACAGCACCTCAAAACAAGCGAACATAAGGCTCAAGAACTTCGTCTCTGTATCTTTTACCAGTCACAGATCCCGTGTCAAAGATATGGAGATCTGTGAGGCCGTCTAACATGGTGCCTGCCCGCGATCTTACTCCCCTGATGGAAACATATGTCTTTCCATTATGCTTCTTGGTTCAAAACGTGCTCCACGTTCTTTTCATATCGTTACCCGACGAGAATCACTACTCATACTAAATCGGGACTCGTCACTGAACATTACGTTGCCCCACTATTCCCCACTCCAATGTTTATGTTTAAAATTCAAGTGTAAACGAGCGCGTTTATGCGCAGACGCGAGGGGAATGCAAATTGTTGGTCTTCTGACATACAGGCCAGTATGATTCAGTCTCCTGTAAGCAGTTTGTCTTGAAATTCGTGTTCCTGTGGTGACTGTTAGCGCCAAACTCAATTCTTTGGCAGTACTGCCCTCTGACGTCGTGCACTTATTGCCAGATATCGGTCTTGGCGATGGGTTGTGACCCTTGGTTGAATTGGTACTGGTCGTTGGGTAACATCTCAAGTACTTTGAAACCTCTGCGGCAGTGTTGAGATGACAAACTGATCCACGTTCAGAATTCGAGATGCTTCGGTTTGTGATCGTTGGATTCTAGCATTCCAACGATTCTTCCTTTCGCAAACATGTCCAGTTGGCGTCTTTGTGCCAACATTAACCTTTTTTGATCGTAACAACGTTTCTTGGCACATCAGTTGTACGAAATTTGTCTGAACTGCTTACACCGCGTGAACCGTTTTATAAGTGTTCAGACATGCGCAGGTATTTCGCGCATGATGTAGCCGAGTGAAATATTTTGCATAAATCCAATGTTTCTTCTTCAACCAATTAATCTCCCCAAGTTATTTTGAATAATTTTACGAATATTTACTCCACATTTTTAACATTTTACGAGTTATGCTTAAACTTTGGACACCAGAGTACTTTTAAGTGATCCTCAAATTTACTGCTCAACAATGCAAAAGATCATCACTTTTTCATAAACATGTTAATCTACATTTTCCATTAGATAAGAAAGATGTCACAAAGTATATTGAAACATTTTTTTATATGTTACGGTTTTATTCAAGATAGGAACCATAATCGTAATATAATAACTCAAATGGTCTAACGTTCAATATAAATGACACGCGAAATTAGATGTATATACAAAAACACGTGATCTACTGTGAAACGTTAAATTAAAAAATAAAATAATAACAAATAAGTACTATGAAACATTAAATTAATTACATTATTTTTTATTTTAATGTTTTAGAGTACACTGTTGAAATTTTGCTCTAGTTTGAGCCAAATGTTGATGCCCAGTAGCTGACACACCATAAAACGGTGAAATTTAGTACCAACATTTGGAGCTTCTTATTTCAACTTCTTTCCAACTACTGGAATTATGCTTCAACAGGAGTTCCAAATATCGTTTCAAGATTTTACCATCTTACAGTGGCAGCTATTGAGCACCAAAATTTAATTCAAACTAGGACAAGATTTTTAACAATGAAGAGCGTATGCTTTCGTGTATACCCATCTGATTGTCGCGTGTCAATTGTATTGACCGTGAGCCGATTTGTATTTTTATATTAAGATTATTTTTCTTATCTTGGTTGAACCGAAACATGTCAAAAAATATTTGTTTTAATATATTTTGTAACACTTTTGTTAAATAATAGCAGTTTACTCAATAATAGAAATTGTTTATTAAAATGTTTATATAAAAGAAAGGTGTTTTGGGGTTTAAAAAATTTATTTTCCCTTCAATTTTTTTGTTTACATTACATTTTGATACAGTTTCTTTACAATATTCTGGAAGTGTTTGTTATTGTTTCCTGTTGTCTCTTTGACGCACGCGTTTTTTAAATTAACTTTGGAGTGAAAAGAAAATCTATACATTTATTGTTTTATGAAATTTCAAATTGTCATTTTATTTTCTCATGTTTAATGCCCTGTAATTTAGTGTACAAGTTATAAGAAAAAGTACTTGTAAGTTTACAAAATAAAATCAATGCCTGTATCTCTAACAAGTAGGAAAAACTGATGTCTTTACATATAACATAACATATTATGCTGACATAATTTCTATAATGCAAATTCTTTAATTTTCGCTAAAACCAAATAAACAAAATAATACAAAACTTTTAAAAGATTGCATTATGGGTTTTGCTTCTCGAATTTAAGTAAAAATCAAAAATCAAAATCTCGTCTAAATATATTTTTAAATGTAAAATGTTTTGCAATATTTTATATGCATATATTTAAATATGACATAATTAAATATGCTTACTGCCTTTAAAACATATTAATGAATTTGTTACTTTTTTATTTTATTTTATTTTATTTTATTTTATTTTATAAGGTACCCTGGGGTAATAACGCCATGCGGGGTAATAACGCCAAGTGGTTATATTTTGCATAATTATGAAATAATCAGGTAAATGACACCCATGTGCTCTGCGCAGAAGGGTTTTGAGTCATATAAATCGCAAACAACAGCTTCAAGTCAATTTGTTTCATTTTTATGTCTTATTGTTTTTACAAACAACTAAAATTAACGCTTGATCTAAAATTTGCGAGATAAGTTTTGTGATGTGAAGACTATATTTTTATCCGGAAATACTTTGTTAATTACATAAATATGTAGTGCATTTCATGGTCTTTTAAAATGTTGTTGAAGATTTTCGATATCTTCTCGAGATAATTTGTAATTTAAAATGTACTGCGCAATAACTATACCGGGGTAATAACGCCAATCCTTGACATTAAAATCCCGGTTGATTCCCTACAGTGGCCGAGCTACATCCTAAATACTGATTCAAATAAACACAGTTAAAACTGTGCAATGTTTCTCATATTTCTATTTAAGCAATCCTTTTTTAAGCAAAAAGAAGCTCACGGTCTGATATTCTTTTGCCTCAACCCCCCCTCCCTCACCACACCTCTATTTTTCTTACACATTCACAAATAATTGAACATTTTCAATAGCTTAGAATGCAATTTGTCAATTTCTAAGTTTGTAGAGTTTGTATTTTTAGAATTGGGCTACCTACATGCAATTATCCCATCTTATTTCTTAGTTTTGTTTGCATGGCGTTATTACCCATATAGGTGGGTAATAACGCCAAATAGCATTGGTCAAGAAAAAACGCCATTACATTTTATGAATACATATCTGTTAAATTATTTTATTTTATATAGATAGTCAATGAGTTGCTGTATTAGATCCTATATTTGTTTGAAAAATACAATCTAAAACTAAGCCGTGAAAATTGGTAGAACCTTAACTTGGCGTTATTACCCCAGGGTACCTTATTTTATATTTATTTGTTTACTTTTTTATTTATTGGAGAGTTACGTGAAAATATTTTTGTTACTTCAAAAGAAATATTTTTATTTACGCTGAATTAAAACATTCTAAAAAAGATTAAAAAATCATCAAGAATTTAAAATGTCTCCCATAAATACATTTTTAAATTCAATCTATTTGCAATATTATTATTCGACTATTTTAAATATAACGTAATTTCTCCCATTTATGTTTTTTAGCGTATGTTAATGAATTCATTATTTTAAATTTCTCTTTCTATATTAAAATTCACGTGTAAATACAGCTTTTATGAAACGTTCATTTTTTTCTCGCTTTTTACGTGCAATCATTTAATTATAATTTAAATGATTTTTTTTCTTTTTATGATAGTCACATTCAAGACGCTATGCATACATAACATTATTCTTTAATGGAGAAGGAGGAGAACAATTTGCAAATGATATCATTAGATAATAGATATCTTTGGTTGAGGGAAGTTTGCTTCTTGGTATCGTTGTTATTTTTGTATAATCAATCTTTTCTGATTTATATCCAAATAGTGTATTACCATTTATTAAATATTATTATTTTTGTATGTTTTCATGAAAATACAATGATATTATTAAAGCCATGAAATGCATTTAAAATCATAAAATTCCAAAATTTCAATACCTCAACGTTTCACATTCCTTTTCTTCAGCCATTTGTGCATATAATTTGCTGTTAACAAAACCAGAGACATATCGGAAATTATGCTTGCATTTTTATCTTTAAAAAAAGAAAAATAATGTTACGCATTGTTTTGCATATAAGTTCTCCTTTAACCCTTTTTGGGCAACTTCAAGAAGACAATATTACTGTTGAATGTATTATGTAACAATAAGCTACTATTATATATCTATTTTTATATAGTAACTAATAATTTTAGATGTTATTTTGATATAAAATTGTTTCATGTATTTATATTTTATTGACTTCTTGAAATCGTATAGTATTCGATTAAGAAATGTATAACCATATATGTATAGCATTACTTCAAACGTATAAAATGAAAGGAAAAGAATGTAAAAATAAAAATAAAAAATCTTTAGACATTTAAAACGATGTCATTGTACCGGAGGGATGGGTTAAACGAGTAATAAAACATAATATCTCAAAGAAGGATGAGTTCGAAAACTGCAAAATTTTGATAACGTTATATGTATAGTCCCTAAATAAAATTTTTAATTACAAGGAAATATTCTTTGAACTGTTATTAATATTCTTTGAGCTGTTATTAATACACTTTGAGCTGTTATTTTACAGTCAACAATGGATTAAAACAGTAACTTTATTTTACAATATAATAAACATTTCTTGAAATATAGAAAACTTGAAATTATAATGGAAATAAACACTCAAAAGTAGTCCAATTTAAAAAAAAAGCAATTTTACACATCTGAAACTTATATTGCACATCCTTAGAAAATGTGATTAAATTCCTATGTATAGAAAATTTCTTTTGGTAAAATTGTTCCTTTCCACCGCTTTATATAAAACCATCACAAAATATTGTAGCTATTACATTGCACATTTTTGGTTTATCGAGATTATATACAAAGTGGACAAAAATAGATTTAAAGAAATCAAGTCTCTTATGAAATATCTCAGTTGAAGGGAAAATTTACTTTTTACTTTTTTTCTTGGATATATCTGTAATTCGTTCTTGGATACTTGGCTGAAAGAAACCAATAAATTGATGAATTTTAAGGATATTTTGAATATGATAAATTTTATTTGAAATTTCAACATTTAGATAAAGAAAATGAAACAGGATATGAATGAAAAAAGATGATTTATACTTAGTCAATATATTTTAAGCGCATCAATTTATGTAATTTAGCTTATTTTGATGCTGTATTTTAGGCACTATACTTAGCTATATTTTTCTCAAAAGATATAGTATCGTTTTCATTTTGACAATTGCAAAATAAACTAAAAACATAATAATAATAATTTAACAACGTACAACAACAAATTGGGAAGTGATGTTTTTTAAAGACTAAAATTTAAGAATTACAAATAAATTCTTTATAAAACGCGGTTGTTTGTCGGTTTAAAATCGATTATTTCTTTTTTCGCGATCGTTCCACATTTCGTCTGTGGGCTCTATAAACAGATCTCGTTTTTTGCTTTAAAAACAATCTTTCATACGACGTTTTTCTTTGGATTTTTTTTTTTCATATTTGATAATTTTCGTATACCCATTTTTTAACAGTTTAAGTTTCTTTTTTTATTAAGAACGTCATTTCGATTTCCTATTCAAATAAAAAAATTTCTAAATGTAAGAAATTTCATGAAAAAAACAATAAAATGCGGACATCTATTGCCCAACATAAAATATTTCTTTGTTTCCCAGAGTTAATAAAATCATTAAAAACATCATTTTTATGATAATCAAGACGTGGCTTAAGTAATTACAAAGTCATGTATTACATATGCCATTGATTAAACTAAATATTCCTGGATCAACCATAAAACATAAATTGCGGACACCACAAGGTCCATTATCGACTGACAACAACAGCAATTTTCCAAAATATGGATAATAGGTATATTGAATCACAACACTTCAAGGCAATTATGTTAATTCTTTCCATTTTATTTAGATAAAAATAACAGAGAAAATTTTTAAATAATTAGATATCACCAACGGTTGCCATTAAATATGATATTTTCAAAACTTATAAATAAAATAAAAAAGCCCTTTGATAATGGCTCAAAAATTTAGTTCCTGTTTTATAGTTGAATATACTGTAACATCACTCGGGACATCACAGGGTTCCGGTGTAACTTATTTTAAAATCACCGTTATGGTTCATTATATTCATACTGATCACACAGGTCTGCAATGGTTTTCCTCTTTGAAATCTGAGTAATGTTTTCTATAGTTTCTGATGTGCTGATTACAAGAAAAATAAAAAATTCCTTCACGTCAGGATTTTTTGATATTGAATATTTAAGATTTTGCTGAAAAATGTCTGAGCGTCTACATTTTAAAATTTATAAAACGTCATTAAATTACTCCAGCTTAATTTGTATAGCATTTAATTAGTGTAAGGTGACATAGAAATTACTTCAAAACAGTAATTTGTTAATTATTACATAATAAGTATAAGTAATTCACATTAACCATGTTGAAAACGGGTCATTTTGGCTTCATTTAGTAATGAGCTCATTAATACATAATGATTAGGTAATATAACCTAATTGTTGTAAATATTAGTTGAAAAAGGTGTAAAAAAGATAAACCAAAGTGTTTTTGTATAAGTACCCGCACTGATTTAGAAAATTAACTGTTGAAGTGCGCATCTTGCAACATAACTTTTAAAATGTCATCGCGAAGCTGTTTAAATTCTTCGAATTGTTTTTCTTATATTTGCGGGAAATTTATGGTGAAAAAACAGCGAAACAGCATTACAGACTTTGTAAAAAATATTTACAAAAGTTATTTTGGATACGTTTTAAACCTGATTTAAGAAAATTAATGTCGGACGAAAAGTTCGATGAAAAACTTAATGATATCGAGTTGCAAGCATGGCAGTCATTTAAGAAAGTGGTGAAAAACTTCTTGGGAAACAATAAAAGCTCCGATTATAAACAAATAGTGGCCAAAATGGTTACAAATTTTGGTGAAATGGGTTGTAATATGAGCATTAAACTTCATTTCTTAAATTCGCATATAGATTACTTCCCAGAAAATGTAGGAGCCGTTAGCGAAGAACAAGGCGAATGATTTCACCAAGATTTGAAAGAGCCTGAAATCCGGTATTAAGGAAGATGGAATACTAGCATGATGGCGGACTACTGCTGGTTGTTGAAAAGCGACGATCCAAACCGGTGCAGGTGATGTGCCCAGGCAGGGATCGAACTGGAGTACCCACGGTCAGAAAGCGAGCGTCTTATCCGCCGAGCAAAATGCTAGCTCGATCGCTTCCTGCGAGAAACTCGTTTTATTGACCGCGCAAGATGGACGCCACATTACTCCACCCCCAATGAGAAGAACGTCGCGTTGACGTTGGACGAGCGATATGCACTCGTGTTGTGCTGGCGCGTGCCAGAGTGATGCGTTGTCGTTGTGGTGCTGCCGCCGATTGCACGTGTGACCCCTCGATGATGCGCGGCGTGGCAGACTTTGTTTGCTGTGAGCGTTACACAGGCTTTGGATGCTGGGGGTGTTTTCAGTGCTGCCATCTGTTGGACTAGAGCGGCGGTGGTGAAGTGTGTTCGTTTGTCCGAGGTCACCAATGCAGGTGACGGTGCCCGGGCAGGGTTCGAACTGGAGTACCCACGGTCAGAAAGCGAACGTCTTATCCGCCAAGCAAAAGGCTAGCTCGATCGCTTCCTGCGAGAAACTCGTTTTATTGACCGCTCAAGATGGACGCCACACCGGAAATTTAAGCGAAAATCGTGCATCCGAAGCTTCCAGGAAAAAAGGATCAGGTTCCACAAATAAAATTCACATGTAATTTAGATTAGTAATAAGTTATTATTATATTTTAGTTGTTTTTTATGTTAAAAGTAAGTTTTTAAATATATATTATTTATGTGAAAACTTGTGTTTTATTTCTATTTTCCATCTGTATCTTTTTTGAAAAATCTGAAGGTGATGGAAAAGAACTAAGTACATATTCGTAATCAGCGCACCAAAATACCCTTGAATCAGCTGACAAATTCTAGAGAGGAAGTTATGACTCTCAATTTGCAGGCCTGTGTCATTTATTAGCACAACAAAACTAATTTATCACATACACTAAATAAATCCTAAAACTTTACAACTAAGACATTTCACACATAAATAAAAATAAATTTTAAACTTATATTTCACATTGTGGTCTATCACCGTCTCCATTTCAATCCTTATTCTCTATGCTTATCCGTCTCCATCAGCAGGCTAAATCAGCTAATCTGCTAATCAGCACCATCTGGCCAAGATAAGAAACAGAAAAAGTAAGAATTAGGGAGCACACAGTCAGCAGCGCTTTTTGCGAATTATAGGCGGGAGTTTCGCGCTAAAATCAAAGGAAAATTCGGAGTAGTTACAATACACTCAAGAACCAAAACATTATGATCAACCCCACATTTTGCAATGAGCTCGCCTGAATACGTGGAAGGTACATAATAAGGCGAAAATGGTATTTAAATGCTGCTAGGGAATCTCGGGAATCATTTTTGCACTTATGTCTTCTTGTGGATGTAAAGACTGCTAATAGAGGATAAAATTAAGTCGCCCAAAGACCCAAAATAAGTAACTTCTAAACTGTATGTTTGGAGCTTATGTTAGTAGCTGTGCAAAGTGGATGAATAACGTTGAAACATCAGTAGAGGCATCGCGTTGCACGCCTGCCCTCATAGCATGCATGTTCACAGTGACGTCACAATGACGTCACTGTGAGTCACTTTGGTCACATCACAACTGTGACCAAAATGCCACCACTCAGTGACGTCACATTGTGACTAAGATGTGACTTTCTAAAAAAATTTTCACAGTTCGTCACAATGTTAATGTCAAAGTAGTCACAAATGACACACTCTTCACAAATTGGTCACATTGTGACGTCACAAAGTGGTCACAATGTGACGTCACAAAAAAGCTCTAAAACGGCCATAACGACTTCACATTTTAGTCACTGTGACTTCACATCGACGTCACGTGACGTCACATCGACAATCGCTGGTCACAAAGTCACAATGTGACTTCACAACGACGTTGCAGTGACGTCACCATGTCTTACGGGTGGCGTTATTAAATAAAAAATATGTCGGGTGCTCCCCCCCCCCCTTGTTTAAAAGAAAAATCGTCACCAGAGACCTGCTTAATTTACAAGACAAGCTCAATTCCAAGAAAATACATGTCCAAGTGGAATTCTTTCGGACAGTACAATTTAGCTGACACTGTTGAATGTTAGACTACAGGTTTAAATGTACCCTCCATGTGCCCCTGTTCACCAAGCATCACTGTCAAATACTCCTACGCTGAGACCGGGAACATCACGAATGGACTATGGAAAGTAGGGAAAGACATGCCTCATCGGATGCTACACGATTCATTCTCCAGCATGTCGGTGGCATATCATATCATTATATTTACAATAATTAATAAAAATAATAAATTAATAAATTATAACTATTAATATTAATATACTCTGTAATATTATTTATTGTAATAGGTGACATTCTTTCATTTAATCTCTAAAATTTAATCAAAAACATATAAAGGCATTTCGCATTGAGCAATAATCTCTTACTCATTCTACGAAAATTAAATTATTTCCAGTAATATCCGGTAAGGAAATCTCCCGCTTTCTCATCCGATAATTACTATGGAGAGAAGTTGCCTAATGCTCTGAATGCGAAGAAGGTATTTATGAAATAAGTGCTTTCATTAATGTGTGGTAAAAATCGATTAATGCAAGAATTTATCATGAATTTTCGTTCTTTTCTTTTAGATTTAAAATAATAAAACTTAATATGTTTTAATGTGTATTACAGTAAGCACACACATGAGAGTAATTTAACCAGTATTGAATTCAGACACTTATCTCCGGGGGGGGGACTTCTGTGGCTCCGGGGGGATGCATTTCACTTTTTAACCATTGAAAATCAAAAATCTCAAATATTCCGGGGGGACTTCCTTGCTCTGGGGGGAATGTCCCCTATGGAGCCACCCCCTGGATTCAACACTGAATTTAACCCTCTTACTGACAAGACCGTCCTTGTATGTTCACTAAGCTCCAGGTTTCCTTGGAATATTAGCCATATTTAAAGTAATATAAATCTAATAATTTAATTGCTTTTTAATTTCAATTTTTAATTTAATTTTTTAATTTAATTCCAAAAAATACTCGATTTTAAAAGTACAGATATTAATTTTATTTGTTGATGGTGATAAAAACAGCGCATGTACCTTTTGATTTAGCATATACATCAATGCGTATGCATCAATAAACCTTAAAGAGTTAAAATTGTATAGCGACAGTTGTAAACAGATCTCAGATAGCATACACTGCACATTGCACATTAATAGCAAGTTTGTTTTTTCCTGATATTGATTTGCCGTGAGAAATTTGACTTGTAAAATTCGCTGCAAATAGGTAGATCCCAAGGTAGACAATTACCCGTTTACATGAGCAGTTCGTTGTGAAATTGATGCAAGAATGTTTTTTATTCAAGAAAGTGACGAAAACAAAAAATTCCTCCTTTGAGAGAATAGACAGCTTTCGAGACTCCGTCCCATTCATAAAGTTTATTTGGTTGGCATCGCTTTTTTAAACGCTTCACTTACGAAATACAGAAAAGACGCTACTTTAAAATAACAAATATTAACTTAATTTGTTAATGGCGATATAAAATATGCTTTAAAAAATACTAACCGATAAAAAAAAAGAATCAAGCTTGGCGACAACTTGGCGCTAACGCATACGAATGCATAGTTTTAATATTCTTATGGTTTGAAAACGGTTGCAACAATGAAAGATGATTTGCGACAAATCAGTATTTTTTTATCAAATCCATATTTTTTCATTAAAAAATTTAATTATCAGAATTTAATGAAATTAAAATGGGACCACATGAGTATCTTATACTTTCAAACAAAAAAAAAATTATCAAAATCGGTTCACATTTAAAGAATTTATGAATGAACAAGAAATACATACAGGTCGAAACCATAACCTCCTCCTTGAAGTCGGTTAAAATGCAATGAATGCACGTTCTGATGGTGTGTATGCATCAGTAGACCTCAAAGGGTTAGTACGCCAGTTGTAAACAGGCAATGTTGCTATAACAAGATTACTACTTTACAATGAGACTACAGTATCTTTGACAAGAAAAGATAAATTTTCTTTTAACCTGCAAAGAATTTACAGAAGTTTATTTTTGATAAAACTTAATTTTCTACTTGCTTGCCCTTAATTTTCAATAAATTGTACAGAGCAATACATTAACTTGCCTGACAAGCTGAAGTTAAAAGTGTGGTTACTTTGGCGTTTATATTATTCTGCTGTAGTCTTGTTAAAGCTATCAGTATTGATAAGCTGAACTTTATGCAACTTTTCAAGTTTGGAAATCAAAAGAGCTGCGAATTTTCTGCAAAATAAAATCGGTGTGTGGGATAGTGTGCCATGTGACAAGATTATTATTTTGCATTAAATTTGCAGAATTTTAGACAAGACAATGCTAAATTTACTGTTAGCTTGGAAACAATTTGCAATACATTAGTCGTGTCAAAACTAATTTTTCTACTTGTTTGCTATTAATTAGAATAAATTTGATACAACAAGAATTTAACTTGCACAAGTTAACTGCAACCTTATATTGTGATGACGTCGGCGTTTGTGTTATCGTGCTGCACACTGTAAAAAAAAAAAAATCAAGAGGTTACTAAAAATTTCTTAGTAAATTTGTATTCCACAGAATTTTTTAGTAACCATTACAAACTTTTTTTTTTGCAAGTGAAACAAGCATTTCTTTTGTAAACTGAACAAAAGAATTTTTTGTATAACTAACTAAAAAATTTTTAGTATGAGCCACCAAGCAAATTTTAGTAATAGCTCCAAAATTATTTTTAATAACCACTACGTGCGCTCGAAAGGCAGGAGCTTCCTTCGAGCTGCATCCAGACTTCTGAAGCGGAAGATTTTCGGCAAAATCGCAATACATGGCAGCACCAAACGTTCCTACCGCTCCGGCAGGATTTTCATATGCCCTTTATTAACGAGACACTACATACATTCGGGGAGCATTTGGCGGCGGCAAGTTTCGAACCCGGGACCTTTCAGCCTGGAGTCCGTTACTATAACCACTATGCTATCAAGTCCACACCAACTGAGTTTTAGTAAGAGCTATTAAAAATATAAAACTATTAACTCTATTCGTTGCTAACTTTTTTCTAGTAATTCTTATAGATTTTTTTGTAACCGACTAAGATTATTAAAAATTTTTTAGTAATTACAAAGATTACTAAAGTTTTTTTAGTAGATCGACCCTTTTTTTTTACAGTGCAGTGTTGTTATGAACTTTAAAACTTGACATGTTAACATCCTGCAACTTTGCATATTTGCAAAGTAAAACGACTGAAATTTTCTGCAAACAAATTTGCTATGCGAGAATGTGCTTTCATAATATATTTGGTTATAAAAAATTTTATTAAGAAATTTCCTGTATTCAGTATACTGAAAAATGATAGTAACATAACGCAAAACTAATGTGTATAATTAAGAAAATTTTTTTTTTTTTTTGAAAATAATTAAAGAACTGTTGTTCGAATGATTATTTTACAAAATAAAGCAAAAAAAAAAAAAAAATAGTTAGAAATATCTAAATTACTAAGAAGCAAAAAAAGAAGAATGTCATTTCTTTTATAATTTCCACCGTACTTATTACTTACCCATCATACGTAGTATAGGGTAAGTCTTGCAATCGTTTTGAAAATCGAAAATTTTTTTGACGGATTTACACGTTTTAGATAGTGGAGATTCCGAAAAACATATTTTTAGAAAAAAAATTTTGCCGTCCGTCTGTCTGTCTGTCTGTCTGTCTGTCTATCTGTCTGTAAACGCTCTATCTTCCGAACAAATTGAGATAGAGACTTGAAATTTTGTATGTAGTTAGTATGTAAGAATGGGACGAACCCTATTTAATATCAGCAACCTCGATTATCCGGAACTATTTTTTTCGGACTCTCGAAAAATTCGTTCTGATGAAAGGTATATAAAAATTTTCGAATTTTTTTGTTTTAAGGAATGGATATAAAAGGCAATAAAATAATACACATTTTGCATATAAAACGAAGTCGATCGGATTATTAGTTGCCGAGATATTTGTAATCCTGTTTTCCACATTCTTCGATTTTTCATGACCCTGTATATCATTCAAATTTCAATTCAGAAGTATATTTTAATTGGAAATGAGACGCTTCATCCGACGCAGTTAATTGTTAGTTAATAGAATTATTATTTTTGGAGTTATAAGGATGTTTCTTTTACGCAATTCGGTACTACTTGAGTAGTTTGGCGTTTTATATAATTTGTCGAAATTGGTACATCAGCAGTTCTTTAATATAGCATTACTATGTATATTAACAATATTTAAATTTTGTTTATGAATTCCAATGCATTGTATAAATAGTTTCACATGTTTTTTTTTCATATACGTATCCATGATGGGTAAGTATTACGGTGGCCCCCAACGACTAGTTCTATATGAGCAGAAATCTTTTTGAAACTATGTGCTTTCATTAATGAGATAATAGATTTTGGACCGAAAGCAAAATGTGAGATTTTAACATGAACTTAATGTTTATTTTTAGAATTTTATTCGGCTTTCTTTTAAAACGCAACACTAGTCACTGAAAAAGATCCGGATGATAATATTAAGTCAATGGGGGCGTTCTTTTCAAATATCGCGCTCAAATTTCAATAGTTTTACATGATTAGGATATGCTACCGGGCTAGTTCTTACTTTTTCGATTTTGGTTATGTAGTTTGGTATGTGATATATGATAGTTTCATGCATCACATATCAGATAGATAGTTATACATGATAGTTTCAACTTCAGAACCGGTTCTAACAAGTTTAGAAAGTTAAAGTAATTAACAAAAAATCTGAAACCGAAATTGAAAAAGTAAAAACAAGCCCAGTTGCAGATCGTCTTCAGCCATCCTATGCTAATAATAATAATAATAAAAATTTCAAATAAAAAAATCATGTAAAAATATAAAAATTTGACCGACACATTTGAAAATAACGCCCCCATAGACTTAACATTATCGTCCGGATCTTTTTGAGTGAAAAATGTTAGTCACCGTTGAATGGCGCGAACTTTCCGTTTATATTCGCGTTAGTCATCGCTAACTGACAGTCTAAAATATTACATAAAACTAAAATATTTGTACAGTTTTAAGTAATAACTGAAAATGTAATATCATATTTTACACTGTTAGTCACTGGTGACTGACGTGGCATAGGCGAAAAGTTTAGTGCACTTAGCAGGACAAACAACGTATTAAGTAAATCATGTATTTTCAATAATATGAGATCAAATTATGACTTAAAATAATATGAAAACCAATTACTATTTACGTGAATTGAAAAAGGTTCTTTGATTCATGTTTTAGTTAACTATGCTTGCTAAAAAATAACTAGTTTTTTTTTTTTTTTTTTTTTTTTTTTTTGTTAAAAAAACATACACTATTACACGCGCATTAACCACATACAAAATCACAATCAAATGCACATTAAAAAAAGAACATGATTTTTAAATACTTATTGAATTCAATTCCCATACTCCAGAAAATTATAATAACAGCTATTTTAACAAAGTTTAATAAATATAATTTAAAAGAAGCATCAGTGTGTTCACTATAGCTTAAGATACAGCAACATTTTTATGTGAGCAAGGTTTTCTTTATTGATTAGATTACTTCGTTACAATCAAAGTGCTTTTTAATTACTTTTAAAATATGTTTGGTTATACACATTTTAATTATGAATTTTCCTGTTATTTAATATACATAAAAATCCGATGCCGTTAAAAAATATCCTTTAAATTTATAGTAATTCTTCTGGCAGCAATGTAACAGCAATTTTTACTATAAAAATTGCAGTAAAAATTAGAAGTATTTTTTTATTAAATCTAATTTTACTGCAATTATTACGGCAAAAAAGCTGGCTACATTGCTGCCGAAAGTTTTTTTTTTTTTTTTTTTTTTTTTTTTTTTTTTTTTTTTTTTTTTTTTGTTAAATTTAACATTTATTTTTTACAGTGCAGTTATGTGACGAAAAACTAACGCACTTACAAGGAAGATTTCCATACTGGGCATACTCTGATTTTTTTGAAAAAAAATACTAATTAAACTACTCATGTACATCATAAAGGATCAGTGAAAATTAGCGGCGGAATTACATTAGAAAACATGTAAAAAAATAAAATACTTTAGAGTATTTGGCGTGAACAGACGAAAGTGTCACACGATTTGGCGAGCAGCACTTTTCTCTGCCCAAAACAAACGATTTTAATGCGACTGAAAACTTTTGGATTATTCTAATCCGTGTAAATGGATTTAAAAATAAATGAATTCAAACATTAATAAATTTAAACATAAACAATGAGCGAGTTTAATATATTATATACAGATATATATATTAAATTGCATATATATATATACATATTATTTGTTACTGTAGTTATTTTATTTACCCCTGTAAAAAATATTTTTATATATAAAATATTCTTATTCAGTAAAACTATTTTCATACATTTAAGCGTATTCAAAAATAAAAACCAGCTGTTTCCATAGCAACAATATCGAATTGACAATGCTCGGGACTTTGAATTTGTTAGAATTTTAATGAATTTAAATTTGAATTTCGTTTTAAATCTCAAATATTCATGGTTAAATTTGAATATAAATATATATAAATATCAATGTAATGAAATTATACTTAAAACAAACAAAAGCTGACTATACAAAATATATTTATTTTATCTAAACACGTTGAACATGAAACCTTTTTTCCCTTAAAATGCATTTGATATTAAAAAAAAATTTTTTGAATTTGTTTTTTATCGCCAACCGATGATAAATCGCAAAATAACGAAATTTTCATTATTTTTTTACGGACAGGGGACAGAGGTTCCACCGAAATTTTTTTTATAAACGTATATATCCTCATGAGAAGAACATTCCGTATTTTTTGAGATTTTTCGGAATATGCCTGTATGGAGACCTTCCTTGTTAGTTAAGAAGAACATGCATTATGAAATTAACTAAAACACCGTAATTCAAATGGTTTTTTTCAAAATTATACATACTTTTTAAATTTATTAAATAATTTTATAATAGTTTTGAATACCTATAGTTCTTTTAGACAAAACAAAATTTCCCTATTTTAATAATTCATACCAGTCATAATATTTTAGCAGGTAAAAAGGTTTGTATTCATTTGCTTACTTAATCAAAATAATCTATTAACTTTAATCAACATGTCGAGAACTGCACTCCAAGTGTAGAAAATAAGGTGCATTCGCACTACAATAAAGTTTTGGAATAAAATTCTAAATATTTAAATAAAAGTCTAATTATTTAGATCTTGGTGTAATAGTATACAGCACTTCCAATACAGTATAGTAGCCAAAAAATTTTGTGTGTGCCTATAAATATTATCTTCTTTCTGTTATATAGAAAGTGTCTTGTGTTAGAACTCAGCAACATATTATAAATTCATAAAATATGAAATACTTTACTGTAATTAAAACGTACCCGAAACAATACTTTTTTACTATATACCATTTTGTAATGAAAAATTTTTGTGTGGTCGTGTAAATTAATAACAAATATTTTTTGCACCATAGATTCTACAGAATGTATTTTTTAGTATATATTTCATAGATGCTGGTGAATTTTATTATGCTCGAAAGAGTATGACATCACTAGAATACATTAGAAACTATTTTTTGCATTGACCGTAATGTGACGGAATACTTTTTATTATCCTAGTAATTAAACTAAACATACAATTTTCATACATTTGAAATAGCTCGACATAATTATACAACAATTATATGTTTTAAATTTGAAACGATTCAGTTGGTGTTTTTTGTTCTGTTATATGCGGGCGGATGGACAGACGGATCTTAACTGATATTAAGCAATCTTAAACAGATATTAAGGCATTTCAGTCTATGAAAATTAAAATAGATTTGGTAATCTCTGGGCAGAAAATGTCCCATTCTCTCTTCTGACAATTTTCAAATAAAAAAGTTCCACACAGATTATTTTTTAATTATTATTTTTGTACTTTCATTAATGATAGAATAATGTTTGGATCGAAAGTAAAATGTAAGATTTTCTCATATACAGAATATTTAATTTAAGAATTATATCAGAAGCAACCATTATTTCAAGAAATAGCATATTATTATAAAATTAAAAATAATTTTAGTATCAGGTTTTTAATCAAAATATTATGAAAACAAAATGAATATTATCTATTTTCTGAAAACAAAAAGTTACTTTGGATAATTTCCTACACTGTAAAAAAAAATCTGTAAAGGTACTAAACATTTTCTAGGAAACTGGGATTCCAAGAACTTTTCATGTAACGATAACAGGAAAAATCCATGTAACCGATTCTAAAAATTGAGTTTTTGTTGTTACCGTTAAAGGAAAAGTTCTTGGAATCCCAGTTTCCTAGATAAAGTATAGTACCTTTACAGTTTTGTTTTTACAGTGTAGTTGATTTTTTCAAAGAACATCTTATATTTTTATATTAAAAGTACATACATACAAAGAGATTTCTAAAATTCTTTTAAATATTTTTTTTTCAGAAAATTATGGTAGCATCTGGGTAAATAAAATTTAATTTATATTTTTCAAATGTTGCGCAATATCTATAATATGCTGCGGGTTTTTTTTAATTGTAATGTAAATTTTAAAGTAAAGTTTTTTCCATAATATACTTCATTAAATGAAATTTCTTTATAATTTTTTCATTGCTTAATATACATAAAATCATAGTAGCAAGACGTAAATATAATGTAATTAATAAAAATATATTTTGAAAGTATATTACGCTTTATCAAAATCAGAAAGGCATAACTATTAAAGCCATTATCTGCACTGTAAAAAAAAATTCAAGAGGTTACTAAAAATTTTTTAGTAAATTTGTATTCCACAAAATTTTTTAGTAACCATTACAAACTTTTTTTTTGCAAGTGAAACAAGCATTTCTTTTGTAAACTGAACAAAAGAATATTTTGTATAACTAACTTAAAATTTTTTAGTATGAGCCACCAAGCAAATTTTATTAATAGCTCCAAAATTATTTTTAATAACAATTACGTGCGTCCGAAGGTCAGGGGCTTCTTTCGAGCGTCATCCAGACTTCTGAATCGATAGATTTTCGGCAAAAACGCAATAGATGGCAGCACCAAACATTGAGACCAGCTCCAACAGGAAATTCATAACCCCTTTATTATAGAGTACTTACACTACATACATTCGGGGCGTACTTGGCGCTGTCCAGTATTGAACCCGGGACCTTCTAGCCTGGAATCCGTTACTAGAACCACTATGCTATCGAGGTCACGCCAAGTGTGTTTTAGTAATAGCTATTAAAAATATAAAACTATTAACTCTATTCGTTGCTAACTTTTTTCTAGTAATTCTTACAGATTTTCTAGTAACCGACTAAGATTACTAAACGTTTTTTAGTAATTACAAGGATTACTAAAGTTTTTTTAGTAGATCGCCCCTTTTTTTTTTTTTTACAGTGTGCGCTTGTTTCCATCAAAATTAATTCCTATTGACAATCTCTAACACAAAATGTCCCACCATTCTGTAAATTTTCAATAATAAAGAACTTACTAGATTACCTTTGTGTACATGCAGAAAGAAATTTGAATCTATATGCTTTCATTAAAGATAGAATAAAGTTTGGATTCAAAGTAAAATGCAAGATATTATCATTAAATTATTTTTTTCTTGTAAATTTGTATTCGAAAATCTTTTACTTTTAAGCAAAAAATGTATATTTATTATGAAATTAGACTGGTTTACATCATAAGCCTTTAACCTATTTTGTAAGAATTTAAAAAAAGGAGGGGCTGAAAGGATTTCTATTAACGACTTAGTTAGCACTGTTTGTAGAAAAAAAAGATTTTTATATTAAAAGAACACATATATAAAAAAATGATTTTGAAATACTTACTGAAAGTAATCCCCCATACACACCTAGAAAATTACGATAACAGCTATCTTAATAAAGCTTAATTCATATTTTCTAAAGAAACGTCAATATAACTTAGTTGCACTGTACTTAGGCAGTGACATACTACAATAGTATTTGATAGATTTTTTTTCTGATCATGTTTTTCTCGTTTTTTAGACTGCTTTCTTAGAATGAAAGTGCTTTATAATTTTTTTTTGTATTATACATAATTTTCTTAGGATTTTTTTATTGTTGTTATTTAGTATAGAATATGCACGAAGAATTTAAGTCAAAGTGTTTTAGACAACATCTGACAGTTAAAAAAAGCATGGGGTCGACTTATACACTTGTTATCAAAAGGAATAATTTTTTTTCAGAGATAATCAACGAATGGGCAAGTCTTGTAAGCAATAACATATGGGTCTAGATTAAAGAGAGTATAAAAAACGGACAATGGTCAATAAAATCAATAAATGGTCAATAAATCCTGTAATTGAAATCTCCCCCATCTCCCAAAAATACAGTTTTTGTAATAGTTCTGTACCTGTTTTCTCTGGGCATCAGATACCCTTTCAATAAAGGCATTCCTTTCAACATTTTATTCCTTTTTTTTTTTTTAAAGAGTTCGAAAAAACTTGCAAATGCTTCTAGATATCTCATTTAAAAGGCATACAATACAAAGAAGTATTGTATTTTTAGCAGTTTAAAAAGGAAGGTCTTCCATATGGACATACTCCAAAAAAATCTGAAACACATTACAAAATATTCTTCTCATGAAGGTACATATGCCTAATAAAAATTTTTCAATGGAACCTCGACAGAACGTCCTTAAAAAGTAATAAAAAATCCATTATTTGGCGATTTTTCATCGATGCGATTTAATACAGTTTAAAAAAAATATTTTTTATGTGAAATATACTTTAGGCAAAAAATGTTTAGTGATGAACTAGTTTAAATAACTTTAAGTAATTTTAGTGTTGTTAGGTTTAATTTGTTTTAACCATACTTTTGTCATATTCATATTTGTATGTATTTATATCGAAATTTAACTATAAAAAGTATTTATAAAGCAAAATTCAAAATTTAAATTAATTAAAATTTTTTCAAGCTCAAAATTGAATTAAACTGAAAATTGTCGTTTAAATTTGTTGAAGGGAATCAACTTCTTAAATATTAAAATTCAATTATTTTTGAATACGCTTAAATCTACAAAAATATTCAATAGGAATTCTTTTATATATAAATACATATTTTATCAATATAATTTCTTTATATAGGAAAATATTTTTTTTAGTAATAAATTAAATAACTACTTCAACAAGCAAACTATATACTTGTTAAAGACTAAATTCTTTAAATATTATTTATAGGCATTCATAAAATCCATTAACAAACAATTTTCAGTCGCATTAGTTTTGTTTGCTTTTAGCAAGGGAAAGGGCTGCCAAACCGAGTGATGCTGTCGTCATTTCATGCCAAATATTCGAAAATAATTTGTCTTTTACATACTTACTGAAATTCTGCCGCTAAATTTGACTGATCGTTAATAACATACATAAGTATTGTAATTAGATTTTTTTTCAAAATATTCTGATTATCCTCACTAATGCGACTTTTTCTGTTAGAAGCAAAGTCCTTTATTTCATAGTTTGTGTCGCAGTCATTTCATTTTAACACATAAAATGTTGTTTTTAGTTCGTCACTTGACCAAAATAACAGGTTTAATCAAAAGCAGAAAGACTGTTCACTTTAAGCAACCGCCTCTACCTAATTCTATGCAAATTAAATTATTTTTCGTAATCTCCGGACAGAAATTATTTCATTCGCTAGTGTGGTACTGTTAAAATAAATTATTATTACATTATTACTAATTACATTCATTTCCTGAATGGAGTAAACGAAATTTTAGAAATACTGAAGGGATAAAATTTGGATCGAAACCAACATGCAGACATTGTTAGGAAGGTTTTTTTTTTTTTTTTTTTTTTTTTTTAATAATTTTCTACCAGAACCTTTTTTTAAGCCCAAAATATATTTACTATTAACGGGTCTTTTCGGGTCCACTTTTTTTTTTTCATTTTTTAGGAAAAATTAATTTTACGCTAATAACATTAACACTAGCTATCCGAATAGATGAATACAAATATTTAATTGTCTGAAAAATAACATATGTTGTTGTTTTGCGTGCTATTCTATTAATATTCCTATGAAAACAGATTAAAGAAGATTTTTTGGAGATGTTTAGAAAACATTGCATTACACTAAGATTTAACTGATGTTAAAACTTAGTACTTTCCAGTACTTTCTGCGCTTTATCACACGTCATTTTTTCAAAAAAGTAACGGTACTTCTAGGTTATCCCGTCGACGAAAAAATTATCGCCAAACTATAAGATTAAATACCAATAATAAATGATCACGAATGTCACATTAAATGACATTCAATGCGATTCACGTGTTTAAAATGTCATTAAGTGATTTTTATTTCAACTTTTTCTTAATATTTTTATTAAAATTCTACTAATTATTTGTTTTTTCGTTATTTAAAATAAAAATTATATCAACATGTATAATTTGGCTATTAGTTTGGCGATTTGTATAGTTTTGCGAAATCGTTCGACGGGATAACCTAGAAGTACCAATTTTAAATTTAAAGAGTGAAATATAGGTTTAAAATAAAAGAAAGCGCAAATTGCGCAAAGAGAATCAACCGAATAATAATTATTATTATCATTACTAAATTCCTAAGCGTATATCAAGTCATATAGTAAATGCATAGACATATACGAACATTAAGGACATGTAAATTGTAGTAAAAGTATTTCTTAAAACAAAATAATTCTCCATTGAAAGAAATCTGCCATTAATCATGAGACCGGAAAGTGTTAAATTGAAATTGACCTCACAACAAATTCATATTACAAAACTATATGAATTTCAATAACGTATCATAAACATCATAAAATTTTAAGGTTTTATGATGTTATGCCATATTTTTGGTATATTGTAGGATAAATTATTATCATGATAATTTATCCTATAATATACCAAAAATATGGCATAACATCATAAAACCTTAAAATTTTTATTTCCTTGCATTATTTTAATTTTTACTCACGTGTAATTGGCAACATTTTTTAAAATTTTAATTCATTTAGTTTTTAATTTAGTAGAAATATTATCTCTCGAACAAGATGCAAACGTAGTCCTATTTTCCTGACGTAAAAAACGTATTTCATATTTTCCTGAAGACGGCTCGAAACGTTGAAAGTTTAATTTTATTTTAATATGTACTAATGTATATTAAAATTCCTGTTTTGTGCACCACTGAGCAATGTGTTATTATTAGTTAAATTTTATGGTGCAACTGTCCTATATATATTTAACAATTTATTGTTTACCAGTTTACTGATTTTAACCTTTACACCATTTTAACTTAACTAAATTTTAAAATGCAAATACGTGAAATTTTTACAAAATATTTTGCTCTAAAATATCATAAAAATATCATATATCAAAAGAATTTTTAAAATTCTTAACTTTAAATTAATTTAATTTTACATTTTTGAATATGTCTAATGTAATTATGTATAATAATTTTTGGAACCTAGTTAAGCTTGGTTTAAGATATAAAGCATAAATATCTATTAAAATACTTTTGAAAACATTCAAAACATATATCATCTGTAAAAAATCTATAAAAATAATATATTAATTTTTTAATTACAAATTATTAGAAACTTTAAGATTTTAAGTACATATATTCCTTACTTATGCAACAAACTACTAACGATTAATGTATTTGATGTATAAGTATATATTACTATCATATAATAGTTATTTCAAAATTCATAAATATACTGTACATAAATGTTTTTTTATCCTTGTGCTATATTAAAATGATTTTTCTCTCAATACCAATAAGAGGCCGAAAAACATGCGCATTTAAATCATAATAATGTCATTAATATATTTAGCATTTGATATTAAATGACAAGTTAAAAAAACAGTTAAACAAATTATATTTTTACAACGAATATAAACGCAACCTCTAGACAGGGTTTACATTTTATTCCAAATAATTTTGACAAATCACATACTTTTTAAGCGTATAATTAAAGTTTTCTAAAGGGAAAAGGAAATTGATCTATCTAATAATCTCATACAAATAAAAACACACTTGTTACGTTAACAGGCTCATTACGCCAGAAATGTTTTCTTTCCGTTATCGATTTATCTGAATAAAGACTTTATTTGGTGAAACACATATATTATACAGAAAGCTTAAGCCAATTTATTCTAAGCCTGGAGTTTAAAGTATTAATTGACGTCCAAAGGCATATTGTTGCAAATACATCAATGACTTACTTTTTTCCCTTTTCATCTTGTCTGAATACTATTGAGATACAGTTGAATAAATACTCAATCTGCGTATTTTACATTTTTGACATTCTTATAATAATTGTCATTTATTCAAATCTAAAATTTATTTTATTACTAATGTGATGAGATATTTTAAAGAAAAAGGCATGGTTTGTAGAAAGGTGCATTTGCTTCAAAAGAAAAAAAGTTCAGATATAAGCATCAGTATTACTTAGCAAAACTTGAATTAAGAATAAATATAAATGACACAATAAACATTCTTTTTATCTTTTACCTTCTTTGATTTTAAAAAGTAGAAAATGAATAAAATTTTGAAATGATATAGATGAATGAAATCTATTTTTTTATTAAACGAGAATGTTTACTATGTAGTGCATCAAAACTGTCATTTTAGACAGAAAAGTGTCAATAAAATGCAAAAGAAATAATTTATAAATAGAATTTTTCCTTAACTCCTTAAAATCTTAAAAATATGTCTTCTTAGAAATTTGAGTAGAGCTGTTTAAAATCGAATAAAGATTCTCTCACACGTTATTATTACCGTATTTACTCGTGTATACCGTACACGCTTGTTTAAGCGCACTCCTACTTTAAAACAAGAAAATGGCGATATTTTAAAATCTCGTATATAACGCGCACCATAAATTTGATATGAAAGTTAATGAATGGCTAAATGGATTTCAGTAAAGAAAGTCGAAACAACCGTTACATCATGGCAAAAACAAGGCGAAAATAGTACATTCTTAGACTTCCCGTAGGGAGTGAGTGAGGTCAGTGAGAATTACTAATTGGTGTTTATATCTATATTATAAAGGCCAAACGTATCTGTGCGTAACGCATACGTCATTTTGCGAATGGCAACATTTTTCCATGCAATTTCAGTTTTGCATTTTTCGCTACTGTAAATTTTATACTTCTAAAAGTCGCATATTTCCGATTTTTACACCATCATATACAGAAAAAATATACTTTTAAATGCAATTTGTTTAAAAGCTGTATCTCTATTTGTTTTCGAGATATTATTTTTTTTTATAGTTTTTATTACCAATTTTGTAATTGTGGCAACAGAATCACTCAATCTTCTCTTAAAATTGAAAAAAAAGGAAAAGAAAAGAAAAGAAATAGAAAATAAAATGCGTATACCTTTCAAAAAAATCGTCTGTTATAAAATTTTGTGTTTTCTGTTTTATTTCGTTTTTATTCATCAGTTAAGTAATTTTAAGTTTTGAGTTAGTGATTTTAAAATGATCAAATTAAGATACCATTTTTTTAAACATGTTGAATACGGACATGAGAAGTATGGGTTTAAATTTTGAGAAGATGAAAATTATGACGGGTTTTAATTTCGAGAGAAATACTATGATCGTGATAAATTAGAATAAATATTTTTTTCATACTCATTTATACCAAACATAAGAGTCTCAATTGATAAATTCATCATAATAGCGGATTTTTATAACACATTACTGATTTTATATGCAATTAAAATTTTATTTTAAAAGTTTGGACAGCTTAGTTTTATAGTATTTTGTTAATCTTAGCTTAAAATAATATTTGTCTGAGAGGTAGATTGATCAATATAAGATCATTTTTTTCTGTAAGCAATTTTGTAGATTTATTATAAATCAATGAAGCAGTTCCTTCTTAAGCATTTTCTTTCGTCGAATTTCGACGGGTTCCACCTCGTAATGGTAATGTATAAAAATGTGCAAGGAGTGAAATAAAGATGCGTAATCCTTCAATTAAATAAGATTTTCCGAGTAATTATGTTTTCTTTGAATACATTTCTTCATTCATATATATATCATGTGATTACGTGTAGCAGTAAAAAAATATTCCGTGTATAACGCGCACCTAGGAATTTTGCCATAATTTTTTTTGAAAAAGTGCTCGTTATACACGAGTAAATACGGTAATAAAGTTAAGTCTTGTTTTAAAAATTTCTCTCTTCTTCTCTTACATTTGTTTTCAAGTATTAGAGAAATGCAACTTAGACCTTTCTTATTTAAATTTCGTAGACAATTTTTTCCGAAGCTTAATTTTTTTCACTTGTTCTAAAAACTTACCCCCCCCCCCCCACCTAAAAAATACGTATTTAGAAAAAGGGTCAGTTGAAGTCCTAGAATTTTAAGTAGTTAATTTAAGGCGGCAAGGCGGCATCACAAACCTTCACCTCATCGAGTTCACTTATAAAAATTCCAGGATTAGTTAAACCTACATTCGCATAATAAAATGCAATCTGCTTGCCAAGTCATATCTTTTAAAAGATTCAATAACATAAATTAAGACAGACATGAATACATTTTAAAAAAATAAATAAAATTATATAAAAAAATAAAACACTAAAAAACGTTTAAAAATATAAAAGTAAACGTTTCGCCTAGCAACACGCAAGGCCTCGTCAGTGCAAATAATAATTCATTGCACAACAAACATTAGAACAAATCAAGACAGTTACAGTTATTTACTATTATTTAGAAAAAGATAATATTCATTTGGGACAGCACGAGCTTCATTCAGAGTTGGTTATCGTAAATAAGTGAACGAACCTTCGTGGAAAATTCTACCAAAAATTGTATACATTGGTGAAACAGGCAGATCTTTAGAAATTCGCCTGTGGGAACATATCAGAGCTCTAAAAATGGCAATTTAAATTCAAAAATTGTCCAACATTGTGTTCAAACAAAACACATCCTGCAGTTTGCGAAGGACAGTATCTTATAATCAGGTTGCGCGCAATTATCACGGCAGAGTCATCTTGTTGGAGTCGGACCCATAGAACCCGAGAAAGAAATACGCTATTATGATTTGAAAAGTTAATTTGAATTCTATATCGGGAAAAACCTTTGTTTAAATTTAAATAAAAGGAAGAGAAATCCTTATGGATAAACTATTAACTCTTAGAAAGGACTTTTGAGTCAGAAATACATTAATATCATTCATTTATGTTGATAACATTTATTTAAATGACGATTTTATCATATGACAACGTTTAATAAATATTATCCTTCCATATTACAATAAGAAGAAGATCGGCTCTTATGTGGATATGGATCTACATTTAATTCAGTTTTTATTGAATGCATGTGCCCTTGTCTCATTCTGTCTTGGGATTTTTATACCCTTGCCATCGGTTTTTTGTGAAAAATCAGAAATTAAATGTAACAAGTGTAATTATACTGTCGGTAATGTTCTCGGAATGTATATTAATATTTACACCTGGAAAATTAAAATGAATACAGAAGTAAAATATCTCTGTCATTATTTTTACGAGAAAAGTAGTCTAATGTTTCAAAACAAAAGTTAAATTTTAAAAATCTTACGCTTTATGGTAATTGCTTCAAAACAATAGACATTCTTTATAGGTTTTTTTAATCATTTTTGCAAAATGTAAAAATTTCTTGTGAATTTTGAAACATGACTTCAAAAGTTTAACGAATAGCGTTTTTTAAACTACAACTATTTAAACGCTTTAAGCAAAATACTAAAGGTTTCAGCATAACAACAACTGTTTTTTATGTTAAAAGTAAGATTTTAATAAAGAATAACAATTTTATGTAATTTTTATGCAAAGTTGTTTATTTCTGATCCAAATTTACGTTTTTGCATTTAAATATTTTACTTTTTTCCATTGTTAAATTTTTATGAATAAACACTATACATTATTAAAAATTACAGAACTTTCATAAATGTTAATTTAACAATTGAGTATTTAAAAAATATATAAATAAATATTTTTAAAACTTTATCTTTCTATTTTAAATTGTTATACATTAAACAAGGCATTTTGAACGTATGTTATTTTAAAAAGTATCACTTTTCTTTTCTTTTTCTTTTCTTTTCTTTTCTTTTCTTTTTTTTCTTTTCTTTTTCTTTTTTTCTTTTCTTTTTTTTAACAGGATGATTTTTTTAATTATGTCATAATAAGATTAGAAAAATGAATTATACTATTCATCCATTATTAACAAAATTTTTAATAATAAAATACATTTACAAATTAAATATCTTTATTATTATTATTATTTTCTCTTATCTATTTATTTGGTAATTCTTTTTTTTTTTTTTTTTTTTTTGAGATTTAATTTTTTAATGTAAAAATTATTATTAATTAATATATTGCATATTACTCAACATTTGTACTTTCTTCTATTTAAGATATAAAAAACTGTAATTTAAATTTTTTCCGAATTCCCGTTTTTGACGGATTTACACGTTTTAGGGGTCGAAGATTCCAAAAAACATACTTTTAGAAAATGTCTGTCTGTCCCTGTCTGTGTGTCAGTATGTCGCCATTCTGCTATTAAAAATTGTATGAAGATATGCATAGAATTTAACCAAATTTTTGTGAATGATTTTGACTGGCAAGTAGATCGTCCTTCAGTTTTGAAATATTCCGCCCGAAGAGGTTGCTGCAATAGCAATTTTTGTGCCACTTTCAATATTGCGCCACGAAAAAGTGTATGAAGTTAAGCATAGAATTTAACCATTTTTTGAGTAAGTGTTTGGCTATAACTAGTTAGTCTTATCTGAATTTGAAAAAATTCCGCCGAATGAGGCACCTGCAATAGCGATTTTTGTGAAATTTTCAGTAATGTACCACCGAAAAATGTATGATGTTATGCATTGAATTGAACAAAATTTTTTGTGCAAGTGTTTGGATAAGACTAGTCGGTCCTCTTTGAATTTGAAAAACATCCGCCAGAAAGGGGGTTTGTAATTTTGATTTTTGCGCTATTTTCAATATTGCACCGTCTAAAAGTATTTGAAGTTATCCCGCGAGTAGTCGCGACTTTTTCCACAACGTCATTAGTCGCGCTCGGTCTTTTCGCCGCTGGCCCCCCGCATACCAAATATGTAAAATAAGAAATATTTTTCACCTAATATATGAAGATAACATTTCAATGAATATATAAATTTGCAGTTTTCTTAAATTATGAATTTTATTCATGAGATATGGAGTAATTTGAAAAAGTAAAAATGAACTGACATTAGTGATTTTTACGTAGACTTTTTCACTAATTTCAACTTTGTTTCTAAAAATGTACCTGAAAGAAAAACAGAGGTGTCCTGTTACTTCACTAAGGTGTTCGAGAAACTTTCAAAGTCAGCTACATGGTAGATCTCCGTTTTATTTGTAATCTGATACAAGTTAGGAGAAAATAAGTTATACGGGCGGCGAAAAGACCGACACGCGACTACTGACGGGTTAACATAGAAGTGAACCAAATTTTTTGTTAACTGTTTGGTTATAGCTAGTAGGTCCGCAATCCCTATAATAGTAATTTTGGTGCCCTTTTCAATATTATACTACCTAAAAGAGTACGAAGATATACATGGAAATGAAACAAATTTCTTGTGTAAGTGTTTGGCTATGGTCAGCAGACACTCCCAGAATTTGAAAAAAATCCGCCGAAAGAAGGCGCTACAATCGCGATGTCTGTGCCATTTTCATTATTTTACCATAAAAAAAAATGTCTGAAGTTATGAATAGAACTGAACTAACTTTTTAGTGTATGTTTATTTTTTGGCATGGCAAGCAGGTCCTCCCCGAATTAACAAAAATCTTCCGGAAGGAGGAACTGTAAAAGCAATTTTCGTGCTAATTTAATTATTGTACTATTGAAAAATGTATAAAGTTGTGTACAGAATTGAACCAAGTTTTTTGTGTATCTATTTGGCTATGGCCATCAGATATTCATTGAATTTGGAAATATTCCGAGGGAAAAGATCTTTGTGACAGCTAGTCCTTTTTGTATAATTTTTCCTGGATTATACGTCGTTCTATTGTTCATCGGCTCGTGCAGAGATGGGAATCGCGTCCTGATAAGCCGGTTATTTGCAAACAGCTGATGTTTAACAGAATAAGGGGAAACTAATGATTTTAATTATTATTCTGGTCCCCAATACCTCTTTTTTACTCCGATTAATTGACTGAAGCAGAAATTTAAAATGAAAATCAAAGTCGGCACAGTATTGAATTAATAATATTAAAATATTAACATGTGTAACTATTTTTTGAAATATTAAATTATGTGTGAGATAGAATAAAGTTTTGGGATAGGCACATGTTAGTAGCTCTTCATATTTGTATTGAAATATAAAATACTTAATTTTTTTATTTCTTTGAATTTTTTTTTTGGAGACAATAAATATTAACAGCAAAGTAGTACTATTAACTTGCCAAAAAAGTAGTTCTTTCAAAACGTAGATTAAAACGTGTATGTAAATACTAAACATTGATAAGCACTAAATTTTTTCTAAATTACTTGGTAATTTGATCAATGATATGACTCTGTTTTTAAGTATAATAAACTGAAATAATTGCACCAAAATAAATTTCGCCTGCTTAAATTTCTCACGAAATTCCCGAAGATCCATAGCAACATTACGTATTTAATCCAATCACTTTGTGCAACGAATAGTAATGGATTCAAATTTATATAGCAGCAATTCCTTTTCAAATTACATTTGCCTTTAAACACCATTAAAGTGTTAAGAGAAATTCCTCTTTGAGATGCGAGATTAATTGCCACTGCTAAATATAAAATAGTGTCTGTGATTACTAAATTGATTATGCCCGTCAATAGAAGACGATGTTATGAAAACCGAATTCATTTTTAATTAAACATTTTACTAAATGATTTATAATGAGACTGTAAATTAAAATAAATAAAAGAATAAATATAAAGTCCATTCCCTTAGATAAATTGCCTTTCATGATATAAGGTACCCTGGGGTAATAACGCCACGTGAAGGTTCTACCAATTTTCACGGCTTAGTTTTAGATTGTATTTTTCAAACAAATATAGTATCTGATACAGTAACTCATTGGCTATCTATATAAAATAAAATAATTTAACAGATATGTATTCATAAAATGTAATGGCGTTTTTTCTTGACCAATGCTATTTGGCGTTAATACCCACCTATATGGGTAATAACGCCATGCAAACAAAACTATAAATTAAGATAGAATAATGGCATGTAGATTGCCTAATTCTAAAAATACAAACTCTACAGCTCTAGAAAGTGACAAATTGCAATCTAAGCTAATGAAAATGTACAATTTTTTTGTGACTCTGAAAGAAAAAGAAAGCTGTGGTGGTGGCGGGGGGGAGGAGGCAAAAGAATATTAGATTCTAAGCTACGTTTTGCTTAAAAATGATCATTTAAATAGTATTATTAGAAACATTGCAGGGATTATTTGAATCAGTATTTATATTCCCCATGTATGCATTCTATGCGATAGAAAATATTGATTTTTTGTGAAAGTGAAAGAAAAAGCCAATCCCTGGCGTTATTACCCCGGGATACTTGTTGCGCAGTAAATCCTAAACTACAAATTATCTCGAGAAGATATCCAAAATCTTCTACAACAATTTGAAAGTACATGAAATACACTACAAATTTATGTAATAAACAAAGTATTTCTGGATAAAAAATATAGTCTTCAGATCAAAAACCTTATCTCGCAAATTTTAGATCAAGCGTTAATTTTAGTTGCTTGTAAAAACAATAAGACCTAAAAATGAAACATATTAACTTGAAGCTGTTTTTTGCGATTTATATGACTCAAAACCTTTCTGCGCAGAGCACATGGGTGTCATTTACCTGATTATTTCATAATTATGCAAAATATAAGCACTTGGCGTAATTACCCCGCCTGGCGTTATTACCCCAGGATACCTTACTTAAGTACATAACATATTGATCTAAAAGTATGTAAATACGTCTCCAGCTTTAGAAAGATTTTAAAAAGTTGGGGAAGGGGGCTCCAAATTGGAACTGCGCCCCGGGCGCATGTTTCTCTTTGCACACTGTTGCTTTTTCTATTATAAATATTTTTTGGGTAATTTTTTGTATATAAATTTGATTTATTTTTTTATTGTTTTCAAGTTTGTGTTAGTTTATAAGGTACCCTGGGGTAATAACGCCACGTTAAGGTTCTACCAATTTTCACGGCTCAGTTTTTGTTTGTATTTTTCGAACAAATGTATGATTCGATACAGCAACTCATTGACTATCTATATAAAAAAAATAATTTAACAGATATGTATTCATAAAATGTAATTGCGTGATTTCTTGACCAATGCTATTTGGCGTTATTACCCACCTACATGGGTAATAACGCCATGCAAACAAAACTATGAAATAAGATGGAATAATTGCATGTAGATTGCCCAATTCTAAAAATACAAACTCTACAAAATTAGAAATTGACAAATTGTATTCTAAGCTATTGAAAATGTTCAATTTTTTGTGAAAGTGTAAGAAAAAGAAAGGTGTGGTGTGGGGGGGAGGATGAGGCAAAAGAATATAAGACCGTGAGCTTCTTTTTGCTTAAAAAGGACCGCTTAAATAGAATTATTAGAAACATTGCACAGTTTTAACTGTGTTTATTTGAATCAATATTTAGGATGTAGCTCGGCCACTCTAAAAAATCAACCGGGGTATTAATGCCAAGGATTGGCGTTATTACCCCGTTATAGTTATTGCGCTGTAGATTTTAAATTATAAATTATCTCGAGCAGATATCCAAAATCTTCAACAATATTTTGAAAGTCCATGAAATGCACTACAAGTTTATGTAATTAACAAAGTATTTCCAGATAAAAAAATAGTCTTCACATCACAAAACGTATCTCTCAAATTTTAGATCAAGCGTTAATTTTAGTTGTTGGTAAAAACAATACGACCTAAAAATGAAACAAATTAACTTGAAGCTGTTTTTTGCGATTTATAAGACTCAAAACCCTTCTGCGCAGAGCACATGGGTGTCATTTACCAGATTATTTCATAATTATGCAAAATATTAGCACTTGGCGTTATTACCCCGACTGGCGTTATTACCCCACACCACCTTATTACTTATTATTTTAATAGTTTTTTTTTTTTAATTCAGGCATTAAATGTATGTGTATTGTTAACATACTGTAATGGTTAATGTTTTGATATATAAATCGGTAAACATCATTTATTCAAAATATGATAATATTCTACATAAATTTTCTGAGCAAGAAATAGGTATAGTCTGTTCTTTTTTGGAGCGTTAACAACTTGAAGTTGAAGCACACAAAGTCTATAGGAGTTGTTCGCACTCGTAGCAGCAATTAACAAATTTTTGGTACATGTCAACTGTAAATATTGTTTCAGAAAATATGATGTCACATTTAAGTAAAGGGTGGTGTTCACATGAGTCACAACCTGTGGCAAAATAAACACATTGGAGGTTAAAAAGCACAGATATTTGCTAGATATAATTAATAAATATACTTTAATGTGTAAGACCGACTTGTGCAGTGACTTTTTATCTAAAGTACATTTAACTTTTAAATGATTATGAAATTCGTTTTTGCATTTAGATATTCGGAAGGTTGCTGAAGAGCAGTATTACCTTTTGAATATAATTTGAATATTTGAACTATCTTTTTACTTACTACATAGACATTTATGAACAGACTGTAACCACACTGCATTATTTTCTTTTACATTTTTTAAAATTAATAAATTATTTAATTTCAGGATTTTTTTCTGTCTCTGCATTTTTTGGTTTATAAATTACAACAGTACAGATAAAAAAGTTTATATGAAGAATATTATTCCATTTAAATTTCATATAACCTTTATTTAGAACGTACTTTACAAAAACGTATATCATTAAAATTTCAGCAAACTTTTATACTCTATTGGAACAAAAAATATTCATGAATTCAGACAAGTATAAAACATGACAGATATAAAACTAAATGCGTCGATAAACAATTACAAACATCAGTAATTTAAAATCAATGCATGAAAATTGAAATGCATATATTAAATTAAATTGTAATGCATATGTTAAATTAAATTGTAATGCATATGTTATATTAAATAAAGTAAATATTTAAAGAATTTTATTACAACTAAGTGTATTTATCTTTAACATTTATCGCTAAGTATTATACAAATAATCATAAATTTTATTCATTATTCGACTGAATGATAAACTTTCTGAAGTCTACTGAAGTAAAATAACTTATGCATTATTAGCATGCCTTGCGTATATAATCGGATTATTATTATTAATATTTTGTATTCAGGTGATATCGACTTGAAACTTATTTAGAATTTGTCAATGAATTATTAATATATTATACTGACTTTTAAAATCTCAATGAATATTATTTTTAAGTGAATAGAAAACCACAATGATTTGCTATAACTAGCAAGGGCACAATTACTTTGAGACAAAATTTTATTTGCATACTTTTAAATGTTATTTTTTTTATTTTATTTTGTTATTGTTTTTGTTGTTTTTCAAAGGGTATACAATTTATTTATGAAAACAATTATTGAAAAGAAATATATTTCGTCCTGAAAGAAATCTTAACAAATTATCATAATTTGTAGTTTCGATTAATTTTGTTACATTGTATTATAGAAATTATATCAACTTTCAATACCAAATCTATCTATATTATAAAAGCCAAACGAATCTGTCCGTAACGCATACGACATTTTGAGAATGGCAACACTTTCAAATTTTAAATGAAATTTCGCTGTTGCAATTTTTGCTACTACAAAATTTTAAACTTTAAAATATCGCACATTTTCAATTTTTACACCATCTTGTTGGGAAAAATATGTACTTTTAAATGAAATTTGTTTGAAAGCTGTATCTTAATTTTTTTTGAAATATTAATTTTTTTGTATTTCATAATACCGCTTTTATAATTGTGGCAACAGGAGTACTCCATATCTATCATAAGCAAAATAAAAAAGGGGAGAAATCGATTACTGTATCTTTATGTTGCCATTTTATCATTAAAAAAGTAAAAATTGAAATTAAAATATCTTCTGTTACAAAATCCGGTGAATTTTGCTTTCATATACAAAATTTGATTTACATATAAAAGAATATCAACAGTTTAATATATGTTTTAGCTAATAGCATTGAGACTTCAAGTTTTGAATCAAAATGGACAAATTGAAATGCCAATTTTTTCCGAAAAGGTGAATAAAGATACGAAATGTGCATTTGTAAATTTTGATATGATGAAAATGATGCCAGGTTTAGATTTAACGGAAAAAAATTCTATGATTGAGTGAAAGTTGAATAAATTTTGCTTTTTTTCATGTTAGAATACTAGCATAAAATCCTAAAATGATAACTTTATCATAATAACATATCTTTATTATTTTTTACTGCTTATATATATGATTATAGTTTTATTTTAACAATTTCTACAATTGAGTTTTATAGAAATAGTATTGTGTTAAATATCGTTTGTTTAAGAGTTAGGCTTACCAATATAAAATGCATTTCTTACTATAACTAATTTTGTACATTTATTATAAATCAATGAAACAGTTCCTTTTAACTTTTCCTTTTTCTTTCGTCAAAATTCGACGGGATGTACCTTGTACTAATAAAAGGAGATTTCTTCTTCCATGATAAAAAAGGAGATCAAAATAACTTGAATGGATCTCAAAATCTGGAATTAGCACCTATTTCTCGCAGCGCCATCTATTGTTTGAAATTCGAACTAAGATAAAGAATTTCACACACAAAAAAAAAATACTGACATCATACATGAACCTTCCTGCAAGAATATTTAAAAAAAAATTTTCATTCTTTGCAAGTTGATGGTTATTAAATTCCATCAGTCATTTTTTAGTCATCCCGTAAACGCAATGAAATACATATATCAATTTAAGATAATATTCATCTAGTTAAATACTTTTCGACTTCGCCAAAGATACTAAAGCATTTCTACTTATTTAATGTAATCACTTTGCGCAACAAATAGATAATGAATTCAGATTTATACTAGAATAATTCCTTTTCGAATTGCTTTTGCCAGTAAACACCATTATCGTGTCGATGAGAGATTTCTCTTTGAAGTTAGAGATTAATTGAACCTGTTAAGTATAATGTAGTACATGCGATTTTCTAGGCGGATTATTGTCGTCAATATAAAATAATGCAAGGAAAACTAAATGTAATGCTAAAGGTTGTTTTTTACCGTATATATTTTTATGAAGACGCTGTAATATATTTAAAAAATGAAAATGAAAAAATAAACTATGTTTAATGACAAAATTTAAAATAAGTTATTAGGATGAGCGAAGCGAATCCTCTACTAGGCCACTCAAATTACATCTTGTCGTACACTTTACAAAAAAACTATTCAATATTTTGACTTTAAATTAAACACAAAAATAAATTATGATCTGTAGATTTGCAGAATATAATTTTTTTACAGTAAAACGTTAAAAAAATATTTTTTTAATTAATTTTTTTACATGCATTTCCAATACGGACGCATTTTAGCAAATAAATAAAAAATGAAACGCGTATATTTTCAGAAAAAAATATAAATCATGGAATTAGTAGTTATAGATAGAATCATGATTAATTTAATAAATAAAACATGTTTTCATTATTCCGCAAAATCGTTTGCACAGATGACACTTAAACATAAAAAAAAAATTGTATTATATTTTTTTTTGTAAAGTGGCAACAAAAGAATTGTAAATAAATAAAATTAATTGTTAAATTTGTTATATAAATGAAAAATTAAAAGAACTGCATGAAGCTGTTGCCTCGATTCAAGCTCTTTATAAATGTACTAAAGCAAAGTGGGCCGATTCAGAAACGACAAATGGACTTTAACCATTTCTTATTTTATCATTTGGATCTAAAGTAATGTTACGTTCTTATTTGTGGACCGAAAAAGATTTAGTAAACGGGACTTTAGACTTTGTTGCACGTATTAAAGAAAATCGCAAGCCACCAGACCTGATATCGCGACTAATCATGGATCAATTTGAATACTACAGTAATTTAACTTATAAGAATTGGTGTGTACCAATTCCCCCAATAATTAAATTCTGGAAAATTGGAATCATAAATTGCTCAACGAAAGAATTTCTTCTGCTGTTAGCTTTTGCTGTTACAATTCATAAATCCCAAGGTTTAACATTAGATGAAGCAGTTGTAGATATTGAGGATATATAGACACCAGTTGGCTTAAAAACGTACGTAACGTTGTCGAGAGTGAAAATCCTTAAAAATTAAGCATTCAATAGAAATTTTCCTTACGAAAAATTCTACAATATCAAAAATTCTCGTACGCTAACATGTATAAAAACGGAGAAATTAGAATGAAAAGTTTTACAGTTAAAAATTCATCAACGAGAGCAGATTTCAAATGTTTTTCCAGAAAATAGGATTTTGAAGAATTAACTTTCTTCAAGCTCCCTTCAAATACATTATTCTAAAATAGCTATCAAAGATTATTTGATGTTAATTACAAAGATTGGAAACATGCATATTTCAAACAACTTTAAAAAACACCAGTGGCTATTGGAAATGGTAAAAACATCTTTAAAAGAGCTTTTAGTTGAAAATATAAAAATATTTTGTAAAAGTTTTCTTCGAAAATATTTTATTATGCCAGTCTTACATTTTAAATAAAAAACTAAAATGCGCCAAAACATAAAATAACGTTTTTGTTTAATAAAGATGCAAAAATTATATTAAAAAATATTGTTATTTTCAAATATCTGTTTTGTAAAATAATGCTTCGCGAATCCAAACAGAGCATGGCTTTTGCTAGTATAAATATTTTTGAATATGCTTCCAATATAGTGTGGATATTACATATATAGGTAAATTTAACTTCCTCAGATCCCATGTTTTATTTATGCAATTTTTTTTTATTTCAGTTATAAATTTATATAAACAAACTGATAATTAAGAACAATTCAAATAACAAAACAAAAAAATAATTACCTTTTTAACATAAAGTTTTATGATACATCAGGACTTAAAATGGGCATTTTTTAGGGTTTCGTTCTTCGGAGAAAACCCTATTTGTCTTTCTCCTATGTCTGTCCGTCCGTCCGTCACAAAGTCCATATACACAAACTGTATAAGTCAGAGACTTCAAATTTTGTGAACTTACAGCTGAATACCTCGTGTTACACGACAGATCATAAAATTTTGAAAAAAAATGTGGGGTGGAAACAGTCCGAACAATATTCGAATAAGAGATGTATTGGCTCAAGCCACCATCCCGGACGAATGGAGGGAATACCAAAAGTGAACGAATACCAATCGTAACGATGATACAATATAGCCTGATACTCAGCTCAACAGGAGGAATTGGATGTTAACGTATGGAACTCCAGAAAATGCTGCATACGTAATCATACGTAATTATCCCGTCAGTAGTCGCGTGTCGGTCTTTTTGCTGCCCATATAACTTAGCTTCTCCTAACTTATATCACATTACAAATACAACGGAGATCTACCATGTAGCTGACTTTGAAGCTTTCTCGACCACTTTAGTGAAATAATAGGACACCACTGTTTTTCTTTCGGATACATTTTTAGAAACAAAATTGAAATTGGCGTAAAAGTCTACGTAAAAATAAATAATGTCAGTTCATTTTTATTTTTTCCAATTACTCCAGATCTCATAAATAAAACGCATAATTTAAGAAAACTGCAAATTTATATCTTCGTTGTAATGTTATTTCCATATATCAGGTGAAAAATATTTCTCATTTTACATACTTGATATGTGGGGGGGGGGAAAGCGGCGAAAAGACCGAGCGCGACTAGGACGCTGTGAAAAAAGTCGCGACTACTCGCGGGTTATAATAGATTAAAATCTGACACGGTTATTCAATCCGTAAATGAAAAAACTTATAATAATTTAGTCAATACGTCCCTGGTTAGAATCATAGCAGGGAATTTTTTCCCCCACTTGGAAAATTTAAATCTTTTTTTTTTTTTTTTTTTTTTCATTTACCGATTGAATATTCGTCTTGTAATTTTATCTATTACATGAAATGTGTTACTTTTTACTATTTTAACTTCACTTTTTTTTCTTGTATTGGATGACCACCTCTGCTCGTCTTGAAGGAAAAAAATGCCCATTTGCGTTTTTTCTTAATGTTTTATTTCTGAATATTTAAATATTTTTGTACAAAATATGATGAGATGATGAATATAGGTTTACGAATATTAAATATGTATTTTTTGTATATTTATTTTAAGAATTCTGATTTCTATCTTTCAAAACTGTGTCCATGTATCCCAGAATTATACTATAGATAACAGTTTGCATGTGCATTTGTAACTTTTAATTTTAAATATTTTTTAATCATGTTCCGAACTTGTAGAGTTCTACGCATGGCTTATATCGGTTGCATAGCGAGTACCATTGTGTCAAAATAAAATTTACATGAAAAAAAATGCAGTTGAATATCATTATGTCCACGTATCCATAAAAATATCTGATTGCGCAACATACTTCTCCACGCAGATATTAATCGACTGGTATTGTTTAAAATAAATAAAAATTGAAATGTAAACAATTAGGAGTAAATAATTTATTGCCAATTATAAGCATGCAATAATCCACCCCAGATTTGTTTTCTTTTAGATTTGTATTGATATTTTAAATTCTTAAATTCTCTAACTTAAATTTTCTACATAAGACACGTGTGTTTAGAAATGAATAGTTATTTAGATAAATTCTGGAATTCTTTAGAATTAATGAACCTATGTGGACAGTAAAAGAATTTTTAGTTTCTCTAACTTAAATTTTCTACATAAGACACGTGTGTTTAGAAATGAATAGTTATTTAGATAAATTCTGCAATTCTTTAGAATTAATGAACCTATGTGGACAGTAAAAGAATTTTTAGTTGAAAGGAATGTTAGAAAGATAAATTTACATTCACTTGAAAACTCTGTAATCGGGTGCATTTTGTGATATATAAGTTGAAGTGCAATTCCTTTAAATAAAAACAAAATACATTGACACATTTAGATTCCTTGTGAAATTAAAAATAATCATTAGCTATTTCATTTAAATGCACAATGTCAATTGATATCGACATTAAAGAGAAAACGCCGAGAGAAATATCGTTTATTTATTTTAAATTTTTGTATTTTCTTTTTTAGACTATTCTATTTTCTATAAATGAAATAATGATGGGAATATTCTACAGTGTTGTTTTATTATATTTTTAATGGACTATGTAGTTTTTACACACATAAATAATAAAAATAATCCTTCTGCTGTTCTCCATAAAATACGTTACAGCGAGCTTTATGTATTTTTTTTTTTTACTACACTGTTAAACATATCGTGAAAATTTACCTCTGTTTTTAAAGGTTATCTCTCTTCTGACCAATGGGAATAATCACAGCCATTTATGTGCTGTTCTCATTTCTCAGAAAATAGAGAGTCTTTAAAAATTAGGGAATTTTCTACGATATTTTTAATTGCCGAATTTCAAACTTGTATGACATTAAAGTATATTGTCGTAAACAGAAATAACATCTTAAAGAGTGAAAATTCCATGCGCTTCAGAAGAATGTTGCAAAAAACACATGAAATAACTTTTTGTCTTTGAGTCTTCAGATCTGTATTGTATCTTCTTCCAAAATTAAAATGAGAGAATCTATAATTTTTAGGACAACTGGAAGTATAAGGAATGCAACTCTGGATCAAGCTTTTGTAGAAATTCTGTACAGTCCGGCTGCCCCATGACCCCGAAATTAGAAATTTTTTATGCTAATCGACAGTAAAAAAATGCGAACAAATTGTTCTAGATATGACAGCGTTAGCCAAAGCAAAATATATTCAATTAAATTAATTCAAAGTAAACAAATAAAAAAACGTTAAATTTAGGGCAAAATTTGATGTAATTTTTTTAAAACATTTAATTTTACTGCAATTTTCCGGCAAAAACTGCTGGCAACAATGCTGCGGTGTAAATTTAACGGATATTTTTTTACAGTGTTATTATTAAAGAGATATATTTTTTTACAGTTTGTGCGGATGTTGATCACTGTAAAAAAAATTTTACAGAAACTTTTGTACTCTTTCAGTAAACCTTGGTTTGACAAACTTTATTCTGCCGAAAAAGTGTATCAGAATACTTTAAGCAGATCATAAAACTTCACACTTATTTTTCATTTTTGGTTATTTTATTTCATATCAGGACGTTAGTCAAGTGTTGGCTTTCCGCTATAACAATATATCATTATTGCTTTTTTAATAATTATTAATTTGTTTTTTACCGTTTTTCATCTCAAACACCACTAATTTTTCAAGTCACGAATTAAAAAATTAAAAGTGACGAAAGAACACAGAGTGGAATAATAATGTAAATTGACCGCAATTATTACATAATATATATCTTTTCTCAATAAGTTTAATTAAAAAAATGGCTTCCACTTTCAAATGTAATAATTGATGGTTCGTTCATGTTCAAAACGATGTATTTGTAGCAACAATATTTTCTGAGGAAGCGCCTGATTAAGGTTTGAAAGTATTAAGATATTTTAAATAAAATTAATATTAATTCTGTTGGATTATTTTAATCACCTTATAAGTAAACCGGAACCTTTCAAGTTCATAATTCATATTTTGTGTTAAAAAGCAAGGAGAAAACTGTATTCCGTCATATGTTTTTATTTTTACTTAATAATAATTAATTTAATTAAAGATATTTTCGGCTTGTCATATATATTCATATTTTTTAGAGCATTTTATCTCAGCAATCGTTTTAAATAGGAACGTGAAACGGCAAAAAATAAATCAATTAAAAAATAATTAAACATGTGTTTCAGCAATTTTAAAATTTCCGCTCCTGGGGGAATTAAAAAGGGGGTCGAAAAATTACAAACTGTTTTTGGACCCGTCATGTGACATATCATTGGAAAGCTCTCGAACCAATCTCTTATAATGTGAACCTTTTTTTCCTCCCCCCTCCCAATTTGTCCTCCCAGGAGGCAGTTTTTGAAAATTTTTGAGATCCAAACGTTTTATGACTTTACATCGGATTTTTTTTTTATATGGGGGCCATCTGATAAATTTTATTTATAATATATGAAAATTTCAAAGAGAGGGATAAGAGTTTTTTTCGGAGTTGGGCGTGATAGTTGGATCTCTGAGGTGCAAATTTTTTAATTTGGCCTACACCCCACATGTGATATAACTTTGAAAATATATTTTTACCATTATTACCAATTATGCACCTCCTGCGACCCCGCGGGGAGCGCCGTTCTATATTTATCTGACACCCTTTATGTGACATATTGTTGGAAATCCCTGTGGCCACTTATTCATGTTATGCATTTCCTCTGCCCTTCCCACCACTTTGAACCTCTAAGGAACTGCGATTATCGTATTCCATCAAGAGGTCTTCGATTAATGGCAAAATTATTGAACTGATCTCAATAACATAGAAAATTCAATAAAAAATATTGATCCCATGTACTACGCATTCAGTTCCTGTTTTTGCAACCTGGGGTGCCTCTAATTCTTCTTTCTTTAGACATTTAGCTGCTAATGGCCGAAAATTTCTAATTTTGTATACTTAAATTTCTTTGTCTTTTTATACTTACTCATTGTATGCTTAGCATTTTCAACTTGATATCGATTAAGGGGTACCGTTACATGAATTTTCCAATTTCCCTGATAAAGCACTTCCTTAGTTAGTTTTGCAGGTTCTTTGGTTAAGTATAAATCGGGGGAAGTGGGGCTTACCCCATACTGTTTTATTTAAATAAATGGATTTTTCATGCTGAATTATCCGATTTGCTTCAAAATTAGTATACCAGTTTATTCTGATAATGCATTTCCTTATTAGATTTGGAAATTATTTAGTGCAGTATAATGGGGAAACGGGGATTAATCACATCCCTTTAATCGTTTTGTTCAAAAAGAGTGAGAATTATTTTATGAATTATACACATAAATAAGCTTTGAATATACAAGTAATGTCAATAGCTTGTGAGCGTAATGCTACTAATTTAACCTAGAACATATTCTTTTTAGCTCACAGGCTATCATAGCCTGAGAGCTTATGTGCCCGTCCGTTCTGTATGTACGTTCGTATGTTCGTGCGTAACGCGATAACTCATGATAAAAATATCCGATACACTTGAAATTTTGTATATAGGTATATCCTGATAAGGCGCTTCCCTGATTAGTTTTTGGAGTTCATTCGATATGTATAAGAGGGGAAACGGGGGGCTCATGCCCCTCCCCTTAATGGATATAAATGGGTTTTTCATGCAGAATTAAGTTTTTGTCCAAAATTTAGATATAGGATCATTCTGATGAGGTGATTCCGTGACTGTTATTATGTGTTCATTGAATAAGTATAAAAAGGGGGAACGGGGGACTCATGTCCCCCCCCCTTAATTGATATAAACAGGATTTTCATGCAGAATTAACAGTTTTCGTTCAAAATTTAGATATAGGATCATTCGGATGAGGCGATACCGTGGCTGTTGTTAGGTGTTCATTCAATAAGTATAAACAGGGGGAACGGGGGCTCATGCCCCTCCCCTTAATGGATATAAATGGGTTTTTCATGCAGAATTAACAGTTTTTGTCCAAAATTTAGATATAGGATCATTCTGATGAGGCGATATTCCATGACTGTTATTATGTGTTCATTGAATAAGTATAAACAGAGGGAACGGGGGGCTCATGCCCCTCCTTAATTGATATAAACGGGATTTTCATGCAGAATTAACAGTTTTAGTTCAAAATTTAGATATAGGATCATTCGGATGAGGCGATACCGTGGCTGTTATTAGGTGTTCATTGAATAAGTATAAACAGGGGGAACGGGGGGCTCATGCCCCTCCCCTTAATTGATATAAACGGGATTTTCATGCAGAATTAACAGTTTTCGTTCAAAATTTAGATATAGGATCATTCTGATGAGGCGAGTTCGTGGCTGTTATTAGGTGTTCATTGAATAAGTATAAACAGGGGGAACGGGGGTTCTAATGCCCTTCCCCTTAACTTGCATAAAAGGATTTTTCAAACAGAATTGTCAGATTCCGTTCAAATCTCTGAATAGTTTTGGAAGTTTAATGGTTAAGTATAAAAGAGGGAAATAACTCCTCTTAAATTATATAACTGCTAAATGGATTTTTATTAAGAATTATCCGATTTGCTCTGAATTTTGGATATAGGTTTTTTAATATAATAAAGCATGTACTTGATAGTTTAGGAAGTTCAATGATTAAGTATAAAAAAGGAGAAAGGGGAGAGTTGTTTCCCCTTCTTAATTTTTTTTTCGAACGGAATTAACGAAAATACAAGGCTGTAATGTACAATTAGTATGCGTAGCCTGTGAGCTCAATGCCATCAGTTTAACTGGGCAATATTTTTTTTATTTATTTATATGTTAATCTGGATTCAAAATATTTACCCTGGTCAGTAAACAATTATTGAAAATATTTTTTTTTTCAAAAGCTTTATAAGAATGAAAACTTATCTTCTATTCACTGTAAAATCCTTTTCCATGTAACATAAGGTTTAGAATTATGATAAAATAAGATGAAAGTTTTATGGTATAAAAATAAATAAGCAAACATTGTTTTTTGCTTTAAAGGAAATTCCTTTATTCAACATATTTCAAAAATTCTTTTGTCAAGCTAATCAGTTTTGTGATACATTGTTAAGCACAAACAACTATATTTTGATACTTATGTTTGAATTTACGTAAGTTTAAAACTTTGCGAACTTTTATAAAGTAGAAAAGTTAAAGTAGTTAAAAGTTTTCTTGATTTTAAAACATTCAAATCAGCGTTTTGGTCATAAACAATGTTATTACAGAAAAACACTTTCTGAAAATTAATCAAGTGTTCTTGAATTTAGGAGTGATGTATAAATAATAAACATTTTTAATAACAAACTTTAATTGCAGTTCTATATATATCGGGTGATCCAGAAGTTCCGGGAGTTTTGAAATGTTAATAATTAGCAAACTATAAACAATGGAAGTACGTGGTTTTCACAGAAATGCTTAGAAACTTATGGGATTTGTTTTTTCGATGAAACAAACATATTATGTTAGTTACATTTTTTGCCAACAGATGGCGCTAAAATTGATAGTATTATTTTTTATGGTGTGATACAGCTCACTAAAAAGAAAGAATTAGTGTGCAAAGGCCTGTCCAAATTCCTTAGTGTCTTTATAATGTCCATAGATAATAAGTACCGCCGTGAGCCGATGCAAAACAGCGTGCACAGCATCTTCAGAGCAGAAAGAAATTCCAGAAGAAATTTCAGTTCATCGTGATTTTACAATTGTACTGCATTCGCACTCACCATGAGCTGATGATTTCCATTGTGTATTGGCAATGAATTCTACCTCATTTACGATTGCAACTGACATTTGGGTACTCCTGCTTCGATTACGATCTTCAAATGAGCCCTTTTCTCAAACTTTCCTTACTATAGCATTTCAGATTTGTAATCGCCATCAAATCTTTTGCAGTTCTAACTTCACGTACTGTACGATAAGAAAACAACTCGACATGCAAAGAAAGCATGTCTAAACATAGCAGTTACTCATAAAATTTTGTATCAAAATTTTCTTTCAATACAATTTCAACAACTTAAAAAAAGTGTTTGAACATAAACCATCCTTAAAACAAAATCTCATCAGTATCCTAGCAAAGATGCTTAGCAATAAACTCATGTGTCTATATAACGCATGGTATAGGTACAGTCAGTCTTGTACAGCAGCGCCACCTGCTGCTGAAAATTGTAACTACATATATTTTTTAAAAATTCATTCTAAACAAAAATCCCACGTGTTTCTGAGCATATATCTGAAAACCGGACCTTTATATTATGCATAGTTTCCTAATTATTAACATTTCAAAACTCCCTAAACCTCTGGATCACCCGGTATGTAAAGAGTGTATGCATTGCAATCAGTGTTGAATACTGGGGGTTGTCCGGGAGGACATCTCCCCCCCCCCGGAGCAATGAAATGTACCAAAATTTAATATTTTGGGTTTTCAATGGTTAAAAAGTGCCCCCCTCCGAAATTCTATAATATCCCCCACCCGGACCATTAGAAAACACTCTCGGAGCAAAGTGTCTGAATTTAACACTGACTGCAATGTTCTTACAGCAAATCACTTTCTGAAAATTAGCAAAATGTTTAATTCACGAGCAATGTCTAAAGAATAAATATTTTATTAATACTTTAGTTGCTGCTTTATATACAGGGTGATTCTAAATTTTTTTTACAATAAAAGATGTGTGATAGTACACATCAAGACAAAGAATATTAAATTAAAGACCAGGGGTCCCAAACGTTTTCCAAAGGAGATAGCCGCCATTAAAGTTTAGGGTCCGAAATTTCAAATATAAATAAAAAACGGAAAAATCTGTCGATTGATTTCTAGTTTTCACTAAAATTATTCTTTACTAGCTGACCCGCCCGGCGTTGCCCGGGTCCGTATTAACAATATTAAACGAACTTGAAATTTGTATGATTTTATCATTAACTCGAAACATGCAGAAATGCATTGTCTGAAATACGTGGCCACTGACTGTGTGAAAAATCGGTTTTAAAAACAGCTAATGTTAAGCTCTAAAAATACTCAAAATGAGCGATGAGAAACGTGGGAGGGAATATGTATCCAACGACTGCGTGATTTTTGTGTTAAAGTGTTGATATTTATCAAAAATCACTGTTAAGTCATTTAACTAATTATTTTTTTTTCACATAGAAATCCCAAGTGAAATATTTTGAATTTCAAACTAATTATATCACACTTAAATCCGACTATACCATAAATGAAATCGATACTCTCTGGTAGCTAAAATGTTGGTATGTAGTATTATAATTTCAGAGCCATTTAACAAAAGTAAGTGTTATTTTTAATCAAATCATGCGTAATGTTCACTCTATGGATAAATTCCTACCCGTAAACTTTTGTTCCGTAACTATAACCTGCCTGTAACCTAACTTTGACTTAACAGTACCTTACCGTAAATTAAATATAACATAAATGTAACTTAGCCTTCACTTTATTGTAACATATCCTTATTCTAACCTTAACATAAATGCAATTTAACTTTAACCTAACTTTAACTTAACCGTGACCTAACTGTAACCTAACGGGAAATTAAATATAATCAAAGACTTACCGTAATGTAATTGTAACCTAAATATTACCAAACCATACATTGGTTTCATGTCCATGGAAACTATTTTGTCTTGTTCGGATCTGGTTATGATTCATTAGAACATTTTTGTCGGGTTCAGATTTCGTTCGGTTCAGATTTTAGGTTTTTTTTTTATATTGAGTTTTAATGTTCGGGTCGTATTCATGTCCATGGAAATTATTTTGCCTTGCTCGGATACAGTTATGGTTCTTTGGAATATTTTTGTCGAGAACAGATTTGTTTCAATTCAGATTTCGGCTTTTTCTTCAAATTGAATTTTTGGGTTCGGTTTTTCTTGCGAGTTCACGGAAATTATGCTGCCTTGTTCGAATACGAACATGCTTCACTGGAATATTTTTTTCAAGTTCACATTTGGTTCAGTTCAGATTTCGTGATTTTTTCAAAGAAATTTTTAGGTTCAGATTCGGTTCATCTGAATGGAAATTTTTTTGTCTTATTCAGATCCGGTTACGATTCTTTGGAATATTTTTTATCAGGTTCTGATTTGGTTCGATTCAAATTTCAGGTATTTTTTCAAATAGAATTTTATGTTCGGATCTCGTTCATGTCCACGGAAATTATTTTGTCATACTCGAATCCAGTTATGATTCTTTCGAATATTTTGGTCGAATTTAGATGTGGTTTGGGTCAAATTTCAGTTTTTTTCAAATCGAATTTTTTAGGTTCGAGTTGGGTTTATGTCCATAGAAATTATTTCGTCCTGCTTGGATTGGGTTATAGTTCTTTGGAATATTTTTGTCAGGTCCAGATTTGGTTCAATTCAGATTTCGGGTTTTTTCTTCAAATATAACTGTTAGGTTCGGGTCTTCTTGCATGTTCACGGAAATAATTCTGTCTTGTTCGAATAAGGACATGCTTCACTGGAATATTTTTGCCAAGTTCAGATTTCGTTCAGTTCGCGATTTTTTCAAAGAATTTTTTGGGGTTCGGATTGTGTTCATGTCCATGGAAATATTTTGTCTTGTTTGTATCCGGTTGCGTTTCTTTGAAATAGTTTTGTCAGATTCAGATTTGGTTCGATTCAAATTTCAGGTATTTTTTGAATGGGAGTTTTAGGTTCGTATCGGGTTCATGTCCACGGAAATTATTTTGTGTTTCTCGAATCCGGTTATAGTTCTTTCGAATACTTTGGTCAGATTTAGATGTGGTTTGGGTCGAAGTTCAGAATTTTTCAAACGGAGTTTTTTAGGTTTGAGTCGGGTTTATGACCATGGAAAGTATTTTGTCTTGCTGGGATCGGGTTATAGTTCTCTGGATTATTTTTATCGGTTTCAGATTTCGTTCGAGTCATATTTCGGGTTTTTTTTTCAAGAAAATATTTAGGTTCGGGTCAGATATCATACCCACGAATATTATTTTTCCTTGTTTGAATCGGGTTATGCTTAACTTAAACATTTTTGCGGGATTCAGATTTGGTTCGGGTCAGTTATCAAATCCGTAGTTTTTAGAATTTTTAGGTCAGGGTCGGGTTTATACTCACGGAAATTTTGTGTATCACGGATCGGAGTGTGGTCTGTTTTTTTTTTCTGGTCGGGATCGGGTTATGTTTAAATTAGTCTAATCATTAAGGTTATAATCACTTTTGCTACTATTCTTTTTATGGCTATTTCTGATAAATAATTTACTTTGCTATTTGATAATTTATTATGGTGAATGAATCGTTTGCGGATACAAACAATTGTCGCCAAACAGCTATTTTATTTTTGTTTTAAAAACAAATTAAGGAAATATTACAATTTTAAATTGAATAGAACACATTTAAATTTAATCAATGATTAAAAAAATAAACTCATAGAAAAATGTTGTGTAATGTTTTTTACAGCAACAAACCTAATGACTCACACATTCTAATGTTCGAAATGCCAAAAATATGCGTAAAACCATATAGTAAAAAGAAATTAATAGAGTGGCAGTATAATGTCTTGGGGTGACGCAAAAAATGTAACTCTAAAATCCGCTACATTAAGTCCAAATAAGCACCAACAAAACCATGTCCTTTGAAACTCCGATTAATTCAAACTGGTTTAAACCAGTATTTCTTTTTGTTTTTTACCTTTTAAACTGTTATTGAATAGATGACTAAAATTTCGTTTAAAAAAATAACATTTTGTGCCATTATTGCCTGTAATACACGATCAGAATGCATGAAAGATACAATTAGATCAATCATAGGCAAGAATTATTTGGTTATTTTTATCATATGACTTTGAAATATCAATATAGAAGCATCATTTAAGACTTTGCTTGAAAAATCAACATTCTTTCGTAAATGTCTTAAAATCGTCTGCCCTCTAAAATCTAGATTTTAGATTAATATTCTTATTTAAGTGTTCATGCATGATTTTAAAAGAATCTTTTCATCACTGTATTTTATATATTGACATGGAATTATTAATATGTTGTTAAATCATAAACATTTTTCATCTACGTTATAAAGTATTAAAAATTTCTGAAAAAAAAAGAAAACTTTTAGTAATACAATTTTTTACTTCAAATCATATGTTTTCAATATTTTATTTATTTTGTTTTAACATTTAATTATTTTTAATTTTCCAATTTCAATTATTTTAAAAGCAAATATTTATTTTAATAAATAATATAATAGAAAAAACCATTTAAAAAAAATATTCTTCGTAAAATATGCTTCAGCTGTAATTCATTTCTTCCAATCCGTCTTATTAATACAAAATTCCTTCCTCGGGCTTTATTTTGAGACATTAAAATTTCAGCGATAAATGGTTTCATATTGCAAACCTTTTTTTCCGTTAACTTCGCCACCACCTATCTTTTTCCTCCATGGCGTACAGCAGATGTAATAAAAAAAATCCTCATTGACAGTTTGCCAGTCTATGAATTTTAAAGGTCAGTCCCAGTTTTTTAAATTATTTCTGCGAAAATTTTATGCAACCAACCAACCATAAGAGAATGAAAAGGAAAAAAGCTAAAAGAAAGCGTTTTTTTATGAGAGTGAAGTTTGGAATTCTATTAATCACTCAGTTAATAAAAAGAATTTTAAAATTCTGAACGTCAGGTGCATCAGGAGAGATATTGGGCTACTCTCAGAAAAATTTTGAGCTTCGTACGTACCGTAGTTTTTGCTAACTATCGCAGACACACACACACACACACAGAGCGATTTGTTATTTTATTAATATAGATGTCGGCATTTTCTTGAAATTAAATTATAAACATAAATTTAAGAAAATGCTGATAGAGAGCGCTTTGGAGCAACGAACAACTATTTTTTGCCGGTATTTTTTACATCTCATTAAATGTTTTCGTAAGCTTAGACACAAACTTAAATTTTGAGCTCAAAATTTGAATAGTGGGGAGTGCTTAAGTAGCACAAACTGAGCTGAATTCAGAGGGTTCAAATTTCAAATGATTATAAAATACGGAAAAATCGGTCGATTGATTTGCGGTTTTCACTAAAACTATTCTTTATGTAGGTATTTTCGTGAAAATACATTATAAAGATAAATTTCAAAAAATGCCGATAGATGGCGCTTTAGACTTTGGAGTAACGAACAACTCTTTATTGGCGTTATTTTTTGTATCATTTTAAATGTTTTGGTAAACTTAGACTTAAACTTAAATTTTGAGTTCAAAATCTGAATAGTTGGGAATGGTTAAGTAGACAAACTGAACTGTGTTCAGAGGGTTCAAATTTCAAATGATTATAAAAAACACAAAAATTGGTCGATTCGTTTGCGGTTTTCGCTAAAACTAATTTTTAAATCAGCATTTTCTTGAAAATAAATTTTAAAGATAAATTTCACAAAATGCCGATAGAGGGCGCCTTCGGCTTTGGAGTAGCGTACAATTATTTTTAACCGTTATTTTTTAAATCTCATTAAATGCTTTCTAATGCATAGGACTTAAATTTTCGGCTCAAATTCTGAATCGTTGGGATTGTTTAAATAGCGAAAAATTGAATTGTGTTCGAGGAGGGGGGAGGGTTAAATTTTAACTCTTGATAACACTTCAGCTTGCGCTTCTTAACCCCTGCCAACGATTCCGAATTTGAGCCCAAAATTTAAGTCTATGCATTTGAAAGCATTTAATGAGATTAAAAATAACGGTTAAAAATTGTTGTACGCTACTCCAAAGCCTAAGGCGCCCTCTATCGGCATTTTGTGATATTTATCTTTAAAATTAATTTTCAAGAAAATGATGATTTAAAAATTAGTTTTAGCGAAAACCGCAAACGAATCGACCAATTTTTGTGTTTTCTATAATAATTTGAAATTTGAACCCTCTGAACACAGTTCAGTTTGTCTACTTAACCACTCTCAACTATTCAGATTTTGAGCTCAAAATTTAAGTCTAAGCTTACGAAAGCATTTAATAAGATGCAAAAATTAACGCCAAAAAGGAATTGTTCGTTACTCCAAAGTCTAAAGCGCCCTCTATCGGCATTTTTTGAAATTTATCTTTATAATTTATTTTTCGAAAATACCTACATAAAGAATAGTTTTAGTGAAAACCGCAAATCAATCAACCAATTTTTCCGTTTTTTATAATCACTTGAAATTTGAACCCTCTGAACACAGCTCAGTTTGTGCTACTTAAGCACTCCCCACTATTCAGATTTTGAGCGCAAAATTTAAGTTTGAGTCTAAGCTTACGAAAACATTTAACGAGATGTAAAAAATACCGTCAAAAAATAGCTGTTCGTTGCTCCAAAGTCTAAAGCGCCCTCTATCGGCATTTTTAAAAATTTATCTTTATAATTTAATTTCAAGAAAATGCTGACATAAAGAATAATTTTAGTGACAACCGCAAATCAATCGACCGATTTTTCCGTTTTTTATGTTTATTTGAAATTTTGGTCCCTAAATTTTAATGGCGGCTACCTCCTTCGGAAAACGTTTGGGACCCCTGGTCTCCTATTTAATATTGTTTGTCTTGATGTGTACTATCATCCTACTTTTATTGAAAAAAAAATAGAATCACCCTGTATATGTTAAAGAGTGTATGTATTATCAGTAGATTCTTAGATAATACATCGCTGCTTTGTATTGACAGTAGCAAAACTCTAATTTTCAAAAATATGTTTTTATTGATCAAAACCAATCTATTATTATCGAGCTAGCTATATTGCGAAATCTAAAAGTTCATCTCTTACTGAAAATGTGATTATACAAACGTATATGTTAAAACTTTAAAGTAGGTATATTTATTTACACTACGAGTTCTTCCAGTTTGCATCAGTAACCTTCAACAGGGTAATTATTTAATGTTATTCTATACATCCAGCTGCTCTTCTTTTTCCTTGGGTTCAAGGAATATTGTACTTCGGACCATGTGGAAGTGGTGCTTCGGATTAAAAGCACTTGAAGAGAAAGTTATTATTATTGTTGTTTTATTATTGTATGTTTAACTTCTTAGTATTTTTTAAAAAGTTTAATAGTGTATTGGACATATTCTATGATATTGCAACTTTACAATAATATAATACTCTCTACATGATAAATATATTTAAACTAATAAAAAGTCAAACACTCAATAGTATTTTTTTCCTTTGTCTGTGATTTTTATTCGAAGCACTACTTCCGACAACGCAGATTAATACTGCGATCAGGAAACTGGGCTTATCACGACTAGGAAATGGCCTATTTAATAACTGAATTTGTCTGGCTGTGTGTCACGTGACACCTTCTTGTTGAAGCTACATGTCATCCACATCCATTTGCAATTAAAATTCAAATTTTCCGTGAATTTTCGAGCATCCAGCATGTGGAGGTTATTTAAACGATATGCTTCTCCAAACATACCCCTATAATGTATACGTTTGTGAATTAATAAAAAAAACAATTTTTTTATTATAAACCATTGATTTCTATCAAATTTACGTCTTATATGAATTTTGAGAAAGTTTTTATAATGATTAAATGAAAATTTATAACTAGATAGCTGCAATATAACTGACAACCGTGTGTTGCAGTTTTTTTCTTGACAGACAAGACAATTATTGATCAAAAATGTGTATATTTTATGTATATATATATATACCGGGTGTCCAGTAAATGACTGACCCATTTTGAATGTAAATAACAAAAAAACTGTTTGAGATAAAAATGCGCGGCATGCTGTATTGTTATTAGAATATAAATAATTTTTAAAATATGCACTTTGTTAATGTAATATAATAATATTTAAAATAATATCTCAGTCTCAAGACTGAGGAGGGAAAATATAATACAGATGGTTCAATCATAAATATTATTTTAAATCTTTTTCCAACCAACGTACCCTATTTCTGAAGCAGATTCGAGAGTCGATTCAACATATAGATTCAGATTCGACAACATACAGATTCAGATTCAGCCGAAAATCTCATATTTATGAAAATTAGAGTCATGTCTGTATTCAAACAGCCTGTTACCGCCAGAGCGATATTTGTTTCCGATATTTGAGCTATATTAACAAAGTACATGCTTAAAAATTTATTGATTTTGATATAACAATACCGCAAACCGCGCATTATTATCTCAAACCGTTTATTTGTTATTTAAGTTCAAAATGGGTTAGTTATTTACTGGACACCCAGTGTGTGTATATATATATATATATATATAATATATGTTAAGAATCCAATTACTTTTCCGTTCTTGAAAAAATACACACTCATATTTAAGCACCTATTACCATTGTATTGATATAGAAATGCACTAAATATTCAGGAACAAAAAATTTATATTTCCAAATTAAAGATTTTTTTATGTGTGGAATCTAAATTGCATTCTCTATATAAGTAAAATCAACATAAAATTATATCTTGCTAGAATTTCTAACGTCCATTAAAACAATCTCCAGGACAGCGATATCCGCTTTTGAATATTACTACAGCAGCTAGCCAGACATTTTATGGTGCGGTTACTGTCAAGAGATTGCCAAAATAATTTGTTTAGTATGGCATAAAACTAAGATGGTTGTGAAATTTTCCTCTTAAAGCTGCATGCTTTTAGGATTAATATGATGATTTTAGGGGCGGCGGGAATGAGGTTTAAGGAATGCATAAAATTATACAAACAAATGTAGTGTTTAGATGAAATGAAAGCTGTTTAGAGAGTAAAAGCACACATGTTTAAATTTTGTTTTATGCAAGGATTTAATAATATTTAAAATATAAATTAATAAACTTATTTTTGATCTTCACTTTCTATTTAGATTTTCTATGAAATTTCGTATCATGACTTTAATTGAAAATATTAAAATGAAACTCGATATTGCATTTTATATGTCTATTGAACATTATATGCAATCAAAGGTCTGCAACAACTGCATTGCATTGCATAGATATATGCATTAAATATTCAAACTAAAAATGTAAATTTCCAAGATGAAGTTTTTTGTAATGTGTGGAATCTAATTTGTATTCTCCATATAATTATAGAATCTACATAAAACTGTCTAATACTAAGATTTCTAACTTCCATTAAAACTTTATCCTAAACAGGAATATTCACTTTTGAATATCAGTACAGCAGGAAGCAATTATTTACAGTGCGGTTACTGCCAAGAGATTGTTAGAATAATTCGATTAGTATGGCACAAAACTAAGATTGTTGTGAAAACTTGTTCTTAATGCTGCATGCCTTTAGGATTAATATAAAGACTTTGCAGCAGGCGGGAATGGTGTTTTGAGAATGCATAAAATTATGTAAACAAATATAATGATTCCTTGAAGTGAGGTACACTTTAGTGTGTATCAGCACACATATTTTTATTTTTATTTCCTATAATGATTTAGTAATATTTTGCATATAAATTAATAAATTTATTTTTGATCTTTTCTTTATACTTAAGTTTTGTATGAAACTTCTTAGCACCTCTTATGAAAATGTCTTTTAGTTCTACAGAAATTTTTTTACAGAATCCTATACAATTATGGCCCGTTTTTCTATAAGTTAATTAAAAAACTGTAGAACTTTAATTAAAATGTCTGTAGACAGAAAGTGTTTAATAGAATTTTCTTTAAAATATCTGCTCTACAGACATTTTTATTGATCTTCTACACATATTTCTACAGCTTTAAACTAGCTTTTAGAAAAACGGGCCATAATTTGATCGGATTCTAAAAAGAATTGTCGATAGAATTCTAAAATGCATTTTCGCAAGGGATTACTTTGACTAAGAAACTTAGAATAAAGAACTATATTGAATTTTATATGTCAAAAGAGTATTATATGCAATCAAAGATGTATAACAACAGTAATGTATTGCAAAGGTATGTAAATGTATTAAACATCAGAATAAAAATGTAAATTTCGAAGATGAAGTTTTTAAATGTGTGAAATCATTTTTGTATACAATCCCCATAAAACTGTCTATTGTTAGAATCTCTGAAGGCAATTATAACATTATCCTAAACAGGGATATCCGCTTTCGAATATTACTAGAGCACCCAGCAGTGCCTTTTATAGAGTGGTTACTGTCAAGAGATTGCCAGAATAATTTTATTAGTACGCAATCAACCTAAGATGGTTGTAAAATTTTGCTCTTAAAGCTGTATGCCTCCAGGATTAATATGATGATTTTACGTGAAGCGGGAATGGTATTTTAGAATGCATAAAATTATATAAACAAATATAAGGATGAGATAAAGTGATATACAGTTCAGATTGTATAAGCAGACATTTTTATATTTTATTTTGCATGCAATTTATTAATATTTTAAATATCGATTTATAAAGTTATTTTTTATCTTTTTCATATATTTAGATTTTTTATGAAATTCTTTATTATTAGTTTAACTATAAATGCTAGAATAATTAGAACTTTATATATTGCTTTTTATATATCTAAAATGCTTAATAGTCTATAATTATAATGTATTGTATAATTATACAATAAACTTTATTTCTGTAAAATTATCATAATATATGCAATCGAATTTTTATTCTCGATATAATCATCGCCTCTATGTAAAAGCATCTATTCCTAAAATTCGCACCGTTGATTAAAAGCACTATCATAAACTGTGATTTCCTGCTTTGAAACTTGCTAGAGAAGCGAGCAGGGCATTTTATGGTGCGGTTACTGTCAAGAGATTGTCAGCGTAATTTGATTAGTATGATATAAAACTAAGACGGTCTTGAAATTTGCTCCTAAAACTGCATGCCTTTAGTATTAATATGAAGAATTTAGGTGGAGGCGTGAATTTGGTCAAAGGAATTTGTAAAAATATAGAAACAATTATTTGGATTAGATGCAGTGTGATACTGTTAAGATTATATAAGCACACATTTTATATTTTGTATCGGATAATGATTTAATGATATTTTAAATATAACTAATAAAATTATTTTAAATCTTTTCTTTATATTAAAATTTTCTATAATCAAATTGATTAATAAGATTTTTACTTAAAGTAATGACGAAAAACATCAAAACTTTAATTAAAAATCTTAAGATTCATATTTTATAGAGTATTTTATTTAGTCAACGTATTATAACAACGTGCTGTTACAACTGTAATGCATTGTATGGATATATAAATGCATTAAATATTCAGAACCAAAAATGTAAATTTCCAAGCTGAAATTTTTATAATGTGTGGAATGTAATTTGTATTCTCTGTGTAATTATAGAATTAACATAAGAGTGTCTATTGCTAGAATTTCTAATGCCCATTAAAACTGCGTCTTAAACAGGGAGGACCGCTTTTGAATAATACTAAAGGAGCAAACACTGCCTTTTATGGTGCGCTTACTGTCAAGAGATTCTCAAAATAATTTGATTAGTATGTCATAATGCTAAAATGGTTGTAAAAAGTTGCTCTTAAAACTGCATGCCTTTAGAATTAATATGAAGATTTTAGGGGAGGCGAGAATGGCGTTTGAGGAATGCATATAACTTTGTAAGCAAATGTAAGGATTAGATGACGTGAGATACAATTTAGTGTGTATAAGTACACATTTTTATATTTAGTTTCGTATAAAAATTTATTATTTTAAATATCAATTTCTAAAGTTATTTTCTTATCTTTTCTATATATTTATATTTTCTATGAAATTTCATCTTATTAGTTAAACTCTAAATGATAGAATAAAGCTTTATACATTGTATTTTATATATATACAATGCTTAATAGTCTATAATTATAATGTATTGTATAATTATACAATAAACTTTATTTCTGTAAAATTATCATAATATATGCAATCTAATTTTTATTCTCTATATAATCATCGCCTCTATTTAAAAGCATCGATTCCTAAAATTCTCACCGTCGATTAAAAGCACTATCATAAACTGTGATTTCCTGCTTTGAAACTTGCTAGAGAAGCAAGCAGGGCATTTTATGGTGCGTTTATTGTGAAGAGACTGCCAGTACAATTTGATTAATATGACTTAAAGCAAACATAGTCTTGAAAATTTGTTCTCAAAGCTGCATGCTTTTAGGATTAATATGAAGATTTTAGGGAAAGCGGGAATCAAGTTTTTGGAATTTGTAAAATTATATGAAGAATTTTAAGGATTAAATGAAATGAGATCCAGTTTAGATTGTACAAGCACACTTTTTTATATTGTGTATCTCATAATAATATAATAACATTTTAAATCTAACTAATAAATTTAGTTTCGATCTTCCCTTAATATTAAGGTTTTCTATGAAATTTCCTATCAATACTTTAACTAAAAAACTTAAATTTAATATTTTTATAGCGTATTATATGCAATCAACGATCTATAGCAATTCAGGACCGTAAATGAAAATTTCAAAGATGCAGTTTTTTTAATATTTGGAATCTAATTTGTATGTAATTCAAGAATCCTTATGAAACTGTCTATTGCTGGAACCTCTAAAGCTCATTAAAACATTATCCTAAACCGGGATAATATCATACCGGGATACATCCTCTTTTGAACAATTAGAGCATTTTATGATACGGTTACTGTCAAGAGATTGTTTAACTAATTTGATTAGTATTGCATAAAGCTAAGATTGTTGTGAAAATTTGCTGTTAACCCTTTCCGGCACACTGTGCCCGGTCTGGGATACTTAATTTTAATTCCGAACTTGCAATCGGCACCAGTAATATTTTAGTAAAATCTTGCTTTTACAATTAAAGCTTAAATTAAGGAATTAAAAATATTTAAAAAATTCGTTGGTGAATTACGGTGTCAGTCGATAACTTCTCATTTTAGCACAGATTTTGCCCGTGCCGGAAAGGGTTAAAACTGCATGCCTTTAGGATTAATACGAAGATTGTACGGGAGGTAGGAATGGCGTTTTAAGAATGTTTTTAGATATACGAAGGAGAATTCGAAAATAAGTTTTCCCTGGCGTCTGTGAATAAAAATATGTATAAAAGACAAAACATATAATTAATCATTAAATTTACCTTTCTACATAAGTGCCAAGTGAGTTGAAACATTTGCCATACCCACTCATAAGCATCAAAAAGACCACCAGGAAAAAAATCAGTGTTTTAAATACGAAAGAAGCGCTGAACCACTTGTGTGATTTCTGCATTGCTTCCAAAACTGTAGTCAAGCGTTGCTTTCGTCAGTATTGGCCGTGCACGGCTGTGCAGGTCTCGGTCTGTCCAACACTTGATGATGCCCCTCACTGAATTCTCAACATTATCTCCGCACCTTTTGTTTTGATATCCCATCTTGCCCATAGACGTCCACAGAGAAGCATCAAAAAGTGTTTGACACATGAGTTTTATGTTTTATTTTTCATATACACGTCTGTACTTAGTCGCCAGGGGAAACCTATATTCGGAGCCTCCCTTGTATAAACAATGTATCTATAATGATTAGATGAAATGAGACATATTTTAGAGTGTAGAAGCACACATTTTTATGCTTTGTTTCGAATAAAGATTTGTTAATATTTTATATATCAACTATCAGTATATTTTTTATTTATATTTAGATTCTCTGTGAAATTTCTTATCATTAGTTTAACGATAAATGTTATAATAAAACTTTATATATTGCCTTTTATCTATTTCCAATGCTATAACAAACGTAATGTATTGTACAATTATGTAATCATCTTTATTCCAGGAAAAGAATGTTATACTGCATTCAATCTAATTTTCATGCTCCATATAGATGGGGCATCTATTCCTAGAATTCTGACCGCCGATTAAAAACACTATCATAAATTGCGATTTCCATTTTTTCTATATTGCTACCCCAGTAGCCAAACAATATTGGGACATTATTGGGTACATCTTGGAGCAATATTGGCACATTTGCGCAATATTGGCACATTGGCGCAATATTGGCATGAAATATTGCTCCAGTATTGGGGTGTTGACATTTTGCCCTTATTTAGCCAATATTTGCAGCCAATACTATTCCAATGGAAAGCCACGATTTCTACAATATTGGTTATTCATTGAAAATATTTCCAATGTAACGCCAATAATTGTGCAATATTGGGGATTCGTTGGAAATATTTCCAATGTAATGCCAACATTTACACAATATTGGGAATTAGTTCGAAATATTTCCAACGAAGTGCCAATATTCAACCAATATTGGCGTTTTATTGGCAATATAACCAATAAATGAAATATTGGAGCAACGTTACACCAATATTGATTTGCTACTGGGGCAGAGATGCGAACAGGGCATTTTATGGTGAGGTTACTGTCAAGAGATTGCCAGATTAATTCCATTCGCATGGCATAAAGCCAAGATGATTGTGGTAGCAGATATCAATTTCTTGTGATCATCGGAGACAAATCGGCTTTAATCACTTAATTGATCAAAATTTTTGAAAAAAAGTTCAAATAATGTTTTTTTTTTCATCTGTTTGACAGAATTTTTAATATTTTATCGCCAGTTTATCAAAATAGAAATTTTTGCCTAACTGAATCAAAAAACTGTTCGAACTAAATAATGCGAAGTTTACAATAATATTTTACTAGAGGCAATAATAAATTATGATTCGAGTATGGTTGCCCGCACGTGACACGGTCTAATCATGATTGACGAAAACTGGTTGTCCGTATAATGTACGAGTTAAGCAGGGAAGAGCTTAAATTGAGATGCATCGAAATTTCAGGAAAATGGAAAATTCCATTCGGTTTTTATGCTGTTAGAATTTTTAGAAAAATCGAGTTAAAATTATTTTATGAATGCGTTAGAAAATTTATTATTGTGTTCGAAAAATGAAAATTTGAAAATACCTTAATTAATTAATGTTTTACGTATGAACTTCAACTTAGTTATTGATTCTGCTTTTGATTTTGAAAAACAAGTTAAAGATAAAAGAACAAAAATATCGAGCCTTTTTTTTCTTGAACTTTATCCGTTTACTGATATTTTTTTTTCAATCATTTCTTTATCCTTAAGTTTTTTATGGAAAATTTTAGCATTAATTTATCTAAAAGTGAAAGATTAAACTTATGTATTTCATTCAATATATAGCTCTTTTGTTGTTTTCCTGCTTTGCGCTATTTTTCCATCCATTTTTTCTTATATGTTTTGATTTTTTTGGCTAAAAACTATTTAACCTCTTCAGTTCTTAGACAAATCTCACGAGATATCATAAACCTCGGTTTAAAATTACTCTATAACATCGCCACCCATAAATCAGTCTATATATCGATGCTTGTGATAGTCTTGCATTTATTAACCCCTTGCGGCGCGGTGGTATATTTATGAAACCACTTAATTTTAATTTCCAAAAGCCAGATTGGCACCGGAATTTTGGTAAAAAAATTTACGGTACATTGAATGCATGAAATATAGCTTTTGTTTTATTTACAAATTAATTTCTTTTCGATTTCTAGTGTCGGTCATTAATTTCCACACTTAAACAATGAATTTGCCCTGCGCCGCACAGGGATAAAAAGGTCCAGGAGCAATTTTAACAATTCTCGAAGCATTTAAATTAATTTAAAGCGTGTTCTTCAGTGTATCTAACCAAGCGACATCTTGACAGAAAAGGAATATATGTATAATATGTATGGATAATTGTATAGTTATATTAATTAAATCTAATAAAATAATTTAATAATTAATTTTAATAATTAACTTGTACCTCACTTTTAACAATTTGGATAATATCTAAATTTGTATTTCTAAGTGTATACAATACATACATTAATTATCTATTTTATTCCTTATTTTATCTTATATTACGATATTGAGTTTAGATTAGTATTGTCAAATTAAATGATTTTGTGCTGCATCTTGTTAGGGTTAACTATAGTGTATGGTATGTTTTTTTCTTTCATTCTTTTTCTATTCAATTTAATAATATTATTATGATTTATTTTTTATGTTTTTATTTAAATTTTATTTTGATTTTATGTCTGTTGGTAGCTCTAAATTCGTATTATTTTGCTTTTTCATGGCTAATGCGAAGATGAAACCAAACACTTTATTTGTAGTTAAAAATTATTTGTGGGCCTGATCATTCTGCTTTGGTTCTAAAAATTTTGTTTGCATTAATTTTAATTCCCCCCCCCTCCATTTTTGTATTAAATTCAATGGTTCATATATTGTATTACAATTAATGGTATTATATATATAATATGTTGGATAAATATATAAAAAGTCTTTAAATATTTACAAATAAACTTTTTTCAAATATAATTTTTATACTGCATAGAATTCAAATTTTATTACATATATCAGTGGTTCCCAAACTTTTATGGCACGGGACCCACTTTTGAGTGACAAAAATTTTCGCAACCCACCTTTCAGTAAAAAAATAAAATAAATAAAAAATAAATAAAAAGCCCGACCCACACAAGATAAGACTGTATATAAATTTTTATAACGATCTGTCTTTTAAACGATCCGTATACGCTATCTCTGCTCCTATCGAACCAAAACCGCAAATTTTCGTACGGAAGATACATTATAAACAAAAACAAGAATCGGTAAACTCAACCTAAGTGAATAGTAATGAAAACAATGCACAAACTACAAAGATAGTTATAAATATATTCAATTATTGTGAAAACATAGCTTTATAAATAATGAGATACCTAATACTGGTTTTTACCAATGTAAGAGCATATGTTAACATGCAATATGTCTCAGTACTTGTCTTTCAAAAACAGCAAAGTAAAAAAAAAGCATGTTCTCATAAGTACGAAGTGTTGAATTTCATCAAGGACCTCAAAGCTGATTTAAATGTTTCTGGATATTCTGTTATTATATTAATCAAGTAGGAAATGAAGAATTTTTCCTTGAAATGTTTTCTGTTGAATTGTCACATCTATTTAAACAGATGACATAAAAGATATATTTTGATGACAAACCTCGACTATTCTGCGATTCATAGATTGGGAACCGCTGATCTATATGTTAAAAGCATCTATTTTTAAAGCCCTTGATGCTCATTAAATTCATTACCCTAAACCAGATCTCCGATTCTGAATATTATTTGAAGAACAAATAGGGCATTTTAAGGTCCGGTTAATTTCATGAGATAGTCAAATTAATTTGATTTGCATGTCATAAAATCAAGATGATTGTGGAAGCAGATTTCAATTAGTTCACATCATATGAGAGAAATCAGGTATAAATCGAGATGTATCGAAATCGAAGGGAAATTTAGAACTCTATTAAGCTTTTAACCCCTTGGTGTTTTTAAAGAAATGAAGATGGCAATTAGCATATGAATGCGTCGGAAAATTTATCGTTCTTGTGCCTTCTAAAATAAAAAACTGAAACGCACTTTAAATGATCTTTAATGAATGGAATTTAATTTAAAGTATTAATCAATGCCGTTTTTCATTTTGAAAAAAAAGTAAAGCGTTGTAATAGTTGAAATATCAAGATAATCTTGTTGAACATTATTCTTATACTTAATATTTTTTTCAATATTTTCTTTATAGTTAGTTAAGTTTTCTAAAAAAATTGCAAGAATTATGTAAAGAAAAAAAAAAACAGAATATGTCTTTATACTGTATTACATATATATGTAGCTTTTTAAAATTTTCTTTATTGTTTTGCTTTCTTCTTTCATCGAAATTTTTATAAAATTTTATATTTTATGACTATAAACTACATATATATATATATATATATATATATACACTATATTGCCAATGATTATGGGACACTTGCGATTTTAGACATTTTACTAAATATCTAGAAAAATACATGAGGAATCATCTCGAAACTCTTAGTGTATAAATATAATAGTATAAGTCATACATCTCCGTGATGATTTTTTCCCGAAACTCCAAAGGGGACCGTCAACAAATTAAAAAAGAATGAATATCTTTTGAATAACCCTGTCAAAACTAATGTAGTAAAAGCGCTCAAACTCTAGATTGTGATTGAATGCCTTATTGTAATAAGCCTTGTTCATTTTTATGCAAATAGCATGCATACTCGCAGAGTAATTAAGGCTTTTATAAAAATGATCACAAATTTTTCCAAGTTTTTTCCTTATAATTTTCAGAGTTCTTAATATAAAATATTATTTTTTTTTTTCAGAAAATATGACAAACAACATTGCACACAGTACCCTGTAATCAGAATTAAAAAATAATGAAAATTGTATAAAAAATGAGTTGGTTTACTAAATAATTTTTTACTGCGCATGCGTCAACGATATCAAAATTTCATTTGCATATTATGTTAGCTAAATGTATAGAGCAACTTTTGTGAAAGTCACAAAATCATAACTTGAAAATTCTGACAATAATCATCAATTGAATAAGTCGAAAATCCGTTATTCTCAAAATGAAGCAAAAACAAGAGGGGTTGTATCCATATATTCATTGATTAGTGTCAATATAGAATACACAATATGGGATGTACTACTGCATTTGGATAAAATCTCTCATTTAAATTCCTCATTTATACAATCCCTCGCTACTATGCTACATTTTCCACAGTTTTGCAATTGTTCTATCTAAAGAACTAATGCACTGAATTTAATAAAATGTTATATTTAGGTAGTCCCTAATATAGATTGATGCTGATTAGTTTTTAGTGTAAATTGCTCAACAGCTGTAAATTGCTATGCTGCATTTTTGCGATTTTCGCAACAGCTATATCTTAATAACTAATTTACGGATTTTCATAAGCCTATCATTTAATTGTCTTGGACACATTTTTGCATTCTTTCTTCAAGCTGGTGATCATATTTATTTTTACGTAAAATGTAAAGATTAGCATTCTTGAATTATTCTACTGAATATAGGAAAATAATGAAAAACAAGCTCCAAGTTTTAATTTTTTTAAATGAACCCATTGTCGTACCACTTTCATATTTTGCCATATGATTTAGAAAAATACAAACTATTCAGGGAATTAATTTTAAAATTTTAAAATATGTACTTTTTGATTATTATTATTATTATTATTATTATTATTATTTTTTTTTTTACATTTTGGCAAAAGATTTTTTTATTAAACTATAGCATGTTGGATATCACAGGGAAGTTCATAAAAATTCTGCAAAATGAAATCTCTCATAGCTCTCTAGCTTAATTAGGAGAGCTCCTAGAGTCGTACAAAAAATTCTCTTTGCGGTTTTTAGACAAAAATTTTAAAATATTATGTGCTATAACTCAAAAACTAGTGGGCATATCTCAAAGAAATTTGGTATTATTCCAAACCTATATGATTAGTATACCTGCACCAAATTTCAAGAAAATCTGAGATGGTCAGGTAAATATTGTTTTAAAATTGAGTTGATTTGACATGAAATGACCCTATTCTAAATCAGATCTCCGATTTTGAATATTGCTATAAACGCAAGTAGGGCATTTTAAGGTCCGGTTAATGTCAAGAGATTGTTAGATTAATTTGATTTCCATGAAATAAAGCTAAGATGATTGTGGAAATTTGCTCTTAAAATGAAATGGCTCGTGCCTTTATGATTAACGAAGTAGAACCCGCCGAAATTCGACGAAAGGAAATGTTTAAGAAGGAACTGCTTCATTGATTTATAATAAATTTACAAAATTACTTACAATAAAAATTGCTTCTTATATTGATCAGTCTACCTCCCAAACTAATGTTATAAAAAATACATCTTATATTGATCAGTCTAACTCTAAAACAAATATTATTTTAAGCTAAGATTAATAAAATACTATAAAACTCAGTTGACTATTTTTTTTTAATTGAACTTTAATCGCATATAAAATCAGTAAAATGTAATAAAGATATTATGATGGATTTATCACTTGAGACTCTTATTTTTGGTATAAATGCGAATGAAAAAAAATATTCCAAATTGACAGGATCATAGAATTTCATGCGAAATTAAAACCCGTCATATTTTTCATCCTCTCAAAATTTAAACACGTATTTCTCATATCTATAATCACCATGTTTAAAAAATGGTATTTTAATCTGATCATTTTAAAATCCCTTTAACTCAAAACTTGAAGTTATTTAACTGATGAATAAAAACGAAATGAAACCGAAATCACGGGATTTTATAACAGACGATATTTTTTGCAATGTATGCGCATTTTAGTTTCTATTTTTTTTTTCAATTTTAAGAGAAAATATAGTGATTCTGTTGCCACAATTACAATATTGGTACTAAAAACTATAAAAAAATTAAATTTCTAACACAAATTGAGATCAGCTTTCAAACAAATTGTATTTAAAAGTACATTTTTTAAATACGACGGTTTAAAATTCGGAAATATGTGATATTTATAAGCATAAAATTTGCAGTAGCGAAAAATTGCAAAACCGAATTGCATGGGAAAATGTTGCCATTCGCAAAATGATGAATGCGTTACGCACAGATATGTTTGGCCTTTATAATATAAATATAGAGGTTTTAGGGTAGTGGGATATGGATTTTAGGAACGAGTAAAATTATATAATTAAAGCTTATGACTCAAGGAAGTGTAATAATGTTTATAGTATACTAGCATATATTTTCTATAAAGATTGAAAAACATTTTAAATATAAATTAATATATTTAGTATATTAATTTATATATACAATTTCTATTAATATATATTACAAATTATCTGTGCTTATACAGCGAAATAAATAGACACGACATCTTTTTTTCTAAAATACATTAAAAGTTTATGTTATTTTAAATTAAATAATGTTATTGTAAGAAAATGTGACTTTGTTAAATCCATAAATTTGTATAAATACGCTTTAACGCTGTAGGGGATTGTGGTGTACTTTGGACCTATTTGGACTTTTTTATTTTTAATTTAAAAAAAATTGCAAAACTAAAAAAAGAAAAGATCTTATAAAACTTTATGATATTATACACTACATTTATTTGTCTTAAATTTTTATGTAAATAATCTCCATGAAAAAATTTGAATTAAAAATAAAATGAAAATAGGACCGTACACTACTAGTGGTGAACCTTGATCCCATTACTAAGAAGGAAAAAAAATAGCGAATAAAATCAATTAATCAAGAAGCTTCATATATAAATTTTTGATACATTTCATTGTTTATTAAGTTTTAAAAATAAGAAAGTCTAGATAGGCATAAAACCTCAGAACATTTACACTTACTATAATCATAACAAACATTAAACTTATTTCTATTAGCATTTCAATTTATTTTTATCCAAGATAGCAATTAGATAAGTCGATTCCAAATGTTAACTTCTTGCCTTTCAGCTCCATTAGACAATACCTACTGTACCTTGAACCCAGTCTAAGGTACACCATTTTTATTAGGTTCAAGGTATACCACTTGACTAACAATCATGACTACCAATCATGATGTTAAGGTTAGAACTAAATTTATTTAAAGCACATGGTATAGCAGCTAGAGCATTGCTTTATTATACATAATTATCATTTAAAAAATAGATATTTTTTAGTATAAAAATAACATACAAATATCTAAGCAAAATTTAATTTCGAAAGGTGGATTTCCTTTTAAAAAAAATGTACGATTAGTTGAGTTTCTAAACAAATACCAGGAACTTAAATGAGACCTCTATTGGCAAATATTTAATATACAAATGTTCTTGTTTAATGATCTAAACAAATAAAGCTAAAATTAGCATAGGTCTGAGGTACACATACGTCCAATGTACAACACTCCTATGCTATCTAAACTATTAAGTTGGGAAGAGAAAAAGGTTAGTCACATAAAACTATCAAACTTTTGCACATTTCACATACTTTAAAATTAACTCATGTTCTTTTAATAAAACGTAAAATTATAAAATCCATATATCAGTATAAAACTTAAGATATATAAGGTACAGTTGGGTAAATGACAAACAAACGCACATAAAGCTACCAAATGTTAACATATTAATATTTTATAACAGTACATTATTTTTTAACAAATTAAATTAGTGTTTTACATAGATGTATTTTAAAGCCTACATCAGAAACAACTATTTAAATTACGGTCCTTTCATAATTCCTGCACTTAATTTTTTTTTCTTTGTCTGTTAAAATCATTTTTTGAAGTTCTTTCCGCACTTTCAAATCCTGTAATCTAAAAAGGGTCTTTTCGCTTTTGACAATTATCACAGCAATAATAAGAAAGATATTTTCTGGTTGCGCAGTTAATGTCAAGTTGTTGTCAAGATTAATTTTATTTACGTACGATGTGACCAAGATGGTTTTGCAAATTTCCACTTAAAGTTCACTTTACATTTAAGATTAAAACTAAGAATCTGGTATAGAAATGATGGCATAAAAGACTGCAACTAAAATTTGTAATTAAGATGGCTTGCTTAGAAATAATAAGCAAAAGTATTTTCTGTCACTTTTGTGAAAATGAAAGTAAAAATACCTTTTGTAGGAAATAAATGCAACGAAAATAAATTTTCTAGCAAGGTTATAAAATTATATTAAAAAAGTAAATTCCATTTGTGAAATTTTAATAATGAGCATAGTTATGCCTTATTCATTTTTCATATACAGGGTGATTCTAAATTCATGGTGCAAATTTTTGAGGGTTGGTACAGGGTACTGTACCAACCAAAAAGGTATTATGTACAGGATATGACTATTAAGTCATATATTGTACAGGAATGTACAATGTCCTTCTCTTTATTTAAAACAGCAATTTCATGAATACATAAAGAAAAAAGAATTCTTAAAAAATTTCAATATGAAACTTGGCATACATATTAAAATGCAACCAGTCTGTCAAGTTATATCTTGTAGTTTTATAATTGTATTTTCCAGCACACAAAGGTATCAAAACATTGCGGATTAGGAGCATTTAAACACATTGGTAAACCTGCGAGTCAACTACTAAAATCGAGTTTTTAGGTATTTTCCATCAAGATATGACTTGACAGACTTTATTAAGCTGTCTCAAATATCAAATTAAGAAAAGATTTTGTAAATCACAAGCATAAAATATACTAAGCCAAGATGCTGATGTCGAGACGCCATCATGTCAGGATGACCAATTTGTGGGATTTAAATTTTAACATCATTTATTTTCTTAAGACGAGCACGAACATCAAATTAACCGTTTACACGCCAAATTAATAATATTGTAATGTGATTATAATTTTGTTTTTCTTATATTAGAGCTTCAAATTTTTTAATTTATGCATACAAATTTAGAAAATAACAAAAAAAATTGCCGTTTTTTTTGCTGTTTTTATTTCAGATTTTGCATTTTGGGAGATAATATTTGATTGATAACCTATGCAAATATAACAAATTATTTTCCTCTATACGCTATTGTATACTGTTCTTGAGCATTTTTTCGAATTTCAAAAACATTTAGATTCCTAGTAGTCAAATGTAAGTAATATAGAGAAAAAGATAAAAGCAAATAATATGTCTTTTATGCAAATTAATGAATTTACATATTCTTTAATACCTGTGAAAAATGCTTAAACATAAATATATTTTTTTTCAAAAGTTCAAATCAACCTTATATTTTATATGAAAAATAAAGACATCGGTATTATGTTGGAAAGCATATGTTTTGTATTACAAATAATGCAATGTTCCCATTTGGGAACATTGGCGTTTAAACGGTTTAACTGACTCTCTGGTATATTTTTTATTATCCATGAAACCCGAATTATGAAAATTCACGAGCGGAAGAACTGATTTTAAAAATTGGAAAAGGCTGTTTTATAGAAAATATTGTTTTAGATGAAGCATAGTTATAATATATAAAAGGAAGTGTATTATAGTTTTTAAACGTCAAATTCAATGTATTAGAAGAAGCTTCGAGCTTGTATTATCTGTAAGATGTTGTATTAAAGTATGGTGTAATGTCATTTGAAAGATTTATTTTCTAATTAATCCAATAACTTAGTTTTTTACTTCTTAGTTTTACTATATATGCATATATATATATATATATATATATATATATATATATATATATATATATATATATATATATATAGTGTGTGTGTGTGTGTGTGTGTGTGTGTGTGTGTAATAAAATAAAAAAAATTGCGCCATTTTGCTCTCTCTGAGTTTTTAATTCTAAAATTGTGGAACATACTTTTAATCTTAGTTTCGTAATACATTAATCTTTTAACAGCTAAAGTCCTTTTTCTTTTTATTATTTAACTTATTAATAATCTATTGCTTTTCTTAAAAAAGGCGGGAAGTATTTCGTAACCTTTTTACTTTCTAGAATATTCTCGGGATTTTAATTATATTTTTTTATTTAACATCGGGTGATCTGTGTTAATGCGCGTGTGTTAAAGGGCTTGTTATTTGCGAGGCAAAATATAATCCCTACTCGAGGCCACGCCTGCTAAGACCAATCAGAGGCGATCATTTTTTGACGTGTAGATTCGAGTTAATCCTAATTGGATCTTTAAAATGATTGACGCGGAGTATGAGGGGCTAGTTTGTCGTGAAAATGTTTATTTCTCATTTGGTTTTTTAGGCGCGTCAGAATGAGAATGACTTTTCCAAAACTCGGATGCTGTTTCTGTTTCGCCAAAAAATTCTAATATCTTGGGATGCAACTTAATCACCACGTTTTGGAATATCTAATGACAGTGTCTAGGTGACTGCGGGGAATAGCTTATTGATTTTATGAGTTCATAAATAAAGAACTTGAAGACTGATGGTGTTTGTTTTTATAATGGGCAAATATCCCAATGAAGCTCTTCCACTGATTGCCAACTGTCGGAGCGACTGTTCTGCTCGTGCTGCTGCGGATCCCTAGAGTTTATGGAACATAGCATTTTCGTCGAATTTATATTACATTTAAAGGACTTGAAATCCATTGGGGTTTCCCCGCACAGGTTCGAATCCTGCGAATTATGTAAATTAGCATTTAAATATCGAACAAATTTGAGAGGTAATATTGAGACCGTTGATCCACTATCTACAACACAATACACTTTTTTACTGTCCACATATATAGGAATAAATAATTGTCAGACATTATTAGTAGGGGGTGGTTGTATATGAGCAAGAGTTTGAGATTGCAAGGAATTTGTGTTAAATATACAACTCCTCTCCCAATGATAAGCATTTTCTATACCTCTGTTTAAACATATTCTACAGGGGCGACTTGGATAATTATTCTGATAATGAGTCGTAGGCATTGTAGGAGTGAAAAATCTAGGATTAAAATTTTGGGTTGGGTTGTTTTGAATGGGTCGAGTCCAATGTTTGTGCTGAGGATTGGGATTGTGCATAGGTCTAGTTTGTTGAAAATGTCTGCTGTTGTTATTAGGGTTGTAAATTGGAATCGCTGCTAATTGTTTAGCAATGCAAAACCATTCACGAGTATTAGAAGGAGGGTTTACCATTAAACAATTTTGATACTCCGGCTTAAGCCCATCAGTTAATCCTTGGATAATTAAATTTTCTCCAAGTTAAAGTTGTCTTCCAATCTCAACTTTCTTTCTAAAATAAGAATCTAAATTGCTTAGATCATTTAATTTTAAGGATGTAAACTCAGAAAATTTTGGGACTCTAACCTGGATAAATTTTTCTGTTAAAATTTCAACAATTTCATTATAAGTAACACAATCCAAACAGTCATTTATAAAAACTTTTAGCGCTTCACCTTTTAAATATTTCGAGATGTTTTGTTTTCCCAATCATCATCTTTTTTTTCTCCAAAACACTCATTATCAAAGTGTTTAAACCATATAAAAATATTCATACCTGACTCAAAGTCAAAAGGTACAATATCAAGCTTATTTTTTGCCTTTTTTTCTTCCTTTACTAATCCTCACCTTAGTAACATAAAAGAGGGATAATTCATACGGAAAATATTTAAATGCTACACTTCAATACGATAATAACTATTAAAATAAATAAATAAAATAATCAACTCTTGGTTTAAATTGATGGGGAATAAATAAGTAATATATAAATAAGTAAAAAATAAATAAGTAATAAATAAATAAATATCACAGTTTCCCATTCATAGGAAATACAAAACAAATAATTTTAAGAACAAAAATAATTTTCTCTTTTTAGTACTCGGAACATTTTTTAAACTTAAGTAAATTTTCTATCTGCAGAAAATTTCAATTACTATAAATTAAGAACAAATTTATTTTTTAATATCTGTAATAAAAATAATAAAATCAAAAATTTAAATAAAGAAATTATTATTAAATTTTCGTATACAATAAACAAATAAAATAAATAATAAATAATAACTTACAATCACCTCGATATGGCCTCGTTCAAATACCTAAAATATATTAAAATAAACAAAAATAAAGCACTTCGTAGATACGACTCACAGGTGTAAATTTCAGTTAGCTTATATTACCGATTTAATCGACCGTAGTTTCGCAATCATGATGCAAGTCTTCATTTATTATGAAATGAAAATTGATCAAAATACTTCAGCACTGTTACCTAGAAAATACATAAAAAAATAAATAAAAGCAAATGATGTTGAAATTTGTCGTGCAGGTGTTCTTTGGATTAAATAATCAGCACACGTTTTCGTAAATATCACGTATAAAAAAAATACTGGGGGCATATTTCACAGTTGAAAAGTTTTCTTATTTGTTTGCACGTGAAGATGTTGTTTCAAGTTAATTTAAGTAGAAGACATTTGGTTGCATTTCTCACGGCTAACAGGTTTCGCATTATATGCACAGGAAGATGTTGTTCTCAGATTACCTTTTATAAGAAAAAAAAATTCTAGCATATCTCACAACGGAACGTTTTCTCGTTCGATAGCGGCGCATATTTCACAAGTAAAAGATCTCCAATACGTATGCAAGAGAAGATGCACCTTCAATTTTCTTTCTCTGAGGCAAATTCCTGTTGCACATCTCTTAGCCAAACTCATGATTGTTTAAGAGGAAAATAAACAAAGGCAGAAGTTCCAGCCATTAGTTTTGAGCTCCGCGAAATGGTGCATGCACAATCAGCGCTGTGAAGAATTCTCAGACAAAAAGCAGTTGGTAGTTGTTAAGGAACGTTAATTTACTTTTCTCAAAGTCGTAAGCCGGTTTATTTTTTATCCTGCCGGATTTAAATTTAATATAAATTCGACGAAAATGCTATGTTCCATAAACTCTAGGAATCCGCAGCAGCACGAAAAGAGCAGTCGCTCCGACAGTTGAAGAGTTTCATTGGGGTATTTCTCCATTATAAAAACAAATACCATCAGTCTTCAAGTTCCTTATTTATGAACTCATAAAATCAATAAGCTATTCCCAGCAGTCATGTATACACTGTCATCAGATATTCCAAAACGTGGTGATTAAGCTGCATCCCAAGATATTAGAATTTTTTGGCGAAACAGAAACAGCATCCGAGTATTTGAAAAGTCAATTGCATTCTGACGCTCCTAAAAAAACCAAATGAGAAATAAACATTTTCAGGACAAACTAGCGCCTCCTACTCCGCGTCAATCATTTCAAAAATCCAATTAGGATTAACTCGAATCTACACGTCAAAAAATGATCACCTCTGATTGGTCTTAGCAGGCGTGGCCTCGGGTAGGGATTATATTTTGCCTCGCAAATAACAAGCCCTTTAACATACGCGCATTAACACAGATCATGCGATGTTAAATAAAAAAAAATAAAATTAAAATCCCGAGAATATTCCAGAAAGTAAAAAAGGTTAAGAAATGCTTCCCGCCTTTTTTAAGAAAAGCAATAGATTATTAATAAGTTAAATAAAAAAAAGAAAAAGGACTTTAGCTGTTAAAAGATTAATGTATTACGAAACTAAGATTAAAAATATGTTCCACAAATTTAGAATTACAAACTCAGAGAGAGCAAAATGGCGCAAAATGGCGCAAAATGTTTTTTATTTTATTACACACACACACACACACACACACACACATATATATATATATATATATATATATATATATATATATATATGGTGCAAACACATTTCATTTTCTAGTATTATAAGACACGCTTTTTTATATGTAAAATGACGTTATTTACATCTGCTGGAAAATTCAGCATTTACGATCCATTCTTTAACAAGATCTTACAGTATCGTATGCATATAACGTCACTACCATGAAACTAAACAAAAAAATTAAGGGAAAAAATTGTTATTACTCATATGCCTTCATTTAATTGCAACAGTTTTATGGATTCTTAAATACAGTTAAATAGCTATAATGTCTTATTAGAAATTATTTGTTGATAATTTTTTTCAAAATGACAGGTAATTTAATTACCTTTTTTTTAGTTGTTATGGAAAATTGGGAAAAAATATGTAATTAAATTTTGGCAACAGTTTTTCCTTTAGTTTCTTCGAAATGAAATATTTGAATTGCCAACATGAGACAACTGATGTTAAAAACAACAAAAAATTAAATTGAGATGCAGTATCTAAACAAAACGCTTTTAAAAGTACTTTTATTACTTACCATGAAGGCATAAAAATTAAAAATGCGTGATGCTTAGAATTAAAAGATAATGTCATAGAGTATTTAACCGTACAGTGTTACATCTAAATTTACGGCGAGCTTATGTAACTAAACATTTTTTTTGAGACTTTTTTTTAATTACTGGGAGAAAAAAAAATAGCAATTTATCGGCTAAAATGTATCTTCCCTCCAAAAGAACGATACAAAAGTTTGGTTTGAAAAGCGTGTTTTCATTGTGTTTCCAGGACAGCAATCTTATTTGACTGTGTGGATGTAGTTATGATTGAAAGTTATGGTAAAATTCTAATTATTTTATAGATTTCTTTTTTACAGTCGATTACTATCTTTATCTTTTCGATAAGTAGTATGTATTTGTTCGTCACAATTAAATCAGACTTTTAAACGAGCTGCACTTTTTAAATTTACTTGTAAGTTAATAAATAATATATTTATAAATTTAATAAAACGTGACAAATTAAAAAAAAAAATCGATATTTTATATAAATCATATTTAATGTAATTTATTTTATTTTTTAAGTATATATACATACAGATATTACGTAAATCAGCCTCAAGTGTAACTATTTGTAATTTTAAATATAAATAATTTTTAGAAGTATGATTTATAGTATCGAATTCGGAAACAAAATTATGAGACATTGAAAAATTATAATATTATACACTAATCTTTTCCAGTGACTTCTTAACATTCATGGATAAACTAGCTTCATTAACACAATCTTCAATATTGATCATATTTTACGCTAGATTAAAATAAGCGATTGATTCCATTAATTTATATTATTCTTAATCGAAGAAGGAGAAACTGACATCATACAAAGAATTTTTTTAGAAAAATGAGAGATGGATAAAATTGATTATACCCTGCTCAAAAAAATTAGAGGAACAAGCAAAGAATTTAAGGACACCGCGCGAGACAGTTATTTATTGGCATAAAATGGATAGTACACGCGTATTAATGCGCAATACAGGAAAGATGACTCAAAAAAATTATAATTAAACTTTAATTCTTTGAAAAGATGGAAAAAATATGAAAAGATTATTTAGGCTATTAATTTGATTACATGTAAATGATAAAAAGTATTGTTTAGAAAGAATGTACGTTTTTTAATACGGCATGTGGTCTCCTCGAATAGCTAAGACCGCTGCGCACATATTTTCGAAAATACGATGATGTTAGCGATAAGGCTTTGGGAAATCTCGATAGGGGTTTTGTTCCACTCCTGAAGAAGTGCAATATCCAAGTCTCGGCCAGTAAAAAGAGGCGTTGGTCTTGCAGAGATGCGTCACCCGAGCATGTCCCAAACATTCTCGATTGGATTCAGGTTAGGAGAACACGCTGGTCATTCCATACGCTGTATTATTTTAGCATCAAGCATGTTCTACACAAGACGAGCTGTATGCGGTCTGGCATTGTCATGCTGGAAATCAAAGGAATTTCCAATGGTTGCAACGTAAAGTATGACTTGAGGCGTCAGTTTCTCGTCTGCATACCACTGAGCCGTCAAAGTACCTTTCCAAATGATATGGAGGTCCATACTTCCATCTCTCCCGGTTCCACCCCACCCTATCAAACTACCTCGTCTGTATTGTGACCTTTCACGAACGAATGTGAGTTTTTTTCGAGTGCCCCTTTCCCTCCTACCGAAACGTGTCGAGTGCCAAACTACAGTGTAAACTCTGTAAACAGCACTTGGCTCCAATCATGTTGCTCTCTATCTCAATGTTCAGCAGCCCAGCTTCTTTGGCGGCACTGTGCCTTGAGGTGACCGGCATGCAGACCATTGACCTGCTTACATAAAAACCTCCCTGATGAACCCTATTACGTACTGTTTGGCTGGACACTTTTCGTCCTGTCGCCAAGAGCAACTCTCTTTGCAGCTTAGCAGCATTGCCTGTTTTATTTCGACGAGCTGTTAACAATATATACCGGTCATCAATTGCTGTAGTGTCTCTGGTCGACAACTCCAATTATGTAGGAAGTAAAAAAAAAATGCTTGGAAACAGTAGACCATCATATTTTTTTGTTTCATTGCTTCATTTGCTCATAATAACTGAAAAAATGTAATTAAAATAGTGCTTAAAAATTATATACAAATGAATGATTTCTGACAAAACATGGAGTTATTATAAACTGTAACTGTCTTAGAAATTTTAATTACCTATGTCAATTTTGCAAACAAATAAAGGCATATTAATCAGTACCTTTTTTCTGTTAAAGTTTCTTAATTAACATCAGTTTTATTGGAATTATTCTGTGAAAGTGACATCATAAGCATGTAAGTGTTGTAAAAGATAGGATTGTAAATGTGTAATTCTTCAGTGGTTGTGAGTAACATCATTTTGTATCAAATAAAAGTGTGTATTTTAAGTCGTAACACGAAAATATGTTTTGTACTACCTATATTTATATACATATGTTTTATTTTTTTTATCATCGGGTTGATACCAAATTCTGAAAAGTCCTAAAACCTGTTTTCTAGTTTACAATCCTTTTTTAACGAAAGAAATATTTTATTCATATAAGATGTGCATTGAACCACGTAAAATGATTTTTATTTCATTGTACAAAACCAATGTAGTTCTTGTAAGAACAATTTTATTTATACTAATAATTTTCGTAAATTCAATGTTGTTCGTTAATTTTGCAAAATATTTCATTCTGACAATCTCTTTATTATTACAGTTTATTTCTGTGCATATTAATGAAAAATTATTTCATTCATATAGCATGTTATTTGGCTTTCATATTGGTTTTCTATTAATTTAGAAATGAAAATAAGTTTTTTTTATTAGATGCGTTCGTAATTCTGCAAATACGTTGAACCTACACTCTAAAACTGGGAGGAGAGAAAAGCTCACCTTTTGTAAGAATGATTTGCATTTTCACTCTTTTTAGAGTGAACTTTATACAAATACACTCTTTAAAGAGTGGAATATCCGACACCCTAAAAAGGAGTGAAATATCTGACTCCGTTGTCAAGAGTGAAATATCTCACTCCATGGTCGAGAGTGAAAAATCTCACTCCGTTAACGAGAGTGAAAAACCCGGCATTTACACACTTGAAAAAAAATACCCGTTAAACTTTGTACCATTAAATAGAGTAAAACAATGAAAAGTACCAAAATATGTCAATTCTTAATTTTTAAAAACTACATTTAATAATATAACCTATAAAATTACGCTTATTTGCTATTAAAACACACTCTTTTTTAAAAATGAGTGTCACTCCTTCGAAAGAATGAACGGTCACTCCGCTTAAAAAGTAACTTAGATATGTATTACGCATCAGCCAATCAGAAACCGTTTTCTCGGTTGTGATGATAAAAATGTATCCGCCATTTTATCGTGTCCGTTATGTTTTCGACTTTCGTTTCGTTGGTCTACATATGTGGATCTTTAATTTGTATTATTAATACTGAAACGCAGTTTAAATTTCGATCTTGGAATGATATACTCCGATATCTTATGATTCAAAATAATCCACATTGATTAAATTTCTTGTTCTGGAGTCGAAATGGAGAAGAAATAATTCAATAAAAAGCAATAATACTCCATTAATACTCAGTGCACTGCACATATCTTATTTAACAAACAAAGGATTATTATTAATCAAACAAGGGATAATATTTAACAAAAAAACCGGTATGTTAATTTTAATTTCAACTTTTTATTTTCCGAAAGTAAGTTCTAGAATGTTGAGTTAAAAATTTTACTTTATACAGGAAGCTGTCTGTTTTCTTTATGTGCTCGGAGAAAAGAAAAATAAAATAAAATAAAGAAAATAAAAATCACTGACGCAGAGATTGCTATTTTATGCGTAATGTTTAAAGATAAAACGGCTTTGGTAATTTTAAAAGTTTGCAGTATGACTTATATTAGATGAAATTTGTTTATTAGAGATAAATAACTCATTATAAATGTTTTTCCAACAGTAAGAATAATACATATATGTAGTCATTTCTTTTATTCTATATTTTCTTCATTTTCACATGAGTATATTTTTGTAAAACATTAACTCACATTGATAGAATACTATAGGGTAGATGTAGTAGTAATGTACAACACCCCTGAATGTTTTTGGTTTATGTAAAAAAAATAAATAATAAAAATTTAACTTTTATCATTATTTTTTTCATAACTCGCCTTTGCATATTTTATAATTTAGCACTATTGTTGACACTCTTAAATAAACCAATCAGGAAGCAGAAAATAACGTTTTTAAATTCCACTCTTTTTCATTGAAAATCATGATAAACATACTACTAGAACTTCCCTCAGAGGGATTAGTCTGAGCGGTATTTCTGAGAACATAGATTTAATAATAACTTGCAAAAAGTAAAAGAAAAAAATACGATGCTACCTTTAATTGACCATATACTGCCACAAGTTCAAATGACGGAAATGACCAAACTGAACTATACAATTACAAAATATTCTATATAAATTCGTATACACGGTTAAAAAAGAGGGAAGGAAACTATGCAAAACAGCCATGCGTGGTTATAAAATTGAACGTACGCAATATATTAAAATTAATGCATATAATAAAACACTAAAATATTATGTATCCGAATTTGAACTCTTTGAAATTACGCCAAGAAGATAAACAGACACTCCACGCCAATTTTAGTACGTAAAAATGCCACAAATCATGATGCTTGAAAAGAAAGAGAAATTGTTTTATATGGTGTGTGAACCCCTTAAATAGTTAATACAGAATAGTTAATATATATAACAGTATAATATCTACATCTGATTTCTATTGATGCGATGAGGTTCTCGATAAGAATTTAGGCTCTCTTTAAAAGTAGTACATAAAAATCGCGAAAACGCCAACAAAGGAATGCGATGCGTCGTTTGAATGTGTTCCAGATATGATCAATTGCATTTAAATAGGTAATACATGCTGGTCACTACATATGCTGTTTTGTTTTCTTTTCAAACCAATTCTCAAGGTGTTGAGCGATATTTCTCTTTAGCATGCGTTAATTAAAAGAAATTGGCAATATTTGTAGTATAAGATACGACATGAGATTTGAATACCTCGTCTGCATAATCTTTGAGCTGTCAAAGTGTCATCACAAGGGATTTAGAAATTTGTACACATTTTTTCAGCAAAACATGCAGGCTCAACGCGCCAAAGTGAACTCTATTATGCAGTTTTACCTGAATAAATTACTATTTAAAAGACTTTGTAATGTCAAATGAGAAAATGATTCTATAATAAAAATCTTTTGATTAGAAAAAATAATGCCCCCCCCCACATAACATTGTGCTTCGGAATTCTTTTATGGTACCTTCTAAATGAACAATAAGTATTTTTTCTGTGCCATATTCTACAACATTTATATTCTAGTGCCTTTCATAAATGCATATCGATTTCTTTATGTTTCTACGGGTGTTATAATTAAAAAGCACTTGGAATTATTTCAACCCATCGGCCATAATATAACGGAATACTTTTAAATGACTCAACAAAATTCGGCGCCAAATACATATTTAAAATTTCAAACGATTCGGTTGGGTAGTTCTTGTGCTGTTGTATGTGGACATACTGACTGATAAGTAGACAGACGGACGGATCAGTCGACGACTGTAGATACTACGTATTTATATAATTACGAACGTACCTAAAAATAGTTAAATTTAAAAGCACATGCCAAAATTGAAAAGTCATCTCAGCAATTGTTACTAAAAGACAGCATTGTAGCTGATTTCTTTTGTGTGTCCCGGTAAATGGATTAAAAATGCTATGAATATCCTGTTCTAACGTTATCGTTGTGAAACTCGATGATTTATATCAGATTCAATCCATCTCAATAGGATAACGACATTAAAATACTCTGTAAACGTTTCTTCCCATAGACCATAATGTAACTCTTTAGGGTCCTTCTCTAAAGGAATTTTAATCTAACATGCATCATATACAATATAAAACATGCTTAGGGGACGCTAATAAGGTTTACCAATTGCATTAGAATAAGCGTATATTTACGGGCATTAGAGCGAGGACAGACGACAGACAAACCAAATGCATAAACAATTTTAAACTTTGTTGGAAAGTATTAAAAATTCAAACCCAAAGCTGAATATTGAAGTCGCATCGATTCATTTAATGCCAAATAAATAATTTAAAATGCTCGCCAGAATGCTAGAAAAGAATATAGAACTTTTCCGCACATGGGTGTGCTAAGAAGAAACTGCGCCAAGAAACTGTTTCAATTTGGCACCCCCCCCCCTCCCATAACTTTTTCTTGTAACAGGCCAAAAATGACGTTGGTAGTACAAATTTGGCTCCCCATAAATTTCCGCGACCAGGTCGATTGCCCCCTTCGCCTTCAGTTGCCTAACATGCTGGTTATCATATTATTGTTATAATAAATTTTTGTTCTAAAAATATCATCATTTATTGATTGTTATTTCTTTTTTTTTAATAACAGAAAATGTTTCGTTTATTCCTTTTTTTTTTTAATTTTTAAATAAATAAATAAGCATGCTATATGTATATGGTAGTCAAAACGATGTTTTCACCTAATTGGCATAAAAAATCTCGCCAAACCCGGTGCTAATATCTCTAGTATATTATGTCAAGTATTTTATTTATGTATACTATAACTGTTTTTACATACCACTTACTTCTTCTTGTATATAAAAATAGTACATAGGCTCCTTTATGCAGTATAAATTGTATAAATCTTTAAAAAATAGCCCCCGTTGCCCCTTTTTGGATCGAATTAAAAAAATAATTAATGTCTAATAATTAATGCTAAAATAATTAATGCTCCCAGGTATGCATACATATTCCAAATTTCAAAGTTGTATGTGAACAGGAATTAGATGAAAAATTGGAAAAGATGTCACATATGCACCAGGGTACATAATTGGCGTCAAAATGCCATTATTTTACCTGAGATGGTAACCCGGTTTTATTTATTTATTACTTGTTTATTTACTCATAAAATGTTTATTTACTTTCATTTCCTTTTTTTAATTACATAAAATATTTCTTTTTATAGTTATTAATTATTATTATGATTTTATTTACTGTAAGTTCTTTTTGAAAATAGAAAATAATTTAAAAATGTGTATGTAAGCGTTATTTGAAAAAGGAGTTTCCGCCAAATGGGCTTTGAAAAAAATTGCTTGTGGTATCCGTGCCGAAAAATTAGTGACCAGAATTGACTTCCACACACAAACAAAATATAAGTTAAAAGAAAACATGCAATAAAAATAAATATAAAGGGAAAATGATGTCATGAAAGAAACTTTTAATTTAAAAACGTAATTGTTTCTAATTTTCACACGCGAAATATATAAAACATTCTTTTAGTGATCAAAAAATGCTATTAAGAGATTATCACAAAATCTCAAAATCAAAGTTTTTATGATATTTTTTTAATATAAAAAAATAACAGTTTTATTTTCCTGCATGATTAAATTTTAAAATGTTTTGTTGCATTCAATATTTCAGAGTGCGTACATGATTACTATTTACTCCATGTACTAATTCGCTTATCTACGAAAATATACAGCCGTTGAAAATCACGCACACGAAATTTCTGTGACGTATGCAAATAAATTGTGCTTTTTTATCAGTTTTTTAATATAACTTTTAAACTATTTGGAATTAATTTTTAAAAGTAGGTGCATTCACCAGATTACCTTCATAGGTACCTTCTGGTACAAACAGAATCGAAACCCGACAAGTACTTTTTGAGATTTCCTTGACGAAAGAATTTTTTTGACTTTTAATATCGTTACGTACTTTGAGTATAAGACTTCGCTGCGCTCAGACAATAAGCTGGCTTCATTTAGTAAATTTATATATTTTTTATTTTCTTGCAAAATTTGCAATTTTTTGTTTCTGTAGTTGAAAAAAACTTCGAATTTTACAACTTAATAAATTTTTAAGGTTTTGAGAGGAATGTCCATTACTGGAATACTAAAGTAGTCATTTTCCAGTAATGTACACCTCATATAGGCATTGTTAAAAATGCAATTTCGGTTATGTTTATAGCAGTGTTGAATTCAGACATTTATCTCCGGGTGGGATATTTCTGGCTCCTAGGAGGACATTATATAGTTCCCTGGGGGGGGGGAGGGAGGGATTGCCCATTTTGAAAAATTGAAAACGCAAAATCTCAAAATTTCCGGGGGGATGCTCCGAGGGAATGTTCCCCCGGACCACCCCTGTGTTTATAGTACAAAAAAATATTTTAACTTAATTAAAAACTTAAATAATCAACTTTAATATTTAAATTGCACTTACCAAAATGTAATGACGACAAAATTTTTTAAATAGTTGCTTTTAAGTTATATTAATGTGATTAATAAAATTTCAATATCATCTTCATTTTATTATTTTTTTTTAATGAAACTAACCTATGTTTTGTCTATTTTATAATCAAACCACTCATGGCTTGATAAAAATATTCTTTAAGGGAACAGTCAAAGAGGGGCTTATAGGACTTAATCGTTCACCATTGAAATAAAAACATTTAAGTTACAGAAGTCGTTAAAAACATATTTTCTCTCTTAAATATTTGTTTATTTTTACTTTTTCAATTTTGGCTGCAGATATTTTTTAGAATAACACTTTCATTTTTGGTATCGGTTTTGAATGTGAAAGAAAGTTTATAAAAAATATCTGCGACCGAAGTCGAAAAAGTAAAAAAAAAAATGCTATATAGAGACGAACTTCAGCTATTCAATGCAAAATAAATGAATAAAATGTCGAAATGCAAACGAGATATTAGAAAAATTCCTCCCCATAAGGTTAGCGTTAGCTCGTGAATGACTTCGCAGGCAGGGATAGATGCCTTAAGGGTGTCTATTACATGCACATCTATTCTATATACGGAAATAAAAATTTAAAATAAATAAGACTTACCATGTAATTTTATAAATAAGGGTTGCATTAATATATATTTTTCAGCAATACGATTTTAATTACACATAAAAAAAACAGATAACATTATGTATTTATTTAAATAATATGTAAAACTCAATGGGTATCTGAAAAAAATATATTGATTGTTTAAGATTTTAAAACTGTTTTATAATTTGCGCTTGTGAGCATTTTAAAAGTATCATATATTTATGGGTCTACCGATGAAAGCAAACACAAGGAGAAAGATTGCAATAAAATATTTTATTTCTGTCAATAATCTAATTTAATTCATAGTAACTTTAATTATGTTTTTCCTTAAAAAGTTCAATTAATGTAACATACTATGAATTAAATAAATATTGTCAATAAAGAATTTTATTCCAATCTTTACCACACTTGTATTTATTTCCATGGTATGCTCTAAAAGATCAGATTATTTTAAAATGTCCATAATAGCAATATATATATATATATATTGAAAAAGAAGAAAAAAAAAGAACATTCACTCCTATGAAAAAGAGACTACTCACTCCTAAGAGGAGTGAAAAAACGCACTCCTTTAGCAAAAGTGAATAGTCACTCCCCAGAAAAAGTGATTTTTGACCCCTGTTTAGAGTGAATATTCACTTCCCAGGAGTGAGTATTCACACTATCAAATAGTCAACGATTCCACTTTTGCTCAAAGTGAATAGTCACTCTAAAGAGGTTGGGCATATTTTGAGTCTGCGATAGAGTGAGTATTCACTCTTCCCGAGTGATTAGTCACTCCTTTTTATTTAGAGTGTATAGTCGTCGTTCAGACCGTCTGTCTGTCCACATGTAACAGAGCCATATCCAATATGGCTATGCCAATATGGCTATCCAATATGGCAAAATATCCAATTGAATCGTTTGAAATATATAATTGTTTCATAGTTTTGTCGAGATATTTAGAATTTTATGATTTATAATTTAATTACAGTGACAAGCAAAATTATTCCATTACATTACGGCCAATGGGAAAACATAGATTCAAGCGCATTCAAATGATATTACATTCTTCCGAATATAGCAAAATGGATATGTAACTATAAAGTATATATTGATATACATATTCTGTACAATCTACGATGCAAAGAGTACTTGTTATTAATTCACAGGGCCACACAAATGTATTCAATTACATAATTGTATAGGGGAAACATTGTTTTGGGCACGTTTTAATTATGTTTTATATTTTATGTTAATAATGTACGTTTCTCAGGTTTACTAAAAGCTACTTTCTGTATAATAGAAAGCAGAATAGTATTAACTGGAACACAGAAAATATTTCGGCTTCTATACTGTATCCAAAGTACTGTATACTATTGCACCAAGATCTGAATATTTTTTTAATTTTTTAAGATACAAAAGCACCTTATTTGCTTCGTTTTAAGTGCAATTTACGGCTTGTTTGTGTTTTCATTTCAAGCATTAGAATAATGAAAGTCTAATAAAAAGCAGTTTTTATTGAATAAAATGATATATGCAAGAAATAAAACAGTAAGTAATTGTGTAACAATAACAAAATAGCAATATTATAATAACAAAAGGGAAATAGGACTATCGAGGATTATAAAAATACATATATTTTCTATTTAATACAAAGCTAAATTACGCATTATTCTCAACAAAAAATTAAAAGTTATTCTTTTATTAACATTTTTTTTTTTCAGAAAACACAGATTTGTATTAAATTACGTATGAAAAGAAGCTAAATGTCGAGCATTATTCATTAAAAAAAAATTTATTAAATTACAGTTATAATTCATAAATATTTTCAGAAAAAAACAAAAGAAAACTACAAATTACATTAAAAAAATTAAAAATAGAATCAACAGATCACAAGTGACAGGGACTATTTAGAATTTTATTTTATCAAAAATGTTTTGAAGTTATTCTTCGAATCAATATTCTACGAATGTTACGTGATGCTTAAGTATTCCATTACCAATCATTATTCTCTACAACAAATTAAAAATTTATCTGTTGTTAACGTTCTATTTATTTTATTTTTCAGGAAATTCATATTTGTATTGAATTACATATCAAAACAAATAAAAAATGTCCAGCATTATTCATAAAAGAAAAGTTTTTAATTATAGTTAAATTGCATAAATGCTTTCAGAAAAAACCAAAAGAAAACTACAAATTACATTTTTTAACCCGGGAGAACGCACGCGTACCCAGGGTATGGATGGTTTGAACTTTGCCACCAATAAAATCAAATTATAACAATCACTTTATTTAGACGGAGGCAATTCTTACAAAATTTGCCATAAAATAAAATGAAGAATACTTTTTAAAAATTAGTGGTGACAACTGTAAAAACCATACGCACTCCGGGTCTTTTAAGCCCTGCGCGCGTCCTTTCGGGTTAAAAAAATTAAGAATAGAATCAACAGATCACAAGTAACAGGGACTATTTAGAATTTTATTTTATCAAAAATGTTTTGCAGTTATTTTTCGAATCAATCTCCTACGAATGTTACGTGATACTTAAGTATTCCATTAGCAATCATATATAATGTAATAACTAAGTGCAACAGATCGCAAAGCCTTCAGCATTCATACCTCAATAATTCCTTTTAGGAATAGCTTTGCGTATAAATGCAACTAATGTGTCTGATTTCAGTTCCCCTTTGATATGCGACAGGAGATATTGCGGTTAAATGTAACAAGACTGTAAGATTGCTTCACGTTTCTTACTTCGATTAAATTACTATGTTTAACCTTTTATTCCTCGACGATACTTAGTTGGACAATTAAAATAACTAGCAGTTATAAAATTCATTCACTATATCGATTTGTAGTAATACATTTTGATATGAGTTATATGTATTCTACTTTATCTTGCTTCAAAATCACCATTGATTGTACAAAGCAAAAACATCTTAAAAAGGATGATTTTTTTAACTTTCAGGAACTGGGGATTGGAACTTATTGGATCAGGAACTTATTGGATCAGTTTGCAAATATTTCTACTGTTTAAAATTATATTTGAACAATTCCTAATTTTATAAAGTACTAAAAAAAGTAATTTAAATAAAAGAATTGAGTAGAATTATAACACAAAATCCTTATAAGTTCAGATTTAATTAAGTAATTTTATTGGCAAAATCCTACTAAATTTTATTTAATGATTGTCTAACATTAACATCGTTTTAAAAAATTCACGAAATATGAATTAGAAGATGGAATTTTCATGAATTTATTTTTTGAGATATGAAGAGTTAAAAGCTTTTTTTTTCCTGTTTCTGTTTAAAGCAGCATGATTTAAAATTTATCGTTCAAATTATGTGGGAAGGATGGTTAGTTGTGTTTATGACTGCCAATTATCAACTCGAGGGATATAAGCCCTAAGGGGAAGATACCCTCCGTGGGGGACTTTCTAAGGGAACCTAACCCGTATTTGCGCAAGGTAATCCAAGGTTTGAAGAAAATCATATAATACCCCTAACGATTAGGCCGACGGATTGGGTTCGAACCCAGCACCTGCAGTCTACCAGTTTCAAGGAGAGGAACCTTAGATCAGAAATGACTAGATAACGGATCCCTTTGTTCTCTTCGGGAATGCTTGAAGCTAAAATGGCCGAGAGTTTTCCTCGCCAAAAGGGTGTATTTTTTGGCGATGATCCCTTCTTGGCAATTTTCTGCTTTCATTTTCATAATAATAGAACGCAACACAGTCGAAAAAGGTCTTGGTGGCTGGTGGGATCGCATATTCACAGTATCCGCAAAGAAACGGATCGAGAGGGTTGAATTCTGATAGGGATTGGCCGACGCGTTTTCACGTAACTTGGCGATAATTATACTTGGCGAGCGATAGATGCTTCCGTCGAGGAGTTTGATTTCCTTCCGAACCGAGTACAAAGTAACTTTTCTCTTGCAGCATTGCATTGGATGGAACGTGTCTTACTGAAACCTGTACTCTTTAAAAGTTGATCGGCGGAAGAAACCGGTTTGGCGCGCAATGTCCCCACCATCACGTGATGGTGGGGTGGTTGATGATGACTTCAAGAAAGGTTGCTATTTCTTAGTCCAGTTAAAAGGAACCTTTCAGCCACTGGTGGGGCCATTATTGGAAGGTAGGGAATACGTCGGCCGATATTTCATATGCGAAACCGATATCTCACAGGGAAATATATCCGCAAATGTACGCATGCGTATATAGAAGGCGCGGTTTGTTGACAACCTTCCGTTGTGTCCCAATCAATGTTTTCATTTTCTAAAGCTGGTATAATTTCTTCTTTTTATTTCCGATTCTTATATGACAGAATTAATAATAGATATTTTGAAATAATAAGAAATTAACGAATATGCCTGTAATTTAGCGCAATAAAATAAAAAAAAGAGATATCATGAAGCAAAAATTAATAATAATACACATATATATATATATAATTTTATCCAAAAAAAATTCATTTATTTATACATTCTGTGCGAATGTTGCGAGATGCTTCACCCTTTCGGGTCCGAATTCTTCGTTAGTTTTTGAGGAAAAAATACTTTTACGTTAATAACATTAACACTAGCAATCCATATAGATTGTTTAGTGTTTAATAAATACAAGGTGGAACCCGTGGAATTTTGACAAAAGTAAATTTTTAAGAGGAACTGTTTCATTGATTTATAATAAACCTGCAAAATTAGCTACAGTAAAAAATGCATCTTACAATGGTCAGTCTAACTCTCAAAGAAATATTATTTAAAGCTAAAATTAAGAAAAAATACTATCTCTATAAAACTCAGCTGTCCAAATTATTAAAATTAAACTTTAACTTCATATGTAAAAATATGATAATAAAGCAAAATACAATAAAGATCAGTTATTAAAATGAAGTTATCAATTGAGGCTCTTATGTTTGGTAAAAATGAGTATTAAAAAAAAATTCAAATTGACGTGATCTTAGAATTTCACGTGAAATCTAAACCCGTCATAATTTTCATCTTCTCAAAATTTACATGTGCATATTTCAAATTTTATCAATTTTAAGAGAAAATGGCGTATTACTGTTGCCACAATTACAAAATTCACACTAAAAACTATAAAAAGAAAATTAATATGTCAAGAATAAATTGAAATACAGCTTTCTAACAAATTGCATTTAAAAGTACATATTTTTTTCTATACGATGGTGTAAAATTTGAAAATGCGCTATGGTTAGAAGTATAAAATTTAAAGTAGCGAAAATTGCAAAACTGAAATTACAGGAGAAAGTGTTGCCATTCGCAAAATGACGTATGCGTTACGCACAGATACGCTTGGCCTTTATAATATAGATTTCATTGTCTGAAATATAACGAAAGTTATTGTTTTGTGTATTATTCAAATCATATTCATATGACAATAGGCTAAGGAAAAAGTTTTAGAGATGTTTAAAGAACATTGTATTACGATAAGATTTAACTTATTAAGAGGAATCGTTTTTATAAAACAATTTTCTAATACTTTCTGCGTTTTATTACTCATGAGTATTTCAGAAAAATTACTTTTATTCTAAATTTAAAAAGTGAAATATAGGTTTAAAATAAAAGAATCGCAAACGATAAAATATTTAACCAAATAATAATAATTATTATTATTACTAAATGCCTAAACACAAATAAAGTCATATAGAAAATGCATAGACATATACTAGTATTATTACATGTAAATAGTAACAAAAGTGTTTGTTACAATAAAATAATACTCTTTTAAACGAAATGTATTATTAATAATACACCAGACCCGAAAAGGTTACATATTCCATTAGCAACTGTACCTAATGTAACAACTACACGCAACAGATTGCAAAGTATTCGGCATTTATACCTCAGTCATTCTTTTTCGATAGAGCTTTGCTTAAAAATTCTGTTAATGTGTCTGATAGTTCGTCATTGGCAAACGAGAAGCAATATTGCCACTAAATGTTACAAGTCCCCAAAATTTCGCAATGTTTCTCATTTCGCATAAAGTTCTTCATTTAACCTTTTATGACTTGACAATGCTTATAATGTACTTTTTAAATTATTAGTTATAAAATTCATTTAATGCATCGATTTGTAGAAATACAGGTTGGAAAGAGTTAATAGTTTATTTTGTCTTGTTTTAAAAGCATCATTGATTGGACAAAACAAAAGCGTCTTCAAATCAATTACTTCTTGTTCATTTCATTTGTTTAAGTTTCATAACAATTTAAGATTCTGGGGTCAGTTTGAAAATATTTCTACATTTCTGTTGTAAAAGCATAATATTTGTATATTTTAATAATACAATTTTATATAACACTACTGACACTCGTTTTTATAAAACTTTATTAACACATTCCTTAATTAACGCATTAAAACGCATTTATTCAATGACAAAATCAATCATAAGAAATTAATAGCAAGACAGTAAGAATAAAATTAACATTATTTTACCTCGCTGAGTCTTGCACTGAAGAAGAATCTCGATAGTAGATTCGAAACGGCTGTTTGCTACCTTTTCATGCATTATTTGTGCATTTCTAATCGTTGGTTTTCTACCTTTATACATTTTTGCACAAAGGCTTTATTTGCTATTTTATTTAATATTAATTTGCTACTCTTCATGTATTATTCAGCTGAAATTTTATAATTGAGAACTAATTGGTTTTCCAACTATTATCATTTATGAAATAAACATTTTCATATTCAACAAAAATGTTTAAAAAAACATAATAAATTAATAGATTAAACAGCAAGAATAGAATTAATATTATTTTGCTACTCTTGCATGTATTATGTAGCTGAAAATATTGAACTGAGAATAGATAGGTCTTGCAACTATTTTCAATTAATGAAATAAATATTTTCATATTCAACCAACATGTTTAAAAAATTCCATGATAAATTAATAGCATTAATAATAAAAGTTTTCTCAAAGCTGTTGGTAAAATCAATTTATAATGCTGAAGAATTGCTCAAAAAATTACACTAAATTTGATGAAATGCTAACGCACAAAATTTGTCAATATGTATAATATTTCTATAGGTGTAATGCTCAAAATTATATGTTATGTAGAAATTAATATAAAATAAGATTTTAAATTATATATTATATACCAGAACTAGCCTCTTTTATGAGTTAATGAAAATCATATTAATTTCTTTACTGAATTTGTGAATATGCACGATATTCGCAATGGTATAAAGCTCATAATTATATGTTATGTTGAAACTTATATATAATAAGCTTTTAAATTATATATTATGTATCAGAATAAGCTTTTTCTATGAATTACTGAAACATAATATATTTTTCTTTACAACGTTTATTAAAATTATAGGTATTGGTTATAATAAACTGAGAATAATAGTATCTGATGTCTAAAAGCTATTTATTTCATTATCATCGTAAGAAGAGCTTTACATTAATAACTGTCCAAGGAACAAAAATAATAACACATACCCATTCATGTCTAGCGCACAATGTTTTGTGTGTTACAAAAATGCATCAAAAATAAGCCGGAAAATATAATATTTTCCGGTAATATATGCATAATTTATTTAACAATTAAAAAAATACGTATTTTAATGCATATATACTAAAATTTTAAATTACAACGAAAAAAGTGAGAATTTGAAAAAGATTTTTCTTTTATGTATTTGACCTTGATACAAAGATTCCAAAGCACTTTTTGTTTCGTCTGTATCTTAACCCTCTGTATCCCAAACCGCCCGAGACTGCCCGAGATATTTTAATTCGTATATTTCAGTTCCCACCAGAAAATTAAAACAACAATATTTTCTTTAATCAATAACAGGACATTCCGTATTTAAATAAAACGAAATTAGCCATTGAATTTTTCTGGTGTGAAATGAACTACGTGATTTCTAGAACGTGTTCTAGCATGGGAATTAAAGGGTTAAAAAAGTCTGAATTATAGTACTTTTAATTTCTAGTGTTGCTCACATTTTGAAATGGTCGGGTTTTCGTCACGTGATAACACGCGTATTTATACACCGATTTGGATGAAACTTGGTGCGTAGATAGGACATACTTATGCCTGGACCGAGTTCGTTAGCCAATTCCAACCGCCGTCTTGTTTCAAAATGGCGGAATATTATTTTTTCTAAATTTAAATTTTAAAACTAGGTGCAAGAAATTGAAAAAGATTTTTCTTTTGTGTTTTGACCTTGATACAAAGATGGCAGAGCATTTTTTGTTTCATCTATGTCTTGAAAAATGGCTGAGTTTTAGCACTTTCAATTTCCAGTGAGATTGACATTTTGAGACGGTCTGAAATTTTTCACGCGTTAATACGCATATTTGTAAACTTGTTTCGGTATAACTCCGTGTGTTCATGGTACATACCAATGTCTTAACCGAGTTCACGGGCCAACTTTATCCGCCATCTTGTTTCAAAATGGCCCCCACTTAAATTTGTAAAAAATCTTTTAAATGTATAATGATGTATAAACAAAAAATTAGAAATTGAAAAAAGATCTTACATAATCCTGTTCCACTATTTTGAGCTTCGTATATTTGATTTATATAACTTCAAATAAAATAAATAAAAAAGTATATGAAAGCTACCTCTTCCTCCCGGCATTGCCGGAAGGACTTTTTTAATTTAAAATGTCGAATATTTGTTATATTTTAAAATACCCACTGCACATTTTTTTCGAATAGAACATGACATTTTTTGGATCAGGTAGTTTTCAGTTATTAGAAAAAAAATACCATAAATAATTCTATTTAAAAAACATTTTAAGGTTAAACTTTGCTATATAGCATAAAAACTATCGTTATTTCATAAGAAAAAAAAATTTTTTTAGTTTTTTTTCTATTTTTACACGTTCAGTACACATTTACAATTTATACAAGCCATTTTTATAACAACTGAAAAGTTCCTGATCCAAAAGAAAATATGTTATATTAAAAAGAAAAGTGCATGGGGCATTTTTAAAATTCTGTATTTAAAAACTAAAAAATAATAATAACGTAAAAACTTTTTTCATTTTAACATTAAATTTTGAAATTGTTTAAACTTTCATTTAACAAGTCTGCTACTTTTCAAACGTATCTCTTAAAAATTAAAAGACTTGGGTTTTAATGACCCCTGTCCCCTTTAGCAAATGAATATCCATGTTATATTGTCATCTTTTTATATAAAAAAAGAAAGACATTTATACATAATTTCATACATCTTTCATGTTAGAAAATAGAAGAAAATTATACAATTTTTTTTTAAAATTCAAAGTGTTTCAAATATGGAATGCTGGAGATAATGGATTAATAAAAAAGTACGGAAATAAGAGAAATAAATTTAATCCAGTGTACGTTTTATAATATCAAACTATTTTATTTCGTTATCATTAAAGGGTGAATATGAGAAATTTGATATCATGAAATACCATGTTACTCTGATGACAATCTTCTGGCATGAAATTTAGAGACATGGTGGTCTCTTGTGGAAATTTAAGATTATGACTTATGCATTTAGATCATTGAGAGAAAATACGCAAATAAAATTTGCTTTTACTTTTCTCAATCTTAAAAAATGAAAAAAATTCCGAATCCGAGAAAATCCTTCATTTAGCAAATAAATATTAATCTTTGTTGTCATATTTCCTAATAATTAAAGACACTTGTACCGGGTGCGTCATTAATTCGTGCAAACTTTGAAAATCCATAATAAAAGAAGTAATGCTCGGAAAAATTTTCAACACCCGCAAGTATAATCAAAAGGATTTTGGATTTTTTCCCATGCATATTAAAAAAATGATTCCAAAAGTAGCCAATAGTGGGCGCTCACACGTTATACTAAGGCGTTTTATGCAAATCATGCTACCAATAAAGCACTTGTCTGGATATGGTTTCGTCATTCAATCTCGGCAGCATGCTTTAGTTATCAGATCGATCGCTGGTGATTAAATTTTTCTACAAGAATGGTGAATCTACAACTATTGCATTGCGAAAGTTTTGCACGGAGAAAGGACTTAAGGCACAAAAAAGCCATTTTTAATCTAATTGGATACTCAATTTTATACGAAGTGTTTACTCTATTTGCATAAAACGTCTTAATATAGCGTGTGAGTGCCCTCTATAGGTTATTTTTTGGAATAATTTTTTATTATGCATGAAAAAAATCTAAAATTCGTCTGATCATGCTTGCGGAAACCGAAAAGTTTTTCCAGCACTACTTTTTTTTATTATGGATTGTTAAAGTTTGCACTAATTTGTGACGCTCCCTGTATATAATTTAATACGATTTTCATGTTATAAAATAGAACAAAATTATACAAACTTATTAAAATTCAAAACACTCCCAAAACAGAACGCTTGTTATAATTGTATTAACGAAAAATACGAAAATAAGAGAAATAAATTTAATTCATTTTACGTTTCTTAAAATCAAATTATTCTATTTCGTAATCTTTAAAGTTTGACTTTTAGAAATTTAATATCATGAAGTATCATGTTATTCTGAAGACAATCTTCGGGCATAAAATTTAGAGAAATAGAGTGCTCTCTCCGGGGAATTTAAGATTGTTTTATTTGCTTCAATTGTTAGGATATAAAATAGATTTTCGCAACTGTTACTAAATTATTTATTATTATATTTCGTAAAGATAAGGAATGGAAAATATTTTCGTGAAAATTTTATTATTGTGTTTTTCTTAGAAAGCAATAGTCATAAGTTTTCAAGTAAAAGTTTTAAAATAATTAGGTTGTGTCTGTGGGGAATTTAAATGTTAAATTCCACAATTTAACTTTTTAAATTACATTTGTTTTATTAAAAAAGCAAAAATATATAGTTTTAAGTATTTAAATTTTGATACAATAATATAATGATAATGGCAATGCGAAAAAAAGTTATTTAATTTTTTTTTTTTTTTTTTTTTGCATTTCAATTAAATGAATTTCGATGGAATACATTTCTCTCCATTATAAAGTATTCACTAAGGGCTGTAGTAATCACGTTTGTTTACTTCTAAAATATAAAATTAAGGATATACAAAAAATCCCCCAGAACTGCGACTCTGTTTGATCAACTACTGGTAGTGTCATATTACATATACATATACCGTATTTACTCGTGTATAAGGCGCACTTTTTTTTCCAAAAAATTAGGGCAAAACTCCGAGGTGCACCTTATACACGGAATAATTTTTTACTGTTGGATGCAGTCGAATGATATACATATGAAACAAGAAATTATTCAAAGAAGATATTAAAACTCGTAAAATGTTACTTAGTTGTAGTATTAATGCATATTTATTTCATTTCTTGCAGTTTTATATACAACAGAGCTAATTACATTATCTAAACGCTAATTAGCAATTCTCTTTACCGTCACTCATTCCTATTTCGCGTCATTCTCTTACTGCCCGAAGTTTAAAAATGCATTTTCGTCTTGTTGTCCGGTTTGGTGTAATGTTTGTTTCGACTTTCTTTTTACTGAAATTCATTTGGTCATTCTTCATTAGCGTACAAATTTATGGTGTGTCTTATATACGAGATTTTAAGAAATCGCCATTTTTACTTGTAAAGTAGGAGTGCGCCTTATACACGCGTGCGCCCTATACACGAATAAATACGGTGTATTGATTGCTATTATTATGCTATACTGGATCATGAGTCATAATTGGTGATCTAAATATGCTACTATATCAAAAATTAGAAATCGCATAAAAAATAACATGAATTCTTTCGATTTCAATTACATATATTTATAAATTACGTTTACTCATAAATTCATTTTTTCAAATGATGCCTACGATAAATTTTATGTTTTAATTTATTACATCAATATAAGTGTATTTAAATTTAAAAATTAAATTTAATAATGTATTTAAATTAATATGCATATTTTTTTAATTCACGAAAAATACATTGTATAGTACTTTTTCTTTTATTTCGAGAAACTCACTTTTAATTTCATCTAAATATACGACATTAAAAATAAAATGAATTGTATTTGTGACAATTATTCTTCATAGTACATTTTTTATTTGTAAGTTAGTTTATTTTAATCCATGATATTCTAAATTCTAATTAATAATCGACATAATGCACTTCGCCTTAATTACTCGACAGCAGTTTAATTGTAAAATAATATCAAAAGCTGTAGGATATAAGCTTGCCGCATTCTTATTCCTTATTAACACTAAAAGTTTTATCAGAAAACATTATTCAAGGTTTTATAAATTATTGAGCGTCACTTTAATGTCACCTATTTATCCTTTTGTGTCAGATAATCCCGCAAACATTGCTTTTACGTGAGTGCTGAGTACCATTCAAAAATGTTAATATTTACCCTTTTGCATCATAAAGAGTTAAGCTTTCGAATGTCTCTGTATATTACAAGAGGTGATATTTGTTTTGATAACAGCATCAAGGGATTGCATGAATATTTAATACCTAAAGGAAGACTTTTTCATTCTTTCGGAAAAGATCACCAACGTTTTCCTTTAAACGAGTTCTTCATTTTATTGTCAAATATGTATCAATCATTGAATTAACTGGGTATGCATTTTAATTAATTTCTTAAAAGATTTCTTGAAGAACGTGACTGAAAATTTGCTTACTTGAATAACGTTTATTTTTAAATATACATAAGCATAACATTATTTATAGGTGAAGTGTTTAATTTGAAAAACAAAATATGTGATATTTTTTTAACAAATTAAAAATGACTGTTTTAAAAATTTAGTTAAGTATATATATTTTTATTTTGGTCATATTTTTAAGGTTAAGCTAAAGTACTCTTTAAACTTATAATGTATATTGTGACCTTGAATATTATTTTAAGCCGCAATGTTAAATTTCTTTACATTTTAACAAACTTTTGCAGCATTTAAATTATGAAAATATGAAATGTAATCATTTGAACTATTTTTCTGTAATGATACAAGAGTTATATTATATAAGAGTTTGATCTATTACATAAGGGGTTGATGGGTAAGGGGTATAAGAGATATATTATTTCAAGCATCCGTGCTTCCTAAATTATGTGTAAAAACGGTGACGAATGAAATATTTTCCAAAAGTTTCCGCAAGTGGCATGGAACATATACATGCAATAAAATAAAAAAAAATTTGTCCCATTTTGTTCTCTTTGAGCTTTTAATTCTAAATTTGTGGAACATGTTTTTACTCTTAGTTTCGTAATGTATTAATATTTTAACAGCTAAAGTCCTTTTCTTTTTTTTTTTTTTTTAGATTATTAATAATCTATTGCTCGTTTCTCAAAAAGTGTGGGAAACGATTTCGTAATGTTTTTCCTTTTTTAAAATATTATCGAGATTTTTAATTTTATTTTTTATTGATCGTCTTCTCTGTGTTAATGCGCTGAGATGTTTGCAGGTTTGTCCATAATATAGTTCCTACGGGAAGACCACGCCTCTTATACCAATCAGCGGTGATGATTTCTGACGCGTAGCCTCGAAGTTAATCCTAATTGGATTTTTAGTTTACTGACGCATTCTGAGGTGTGGCTAGTTTTTCCGTGTGAGTGTTGGAGTTCATTCTGGGTTGTCAGAGCTTTGAGAATGCATCTGCCTATTGAACGGCTAGGTCGCCCGTATCATTTTGTCCGATAATTAGAACACCGAAATGACGTAACTTGGAGAGCGTATGTTGTAGTGATAGATGTGTGAAAGGGTGACAAATGGAATTACTTATGGCTTTATCTAATAAAATATGGAACTAAAAACTGATTTTCTTATTATTTTTATTGGAGGAACTCCCAAGGAACACAATTCCATGGCTTCCAACTACGGCTGCTCAATCTGTTTATTATTTCAAGTAAATCGACTTCTCCTTACAGAAAAGATGTTATTCGCCGAAAATCTATATACTATTACAGCAAATCGTCATATCATTACATACATATAGCTAAAACACGTTATTTTATTTTAAAAATTCCAGTTAATGAAAAAAAAAAAAAAAAAAAAAAAAAATCTGTAATTTTACTGATTTAAAGTTGAAGAACTTTGTTTGAGTGCTAAAATTTTATTTGTACAACGTTCAAGAAAGAAGTAGATCTTCAAAACTAGCTTTTATAAAAATACAGCATTTTAATCTTCTTTTTTGCCTGAAAGAAGTGAGAGGCCAGAATTTCGAGCCTAGATTTATCAGTTATTGCTTGCAACGTCATCTATCGCTTCTATTTGTAACTATAACTGAGAATCGCTACATAAAAATTCCTGACAACTGACATGCCATTTGTCAAAATTTGTTTTAAATATCTTCAACAGTATGCAAGTTAACGTATTTTGAAATCCATCAGTCATTTTTGGGACAGCCGTTATATGTGGCATTGTATTCTTGTTTATAAATTTAATTCTTTGAATGTTGCGATATCGGACTGTTGAGATTTGCTCTACAATACCTCTTCTTTTTATAACTATTTTAGAAGTAACATGGAATTATTTTTGTGTGTAAAATGTTAATAATTGACGGAAATACTTTGATATTATTATTATTTCAAGCATCATTTTATATGTAAAAGCTTTAGTTATCATCTATTGTTACAAAAGTTTTTTGAAAAAAAAGTAAAAATTAATAAAATCAATTATTTTACAGATAGTTCGTTGAAAAAATATAAATTAAATTATTTTAATTTATTCTACAAATCTGAGGACATTTAAAATATATTATTAATAATGACGGACTAATACAATCCAGATTATGTGTGATTATATAATGCATATATCATAAGCATTTGCATATTTTGCTTTGCTTTCTGAAAATGCATAAAAATATATACATTTAATTAAAAATGGTCGGTTCTATTATTTTTCTTTAAAATAAATATTTTATATTTTTTTTTACTCATGCTATAAATTACAAAGTGAGAAATGTGTAAAAAAAATCTAATTTAAGCATTGTTTTTCAATTTGAGGAGACACAGCAATAAAAAGAAATAAAATCTATTTAATAGCATTACACATTCCATAAAACGTTTCGTTAGTGCTAGACATTTAACTGAAACAAGAACTAGCAGTTCTAAGGTTTGTCTAATATTTTTCTCCACAATTTGAATTAAAATTTATATCAAACATTACATCTGACTTGTGTGTTGAACACAAAGTCCCCTCTTATAAGACGTTAATGATGTATAAAGTTGCTGTTGGTTAAAATTATCATCAAACGCAATAAATATAGGGCTAAAATTTCACTATTATTGCATTAATTCAGTTTAAAAAAAAATCTGTTTTACTCATTTTTCAATTTCGCGTCTCACAAACGCGCAAAAAATACAACTATTGAAATCTAAGGGAGAAAACAAAACATATTTTTTAATTTTTCTGATCAGTGGATTTGAAACTGGGAAAAATCTTTACAATTTTAATGTTAATTAGTGTTCTTCCTAGCCAAAAAATTTCGATGGGAAAAAATAAATAAAGATGAAATTTTTACTAGTTCGGAAATAATTTGGGATGTACTACAGTATTTAATTAAAAACGGTTTTTATCTACTGTGATCGACGCACAGTATATTATAAATATTTAACTTGGGTAGCCCGATATAATCCAAAAATAACAATAATAATTTCTTTTATGGATTTAAAGTTACATATAATTGACTTAATTTCACTTCAAACTGTCTAATTAAAGAGAGAAAAAAAAAAAAAAAAAAAGCCGGAGTCGGGGTCAAAGTCAACATGTTTTGTAGCTATTCCGACTCCGACACTTTTGCTGAAAAATGGTCCCGATTTCCGCAGCCCTGGTTATAGATATTTAAATCTGGTCCATTCTTTTTACACTTCGCGAGTAATATCTTAACTACTCGGGCTTGAAAATCCCTCATAAACAAAAGCGTGGCACAGGAGACAAATTGTAGTGCTCAATCTAGTTACTTCTTTCTTGAGAAGCGAAATTATGTTTTAAACACTTTCCAACATAATTTAGGAATGTTTACTGAATTGGTTTGTCTGTTTGTGCTCTAGCTCTTACCATCATAGTCCAAATGACATGAAATGAATATATATTATTGGTATTTACTATGGTATAGAAAATGAAGTATAAAGCGTATTCGGTTCATTTACAGAGCCTTTCAACAAAATTCTGTTACACTACTGTTCATGGGGGGAAATGTTGCTGTGTATTTTTGCATGTGAAACTGTCTCTTGGCTCATGCTTTTTTATTAACCCCAGAGACTAAAAAGCGTAAGTTGGTGTGAGAAGGACAGGCCAACCTCGATAATCACAGATTTTGATTACTTTAATATATGTTGTAGAAAGAGATCCCTTAGCTTCAGGTTCAATACATTTTATACAAAGTTCTTTAGTTCTTGAGAAACACGGGGGTCTAATATTTTGACACAATTTAAATATTTACTTTACTATGTGGCTTCATCTTACCTAAGTTGGCTAACTATACGCCCATTGTCCTTCATGCCCGGGTTCGATACCTGGACGAGAGACGTTTGTTTTTCTCATTTTTTTAAATCTTAATTATACTTGTAATTGTTATTTAATAATTTCATTGTCAATTAAATTTACTATATTCCATATCATTTCAAATTTTAACCTATTTTCTTTTTAGTAATTAAATAGTTGCATAAAACATTCTAAATAGATCTAAAACTGTTAATTTTATGAAAATTCTTTTTAAAATGTATTTCATACATTCTTTATCGGTGTCATGATAATAAACAATTGTGTGTGCTCATGATTTTAAAGAAACACCATTTATTTATTAAATTATAACCTATTTTTGCATATTAAAGATTTTAAACTTTTGTAAAACGTATGCTTGCTCTTTGATTCATTTTGGTGCGTTTTTACTTCGCTTAGCATTTATCTTCGTCCTACTTCTATTTTTATTTTTCTAGAATATGTTTCACTTTGTTATAAGTAGATGATACCACAAAAGATTTTCTAACGAGTATGAAATTTTTATTATTCAATATTTGTCAATTTAAAAAAAATCTCCTTAAATGATGAGAAAAAATGGTTTAAAAATTCAAAAATACTAAATATATGTTTAAATGTAATAACATTGCAATTAAGGTTCGATATCAAGATTTTGATTAAATTATAAATATTGAAAAAAGTGAGAAAAACAGACTCAGCACGTCCCGGTACTGACCTGAGCCCGCTGAACTATGGGAGGATTCTTTTCCAAGTGAGATAAAATCAAAAACTCCCTTAGTTCGCAAAGTATGTACTTAAGTTCTGTCATAATATTAAATCCTCCTGCTTCTAGAGACTAAAGTGCGGTGTATAAAATCCATCGAACATGAGTTTAAGCAGTCTGTGCCCTGCAATATATTTTAAAATAATAAAAATGTGTGACTGTCAAGGTTGATCCTCTCCTTGTGAATCTCTCAAAAGATTAGAGAGAGTATCCCCTCTGCAGTATGTTATATATTCTTAAACGACAATTTCTTTCATAATATATATATATATATATATATATATATATAAGAGAATTAAAATTTTCAGACTCCAATTTTTCTTTTTCACTTATTATGATATTTAGTTCAATTTTCTTGCAACAAATAATGTGTTTTCATTATTGCCCTTTAAAACATTAGACCTACATTATTTCCATACTCTAAGGACGAATTAATATTATAGCTTATAAAAAGAAATGCTGTATATATATATTTATTACACCCCTTACTTAAAAATAGAAAGCAATTTTTAAATTCTGGAAAAATACTGGAATTAAACATAATGCTCACTACATGAGCACTCTGAGACAAATATTTTTAATCATGAGACATAAACCATTCGATTAAATCTCTCTTGACGAGAAATTAATTCCCTTATTATTTTGATGCGTTATACAGTTATCTTACGCGCATATAGTGCGACTAATAATGCATTTCATGTAAACGTTAATACGTGCTGCCTTACAAAGCTTTCCTAGCCTAAATACAAATCCTTCCAATAATGTATTCTACATGAACTGATATTGCAATTAAACTTGAAAGCACTTATAGAGATCCATGAAGTAATCAGTTTGAACATAGATTTTCTATCAGTTGTTTGCTACAACTCATTATATGTTATCCCGATTTATTACTTATTAAATTTACATTCAAATAATTAGTGTATCGACATTTTCGAGAAAAGGAAAACATGTTTAAATGTCTTGGTACTTTGCACTTTAGATCTTCTAACATTGAAAATTAAGCATGAAGTATGACTTTTTCGTTAGTATAATAATTTTATGAAATGTAAATAAATTAATAAATGATTAAAAGAGGGCCGAAATATCCTAATACATATTAAATGCCTAAATATGCAAGGACCCCAATAAAAATATAAGGGTATTTGTCCGGGAAGAAGAGTCTATTACACAATTTTAAATTTATGCACGGACACGATGAAAGAGTCATATTGTGAAATATGCATGGTACACAAAATGTTCAACAGGCCCTGTACTGCACTGAGAAACATTTGTGGAAACATCACTCCGTAAAATTGGTGGCAGCATTGCTGCCTCCAATTTTATGAAGTATTTTAACCGTTAAAACCGGTGTAACATTGTCATGTTACACCAGTAATATATGTTTAAATTACACCATTGCATATGTGAAAACAATTACTCCATGAAATTGGAGGCAGCATTTGCCACCATTTTTACACCAATTGTATGGAGTAACGTTTCCACAAATGTTTTACAGTGTGGATCCTACGAAATCATAATTCATCAACGTTTTATCTCGAATAGAGAGACGTGAGAATAACTAAATGGAAAAGGGAATATAAAAATACAGCATATCCAGCACTCGGGTAACATCTGGCCCACTCAGAAAACCATATGGAAACTGCAAGAAAAAAGATGCCCGCTTCAAAGGGATCTAGAATGCGTTCTGTTGGTCCAAATGAGATCAAATTATTACTATCGATAATTCAAATGGTGTGGCTGATATTGTCTAAAAAATTACAAAGATTAAAATTACAAATTTTGCTGAAAGGGAACACGGCGATGTACATAAACACATTTAGCATTTTTTTAAATTTTAAATAATATATAAACATTTTGAACTGCTTAAACACAACTTTTTTATATTATTTAACATTTAAAATTATATTAAATGTGTTATTACAGGACTCCCAGTGGTGAAATTCGTGTTTTTAATTATTGTATCAGGGTTCGCATAGTTATACCACTAAAATTTAAGATTATTTTCAAAGTATTTCACTGCATCAAATTACTGCAAAATCTTTGAATAAATGGGCGGTTGCGAATTCTGTGTTTTAAAAATGAAATGTAAATTTTCTTATTTTTAATAGTGATGCCAGAGTCGTTAAAAAATATAAGGAGTGTGCGAACCCTGTGTGTATATATTTTTTTATAATTTCAAGCTCATCACTTAAATAATCTATAGTTCAAATTGGATCTCATTTATACCAGTAGAAAGCATTCTAGAGCACTCTGAAGTGGGAAAATTATTGCGTGTTCGTCATGTGTAAAGACCGGGTGGACACAAGAAAATAGACAACAACCGAAGATTCATCAACCCCAAAATAAATAGATACAACGAGATCAATAGGAACTAAATCCGATCCCTCTTTTAGGCTTAGCGGAGTGATATCTATAGTAATCAATCTTGAAAGACCCTCACAATCAAAACCTAAGAAGGCAGACAAATTCCAGTTCTCAAACTGGTTTCTGCTTCTTAACATGTGAAAATCTCTCTTGAGTCACGAATTGTTGCCCCACTAGGCGACAAAAATGCGTGAGTTGCTCTAGGTTTGTGAAATATTATAAAAAGATTCCTCTCTGCAGTATGTTATGTAAATCCTTTTTTTCGTTATGTATAGCTTTAAAATAATGAATTAAAATTTTAGCAAGTTCAATGATATTTTTCCTCTTATTATGATATTTATTTCCATTTTCTTTTTGCAAATAATGTGTTTCTGTTATTTTATTTTAAAACATAGAACTACATTATTTCCAAACGTGAATGATAACTTAATGAATTAGTTTATAATTAGATACTGCTATGATTGTTATAACATAGTCCATGTTTAAAAATAGAAAAAAAACTTTTTAAATTATCGTTTATGCAAAATGCTGAAATTAAACTTAATACTTATTACAAGAGTACTGTCTGAGTATTAATTTTCATCAGGAAACGTAAACCAATCGATTAATTCTCTCTTGACAAGAGATTCTCTGATTAGCTTGATGTGTTATCATAGGCGCATCTATTGTGACTAATAATGCGTTTCATGAAAACGTTAATACTTGTTGCGCTACAAAGCTTTGCTAACCTAAATAGAAATCCTCCTAACAATGTAATCTACATCTACATGAACTGATATTGCAATTAAGCGTGAAAGCACTTATACAGATACATGAATAATCAGTTTGAACATAGATTTCCTATCAGTTGTTTGCTGCAACTCGTTGTATATTATCACCATTTATTTATTATTAAACTTACATTCAAACAATTAGTGCATCGACATTTTAGAGAAATGGAAATTATGTTTAAATCTCTTAGTACTCACCGCTTAAGATCGTCTGTCACTGAAAATTAAGCATGGGGTGTGAATTATTCGTTAGTATAAAAATTTAACGAAATGAAAAAAAAATGATAAATGATCAAAAAGGCCGAAATAGCCAAATATTAATTAAATGCTTAAATACTCTAGGATCTCAATAAAAATATGAGGGTGTGAGGAATTTCTATGTCCGTTATTATCATTAATAGATTGTTAGCCGGGACACAAAAAATCCTCGTTTAGTTTTCTGATATTTTTTATTGAACCTTGGTTAAAAATATAAACACAGATATATAATATTACAGGGTTCGTTTGTCAATGGTGATCAAAAGCCTCAGTTTTTCTCCCGTATCATTACAGTATCTGTACGGGTGACCTCACTTGCCTTACTAAACCGTCGCCGGTAGTTTGAGGTCCACTCAACGTGGAAGTATTGCCAGCGACACTCGATGTCTGCAACCGCTTCCTCTTCTTTAGAGTTATTTCCCTGTTACAGTTTCAACATCGATTCTCTTTTCTGTGCATCCTCCGTCTGCTTTTCTCCTCTTGGAATCACTGGAGAGGCGCGTTTATCTTCATCCAAACCCCACCTCCAGCGTTCTCATTGGTAGCATCGCTTCTCTCCTAGACGTCGCGTGTTGCCAGCGGATTGTCTAGTGACGCACAAACTTTTCCTTCTTGAGGTCACTCAGGTGATTTAGGGCATCCATCAGGGTTAAGTCGTGGCGAAACGCTATCGTCAAGGACAAAAGATACTTCCAGACATTCGGCGCCTCGCATCTCAGTTCTATGCTAACTTAGTTCTATAAAGAAAGGGCAGCTGACGTCACTGTGGACGAATTACTGTGGATAAGGGAGAAAAACCAGTCCGTTCTTTAACGACTGACACTGTACGGATGAACTCCGGGAATTTGATTAGTCTAAGTTTGCCATTGCATAAGTAAGTATATGATTGGGCTACGTCGTCAAGATGATTCCTACAATGATCGCTATGACAAAAAATGTAGCGGTAGATTGGTTGACAGAAGTGTTTGTTTGTAAACATGCCCTTTCCTTATGGGGAAATTCTCCGCTAAACTGGTCTGACTTAGACCGACGCTAATTTAAAAGTTCGCCGATTAAGGCTTATTATGCTAAGGCATTACAAGAGTGTTAGTCCAGGAATTAAAAGTCCAAGACTCAACTTTAAAATGATGCACTGAGAAGATCTGAAAGCTATGTTGTGAAAAATAGATGGTGCATAAATTTTCAACAGGTACTTTAGCAAAATAAATTTGAAAAAAAATCAATTTAAAGATTTATTTGCGTGAGTATAGGTATTGTTAATTCACCTGTAATGTTCTAATGTTTGTCTTATTTTCTTATTACAGTAGTGTCCAATCTTCTACAATAATTGGTGGCATCTTTTCCATATATATGGGGAGAAGACGCTACAATTACATGATTTTAACATATAATTTGTCAATCATTTGAACACTGAGAAAGGAATTGATGAAATACATAATCAGTTAAATACTAAAGAGCATGGTGGTATATTTTTTCTTTATTTCATCATTTTAATTTTCGGTCTGCTAAAACGAAACATCCCAGGAAGAGGTATCTTCCCCCGATTACTTGAGATTTCTCAAAATTATTACAGTAAAAAAAATCGAGTATGTCCAGAATATACTGAATTTGTGAGAAATTAGGAACTTGAACCTTCATGTTCTATGGAGAGCTTTCATCCACTTGATGCATACTATCATCTCTCTTGCAGTGCAAAAACAATACAGACTCACCATGTATTCTGTTTAGAGCAAATAACATAGAAGTGTTTTACTGGTTAACATAATTATTTTTCTGGTTTACCTATTTTCATTATCGACATAAATACGCATGAATTTTGCAAATTTCATTTTTATTGCAAAAATCTTTTTTTCCGTATCGAAGTTTCCGAAAGATTATCATTTATTGTATGCAACAAATAATCACCAATCACCAATCATAAATTAAATCGAAAATTATAGTATAGAATTTCTGGTATGAATTTGAAATTATTGTATAATAAAGGATTTTATAATATGCAAATTTTAAAAAAAATGAGATGTTTTTAACTCAGATTTATTTCTTTATAAATTATTTATTTCAATCTGTTTAAATTTAATAGAAGAGCTTAACTTTTAAGGTGAAGGCCAAATTTTTTAAATGCAGTCTTTAAATTTAAATTAATTTAACTAAAATTTTCTAAAATTAATAAGAAATAGGAACGATGCAATATGCTGCACGCTCTGGAATACATTGAATAAATAAGTCATTTTGAACATCCTAAAAGTAAAACATTTATACCAGAAAAGAAATTTATTACGAAGCAATATTTTATATCCTTTTCGTCCTTTTGATGTTTTCGGCATACATCCTTCTACATGTCTTAATTAGGTAAATATTGCCTTTACGTGAAAGCTGAATCCTTGTAAATATATGCGATCCTTTAGAAAAAGATTGTGCTTTTAAATATAAGTAGTATTCTACATGTTTAATTTATGCATAAATAACTTCCTTAAGAATTTCACACATAAATTAATTTTAATTCCACCTAAATAGATTCTCCTAGACCATTTTGAAAATTTCTTGATAATCTTGTAAATAAACATGTCATTGAACTGTTGGGATTAAAGTTACTTTTTTTAAACAAGGAAGAAAATATGAAAAGAATATACTATATTTTGTTGAATTAAATAAGTAAAAGGTATAGAAAACATCCGCAATATAATAAATAGTTGATAATTAAAAACTTCAAGGTAGAATTTTATAAAAATTTTCTGCAGCAAGTCGAGTTAAAAAAACATTTCTGTTATGTGATAAATTTTAACTGTAGAAATTATATCAAATATAAAATGTATGTAATGTAGAAAATCTAGTCTTTAACCCTCTGGATCCCAAACCGCCCGAGATATTTTAATTCGTATATTTCAGTTCCCACCAGAAAATTAAAACAACAATATTTGCTTTAATCAATAACAGAACATTCCGTATTTAAATAAAACGAAATTAGCCATTGAATTTTTCTGGTGTGAAATGAACTAAACAATATCTAGAACGTGTTCTAGCATGGGAATTAAAGGGTTAAGGAACTTCTACTCGAACTTTACAAAATTCACCCTTTGTTCGACGTTAGTTTTTTATACGTTAGTATTTTTTGTATTCTTTTCGCGTCACTATATTCTAAAAGTAAATTTTGTAGAACATTTTTCTTGATGATATTATTAAAGTTCAATTAAAAATTTAATTTAAATTTTTCTAAAACTAATTGGAAATAGGAATGATGCAATATGATACTTTCTAAGGAATCCATTGTTATTTAACATTTTTGAACGCATTAAGTCCTAAGAATAAACTATTTATACCAAACAAGATATTTATTACGAAACAATATTTTATAACCATAGAAATTAAAGAGATTTCATCCTTTTGATTTCTCTCCATACATCCTTCTACAAAATTAGGTAAATATTGCCTTTACGCGAAAGCTGGTAAATATTGGCGAAAAAGATTTTGCTTTTTAATATAAGTAGTGTTTTACATGTTATGCATAAATAACTCCTTAAGAATTTCGCACATAAATTAATTTTAATTCCACCTAAATAAATGCTGCCAGCCTTTTTAACACATTGTTGAAAATATTGTAAATAAACGTGTTATTGAACTGTTTGGATTAAAGTTACTTATTGTTTTAATCAAAGTAGAAAATATGCAAATAGTACAGTCTATTTTGTTGAATTAATCCTCTGGGTGTCTTGCAAATAGGTAAAATTGTAATTTGGTTTTCACTGCATTTTATTTTAAATGCTCATAAAATATGATAATTTCAATATTATAAAGAAAGTTAATTACAAATATGAATATAATCCTTGAGAGTATTAATCATTCTAAAATATGCAGAAAATTCATTAAATATTGCCTTAAATATTGCTTATATTGCAGTAAACCTGGAGGTTAATGAAGGACATATTGCGTTCCAGACAGTTACAGGATTAAATAACTAAAAGGTATAGATAATATACGCAATGCAATAGGTATTTGACGGTTAAAAGTTGGTAACTGATGGTCGGAAATTTTTAAAGCTTACAGCGACATATCAGATTAAAAAGGTTTTTTGTAATGTGATACATTTTAAATGTAGAAATGAAAACAAATATATAATGTAGAAATTTAAGTTTTCAAGAAACTTCTGCTCCAACTTTACTAAATTTAGCCTTTATTCTACGTTAGCTTTATATATATTATAGTATATTTATGTTTTACTCCCCCCCCCTAACACTAAATTTTGTACTATATTTATGTAACACATGTTATCAAAGTGCAACTAAAAATTTTTTGTAAAAAAGATGGTGCCAATTGAATAAAATTAATGTAAGAAATATCGATTTTTAATTCCATTGAAAAGTGACATAGGAAGTAAAAAATTTTTGTATACAAATGCTTTGCATTTAAAAATAAAATAACAATTAAGAAAAATAACATTTCTATGAGCTACGTTTAGCGACTCGAGACTTAAAGTTTTCTACAAGGGGTCGTTCCCTTTCTGTGATAATGTCGTCGTGTTGCGCGTTTTTTGCCACGGGTGTTAACATTTTTTATTTCTGATTTTATAACTTTTCCTTGTGCAATAAAATTTTAGGCTTGATTAAAACTAGGTTTTTTTTTCAAATTAATTATGTTTCTGAATTAAAACTATTTTTAAATTATCAAATTAAAACACCAATTAAAAAAATTGTGATTACGGATGTCAGAAGTACATACATAAATTTTGAGAAGGTGAAAATGATGTTGGTTTCAAATTTCACGGGGGGAAATTCTAAGATAGTGTCACAGTGGTTTCATTCCAGAATATCAAGCATAATGGCTTCAATTGATTACTTCATCACATTAAGTGATCTTAATTAGATTTTACTGATTACATATCCGAAAATCTTTTAATTTTTTTAATTTGGACAACTGCGTTTTATGGGAATAGTATTTCTTTAACTTTAATGTTAAAATGATATTTATTTGACAGTTAGACCACTAATAAAAGATGCATTTTTTAATAAAACACATTCGCAATAAAACAGATCTTTGATAAAAAAAAATTTCGTCGAAATGCGACCTGTGTCTACATCGTGTTCGATAAACTTGACATATTATTTTACCTACTGGATTGAAATAAAAATAATAATAATAATATAAATAATATAAATAAATTAAAATAAGTATTTGTATTAAATTCAAAGTTTTAAAGAAATTTTAATCAGGTGGATATATATGTAGAAGCGAAAATCAGAGTATTTTCAAAATACAACTTTAATATTTAAATATTAAAATGATTTATCAGTGATGATTTATTGGGGATAATTTTTTAAATGAGTGTTAAAATGATTTTTTTTTCTGTATAAAACATTTTTCGTTTTTGCAGATAAATAAATAAAGCACCATAAGTGAAAAAAAAATTATGACTTTCCACTTTTATCCTTATAAAACCCTAATTATTATTTTTATAGGGAACATTTTTTCGTCAAAATAAATATTTCCATCGTAACGTTTTATTCTAGGTATATTCTTTCGAAAGTACAATAAAATTTCCTGTTTGCGTGACCCTTTGTCAATGTCACGAATTATGAAAGAAGCATTTTCTCGTAGCGGTTATGTGTATGCATAATAAGAAATTCAGTATAAATTCATTTTACTTATACATTTATATGTTAAATCGTGAATATAATGATTTTTTTCGTTTAACTGCGGCATAAATAAAATAAAATTGAGAATCATAGAAATATCTGTTCACAGTTATGTTATTTACATTTTTTTTCGCATAATTATTATTATTCAGGAAAAATATATTTTTCTATTTCATTTATAGATTTAAATTACTGGCGAAAAATCATGTGTATAACATAGACTATGAAACAGTTTCCAACCCATTCATAATAATAATAATGATAATAATAATAATAAATTTATTGCTACTACAATGCCTGTAAAAAATAAATAAATAAATAAATAAATAAAATGCTTGACACACATCGAAAAATGTGAAGTTTGTGACAGATGTTTTTGCTCATACATTGATTAGTAATGTTTCTCTTTTATATATGCAGTCATTATATTTAATATTAACAGTACGTCATAAAAAATATCAAACCTGGCTAGAGTTTTTTTTTTTTTTTTTTTTTTTGTCTTTTTGAAACGATGTAATGGTTTGGTGCACTTAAATGTGGCAGATTGCCCTAGTCTTTTTTAGGACAAGTAATTTGTCCTACTGCTTGTAAATCTGAAACTCTATGATTTGCAGGAGCATTTTGTTCTAATAAAGTCAAAGCACAAGGTTGTGCTTTCACAACTATAAGCTTTTCACGTCAATTATGTAAGCCAAGGTTTTTTTTTTTTCTTTTCGCGTGTTTGTTACGTCATCGAATGATTTTTATTTCGATGTTTTTTTTGTATTTTTTATTAATGTTATACCAATTTATTTGATCTTTCGTTATTTAAGATAAAAATTATGTCAATTTGTATAATTTGGCGATTTATAAAATTTGGCAAAATTGGTCGACGAGATAACCAAGTAGTACCATTTTTTTATTTATTTATTTTTGTTTTGTATTGGGGAATTATACTTTCAGAGCAATTAAAATAAAATGTAGAGAATGCAACATTATAATTTTACTAATTTTCAAGATGCTCAGAGGGTTAAAAAAATCCTCTTTTCAAACCGTGATCAGAATTAAAAATAAATAAAAAAAATATTGCCCAGTTAAACTGATTGCATTGAGCTCACAGGCTATGCATACTAATTGCACATTAGAGCTTTATATTTTCAAGGGTTAGTTCCATTCGAAAAATCAGAATTCAGAAATCTACATGTTAAACCCATTTATATCAATTAAGGGGAGGGGCATGAGCCCCCCTTCCCCCTCTTTATACTTATTCAACGATGACCTAATGCTAATCACGGAGATGCCTCAGCAGAATGATCCTATAGCTAAATTTTAAAAGAAAACTGATATTTTTTCATCAAAAAAGATTTATCTAAATTAAGGGGAGGAGCATGAGCCCCCGTTTCCCCACTTATACATATCTAATGAACTTCAAAAACTAAACAGGTAAGCACCTTATCAGAATGTGCATATATGGGTGATTCTCAAAATAGGGGACAATTTCAAAAGTGAAATCTTAAAAAAATTACTGTTAGCAAAATTTCTGAAAAAAATAGGTGTTGTTAATATAGTATTAGGTATATTTTACATGTAGTCAGCAGAGCTAAATATTTAAAAATTAACTTAAAAAAAATAATTAGTATTTTTAGAGCCATGCTAATGACAAAACAAATTGCATGGAATAAATATATTAAGAAATTTTTATTTTCTTCCTGTTTAAATATTTTTTTTCTATATTTATTAGCCTTCCTTTTCAGCAAATAGTTTCCATTTTTACATATATACATATAAGGAGAATAAAAACATTACCAAAGAGCAAACTTTGTTTACATGAGCAACATTCTGACACTAACAATGTAAGAAGCTGTCTTAGTAATTTTCTGACAGATTTAATGCATATTTTATGGATAATAAGTGTAATACCTAAATTTTTATGTAAAATTAAACGTTTATAAAAGATACAATATAAGCAAAGGTTACATTTATGCACATAGGAGTCTTTAGCATGGACAGAAAAACCATGCTAATGACACTGATATTTGTCCATGCTAATGACAAATTTTAATTTAAATAAGATTATGAGCCATAATATAATCACAATGCAATAGTCCTTTCTGGGGCTTTTTAAAACACAAAAGTCCTATGCAAATAAGTAAATTTTAATTATAAAATAAACATGAAAATTATTATCCATTCTAATGACATACAATTGATGTACGCCCCTAATATTCAACTTCTATTCTGAAAATACAATACATGCTTCTATTTTCAGGCTTGGATAAAATGGCTACTTGTTATCATGGAGAAACTTTATATTTTCAAACTATTGTCATATGTGAAAATGAAATTTTGATTAATAACCAGCTGTTATAGTATGACCTTTTTTTGAAAATAGAATATGGAGGACAAACTTTAATTCTTTTTTTATATATTATAATTTTATTTTTAAAAAGAAATTTATTTGATCAATCCTCTCCTTGATTAATTTAAAGAAAGAATAATATTTGTTTTATTTTATAAACATGATATTAACTCTTGAAAAAGCTAGTATATACAAGGCACAGCTGCTGTGGACATCCATGCTAATGACATTTTGAACATTTATTCTGTTATTTTAAGGTATTTTTAACTAAAAAGTGAGTAATTCTTGAGTGCAAATAATGAATAATATTAAGACAAACATATCTAAATATAAAAACATGACAGAAAACCTGTCATTTTTTTTTTGTATGCCAAAAGACATAAATTGTCCCCTATTTTGAGAATCACCCATATCTATAATTTCAAGTGAGTCCGATAGTTTTATCAAGAGTTATCGCGGTACGCACATACGCACATACAGAACAGACGGCACATAAGCTCCTAGGCTTTGATAGCCTGTGAGCTAAAAATAAAGGGAGAAGTCTAAATCATATTAAGCTGCAAAGGCCACCAGTCCAACCTGTGATGGAAACTCTCATACGACTCCTTTATTTAGAAGAAAAAAAATATATATATAACATTCAAACATTGAGATTAATGCAATTTGTCAAATTTCTCAAGCTGTTTGAAAGTGTTAAGAAATTTTTTTGAATATTAAAAGAATAATTTTGAATATTATTTCAATATTAAAAGCATTGTGGTAGACCTCAATAATGTATATAATTTTTAATACGCTTAAAATATTGTAATATCATTGAAATACATGGCAAATCTACCCATACATAGTAATGTAAAGTTATTCTTTTTAATGAACCGAAAATGCTAAACACTTCATTTTCAATACTGATCATGCCACAGTGAACCACAACATAAATCAGTTTCATGGCAATCGGACTATATTTATGCACGTTACAAGTACAGACAGAAAAACCGAATCTATTGAGACTTTTCAACAATGCTGTAAAAATACATTTTTACGCAGAATGAAATTGTGCAATGCCAACAACAAAAATAAATAAATAAATAAATAAATAAATAAATAAATAAATAAATAAATAAATAAATTAAAAATCTTGATACTTAAGCCACAGTCTTTATGTCCAAATATTTTATTTTATTAATCTTCTTAATGGAAGAGCTGATGAGAGTTTCTATCACGCGTTGGCTACATGGAGCGCAGGCGCTTGCAGCAAGCAGGAAACGTGGATTCGGGTTTCTGAAGCTACCGAAAGACCACAGCTACATCAAGCTTATTATTATTACATCATTAGCTGCCACCTTTTGCATTGGATAAACTCGAATCTGAATTCGGTAAAATTAAATGAAGCAAATATTCGTCATTTGAATCTGAATCTTACATGTCAAATTAATTAGAATTTCATTTTCCAAATGTTGTTATCATTTGTTAAATTATTGTTTTTTTTTTATTTTCGTAAGTTTTTATCTACATAGTCGAGACCTTACACTACAAAAATTTAAGTAACAAAATTTGATATAATTTTTAATTATTTGGAAAATAGTTTTTGTCCTTGGTAGAGAACTGGAAAATCTGAAGTGTATCTGAATTTTTTATTGATTCCGCAAATTATTTTTTATTCTCTGATAGTTGCCACATTGACAAAAAAAGTAATAAAAACTTTTAAAAAAATAATAATTTGAAAACAAATTGTGATAAATATTTTAAACAAATTTTCTTTTAAAAGTGCATTTTTTTTTTCTCGGAGCAACAGTGTAAAAATTTATATTGTGCGATGTTTAGAAACTTAAAAACAAGCAGTTTCGGAAATTATAAATCTGAAATTTCATTTAAAATTTGTTTGTGATGGGTCCAGGAATATTAATGTTGAATCCATGTCGTACGTAATAGGAGCTGTTCAGAAGTCAGTCTGATGAACTCCATCCAATAAAATGCACATTTTTGTATATAACTGTAAACTACTGGGTTTTTTTATCATTGGTCTAGGAATATTGGGGCTTAATGCAAGGCGTATATATAATATATGAGTCATTACGATCATCTAAAAATGATGTTTCTTATTATTATTATTAATTTAAATGTAGAATTTATTTATAGTTCTTTAAAAATTTAGTCTTTGAAAATATGATTTTCAAAATAGTCGTTGTAATTTGTTAAATTACAAATATTTGTTAAATTAAATTAAATTATCTGAATCTAACACGTCAAATAGATTAGAATTTCATTTTCCAAACGTTCTTTAATTTGTTAAATTATTGTTTTTCTTTTTTATTTTGGTAAGTTTTTATTTACGTAGTCCAAACGTACACTAAAAAAATTAAATAACAAAATTTGATATGTATCTACATTAGAAAGGTCAAACGTATCTGTGCGTAACGCATACGTCATTTTGTGAATGGCAAAACTTTAAAATTTAAAATAAAATTTAAGTTTTGCATTTTTTCTTTTACATTTTTAAAAATTTCTAAATACCGCACATTTTTAATTTTTACACCTTCGTATAGGAAAAAAAAATTACTTTTTAATGCAATTTGTTTGAAAGCTGTATCTTTATTTGTTTTTGAGTTATTAATTTTTTCGTAGTTTTTTATACCGTTTTCGATTGGTGGCAACAGACATACTTTTATTAAAATGACCTATACATATTTTTATTAAAATGAAAATGAAAAAAGCCAAAAAAGCAAATTGATGTATCTTTTTGTTGCCATTTTTTAAGTGAAAAAAAATTCGTTTTAGTTCGTTTTTATTTTTTACTTAAAGGATTTTTAGTTTATTAAAATTTTTCTTTAAACTCGATACAACACTTTCTTTTTACACTTTGACGTCACAGGAATATTGTTTATCGTATTTATTGCATGCAGGTTATTTCAGAAATTTTCATTTACACTTAAAAGAATATAAATAAATTAGTATCAGTTTATAGCCAATAGCCATCGATATTTCAAGTTTTGAATTAAAATTATTTTGAAATGATTAAAGAAAAATTTTTTTGATCAAATACCATTTTTTTAAAATCGTGAACACGGATAAGAGATGTGTATATGTAAATTTTGAATTGGTAAAAATAATGTCGGATTTAGATTTCATGGGGCAAAAAATTCTATGATTGAGTCAAAGTGGAGTATGTTTTGCCATAATTGATAACTTAATAATAATACAAGATCTTTATTATATTTTATTGTTTACATTTCGATTAAAGTTTAATTTTAATGATTTCTACAACTGAGTTTTATAGAAATAGTATTTTATTAACTTTAGGTTAAATATCATTTGTTTAAGAGTTAGACTTACGAATATAAGGTGCATTTTTTATTGTGACTAATTAAGTAGATTTATAATAAATCAATGAAACAGTTCTTCTTAAACATTTTCTTTCGTCGAAATTCGACGGGTTCTCCCTTGAATATTTTATTTCTAAAGTTATTTTCTAGGTTATTTTAACTAGTACTATGACACTCCCTTCATAAAAGGAGAAGTAATCTGGACTTGTAAGAAATCTTGGCATCTAAAGCTTGTAAAATGCAAATATTTGATTTCTGTCAAAAAGTTACGAAAAAGTAGTGTCATATTTTATATTGTAACATAAGGAATTTTCTCAAAACACTTTGAAATATTTCGCTTTTTTTCAGGAAAAACAAGTTTTGAATTCCTTACATGAGTTGATAGCATCATAACTGAGTATATACAAATACTTCTGAGAATATTTTCAAGCTATGAAAATACATTTTGTAACTAAACTAAAGATTTCTCTAAAATTATGTTTACTAGAGTATAAGTTTTTGCATAGATTTTATATGCGTAATTTGTATACATTCTTGATATGGAACAAAAGTTTAAAAGAAAAAGTTTCTATTTGCACAGTTCTTTTAAAAAGTTTTTTAGTTTTGAAATTATATATATATCTATATTTATCAATCTATATATAGCTAAATCTAAATATATTCGTATATATATTCTTATATATAATTTTTTATTTAAAGTTCTGTAGACATTTTTTTACGTATTCATTATATACCGACTAAGACCTCTGACATAACAATAAAATGTTATTTCTAAAACGAATATAAATTTTAAGTCCTCCCTAAACAAGTGAACCAACCTTCGAGGAAAAATTTTGACTTGATAATTGCTACAACCTGATTTTAAGATACTGGACTTCGCAAACTGTGGGAAGTCGGTGCTCTGAAAAGCGGTAATTTAAATTCAAAAATTGTCCAACATTGCGTTCAAACGAAACACAGATATCAGGCAGATGTCAGGCAGGGTGGGAAGGCCTATCAATTGACTTGAGCCAAACTTGCCCCACCCCAACAAACGAAACACATCCCGCAGTTTGCGAAGGCCAGTATCTTAATCAGCAATTATATCGGCAGAATTTTCCCCGAAGGATGGCTCACTTGTTTACGATCGCCAAGTCTGAATGAGGTTTGTGCTGTTCCATATGAATATTATCTTTTTCTAAAAACTAAAAACTAACTGTAACGGTTTTGATTTGTTCCAATGTTTATTTTGCAATGAATTATTTATTTGTACTGATGAGGCCTTGCGTGTAGCTTGTCGAAACATTTACTTTTGTATTTTTAAATGTTTTTTGTGTTTTAATTTTTTGTATATAAATTTTATTTATGTTTTTAAAGTGTATTCAAGTCTGTCTTAATTTATATTATTAATTTTTTAATAGTTTTTAATAGTTCTTTAATATTCAGAAATTGTCAAATTATTCATTCCAGGCGAAGGTGGTGTATTTGTTTCTCAGTGTATAATCAATCCTCTCTAGTCTTTTTTTACAAATATGCAATGAGATAAAAAATATGGTTGTGACATCTAGAATCTAAATTGTGGCTCCAGAAAATATTGTTCCATGTCATCCTTATAAAATCCAGTTCCTTTTTTAGAGAGTTCAAGAGTCTCCTACTAGAATTCCAGAGTGTTTTCCAATATTCTCGTTGCCAAACTTATTTAAGAATTCCTGCAAATAGATGCGAATACAAGAGATATGTTTTAGTAACTATTATTCTAGTTTATGATATCACTTCCAAAATCAAGCGATAATTTTTTGCTACTACAACTATTCAATGTCAATTCGTCACCTAGAAAACACGATATTAGGAATTCTAGATCATTTTGTCTATTCGACTGGCATAAATCGGTCGTCTATGTTTCTACTTTATGTATTCAGAAAAAAGTGTCTAATTATTCATTCTAGGTGAAGGCAGTATATATTTTTTTCTCAGTGTGTGATCAGTTCTCTCTAGTATCCTTTGCAGTAAACCTTTATCTAACGCGAACACTTCAGAAACACCAAAAACATTCTCAACGCAATTCAGAAGTAAAAACATACACTGATTAGACTGATTATAAAAGAATTATACTAATTGGTTATGTGTACCTAGTATTTTTGGAGTTTTATTGCCTGCAATTTATTCTGTTGAGCTATTTCTTAAATAAGATTAGAGGGAAGACCTGCATATATTGTTCTGGTGGCACAAATGGCAGAAAAAATCGAAATTGGCGACAAAAAAGCCATTTTAGAAATTTCTCAGATTTCTCAAGATTGTGGAAAAACATGATTTTTAAATAATTTATAAAGATATATTTATTTAATAAACGCTGTATACGTCACATGTTAAAAAATATGCGATGTTTATATAAATATATTTATGTAAATAGATTTTATATATTATATATATTTCTATAAATATGTAATTATATATACAGATATATATATATATATATATAAATACACAATATGTACACCTATAAATAAATACTTTTACTTATATATATATATATATATATATATATATATATATATATATATAATTTTATCGACTTCATATATTTATTAATTGTGTCAAATTTAATTAAAAGCTAGAAATTCTTCCGAAAAAGTCCATTTCAGTAGTAAAAAAGCAACCCCAAAGGTCCCCAAATCAATTCATTTCATGCCAAAAAAAAGTTCGCTAAAAACATCAGAAGAGGATATGGAACTATTCCCAGATTAGATCATAAAATTGATAAGGTTATCTGGTGATTTATGTCCTCCAGATTCGTCAGTGTATCTCAATTGGCATATCATTGGCAGTTTCAGCCAAGTTATCCTTGGTTCAAATTCTGGTCAGGAAAATAATTGAAAAAATACATAAAAGAACGTGTTTATTGGGAATTAAAAAATGTTCGTCAAATAAAGTCATCTACCTACTCCAAGTTTTATTATGAAGGTCTTAACTGATAAAGGAACTAGTTTTGGTGCATCTTGCCCCTTACATTGAAACCTGGTTCATTTAGTAGTTCTATGCATAAAAATTTTGAACCCAATAACATTTCTCTTTTAAAAATAAAAATTTATGTATTTTTTATGTTTTATTTTTTTATTATTGGATTTCCTTTGTTTACTTAACACCAAAAGTGTGTTAAGTCGTCAAATATGGTGCTATAAAATTTGTCCCACAAGATCCCTGGAGTTTATGTGTGATATCTATAAAAATTAAATCAGATTGCGATTTTTTAAATAATTGTTAGCATAAAAAATCAGTTTTTTTCTGTGAAATGATACATATATAAATAGTGAATGCATTTAGTTAACAATCTTTCAAAATCATTGAAAACTATTGTTTCAGTGAGATACTAAAAAGAAAATAGTTTTTCTTTTGAAGTCAAATGGAATAAAGTTTCGAATCTTTAAAATGGGTCGTTGTATTAAATATCGCGCATTTTGATAACTGTATCAACTCCTTATCGGTCACATTAACTTACTATTTAAAAATTTAGATTACTTATTGCCACCACAAGGTTTAATAAAAAGAAACATTCCCTCTATTTAAGAACAAGTAAAGTTATAGTCTAATAAAGCCAATTACACCCTTTTTTATACTGATGGGAACCAAACAATCCCAATAAAAATAACCAATAAACACAGTCCGTGAATATCACTAGGAAAGAGAATAAAGAAGTTAAAGGAAATTCATATTTTTATGTAATTTATATAAAAAATCCATATAACTAGGTCGGACAGCACTGTTTCTAATATCACAATTCAGAGAGATTTGAACCATTGCTCACACTTGACAAGCAAATAGCATATTCGCCTAAGATTGGTCTTCTTTTGAAAAAATGCGCTCAGTTTTTTCCCTGCAAAAAAGTGATTATATTGTTGTAATTTTTCAAAATCAAATTTGCAGGTAATTGTAGAATATTTTTTTTTTTTACTTTTTTCAATATTTTATATTTATTATTGACTAACTTGTATTTTAAAAACCATCCTTTATAAACAAATGCTATGTTAATATACCTAAAGTGGTTTTAAACAATACATTTTGCGGAAATTGCGCCGCTGTAAAAAAAAAAAAAAAAAAAAAAAAAAAAAAAAAAAAAAAAAAAAAAAAAAAAATACGGTTTTAACAATAATAATAATAATAATAATAATAATAATAATAATAATCGATTCTAAAGTTTCTTATTACAGGGTTTTAAAATGTACAAATTATCAATGATAATTACGACAAGATCGAAAAAATGTACCTTTATAAGAATTTATTTATTTTAAAATGAAAGAAAACATGAAATATATTTCATAAATTATGTAGAGCTGTAACAGTCTCATAATAAGGTATCTGAGTTTAAAATAAAAGTGTTTGATAATTTAACGAATTCTTTAAGTGTTACCAAGAGAAATTGTAGGCATATTTCTTTTATACTACTTTATTAGAAGCATTTGTATTCCTTTTCGCCAGGTATTTATAGTGCAAAGGCAGATAACATGTGTAATGTAAATGCATTATTTTAGTCTCATGTACAATGTAAATGCATTATTAGTCTCATGTGCAATATAAATGCATCATTAGTCTCACGTGTAATGTAAATGGATTATTAGTCTCATGTGCATCATACTATATCAAGCTTATGAGGTGTAATGCTCCAGTTTTATCGGAAGTATGTGATTTAATCGAATAGTTTATAACTCATGATCATAAAGAATTTTCTATTAATAGATTTGCAATCAATATTAAACAAGCTGTTGCTTCTGGTAGTAAAGATTTCTAAATCTTTTTTCTGTTTACATAATTTTTGTTACAACAACATGTAAATTTTAAATATCTGGTTAATATTTATGAATATATAGTAGTATGCATAATTTAATTACATGCATTTATTTGTAAATGCATAATTTATTTGCAGTATAGATAAAAATTGTAGAAATAATGCAGTACTAATTAAATTTTATAATAGAAACTATGCAGAGATATTCTTTAAAAGTTACAGAAATATAAGTTTAAAAAATAAGATTATGATTATTTCTTGAACTCTGAGTCTTTCCAAACGAAACTACAAACACATTTCATCTTGAAAACATTATTAGAAGCATCGGTATTCCATTTATCTAGAGATTTATAGTTTTAAGACTCATTAACACACGCAATGCAAATGTATTATTTGTCTTTTAAGGTGCACCGTAATCTATTAAAATTATAAGAGAAGTAATATTTCACTTGTATCGGGGCTAATGTGTTTTGGTCTAATAATTTACTTTTCATGATCTTAAAAAAGTATCTTCTTTGAATAGATTTGCAATTAAGATTATATGAACTGTTTCTTCTGGTTAAATAGTTTTCTAAAAATAATCAGTTTATTTATATCCTATTGTAAAACGCGTAAGGTTTAAACATGTGATTAACATTTTTCTATTTATGAAAACAATTGGATATAGAGATATAGAGATACATTTTGAACAACCCTGTGATAATATTTATCACACTAAATGGAGAACAAAATAAATTAGTTAGAAATAATATTTGAATTTAATAGATGATAAAATGAAACGGTTTATTACTAATGAAAAGATTTAAATGCTTTAAATAGGGTAAATATATAGCATAATTCTATTCTTGAACCCTCGGTAAAATGCACTATTATAATTCAATGAACCATCGTTAGTTAAAAATAAAGATACAGAAAAAAATGTTCGTATTCATTAACATTTCTTTACTCTAAGTTAAAGATGTCAGTCTGATCGTTTATAGAAAATTTCAAAATTGCGGCAACTTGCTGCCTGTATGTTTATGTATCTTCACGATTTTATTTACGTTCTATGTTATTATGTTTTATATGAAGAAATGAAGTAAGTGTACTTTGATTTTTGTGGGCTTTAAAGTGTTTGCCTATTTCACGAATTTATTAAGTATTTCCAAGGAAAACTACAATCACATTTCATTTTGAATGCATTATTAGATACATATGTATTCCGTTTAGCAGACATTTATAGTGCAAAGGCACATTAGGCATTCAATGCGAATGCATTCTGATGCACTGTAATATATCAAGCTTATGAGAGAAGTAATACTCTAGTTGTATCGGAGTTACTGTGATTTAATAGAATAATTAACATCTCATGATCATAAAGCCTCTTACTCGAATAATTTTGCGTTCAAGATTAAATGAGCTATTACTTCTCGTAAAACAGTTTTCTAAAGATATTAAGTTTATATATTTTCTAATGTAAAATGTTTATATATTTTCTAATGTAAAATGTTTAAAATATATGTTTGATTATTATTTTTGAATATTTGATAGCATTTAGAAATGCATAATTGATTGAATTATATAGTTATTACTTGTGGAAATAATGCAGTACTAATAAAATTGGATAATATGAGATACGCTTGATAAGGAGATACAGTTGAATAGTCCAGTCAAAATAAGCGAAAAAAAGTGGAAACCTAGCCAAAATTAGCCAAGAACTGGAAATTTGTGTAGACCTTTAAAACATCATTTTGAATGAAATGCCAAAAATCTTAATCGATCTGACAGGAGCAGAAAATTTTATTTAAGGTCAAAGGTCAAAAATAAAATAGTTTTTTTTTTTTTTTTTCAGATAACTGGTAAACGGTAAGTTTTATCGTAAAAATAGTTGTCTTAAAAATTGAATATTTTGGATTTCCTACAAAAAATGTCTTTTTTCATTCCCTGCCCCTCTTTCGTAAAATATGGCATATGCAAAAAAAAAAAAAAAAATAATAATAATAAAAAAAATTTCATATTCTGGATAATAGTTACATTTTTCTGAATGCAATTTATGTTATTAGCTGTTTAATGAAATACATATAATTAAATATAATAAAATTAAATATAATAATGCGAGATATGGTCATACTTTATCCCATAGACTTCAGGAAAGCTGTGGTCAGCTTCCCTTCATCCCCTCCCGTGGCGCAATATAAGCACCCGTCTTGTGGTCAGATTTTTTTTTCCAATGACCTCTGATACCTAGACACCACATCGGTAACCTTTTCTAATGTCGACATCTTTGCCTTCCGTCACGTGACGGAGGGCAGATTTAGCTCGCCAAACCGGTTTTTCTCCCGCCGAAACTCATTATATATGTAAAACCCCTCCGTGTATAACGTTTCTGGGGTTCACCGATCCATGAGAAAAAGAAACATTGCGATTCGGCGTCCACGTTAGGCTTAGGTATTCCGAGCCGTTCACAAATATTTTAATCGTTCAACTTATGGAAATATACATGTAAAAGATTTATTCATCACTCATTTTCTTTAAAACCTACAAAAACTATCTAACTAAGACTTCCCTCAGAGGGATTAGTCTGAGCGATATTGCTTAGAACAGAGTTTTTAAAATAATATGCTAAAAGTAAAAAGAGATTCTATCTTTAATTGATTATATATTGCCACAAATTGAAATGATAAAAAAGAGGAAGATGAATGGTACATTTGCAAAATATTACATACAAATTCCTATACACGGTTAAAAAAATGGGAAATCAAAGTATACAAAACAGTCACGCATAAGTATAAAATTTGAAGAATACAGCTAACAAAGCGCTAAAATATCTTGTATCGGAATTTAAGCTCTTTGAAATGACGTAAAAAATATACACATCAATTTTAGTACCAAAAATTGGCGCAAATCATGATGATTGAGTAGAATGAGGGATTTTTTTATATGGTGTGTAGTGCCCTTAAATAGATAGAACAAAATAATTAATATATATAATAATATAATATCTACATCTGTTTTCAATGTATGCGATGAGGTTTTCGATAAAAAATTGGGGTATTCTCACTTAAAAAAGATACATAAAAATCCCGAAAACGCCAACAAAAGAATACAATCTGTCGTGTCGAGTGTGTTCCAGATATGCTCAATCTGATTTAAATGGGTCGTGCATGCTGGCCAATACATACGCTGATTTGTTTTCGTTTTAAACCCATTCCCATGAAATTGAGCTGTATTTCGCTTTAGCATACATAAAATAAAACGAATCGGCAATCATGAATGTAGTACAGAGTTTACAGAGGTATACGCCGCATATACTTTCTGGGTTTTTTAAGAATCACCTTATCTCCCTTGCCCTCTTTCTCAAAAAGCCGCAGTCCTAAGATATATTTTATAACTTGAGCATATACTCTCTGCTTAGAGCGTATATTCTCTATTTTTTTACGATTATTACACTGTTGGCGATGCCAATAGCATAAGACATGAACGAGATCTGAATATCTCGTCTGCATAAGCTTTGAGCCGTCAAAGTGTCATCACAAGTGATTTACAAATCAGAACTAATTTTTTTCAACAAAACATGCTGGCTCAAATACGGCAATGTGAACTCGATTACGCCGTTTTACCAGAAAAAGGTTATTTAAAAGGCCTGCTAGTGGCAATTGAGAAAACGATTCTATGATAAAATTCCTAGATTAGTAAAGTTGAAAAGTTAATCCCCTCATACTATTTTATAACGGAATTCTTTTGTGGTGAAGTGTAAATGAACAATAAATATTTTTTGCGTAGCATATTCTACAAAATATGTATTCTAGTGCTCTTCATAAATTCATATGATTTCATTATGTTTCGATGGGTTTAACATCATTAAGCTTGGAACTATTTCATCCCATCGGCCGTAATGTAACGGAATACTTTTGATTGTCTCTGTATTCGAATTTATCCGATTTTATTAAAATTTGCAACGACTCAATAAAATTCGGCAACAAATAGAATTAATAAGTAATAATAATAATAGAATTTAAAATTTCAAACGATTCCGTAGGATAGTTTTTATGCTATTATATGTGGAGATACAGACGAACGGATCAGACGGCGACTATAGTTACTAAATATTTTATATTAATTACGGACACACCTAAAAAAACAGTTAAATTTAAAAGCGCGCGCCGAAATTGAAAGCGCATTTCCAGAAATTATTGCTCGAAAACAGTATTGTAACCGATTTCTTTTGTGTGTCGTTGTAATTGGATTAAAAATGCTATGAATATCCTGTTATAACTTAATCGTAATGAAATTCAGTGGTTTATATAACTTTCGAAAATTTGTAATAGCGTAATTTAATTAAAATACTCTGCAAAGGATTTCCGCCAATAGACCATACTGTAATGAAAATCTTTTGGGTGCCCCTGTAAATAAACTACACTGCTCAAAACAATTAAAGGATATTTGAAATTTTATATAAAATAAAGATATAAACGAAATTTTTTTTGCCGAAAATAGAAGAAGAGAATCACAAATGCAAATTTTTCTGGTTTTCAAACTGTGGAGTATGCAAATTTCGAGTTCGACGTCAAAAACGTCGCTTCAGCGGCAGCGAATGAAATTTGACTTTCAACTGGATAAAAGAGAATGAAGACAAGGATGATCGGCATTCAGTGATTGCTTTGTTTCGATGAGTACGATGTCTCAGCGAAGTCATTTGACAGATTCAGAAGCTTGGAGAATTGTTGGTAGGTTAGAAGGGGGCCAAACTCAAGCCGAAGTATCGCAAGCCATTGGAGTGTCACAAAGTGTCAATTCCAGGATCTGGAACCGTTTTTTGGAGAGTGGATGTGTAGGCCGAAGACAGGGCAAGGTCGTAGACGGGCAACAACGCCCAATGAAGATCGGTATTTAGCGTTAACAGCTCGGAGACACCGAAACATGAACGCTACTCTTCTCCAACAACACCTTCGCTCGGCTACAGGCACCACGATTTCAACTCAGACTGTCCGAAACCGGCTCCATGCTGTAGGTTTGTATGCTCGCCGACCGATGATATGTGTTAGATTAACATCAAGGCATCTTCGCGACCGCAGGGAGTGGGCAACCGAGCATGTCAACTGGAGGAGAAATGAATGGAGCAATATTCTGTTTTCTGACGAGTCCCGTTTTTCTGTGCATCCGGATAATAGGCGTATTTTCATCTGGAGGGACCGTGGCAGTAGGAATAATCCTGCGTTCGTGCACGAAAATGTCAGATTTGTCGGTGGAGGAGTGTTGGTGTATGGTGGCATCTCCATTGACGGGCGCACTGACATCTACATCATTCGAGATGGAGCTCTGACTTGTCGCCGATATAGGGATGAGATCCTCAGACCTATTGTAGTCCTTTACGCTGTAGCAATCGGAGATAACTTCATTTTAATGGACGATAACTGCAGGCCACATCGTGCAAACCTGGTGGAGGATTTCCTTTTCGAGGAAGAAATCGTTCGAATGGAATGGCCAGCGTGTTCTCCAGACATGAATCCAATCGAGCACGTTTGGGACGCTCTAGGAAGACGAGTTTCTGGCCGCCAACAACCCCCACAAACTCTCCAAGAACTGGAAAGAGCTCTTCTGGAAGAGTGGGGCAGAATACCCCAACTCGTCATTAATAGCCTCATTGAGTCCATGCCTCAAAGGTGTTCAACGTTGCTGGCCACCCGTGGAAGCCATACCCCCTACTGAAAATGATTTTCTTTGAAGAAAACACCTTTTCTTATTCTTTTTTTCTCATATGCACAAATTATGTTTTTTCCTTTTGTACACAAATACGCAATAAAATGCATTTTTTTCTGCCAAACATGTGTAATTTATTCTCATATAACCTGCTATGTCTGTCGACCATGTATCAATCAGCTAAAAAGTTTCCCAGATACAAAATCGATCTAAAACTGCTATATCCTTTAATTGTTTTGAGCAGTGTATTAATTCCACATACTTCATATACAATATCAAACATGCCTAGGAGACCCTAAATAAGGTTTCCAATTGCATATAAATCGGTGTATATGTACGGATGTTTGAATGCGGACAGACGGATAGACAAACCGAATGCATAAATATTTTTCAACTTTGTTGGAAAGTGCAGAAAAAAAGCAACCTCACAGGCTGAAGATCACAACCACATGGATTTATTTAATTGGTAAAAAAGGTACTTCTTGGTTATCCTGTCGATCAAAAAACTATCGCCAAACTATAAGGTTACATGCCAATACCGAATGATTGTAAATGTTACTTTCACTTGTCATTAATTACGATACGCGTGCTTGTTTCGTCATAAAGTGATTTTTAATTCAACTTTTAATGTGTATTTCTTATTGCATTTAAAAAATGTATTTATTCTTCTGTTATTTAAAATACAAATTAGGTCAATTTATGTAATTTGACAAACAGTTTGGCGATTTGTGTAGTTTGGCGCAATTGGTCTACGAAATAACCAAGTATTACAAAAAAAGATTGCCAAAAAATTTAGAACAAGATATGGAACTTTTCCATATAATTAGCGCCAAAATATCATTATTTACATTGCATGGTGATCTGGCTATTATTGTTTGTTTATTAATAAATTTCTTATTTTTTTCTATATTTATATAACCTAAATTCAATCGTATGCTTTTTTTAATTACTTACTTTTTAAAATAATCGAAATTCATTCAAAAATGATTTTCGCGAAATTTGCGCGAAACCCGATGCGTACACAGGGCCGTAGCTAGAAGTGAATAATGGGGGGGGGGGGGCTCAAGAGAATGTAGGGGGGGCTCAGAAGAATGTAGGAGGGGCTCATAATTTCTTTCCCTCTCTCTGACGCAGAAAGATAAATTAGTGCACATTCACATTGAAAGTACTATGTACTATGTACTTATGCTATGTACTATTGTAATAACTTCATTTTATGCAAAGAGAAGAATATGATGATGAAAATTTTAAGAGTATAACTGGTGCAAAATTAAAGATCATGTTAGCTTCGTGTGTACAAATAGGAGGAAGGGAGTGCAGAAACACTTATTTTAGATACAATTTAGTAATTCCGCTATGAAAAGTTCTCAACTATGTTGTTCTCATTTATTATCTCATTCTCATAAAAGTTCTAAAACTATGAAAAGTTCTCAAAACTAAATTAGATTTTTGAACAAAATTTGATTTGGATTTTCGGAACAGAAATTCATTTGGTGATTTTGGAATCTTTTCCAGGGGGGGGGGGGGGGCTCAAAATATTTTAGGGGAGGGGGCTGAGCCGCCCATAGCGCCCCCTTGGCTACGGCCCTGTGCGTATATGATATCTCTGTCTAATTTCATGATACTTTTCAAATAATATATTCACCTTGGCGTTTTTATAAATCATGGTCCAGTATGGGCTTCAGAAATTGAGATTTCAAACCTGATGATCGTTTATGCTTATTTTTACTCGTAAATGTGGCACAGATGTCATATTTATGAGTAAAAATATAAGCTACAAACATTATTATGAGTAAAATATTATTATGAGTAAAATATTATTATGAGTATTATTATGAGTAAAAATATAAGCTACAAATAGCGCGATTTTATTCCCCCGCCAAATTGATGAAAACGCTGTTTTTGAATATTGCGTTAAGTGTTTTACGATTTACGATTTATTGTGATATTCATATTTTTTATTATATTTTTTATTATGTTTATTACTTATAACTGTTTATTCTTCGCATCAACTATAGTTCCTTTTTTGATATTACTTGATTATCCTGTAGACCAAAAAATTATCGCCAAACAATAAAATAAAATGCCAATCATGAATGTCTTATTAAACAATGTAAACATGTGTTTAAAACGTCATCAAGTGATTTTTTATACCGCTTTTTATTTGTATTTTTATCAATGTTTCACTAATTTATTTTTTCTTTTGTTATTTAAAATAAAAAATATGGGAATACGTACAATTTGGCGAAATTGATCACGAGATAAAAAAGAAGTACCAATATTTTATTTCAGCACATATTTTATTTAAACACGACATAATTGTTTCCAATTTGCATGTGCGAAGGCGCGAAATATAAAAGATGCTAATGGCGGTTAATAAGTGCTATTATAAAAATTATCGCAAAATCTCAAATACTATTACTAAGTTATTAAGAATTAAGACATTTTTATTTTAAATTAACAACAAGAATAAAATTATTTTTCAGTTTGTTACATTAAGTTTAAATATAATTAATTGTACTTAAAAATTGTTTGCGTATTTTTCTTGCTCCATGTGCTTAAATTTGGGAATCTAACGAAAATATACAACCGGTAAAAAGTGACGCACACAATATTTCTGTGACGTATGCAAATGAATTGGGCTTTTTTATTAGTTTTTTAAAAATAGTTTTAAAACTATTTCGAACTAATTTTTGAAAGTAGGTGCATTCAGTAGGTTACTCTCATAGGTACCGTTTGGTACAATCAGAATCGCAATCCGATATGTATTTTTCCAGATTTGTTTAACGAAAGAGTTATGCTTGACTTTTAATAACGTTACGTACTATGTGTGTTAGTCTTTGCTTCGTCAAGACAACTATTTACTCCATGTACTCTGATTCGGTTGTTTACGAAAATATCCAGCCCTTGAAAAATGACGCACACCAAGTTTCTGTGACGTATGCAAATAAAATGTGCTTTTTTTATCAGTTTTTTAAATATAACTTTTAAACTATTTGGAATTAATTTTTAAAAGTAGGTGCATTCACCAGATTACCTTCATAGGTACCTACTGGTACAAACAGAATCAAAATCCGACAAGTACTTTTTGAGATTTGCTTGACGAAACAATTTTTTTGACTTTTAATATCGTTACGTACTCTGAGTATAAGACTTCGCTTCGCTCAGACAATTATACCTACAAAAACTATCTAATTATAATGTTTAAGTTCTAAGTAAAACAATCAACAATTACGAGATAAATAAACGATTTAAGCAAGTTAATGCTGTTGCCATTCAAAAATGACAAATTCCAAACCTATGAAAAATATTGTGAAAATTTACCTCTAATTTTAAAGGCTATCTATTTCCTGACCAATGAAAACGTTCCACAGTCGTAATGGAACGTTCTCATTGGTCATATTTACAGTAGGAGCTGTAAATGACGTCATTACATTTTAATGCACTTTGAAATCTTTTCAGGATTTCAAAAACAATATTTAATTAAAACTGTTTATTTAAGGAAAGCGAAGGTGCGTTTTAATTAATGCAATATTGTTAAATTTTTTATATTCGGTTTGCTTTAATTTTTTTTCTGCCGTGAATGATTCTTGAGAATGACTCCTTTGTCACATCACGTTTCATGTGTGGATATTTACTCTTCACTGTGTTGACATTTGTTTTCGATAGTGTAAAGTGTTTTCTATTAAGTATTGGTTATAAAATATAAATTTTATATCGTTATGTTATTTTTTAATGCAATGAACGTAGACGAAAGTCCTACTGCAAGACGATGACGCTTGAATAATGCACGGCAATCAAGGTGGTTAGCGTGGCAAAGCCGGGAGTCGCGTGATAGAACTCGGGCTGCAAATGCCTCATCCCAACAAGTTCGGTGCGACAGAGAGGCAGAATTCCAAAACATTTCAACAAAACATCGCAAAAAATCTGCAAATTTTTGCAAAAGATTGTGAAAAAACACTAATTTTGCCAATCAAGTGCAAAAAGAAAAAAAAAGGAAAGAAAAAACATAGTGCCGAAGTGAATTTTCCTTCATTTTTGGATTAAGTATGATGGTGTTAAAAATTCAAAGGATAAAAGTAAGTTATTTTTTAAATTACTTTTCTTTTATGTTAATAACAAATACTTGGGATCTTTAAATTCATGTAATGCAATGCGAGAGACTGGCAAGAGCAGTGTTGAATTCAGACACATTTCTCTGGGAAGGACATTCGTGGTTCTGGGGGTACATTATAGAGATCCGGGAGAGATTGCACTTTTTGACCATTGAAAACAAAATCTTAAGTTTTCCTGGGACGGGGGGGGGGGGCATATACAATCCTGTTACCCCTGCATTGAGAAAGAGGACATTTGTCCTTAAGTTCTGCAGACTGTTTTTAAAGTTTCTGCTTGCATTGCAGATTACAGGAAAAAATTCTGCTTCTGGGCCTTTTAAAAATGCAAACACGTCATTTTGACGGGCTATCTTCTAGTATTGTTATGTTTGTCTTGAGTTGACCGCACTGCTTCTTTTTTCTTTGTGAAATCTGAAAGTTGCCAATAAAGCGATTTCCGCCAAAAAACGGCATCTGTTCGTCAAAGATGTTGGATTCGAAACCATGCCTAGAGAACAATGGAATGTGGCGTCTACGTACATTAGAAGTCTGTGGTTTTTCCTTGGAAATGCAATTCCCCTTCAAATGGATGCGTATTTTGATCTTTCGGTTTGTTAGTACGGAGATTATTCTGCTCTGTTTATATAAAAAAAGAAGTGTTAGTTTGTGTACGCTGTTTAAAATGTTGGAAATTTGTTTCATTTGTAATAAAAGTCTAGCAGAAAGTCCATATGTGGTCGTTAAACGTGGTATGAAGACATTGATTGATAGCAGTATTGAGAGAAATGATGGGAATATTCAGTATTTGCAAAAATAAATATTCTATTATAGTTCATATTCATTGTCGTAAAGTGTACACTCTGAAGAGTAATATTGCAGAAACTAAAAGAGAACGCGATGTAGCACAAGCATGAACTTACTTATACGTCCAGCCCACATCGGACTAGGGCGCGATTAGATGAGTCAATATTTTGCTTTAAAAGTTTTTATTTACTTTGTGGAAATGAAGCGAATGAAGAAAATGAAAAGAAAAAACCGAAGGATCGTCGGAATGTAATATATCGAGTTGCAACAGTTTCATTTATAGTTGAGGTAGCTCAAAAACGTTCGGATAATTCAGCAAAAACTGTTTTTGTACGTAAAGGATGTGAATACGATTTAGTTGCTGTTGAAGATAAGTATCATCTTGATTGCTTTCCTTCTTTCTTGAAACCTGCCGCTGGATGTAAAATTGGGTGCCCTGAAGATTATAATGTTGCCTTAGCTATAGAAGAGATATATACATATATTGAAACTAATGAGGATTGTCAATTTTCATAACAAGAATTAAAAAAATGCTTGCAAGAGTACAGTATCTCTGGATGGCAAAACAATAAAATGAAGTTGAAGATAAAATATGGTAATAAAATTATAATAACAGAAAAAAGGGAAGTTTAACGATTATTTATTTTATTGATACTCAACATGATGTGTTGAACAAAGCTTGACACACAAATAAAAATCGAAATAAAAGGAAATAACGATTTTGGATTCTGAAGGCTGCGGCAGAAATTATTTGTGAAAACATTCAATCGCTACCTTTCGACAATAGTAATTACCCCCCCACACACACACACACACACACCACCACCACCACCACCACCCAGTCAAATGTTTGAAGATATCAATAGTGAAATTCCGGAGTCTTTAACTTATTTTTTCGAGCAAATAATTTTAAAAAATAAGCAACATAAATTGGATCATTTAAAATTAATATGTACGACTATCAGCCACTGCATTATGGCTGCTATTCGCCCGAGATCATTCACTTCATGATTACAATTAGGTCTTTCAGTTTTCATTCATTTAGATCAAAACTTCTCATTCAGATATTTTCATCTTTTGGGTTGTGTGCAACGTGTAATGATACATTGATATGTATGAAGCAGCAACTATTCTTAATCTTCAGCCTCATGTTTTACCACCGGAGATTGGGACTTTAATTCAATATGCTGTGGATAATGCTGATATAAATGTGTACACGTTAGATGGTCATAACACTATCCACGTAATGGGCATAATCCAAATTATTAGTCCGAAATGTTCAGTATTAGCAGAAGGGACTTTAACCTCTTCAGACCCGAGGTGCACATTTGTGTACCTCTGGTTTCAACTGCGTATCTCACTTAATATTTGAAATTTTTTTATTGCCACGAGAGGGTGTTATTTCTGTACGTTACCGTTTTTTAGTCTTAGCAAGAAATGGCGCTAGCAGTCTTAGTTCATATGATTTTGCAGGAAATAAACGAGCAATCGCGAAAAATATAAAACTTCTGAAAAGTAAGTACATTTTTATAATAAGAAAATTAATATTTATTCATAATATTTTTTAAGAATGTTTATAAAATCTTCAGTTTTGCATAAATCATTTATTTTTTTTTAGCTAGATCATAATATTTATTTAAATTAAGTGCAATTTGTAAGGTACACGTATGTGCACCTCCGGTTTCAATTCTGTGTTTTTGGAAAGAAGTCATCTCACAAAAAAAATTGTATTGAATGGTATCTAATTTGTGCAGTGCTACAGTTGTGGAATTATTAAAAAAATATACTTAATTATAAATAATAAATCATTTTGTTGATATTTTAAATTAAGCACTAACTTTTAAAAATCATAATTATTATATCTTTGTAAGAGTAAATAAACTTATGAGGCCAATGATGATGGTGAGTCTTCTGGCAATGAACACTTAGATCACACAGATATACTATTGAGGACATTGAGTACCTATCCCGAATCGATGTAACAGTAAAGTTTAACCTAAAAGGCCTTTGTTATTGAAAGCTGAAAATAATTAAATTTTTAAAACTTGTGTTACAGCACACTAGAATAATAATGCTGAGAATAAAACCTTATTTTTTCACAAAAATTTATTTAATCTTTTTTTCTTCTAATACCATTTCGAAGATCATTGATTGATGAGGACTATCTAAAAGCAGATTTTCCAGCATCGTGAATATTTTTGAATCATTTCTATGTTAGTTAAATGAAGATTTTTGGTGAAAAATTTCATATGAAACCGATTCTGTTCAAAAAATTCCAATTCCGTTATATTCCGTTCAAACACGAAACCGTCGCTCAATAAATGCATCTGTATATGAAATTTTAAAAGTTGCAGGCGTACACATACTCATGGGAACTTTAAAATATCTCCAAGCAAGATTCTACTGGCAAAAAAACTTGTCATGACTTATAATTGCAGCTACTATGTCAATCAAATGATCTTTAAGCAGATGACAAATTATGGAAAGTAAATCTTATCTTGAATGCCATAAAATTTAAATGTTTGTCCCTGCCCTGGCCAAAACCTTTATCACTAGATGAACAGAGATTACTAGATCACATTTGCTGGACATTGTGGATCTAGGCAGAATGTGCCGTTAAAACCTAATCCTTTGGGATTAAAAAAACTTTATTTTATCAGCCAGGGATGGCCATACCCTCGACTTCCAAATATATCATGGAAAAGGAATTGTACCAGCTGATGATTCAAAATAATTATGATTAGGTCTAGGTGGAGGCACTGTCAAATTGTTTTTTAAATTTATACCAAAAGACAACACACGGGTGATTTACTGGGACAGATTTTTTACTAGTGTAAAATGTGTCGACTTTTTATTGAGGAACAATATCTACCAAACTGGAATAATTATGAACAAAAGACTACACTGTAAAAAAAAATCTGTGAAGGTACTAAACATTTTCTAGGAAACTGGGATTCCAAGAACTTTTCATGTAACGATAACAGAAAAAATTCATGTAATCGATTCTGAAACTTGAATTTTTGCTGTTACGGTTACAGGAAAAGTTTTTGGAATCCCAGTTTCCAAGAAAAAGTTTAGTACCTTTGCAGATTTTTTTTTACAGTGTAGGACGAGCCGATAAAAAAACAAGAATGATTGAGATTTGTATCACGGAGAGTGGGATGAATGACTAAGGGAAGGATATGTGTATACTAAACTGGAAAGATAATAAATGTGTAACTTTGCTTTCGATTTGCATTCATAGCGATCCCAAGACCAGTTGTGTTAGGTGGTCTAAACTTCAATGCTTTAAAATTAATGTAACACAACCTGCAATAGTGAATACAAAACGTGTATAGGGGTACAGATTTAAATGATAGGTGTTTAGCTTACTACCGTTGTTCTATTCACACAAAAAAGTAGTCAACAAGAGTTTTATATACATTTTATAGATTTGGTTGTTCTCATTTGTTAGATAATGTATATCAGAAATTTCAAAACAGATGAAGTTCCTTGAAAAGACAGATTGTCTCTCGTGCGGTATTTTTAGAGATTGCATAAGTACTGATGAAATATAAAAGCAAAATAAGTAAAGAACGACGACCATGAAGACCACGCAAAATTTATTCATCTGAAAATGATTCTAAATACGGTTCCGAAAATAAACCACAGCAAAAACAACTTACGTAAGGGTATTTAGAAGCCAATTTACTATATTAGATACGACAAAATTGGACAGTTTCCTCGTTCAACAAATGATAACTTTGCTTCAAAATGCAAGTATGAAGGCTGCGAATCAAGAACAAGAGTTATTTTTACAAAATACAATATGTATCTCTCTATATAAAAATAGTTTTCTTTTTCGAAAATAGCACGTAAAGTAAGTTTACATGTATGAATTGTTAACCAAATTTCTCTTTTAAATACATTTTTGAAAAATGAAGTGTTTTTTTTGCAGCATGAACCCGAGGTGCACATATGTGTACCTGCCTGTAAATACAAACTAATAATAATTATTTTACTTTTTATTGCAAAATTATGTTTCTATACCTATAAATAGATGGAATAAACTGTGAAATAATTTTTACGATGGCTTAAAATATGTCAGGTCTGAAGAGGTTAAAACGAGTAAATGAAATGCCTGCAGCTAAGGATTTTGTGACAAAAGCTCATGTGCCATTATGGGTGCATCAAAATGACGGTTTATTAGGTTTCAGTAAAATAACAGCTCAAAATTTTGCTTATGAAAGGAGTGCAACTGTTTCATTGCTTCGAAAAGTAGATATTTTATGAATTTATGGAAAATGGAATGATTTATTATTGCCTGGTTGGAATGGTTACATTGAACTTATCACAAGTAAAATGATGAATTTTGCACTTTCTCGAATATTATGCCTACCATTTATTCATCAACCAGCGAGTAACTTCAGCACTATGTACACTACTTTACTATATGCCCAGAAAAATTAAAAAAGTTATGGCTATGATGTATGTCTTATTACTTTTGATCAACTTTTGTATGCTAAAGCACGAGAAATCGTATCTGCTGCACCTCAAGGATCTGAATTAGCAAAGATTGTAATAAGACTTGGAGGTTTTCATTTACTTATGTCGTATCTTGAAGCCATTGATTATATCATGCAAGAAAGTAGTATAAAAGAGGCACTTTCTTTAATTTATGCACCTAATTCCCTAGAAAAAGATCTCAATGGACATGCTTACGCCAGAGCAATCAGATCTCATACATTAGTTCATCTCCCTTTGTCAACAATAATATCTAAAGAACTTAGTATTAATGATAATATGCATAGATATCTTAAGAATATGTTTGAAGACGTAATAAATACTACTATTTCCCATGGTGGTATTAAAACCAGTGACGAAGATATTAAATCATTACTTTATCAGTTTGATGAAAAACTGAAAGAATATGAAGTAAGAGGCCCTACAGCAAAACTTTGGATACATTATTTTCGTATGGTATCAATAGCGAAGGAGTTTATAACAGCTGAACACAACGGAGACTGGCAAACACATTTGAATTACGTTAAATAAATGCTTCCTTATTTTCACGCATCAGGACATTTTCCTTATGCCAAGAATGCTCAATGTATCTACAAGATATGCTACAATTGTAAAATTCGATTGATCCCAGTGTTTTAAGCAGTTTTACGCAAGGATTCTTCACCAATAGACGCTCTGAAAAATTCAATTGTGGAACTTCGACGTATATGATCATTGAGCAATCGCTGATGAAATCAATCAGAACAAATAAAGATGTTGCTCGAGGAAGAAGTACGCAAGAAAGTATAATGAGTAAATGGGTTTATAGCATGCATGCAATGATTATTATGTGTGAAGGATTGGAAGATATTGCTAATGCTAAAATGAATACTAGAGATCAGCATGTAGATGCAAGTGATTTACGCATGAAATGAGATACTGCATAAGTTAAACAACTCTTCGATTGGTTCTCATTACATGATCCTTTTTTTCGAGTTCAGAAAATAATGTTGAAAGCAAATGGAATCATTGGTGATGACAAAATAAATTGTTATAATGCTCGTAAAGTTGGAATTACTTCTATGACTAAAATGATTGGCAAAACGTTTAATAATATCATATCGAAACATGCTGATAAAGTACTGTATCTTTTAACTGTCAGTAGTGCTATAAAAGTTCATCATGAGAAAGTACCTATAGATCCATTATTATTATTATAACGAATGAGTGTTTGTGAAGCTTTTAAAAATGAACTAAAACAGTTCTTGTAATATAAATTAGCTCCTTATTCATTATCACTTTTTGATGAAATTGCAATGCGTAAAACATAAAAATCAGCTATTTACAAGTGCTTTCAATGTGTAAATGTTGAATTTGACAACACAGAATCGACTTTTATCATAGATGGAGGTTATCTTTTATATCATGTTGTATGGGATCGACAACAACATTTGATGTTACTTTCGATAAATATATTCATTATGTAATTAATCATTATGGTCACAATGTTATTGTCGTTTTCGACGGTTATGGTGATCATAAAAAAATATATAAAAGCAGCAGAACAACATCGCCGGGCTATCTTTTTCTGCTGATGTAATTTTTGAATTATTTATGACTGTTCCGACAAACCAACAACAATTCCTTGTTAATACTCATAACAAGATTCGGTTTATATCAATGTTATGTGAAAAATTGGATTAACCATCTTCACTTTAATATAGAGATACGTAAAAAAATTGTTTCTACAGATTACATTTTTGCTTTACTCTAAATTGAAATTGTCAGATTGATATGTTTCATAAAATTTCAAAATTACGGCAGCTTGCTGTCTGTATATGTATGTTTCTTGACGATTTGATTTATGTTCTATGTTTTTATGTTCTATATTGACAAGTCATGTAGATACAATTTGATTTTCACCCCTTCGCAAAGGAAGACTTTTATGAAAATTTTAATGTTTTGTCACCGATTTTTGAAAAGAGAAATTTTTGCCTTATTAAATCGAAAAATTGCTCCGATTAAATAAGGCAAATTTTTCAGTAAAATATAACAGACAATTATAAACAAAGCTTCTTAAGCTTTTTTGCGGCACGTGTCGCTTGTCCCGAAGGAGTTAAAGGTTATTGCAGAAAAGCATCTCAATCCTGTGCCCGAATTAACAAGTTGGAAATTGCACGTGAAGCGTACCAAATCAGGTGCGTTCGTACGATAGCGAAGTTTTAAAAATATGACTCTCATATATCAATCTCATAAAATTGTAAATAGTAAATTGCAATTAAAATGAGCAGCAAACAATGTTCTCCCTAAACCATTATGTAATGAATACTTTTGTATAGCCTTGTAAATCAATAACAAATGTTCTTTGCACCACAGAGAATGCAAAATGTATATGATTATATCTATTTTATAGATGCATACCCAGTTTATTATGTTCGAAAGGTGTAGCACCATTAAAATACATTTGAAACATTTTTTCCCATTGTCCGTAATGTAACGGAATACTTTTGATCGTCCCTGTAATTGATCTATGCATCCGATTTCCATAAAACTTGAAATGACGCGACAAAATTATGTAATAATTACATATTTTAAATTTCAAACGATTCGGTTGGGCAGTTTTTGCGCTATTATATGCGGACAGACGGACAAACAGACGGACAGACAGACGGACGGACGGACAGACAGATGGACAGACAGACGGACTGAACGACAACTATAGGTGCTACGTATTTACATAATTACGAATGCACCTAAAAATTAGACACAAATAGTTTGATACAAACGAATATTCAGTCAAAATATATAAATGAACAAATGGATAATAAATAGATAAATAACTACATGAAAGAAAAATAAATGAATATTAAATAAATAGATGAATACACAAATCAGACACAAATGAAAAATAAACAAATATTAAATAAGTAAATAATAATTAAATAAATATAAAGTAAATGAATAATAAATAAATAAATATTTTTTTGGAAAGTAAATAACTGATCTTCAAATTGAAGCATCGTACTTCAGAAACGCTTAATACATGGAGACGTTGCTGATAACATATTTGACGGACGTTCCTCTCATCCCGCACAACTTTGAAGAAAGTCCGTGGTAGTTATAGCTGCCACCACCGATATTACTATGTGATATCGGTCACCCACTGTGAGGATTGTGTAAATGAACACTGACGCAGTCAATTAACTGAATTAACAGTTTATTTAGATTATATGTACACAATAAACACGCTATTTACAATTATATAGAATTACAACTCGTATATAGGTGATCCGGTTCAACATTAAATTATATACAGTAAAGGTTGGCTGTGTACTATTCAAATTACACCTTCTCCCTCACACTCAATGCACGTCAGATTCACTTTATCGGAGATCAATCTCGAATCTCCCAACACATGTATACTCGGCCTGCACTTCTCGGCCCAAAGCACTAAACACCAGGACGTCCGTGTCCCTTGCTCTCAAGATACGCACTGCCTATGCTCTTCAACACAGAGCACTCTCTACCAGGACCTCTATCCTGCACACCTTCTAGGTACGAAACGCAGCTACGAACTGAACTAATCTGAGACAAGACTTGCTCTTCTCAAATCACTGCATCCCCAATGTACACCACCTGTGGAGCTTCTCCATTGGACACATCCCACCTTCCTTTCTTGATTAGTGACACGTTGCTTATCAGCTCATCATCCACTTACCTCACTGATGGCTGAACACGCCTTTCAGCAATCTCCTCTTTCTCCCAACACCACCTGTACAGGATTACCTGTCAATCCTCCCTTCAACAAAGAAAAAATGTCACCTTGAAAATTCTAGTACACAGCCATACAATACATAAAAGATTAAGATAGAAAAATATCGGAAATTCCAATCTTCAGCAGAGGTGGTCTCAGAACCTGACAATATTGTTTCAAATACGAAGGCAGATTTGTAATTTATGAATATTTACAAAAATCTAATGGTAAGAAATGTGAGGTATAAAATATAATAGTTTGGTTATTACATGAACTCATTGAGTATTTCCAAGTGTAACTATGATCACATTTCATTTTGAATGCATTATTAGAAGCCACTGTATTTTGTTATGTGAGACATTTATAGTTCAAAGGCACATTAGCACGTGCAATGTAAATGCATTACTAGTTTCGTATGATGCATTTATGATAGACCGTAATAAATAAATCTTATATGAAAGTTGTATCCAAATCACTATGATTTATTCGAATAATTTATATCTCATGATCATAAAGTCTTTTCATCCAATATATTTGCAATGAAGATTAAATTAATTGTTCCATCAGTTATAGTTTCTAAATATATTCAATTTATATATTTTCTATTTTAAAATATGACGTGTTTAAATATGTTATTACAGTTTTGTATATTAATAGCATTAGTAACTGTAAAGTTTACTCTCGAACTCGTTATAAATTGAAGATATAATACATTACTAAAGAAATTTTATAATTAGAAATGTATAGAGTTAAACTCCAAACTTGATGCTAGTAACAGAAATTTTGCTTTACTGCTAAATTAAAATTGTCAGTTTGTTGTGTTTTAGAAATTTCCAAATTTGCAGTAACTCGCTGTTTGTATGTGCATGTTTCTTGACGATTTTATTTATGTTTTACATTGACAAGTCAAAAAGGTTTAATCTGATTTTAATGGTCTTTAAAGAATATTGCAGAAATATATATATATTTGTGTTATACAATCCTGTACAGGGGAAAAAATAACAAATAATTAGATACAAATTAATATTCTGTCAAAATAAATAAATGAACAAATGGATAATAAAAAAGTCAGAAATAAATGAATATTAAATAAGTAAAAAATAATTAAATAAATATAAAATAAATGAATAATAAATAAATAAATAAATAATCTTTATTTGGAAAGTAAATAATTGTTCGTTAAGTTGAAGCATCGTACTTCAGGAACGTTTCATACATAGAGATGATACTGATAATATATTGTTTCAAATACGAATGCACCTTTGTAATTTATGAAGATTTACAGAAATCTAATGGTAAGAAATATGAGTATAAAACATAATAGTTTGGTTATTCCATTAACTCCTTCAATATTTCCTAGCGTAACTATAATCAAATTTTATTTTGAATACATTATTAGAAGCACCGATATGTCGTTTAGCCAGATATTTAGAATTCAAAGACACATTAACATGTACAACGCAAATGCATTGTTAGTTTCGTCTGACGCATTTATGATATACCGTAATATATAAAGTTTATTTGAAAGGTAATACTCCAGTTGTATCCAAATCACTGTGATTTAATCGAATTACTTACATCTCGTGATCATAAAGCCCCCTCATCCAATAGATTTGCAATGAAGATTAAATGACCCGTTCTTTCTAGTAATACAGTTTTTTTTAATATATTCAATTTATATGTTTCATATTTTAAAATGTGTAATGTATAAATAGTCGATTAACATTTTTTTATATTTAATAACATTTTGAATTGCAGAGTTTATCAATGAATTTAGTTACATTACTAATGAAATTTTATAATAAGAAACGATGTAAGGGTGAATTTGAATAACGTTGAGGCAATGACTACAACATTATAAACAAAATGCACATTGCCAAAAAAAACCGTTATATTTATGGCAAAAACTGCTGGTAGCAATGATTCCAGCATTTTTTGACGTAAAAATTGCATTAAAATTAAAAATTAAAATTAGATGTAAAGTTTAAAAATAAATTTTACGAGAAAAACTGCAGTATGTTGTCAGCAGTTTTAGCATTAAAAACTGTGGCGTCGAAAATTGTTGGCAACATTGCTGCCAATAGCTTTTGCTGTAAATTTAACGGATTTTTTTTTTACAGTGCATTTGTCAGAAATTAATATTTGATTTCGATAGATGACGATCGGAAATAATTTTGATATTAAATGAAAATATTTAAATTCTGTAAATGATTTAAATAGTGTATTTTAACTTTTTCAGGTCCGATTTTTTTTCAGCTGTCAGAAAAAATTACTTTTACTTAAATAACATTGAAACTAGCTATCTAAGTACATTAATTAAAGTTTAACCAATATTTCATTGTCTCGAAGGTAGCGAATTTTGTTGTTTTGCCTACCATTCAATTCATATGCATATGACAACAGGCTGAGGAAGAGTTTTTGGAGATGTTTAGTTATTATTGTATTACAACTAGCGGACCCGACAGAGTTTTCCTGGTACCGACTCCAAAAAAATCAAATAAATGTACATAATAACTACAGGGTGATTCCAAATTTTTTTTACAATAAAAGAGGGGTGATAGTACACATCAAGACAAACAATGTTAAATAGGAGACCAAGGGTCCAAAAAGTTTTCTTAAGGAGATAGCCGCCATTAAAGTTTAGGGACCAAAATTTAAAATAAACATAAAAAACGGAAAAATCGGTCGATTGATTTGCGGTTTTCACTAAAATTATTCTTTATGTCGGCATTTTCTTGAAATTAAATTATAAAGATAAATTTCAAAAAATGCCGATAGAGGGCGCTTTAGACTTTGGAGTAACGAACAACTATTTTTTGCCGGTATTTTTTGCATCTCATTAAATGTTTTCCTAAGCAGAGACTCAAACTTAAATTTTGAGCTCAAAATCTGTAGTTGGGAGTGGTTAAGTAACACAAACTGAGCTGTGTTCAGAGGGTTCAAATTTCAATTGATTATAAAAAACGGAAAAATTGGTCGATTGATTTGCGGTTTTCACTAAAACTATTCTCTATTTAGGTATTTTCGTGAAAATAAATTATAAAGATAAATTTCAAAAAATGCCGATAGAGAGCGCTTTAGACTTTGGAGTAACGAAACACTCTTTTTTGGCGCTACTTTTTGCATCTTATTAAATGCTTTCGTAAGCTTAGACTTGAACTTTAATTTTGAGCTCAAAATCTGAATAGCTGGGAGTCGTTAAGTAAACAAACTTAGTTGTGTTCAGAGGGTTCAAATTTCAAATAATTGTAAAAAACGGAAAAAATTGGTCGATTCGTTTGCGGTTTTTTCTAAAACTAATTTTTAAATCAGCAATTTTCTTGATCAATCAGTGTTTTCTTGAAAATAATTTTTAAAGAGAAATTTCAAAAAATGCCGATAGAGGCCGCCTTAGACTTTGGAGTAACGTACAACTATTTTTAACTGTTATTTTTTAAATCCCTTTAAATGCTTTCAAATGCATAGACTTAAATTTTGGGCTGAAATTCTGAATCGTTGGGAGTGTTGAATGGTGTTCGAGGAGGAAAGAGGGTTAAATTTCAACTCCTGAACACACTTCAGTTTGCGCTTCTTAACTCCTCATAACGATTCAGGATTTGAGCTCAAAATTTAAATTTAAATCTACGCTTCCGAGAACATTTAAAATGCTTTTGCAAGCATTTAATTAGAACCAAAAAATAATGGTTAAAATTAATTGTTGGTTACTCTGAAATTAAGGAGCCCTCTGACGGAATTTTTTGAGATTTATCTTTAAAAATTATTTTCAAGAAGATACTGACTTAAAGAATAGTTTTATTTTAAACCGCAAACGAATCGACAAATTTTTCCATTTTCTATAATTACTTTAAATTTGAACCTCCCCCTCCCCCTTGAACACAGTTCAGTTTGTGCTACTTAACCACTCCTTACTATTCAGATTTTGAGCTCAAAATTTAAGTTTAAGACTAAGCTTCCGAAATCATTTAAAGAGATGCAAACAATTTGGCAAAAAAGTAGTTGTTCGTTACTCCAAAGTCTAAAGCGCCCTCTATCGGCATTTTTTGAAATTTATCTTTATAATTTATTTTCACGAAAATACCTAAATAAAGAATAGTTTTAGTGAAAACCGCAAATCAATCGACCAATTTTTCCGTTTTTTTTTAATCATTTGAAATTTGAATCCTCTGAACACAGCTTAGTTTGTGTTACTTAAACACTCCCAACTACAGATTTTGAGAACAAAATTTAAGTTTGAGTGTAAACTTACGAAAACATTTAATGAGATGTAAAACATACCGGCAAAAAATAGTTGTTCGTTACTCCAAAGTCTAAAGCGCCCTCTAGCGGCATTTTTTGAAATTCATCTTTATAATTTAATTTCAAGAAAATGCCGACATAAAGAATAATTTTAGTGAAAACCGCAAATCAATCGATCGATTTTTCCGTTTTTTATGTTTATTAGAAATTTTGGTCCCTAAACTTTAATGGCGGCTATCTCCTTAAGAAAACGTTTTGGACCCTTGGTCTCCTATTTAATATTGTTTGTCTTGATGTGTACTATCACCCCTCTTTTATTGTAAAAAAAATTTGGAATCACCCTGTATATTAGTACGCATGATAAATACTACGCTCTTAATTTAATGATGAAAAATTTTGTTTATTGAAAATAAATGCTTGTTCATTAGTTTGAGGCGCATAAATTCAGGAAATTTCGTTGTGTTAGTATTATTATTTATATATTGTTTTAATATGAAAAAAAAACTGTAAAGAAATTTCATAATTTATGAAAAGTTACAAAACTCTAATGGTAAGATATCTGAGTTTAAAATATAAATAGAGTTTGATTATTTCATGAAACCATTAAATGTTTCCTAGAATAACTCCAAAAACATTGAATTTTGCATATATTATTAGAAGTATATCTATTTCATTTAGCCAGATATTTATAGTGCAAAGGCAAATTAACATGCTCAATGCAAATGCATTATTAGTATCACCTGATGCACTTATTATGAACCTTAATATATCAAGCTTATAAGGGAAGTAATGTTCCAGTTTTATAGGAGCTATTGTAATTTAAGCGAATGATTTACATTCATGACCAAAAAACCTCTTCTACCAATACATTTGCAATCATGATTAAACAAGCTGTTGCACCTGATAATATAGATTTCAAAATGTTTCATTTTGTATATTTTATACTGAAAATGCATAAATTTTAGTTATCCAATTAACATATATATTATATTTAACTTTTGTGCATAGCTTATTTTGATGTTTAGTTATTACATGTAGAAATAATGCAGTACTAACAATATTTCATAATAGGAAATAACATAGAGATAAGGCTTGAACAATACATTGGTAATAAGCATTAAATGGAAAATAGAGTGCATTTACATATAGTATAAAACATCACTTTAAAATAGCAATTTATTTTTTCTTTTAAATGCTTCAAGTGATCTATTAAAGTAATAAAAATACCTTATAGTTTTACATGTTTCATTGCTCTTACGGCAAATTTTTCAAAAACAAATAAATGACAAAAAGAATTTTTTCGCTAAAATATCTTCAATTTAAAAATAAACAGAAAAAAATAAAATTTCTTTTTTCGTTTTTTTCTGTTTTTTTTTTTTCTGTTTTTTTTTTTTTTTTTTTTTTTTTTTTTTTTAATTTAAAGATATTTTAGCGAAAAATTGCTTTTTATCATTTATTTGTTTTTGAAAACGTTGCCGTAAGAGCAATTAAATGTGCAAAACTATATGGTATTTGCGTTATTTGAACAAATCGCTTGAAGCATTTAGAAATAAATAGAGTGCATTTATTAGAAATTAATACTTGAATACGATAGATGATAATGAGGATGCGGGTTGCTTCTAAAAAATTTAAATACATTAAACATTGTAGCTAAATAATATGATTTCATTGTTAAGCAAACATAAAACTCACTATTAGTATTTGATTAAAAATCTACACTTTAAAGTTGAGACAGCGAAAAAATTGTTCCTACAGAAGAAAGTGAGTCAGGACTTTAACAAAAATAAATAAATAAATAAATAAATAAAAAATAAAATAAAAAATAAATAATATTATACATATATATATATATATATATATATATATATAATGTATTTTTATGTTTTGTATTAACAGGTAATGTGCCTATATTTTAATTTTCATGCTCTAAGATAAAAAATGCTGATTTTTTAAAAATGTTTTAACTATCAGTCTAATTGAAAAGTAAACAAATATTCAAGCGTACATACATAAAGAACTAAAAATATATAATTGAACGCATGAATAATACTTGAACACATACAAAATGCCTCATTTGCTTCCTTGCAAATGAATTAATAAATTCACCAAGGCGCCAGAATACGTTTTATATTTTATAACACTAACGGGAAAACTGGTCACATATTCTAGATCTTATATTTGCGGTAAATGAAATAGACGTTGTAGTGCTTGAAGTCCATGAAGTCATTTGATTTCTAATGTTAAAAAAGAAAAACCGTGATCCATTTTTCTTTTTTTCTTTTCTTTTTTTTTTCTTTTTGCCGCATTTAAGAAAGATGAGGACGTTGTCTAATGAACGAAGTGTATTTTAAAAGGAAATTTTTTTAAGAATACGAGGTTTGCTATTTATATTTCTGGCCTAGTAAGGAAGGCAGAAATATTTATAATAAATATTTAAGTTATTGTTTTTCAAAGTATTCCCCATGAAGTTCAATGCACTTTTATATCTGTTTGAACCAATTTTCGAAGCACGTTTTCCACTCAAATGAAGGTAACTCTTAACATGCGTTTTGAACGCAACAGCCGCTTCTTCAGTTGTCGAAAATCATTATCCACGTAATTTAATTTTGATGTGTGGGAATAAAAAAACGTTATTAGGTGACTAATCAGTGCTCTATGGCTGATGAACCCATCAATTCAATGTTTTGGCCTTTCAGAAATTCCTTTGTTTGAGCCGATGTGTGAGAGCTCACATTATCGTGATAAAAATTTATTCGTTTTTTTTTCAAATTTCTTCGAGGACTTCGGGCAAATAAATGGTCGACTACCATTCATAATTCACTGTCCTGCGTTGCTCTAATGCCACTGTCGCCATGTGATCGGTAATGTTGAAGAAACAGGCAACCATTTGCTTCGATGTGCTTCTTCCTCGAACAACTTTTGTTGAATTTGGCTCATCTTGGAAGACCCATACAGTCGATTTCTGTTGTGTTTCTGGCTCATATGCATAGATCCATAATTCGTCACCTGTCTAGATGTTATACACAACTTTTGATGAAACTTGAACGTATTTGTTTGACATTTCCTTGCCCCAATCGACACAAACATTCTTTTGAGTGTTTGCTAGATTATGCGGGCTCCAACGTGAATAATTATTTTTTACTACCGAATTTTCAGGCAATATCTTATTGATGCCTGTCATACTAATATCCATTGACTTTTCAATCTCACGGTATGTCACATTGTGATCTTGCTTTATCAGTTCAGGCACAACATCAATATTTTCTGGCCCCACAACCTATTTTGGTAGACCTTCACGGAATGCGTCTTTGAGCTAACATGGAACACGAATGAATTCGTTATACTAGTTTTTTACAGTGCTTTAGGATGGTGCTTTTTCGTTGTATAAAAAACTAAGTTCATGGAAAAACACTTATCTTGACAATCCACATCGAAATTTATGAAAAAGGATCGCACGAAAATGTTCACAAGTCAATTTCACTTTTTGCACAAGATGGATTTTTCAATTTACTGCAAATAACATAAATCAAGATAAAATGGCAAATCGTTCTGGAGAAATTATAGTTAAAAATATCAAATTTCTTATTGAAATCGTCAGCGGTAGCCTAATAACACTCCTTGTTGCCAAGGCCAGAAATATAAATAACAGCCCTCGTATGTTTTAAATGTAGAAACATGTTTTGGGTTTTGTTCCTTATTATCGGATTCTCACAGCATTTATATACAATATTTGCTTTAAGATTTTAAGTAAAGTATAGTGTCACATTCAAAGGTCATCACATTATGTACGATGATTTCATAAGCACAGAAATCCTGCCGTATGTTGAAAATTGCCACATATTTTCTGCCCAAGAAGATAAGAGAATTGCCCAGATTTTCAGCTATAGTAAAAACAATTGCCATTTAAAAGAGACATTTGCAAGACAATTTGTGGAACAGAGAGACATTATGAGGACATGTTGCTTTGTTTTCTCCTTTACACTGATTACGTTTATATAAAAAGCAGTTACAAAAGTAACTTTTTCTTTTTATCTTACAATATTCCTTTGTTACATATTGAAAAAAGCAAACGTAAAATTAATTAATGTTTTATTATCCATTTAAATATTTGTAGATAACGGAAAGTATCAATTTTTTCAATTCTGTTTAAAAAAGAATATTTTTTTTAATATACAAAATATATCAGTGGGTAGAAGGGTAATAAAATATATTTTTATAGTAGCCATTATCAATTCAAGAATCAATTAACAACAGAAACGCTAATGTATATGAAAAACTTTAGAATATTTATATTAAATGTTCTATTTTCTTTGTCAAGTCATCTGTAACTTGAGATTAACTTTGACACATCATGATCGTTAACCATAAAAGAACGAAGTAATCAAAAGAAAAGACGACAAAAGAACCAATATATCTGTTAACATTTTCGAAGCATGATATATTTTTGTGTTACTACTGATTTATTTTATGTCAAAGCTAAATGTTATCAAATTGGGTAGTAATGGAAGAATCTATAAAGGGATTGTCATAAGATTACTTCGGTTCTTGTATCCATACTGGATACCTGATAGGAATAAAGAATAAAACACATGAATCAGTAATAAAATATTTCGATGTGTATAGATTCTGTACTTCAAATATTTACTCATATAGAAATTAAAATTAAAAAAGATCAACTAGTCAATTCGCCATTTCGTTAAGACGCCACTATAGTCATTGAAAAAGACCTGTATGATAATGTTAATCTATGGAGGCGTCCTTTTCAAATATCTCGCTCAAATTTTAATATTTTTACATGTTTTGTGTTGAATAGGATAGCTGAGGACGATCCAGAAATGGGCAAGTTTTTACTTTTCCGATTTTGGTTATATTATTTGTCTTTTTTACAGACTTTATTTATAGACTTTATACCGGGTGTCCGAAAAATAACTGATGGATTTTAAAATTCAATAACTTGCAAACGGTGACAGCTATTTAAAAAATTTTTGCAGGAAGGTAATGTATAATGTCAAGAGTTTTTTACCGAATTTTTTTATTTTATTTCGCATCTCAAACAACAGGTGGCGCTGACGGCAATTTAAGGCCAGGTCGACGCTTCACTCAGCACTGATCACCTGGCCTTCAATCGCCGTCAGCGTCACCTATTGTTTGAGATGCGAACTATAATAAAAAATTACGGTAAAAAAACTCCTGACATTATACATAACCCTCCTGCAATTTTTTTTAAATAGCTGTCACCGTTTGCAAGTTATTGAATTTTAAAATCCATCAGTCATTTTTGGGACACCCGGTATTATGATCCGGATCTTTTTCATTGCTTAAGCTAAAATATTAGGCTTTAAGCAAGAATTTTAAAATCCATCAGTTATTTTTAGAACACTTTGTAAGACGAGTAAGATTCAGTTGTATCGGTGCTACTGTGATTAAATCGAATAATTTACATTTCATGACCATATTTATCTCTTCTATCAAAACATTTGCAATTAAAGTAAAATGAGATGTCAATCCTGGTCATATAGATTTCCAAAGTTTTTAATTTATATATTTTATAGTGTAAAATACATAAATTTAACTTATCCAATTAACAGTTTTGAATATTTTGTAACATTTGTATATACATAGCTTATTACGGTGGGGGTATATCCATGAGCATTTGTCATGTAAGTCACATTCCTAGTAACTGCTAAATTCTTGAACACCGTTATTTTTGAAAGGTTTGCATGGCTTTATTCGATTAATGAAATATTTATTAGAAAATAAGTCACATTTTTAAGTTCTAAAATACTGGTATTCAAAATCGTAGTATGTGACTTACACGACATGCGCTCATGGAATTACCCGGTGTTAAGTTATATATTGACGTAATGCAGTACTAACGATAATTCATAGTAAATTATGATATTGATATAATATTTGAACAAAACATTGGTAATAAGCATCACATTAAATGAAAAACAGAATGTATGTATTAAAAATTAATACTCGAAATCGATAGATGATAATGAGGATAACATAAGTACTAATGACAAGATTTAAATACTTTAAATATTGCTTATAAATAATATAATTTTATTGTTTAGCAAATACGAAAATGCAATATTATCATTTGATTAAACATCTTCATCTTAAAGTGGTGATGAACAAAAAAAAATGTTCTTATAATTGAAACTTATGCATAATTTCCTGCTAGTGTTGTACGTTTGCCTTTTTTTAAAATCAAAATTTCTGTAACTTGCTCACTGTGTTTTTATGCTGCAGATTTTAAATTTTATGTATTTTCAAGTAATGTGTCCATACTTTTATTTTCATACTCTTTAGAATTAAAAATGCTAAAAAATGTTTTTTTATATAACTTTTTACCCCAGTGCATTAGAAAATAAAATAAATAATCAAATATTAAAAAAATAAATAAATGATATAAATAAATATATATAAAAAATAAATAACAAATAAAGAAATAATAAGAAGAAATAACAAAAAATAATCAACGCATGAATTTTAGCTTTCTTGCAAATTAATTGATGAAGACACCAAGCCGTCAACTTGTGTACTAGTATGATTTATAGCTCTAATTTAAAAACTGGTCGCCGATTCTTAAGCTTATACCCGAGACAATTGAAGCTGACATTGTAGTCTTTGAAATTCATGAGATCATTTGATCATTAATAATAAAAAGAAAAACTGTGAGCCATTTTTTAAAATTTTTTTGCATCATTTAAAAAAGATTAAGGTGTTCTATAAAGAACAATGTATAGTTTAATGGGAAATGCAGAGTTGCCAAGTTCCCGGCTTTTTGAGCACTATTACTATCATAGGGAAAATCTAGCTATTTTAAATCTCCGATATGTTTTAATAATGCAACTATTAAGTAATGCAACATTTTCTGCATGAAAATTATGGAGTAAAGCCGGTCTAATAAAATCCGGTAAAATAAAGCCGGAGAATTGTTAGGTCTGGAAATGTTGTATAAGATTACGTTTTAAAAAGCAAACAAATGTTTCGGGTTTTCTTTCTTAAGTTTGGTTTATTTTATGTCGTCCGATTATCTACGTGTGGGATTATAGTCCCTAAAGGGGTTTTCTTTCTTCCCCAGTAACCAAACAATATTGGACCAATATTGGCTACATCTTGGAGCAATATTGACACATTGGCACAATACTGGCATGAAATATTGCTCCATTATTCCGATGTTTACATTTTGCCTTTATTGTAAATATTTGCAGCCAATATTATGCCAATATTGGGGTTTCGTTGGAAATATTGCCAGTAAAACGCCAATAATGGTTAAATATTGGAATTTCATTGGAAATATTTCCAATGAAACCCCTATACTGGCATAATATTGACTGCAAATATTGGCTAAATAAGGGCAAAATGTAAATATCCTAATATTGGAACAATATTGACGTTTTATTGGCAATATTTCAAATGAATGAAATATTGGCGCAAAGTTGGATCAGGGCTACTAGGGTTGAGTTCGGATGCCTATCATACATCATTTATGTTTATACAGCATTATGCGATTCTTCTACTTTTTTACTTAAAAGCTTTAAAGTAAAGCTATTGTTGTGTATAAGGGTCATTAAATTTAGGCATAATGGTGTTAGGTACGGAAAAAAGTCCCGTGTATTAAAATTGTCACACTTTTTATACCTAAAAGAAGGAAAGAAATGCACAGATTTTCATCTATATTATGAACATTTGCCATTAAAAAAACTCTTACATAAAGAACTCTTCCTTTCTTGTCTTCTTTACACCTTTACGCAGAATTTGTTTTAAAAAAATAAAAAAATATTTATTTTATCTAAAAGATTCCTTTGTCATGTATTAAATTAGGTAAACTTAAGCTTAATTAATATTACATTTTCAATAAAAAATAATTACATTTACCGGAAAAATATCAGCTACTTTTTTCTGTTGCTGAAATTTCTTTAAAATATAAAATAATATATAAACACATAAAAAGAGGAATAAAAAAGTATTTTATACTAACCATTATCCTTGTAGACACATATTAACAATAGTAAATGCTAAAGTATACGAAATACTTCAGCATAATTATAATAATTGTACTATTTTTCTTTGTCAAATCATCTATAATTTGAGATTCATTTTGACACATAATCGTCTACCATGAAAGACCTAAAATAAAAAAGTAAATACGACAAAATAACCAATACATCTGTTGCCCTTTTCGATGTCAGATATACTTTATGTGTCATCTCTGATTTATTTTATGTCAAAGCTAAATGCTATCAAATCGGATACTAATGAAAGAAGTTAAAAAGGGATTGTCATATGATTACTCCTGTTCTTGTCCATACTATATTTCTAATCGACATAAAGAGTAAAGAACAGCATGGATCAGTCGTAAAATTTTTCGATGTATATAGATTCTTTGTCTCAAAATAAATAAATAAATAAATAAATAAATAAATAAAATAAAAAAATACGTGTGGCACTCGGGGACTGTAAAGCTAGTAAAGCTGCAGTAAAGCTATTGCATAGCATTTTTTATCAACTTATGCAATTATAATTATTTATTTATTTTTTATTTATGCAGTTTTTTTTTGTCTTTGATATTAATTCAAGTTTTTTCTTTTTCTTTCATATTAATTCAAGTTACACTTTTTGAGCGTGATGACCGATAAGAAAACAAATTTTTTCTTTTATTGAATAAATGAGAAGTCTGCCGAAGTCTGCCGAAGTCTGCTTAACTAAAATGACGTTAGCCGGAGTGTTAGATTTTTTTTTCTTTCGTTACGGAATTTCTAGATTCGGTCGTCGCGCTCAAAGCCCGCGATAAAAGCTCTGCAATATTTTAAAAATATTTTCACGTATAAAAATTAAAATTAATAACACACAATCGTCTGCCATGAAAGAACGAAGATAAAAAAGAAGAAACGACCAGAGGAACAATATATCTGGTACCCTTTTCGATGTCATATATATTTTATGTATCACCTCTGATTTATTTTATGTCAAAGCTAAATGTTATCAAATCGGATACTAATGACAGAGGCTATAAAGGGATTATCATAAGATTACTTCTATTCTTATCCATACTATATTGCTAATAGACATTTTAAGGAGTAAAGAACAGCATGGATCAGTAGTAAAAAAAAAAATGTGTGTATAGATTCCTTGTCTCAAATATTTTCTCGTATAAAAATAAAAATTAATGAAGAACAACAAATCCGTCAAAACTTTAAGCTGACCTCGATATTAATTCATTCACCCCTTTTTAATTAGAAACATACAAATGGTATCAAGAATATTTCAATATTTTTTTATTTTACAATGAAAGCTCAAAGTATAATTTTTAGTTTTAAATTTAAATTTAAAAAAAATTTTACCACTCTTCTTCAGTAACTGCAAAAATGTACATTTTATCTAATAACCATTTATTTACCGATGGTACTTATAAGTACCATTAATATAACTTATTATAAAATTCTTTTAATACCGCTGTTATTTGTAATGTCGTTTAGAATGAGTTGTGTATACAGTAATTTATCTTGTTCCAAAAGCATTATTCGTTACACAAAACAAAAGTATTTTTAAAATGATGATTTATTTTGCCTTTGCATCTTTTCAGTTTTCTTTGGTGCTGAGGGAAGGGGATAGGGATTTAATTCGGAAATATTTCTATATTTAAATTGTAAGAACATCATATTTGTACATTTTGTAATTCTACAAAATATTAAGAAAACTAGTCGTTGGAGGCCACCGTAATACTTACCCATCATTTATATGCATATGAAAATAAAACATGTGAAAACTATTTATACAATGTATTTCAATTCCAAAACTAAATTTAAATATTGTTAATACACATAGTAATACTCTATTAATGAATTGCTGATGCACCAATTTCAACAAATTATATAAAACGCCAAACTACTCAAGAAGTACCAAACTGCGTAAAAGAAACATCCTTATAACTCCAAAAATAATTATCATATTAACTAACAGTTTACTGCGTCGGATTAAGCGTCTGATTTTCAATTAAAATATACCTCTGAATTGAAATTTGAATGAAATACAGGGTCATGAAAAATCCAAGAATGTGGAAAACAGGATTACAACTATCTCGACAACTAATTATCCGATCGACTTCGTTTTTTATGCAAAATTTGTGTTTTTTTATTGCCTTTTACATGTATTCCTTAAAATAAAAAAAATCGAAAATTTTTATGTACCTTTCATCCGAACGAATTTTTCGAGAATCCGGAAAAAATAGTTGCGGATAACCGAGGTTGCTGATATTCAATAGGCTTCGTCCCATTTTTACATACTAAGTATATACAAAATTTCAAGTCTCTATCTCAATTTGTTCGTGAGATAGAGCGTTTACAGACAGACTGACAGACAGACGGACGGCAAATTTTTTTTTCCAAAAATATGTTTTTCGAAATCTCCAGTGTCGAAAACGTGTAAATCAGTCAAAAATTTTTTTTCGATTTTCAAAACGATTGCAAGACTTACCCTATACTACGTATAATGGGTAAGTAATAAATAAAAATAAAGAAAAATTAGTGGGATTATAAAAATTGCACTAAGTTGCTGTAAATTCAAATTTAATTAACCCTCCTAAATGCTTCAATCCTTAAGTTATTTATTAAATGTTTATGTAAATCTTTTAATTCAGTTTAAGCAATTTGCGCAAAATGCTTTAGAATGTAGAATTTTTATGAATTCATAATGTGGTAGATAAAGGGTGAAAGGATTGAAGGGAATTCCTAAATATTTTTTATTTAACTTTGTTGAAAAGTAATAAAAAGTCGTTGGTTGCCACCATAATGCATGCCCATCATGGGTATGTACACTATAAAATATGAAAGTAAAACCAAGTAACAGGAAATGGAGTTAAAGAATTTATTCTTACAACTTAAAAAATGATAATTTTATTAACTAATAATTTATTGCATTAGATTAAAAGTTCCATTTCTAATTGAAATATATCTTTGAATTGAAATTTGACTGAAATACAGGATAATTAAATATCGAAGAGTGTGAAAAACGTGATTACAAATATCTCGACAACTAATAATCCGATCAACTTCATTCTTTTTGCAAAATTTATGTTTTTTAATGTTTTTTATATTCATTTCTTAAAAACTTTTAAAAAAATGAAATTTTTTATATATCTTTCATCAGAAAGAATATTTCGAGTGTCCGATAAAAATAGTTCCGGATAACTCAGGCTGCTGATATTAAATAGGCTTCATTTAATTACTACGTACTAGGTGCATACCAAATTTCAAATCTCTATCTCAATTTGTTTAAGAGATAGAGCGTTTACAGACCCACAAGCAACGTCAATTTTTTTCTAAAAATGTGTTTTTCGGAATCTGCAATGGTCTGAATCATGTAAATCCATCAATTTTTTTTTTCGATTTTCAAAGCGATTGCAAAGTTTACCCTATACCACTTACGGTGGGTAAGTAAAAAAGATACTAAAGAGTCGCGAAATAGTTTGATTATTCAAATAAAAATAAGTAAAGGGAATAAACTAAGTGAAAAAAAAAACGTTTTTATAAAAGGCTATAAGAATTGAGAAAAACAATAACATAACCGCTTCTGAATCAACGTGCGACACCGACGTTATAAAATCTGCTATTTAATAGTTGCCAAATATTTGCATTTTGAATAATTTGAGCATTGCAGCATTGAAATAATTCATGAACACTTTTTAACTTTGTTGGAAAGTGATAAAAACTGTACTGAAAGTATCACAAAAAAATTCCATTATCCAAAAAAATTAAAATTAAAATTAAAATTAAAATTAATTAATTAATTAATTATATAAACATTTAATGGTATTAAAATATATAAAAAAGTTCCTTATAAATTTTTCATTAAATTAATGATTTTTTAATCAAGTAATAAGGTAACAATAATTAACATACACAGACGAACAAAAACATTAACACTTCTGAATCTGCGTTACAACATCGACGTTATTAAGGCTTTTTATTTACCCGTCATACGTAGTATAGGGTAAGTCTTGCAATCGTTTTGAAAATCGAAAAATTTTTTGACGGATTTACACGTTTTTGACACTGGAGATTTCGAAAAACATATTTTTAGAAAAAAAAATTTGCCATCTGTCTGTCTGTTTGTAAACGCTCTATCTCCCGAACGAATTGAGATAGGGACTTGAAATTTTGTATGTACTTAGAATGCAAAAATGAGACGAAGCCTATTTAATATCAGTAACCTCGATTATACGGAATCATTTTTTTCGGACTCTCGAAAAATTCGTTCTGATGAAAGGTATATAAACTTTTTCGAATTTTTTTATTTTAAGGAGTGATCGTAAAAGGCAATAAAATAACACAAATTTTGCATAAAGAACGAAGTTGATCGAATTATTAGTTGTTGAGATATCTGTAATCCTGTTTTCCACATTCTTCGATTTTTTATGACCCTGTTTTTCATTCAAATTTCAATTCAAAGATATATTTTAATTGGAAATGAGACGCTTAATCCGACGCAATAAACTGTTAGTTAATAAGATTATTATTTTTGGAGTTATAAGGATGTTTCTTTTTCGCAATTCAGTACTACTTGAGTAGTTAGGCGTGTTGTATAATTCATCGAAAGAGATTCATCAGCAACTCATTAATACAGCATTACTATGCACAATAAAAGTATAAGTACACGTTTAAATTTTGTTTTTGAATTGCAATCCACTTTATAAATAGTTTTCAAATGTATTTTTTCCATATATTATATATGCATATATATGATGGGTAAGTATTACGGTGGCCCCCAACGACTAGTTTTTTTACAATTCCGAAACATTTTTATATTATCTTTTCTATTTTATATTATCTTTCAAATGATCTAAAAGAATTCATAAATTTCAAGCATTAAAAATATACGGAAAGTTCGCGAAATGATTCGATTATTAAAATAAAAATTATAAATAAATAAAGGAAGTAAAGTATGTTCAAAATGTATAGTATTACTTAAAAGTAATAAAGGAATATCTCATATATATTCTGCAAAATGAATAATAATTTAAACAAGCAAAAATGCAATGAGAATTTGCGTACTGAGCGAAACAATAACATTAACACTTCTGAATCTACATTACGACATCGACGTTATTAAAGCTTTTATTTAGTATTTGCCAAACATTTGCATCTTATCTTTTAAAGGATATACTCAACAATTGCATGCAACTGATATGATATAATATTAATATGCAATTAACATGTATTTATTCAAGAAATATATTATTTGATTTAACAAACTATTGTTATATATGCTTCAGAATGCATAATGCAGTTAAATATTTGAGCTTTAAACTCCATTCGCTAAATGCTCCTGATCTGGAATAATAATTCTTACATCACTAATATATTAATAGAGAATATTCATTCTTTTTAAGATATTTCCAAAATCAAAATCGCTAATTTTGGACTTTGGTAGTGTTTCGTAGTAGTGTTTATGTCGTAATGTTAAAATTGAATACTGAATTCATAACAAGTTGATATGCGTGTTCATGAAATTCTAAACGTTTAAAAATAGTAAAAAATCCCAGAATTTTATTTTCTGCTTTTATTTTACAACAATAGTAATAATAATAATAATAATAATAATAATAATAATAATAATAATAATAATAATAATAATAATAATAATAATAATAATAATAATAAAATTAAACAAAAAAAATACAAAATGATAAACATGAAAATATATGAATTTATTCATATCGAATAAAATAATCTACGAAAGAAATAAAGGTTTAGAAAGTCCTTAATGCATGTATCAAAAGAAGAATGTATTGCCTTAAATCTTGTACTTAACCATACTAAATTTTCTGAAGTACAAGAATCTAAAATGTATGAAAACCGATTAACTGCAGATTCCCAAATTTTCTCTAATCAGCATTTTAATGGGAATGTCGAAAAAATAGTAATTAAGTACAATAATAGTACATTAAAATTTCGAGTTATGTTCATTTATTATGCTTAGTTTTATTATGCATAATCGCCAAGTTTAGGGAGAATTTGACGCCAGCGGATGTTATTTTGCAATTTTAAGCGTTTAAAAATAACAGCAGTAGTTGCAACAGGAGGGTAAATGTAATCGCAAACTTCATAGAGGGTTTTGTTTAATGTTTTTTCAAAACAACTTGTCTCTTAATTAATAAATACAAATTGTTAATTTATAATTATTCAATTTTTAGATCGAAATATAAAGCGAAATTATTTTAGTCAAATTAAAAATAATCAAATCAAATCATTTAAATAAAATTAAAATTCTAAATTTCTTGAAAACCCAAAAAAGAATAGCAGAATAGCAGAAGAATAAAAATTTAAATTTCTAAAAACAAAAACAAAAATAAATAAATAATTAAATTTAATTTAAAATGCTGAATCTTTAATAAATCACAAATATTTTTTGAATACAAAGATAATTTAATTTAAAAAATATATTATGAATGCCTCCAGATGAATGAAAAATAATAATATAAACCCTTAAATTTGTAAAAAATACGAAATTTCTTCTTCTTAAATTAATCTAAGGATGAAAATTTCAAGTTTCCGTTTCAGGAATCGAATTAAGGATTGTTTACTCGTGAGAAGCTTTTCCCCAAAACGATGATGTCCTTGTAAAATGAACGGATTACAATAAAAATTTAATTTAACTAAAATAATATACTTTTTTAAAATTTTTATGATTTGTCATGTGACATGAGGTACTCAACTGTAAGTAGTAAACTTTGAAGATTCTGACTATAGTTTTTGCGAACGGACACTGTGACGGACAGATAGAGAACAGAGACGAATAGGGTTTCGTCAGATCAACGAAAACCCTACAAAAAGCAAATTTGCGAGAAACCATACGTTTAATAAAATGTATAAATAAGAACTGGATGCACAAAAAAATTCGCAGCTTAGTTTCAAAATACAAATCACACTATAAATTCAAATTGCTGTATCTTAAAAGTTAAGTTAGAGGGGACAAAAATGTAGGTCCTGGAATCCTATGAGTAAGACTTAGTAGATACATAAATTCAGATCCAAATGTATTATTTTTTAAATTTGATATCTTTGATGGATCGTTATTTTGAAACAAAATGACCAAATTTTAATGTCTAAGAAAGCCATTCACACAATTTCAGTCATATCCAAATCGATTTCAAAATGTAAAGCATTCTCAATATAAAATGAGATAAACTGAATCATATACTAACTATATTATATGTGTGTGTGCGTGTGTGTATAAATTTAATAATAATTTTTTGCGTTAATTCTAAATTAATTATTTCCAAATTCTTATAATATCTAACTTTCCCGCTGTCTTTTTATAAAAGAAATTTATTTTAATTCCATACTTTTAATCAACGCTTCTTTTATTTTATTCTAAAAGACAAACTCTTATTTTTTTCTAAAATCCCATTACTTAAATTTATTCTTTTGTAACTAGCATAATATAAATTTATTCACGTTCTAAAAATTATTCCCACATTCCCTTGAAGCGTGCTGTTGTCTGAGCGATTTCTTTCTTATTCGTCCACACTCGGTATCTACAATAACGAAGCCAAGCATTATATAATTCCACCTGTACATTCCTATTTAATCATGGTTCCTAATGATGATTTTCTACCACCCCTTCATGCTTGTTCATGAAGTTCTGGAACAAAGTGTAAAAAAAAGGAACGTTACGACATTTTACAGTAAATATGCGAGAAAGACTCGCAAAATAAATCAATAAAAAAACGTAAGAAAGAAAGAGAGAATGGTACACAGTCAAAATCATAATTCCATTATATTGTAGATTTTACCTGTCAATGTTAACTTTTACAAATTATGAAATACTACAAAAAAAGAACTTAAAGGGCAAATATGGCAAGTTTAACTTATTGCAGTCCTTTACGTAAATCTCTAGTTTACTTAATTTTATTTTACTTTTATTTAACACCTTGGGGACGAGCGACACGTACACGTGACGCAAAAGAAGTGCTTGAGAATCCCATTTTATCACCACCAGTAAAATTTTACTGTCAATTCTGTATTATTTAACCGGAGCATTTTCTCGTTTTAATGAGGTACAAGTTTCTGTTTTTAAAAAATATGTTATAAAGCATTAAAATTTTTTTAAAAGCCCCCATCGCAAAGGGGTTAATTAAAGATTTTACCAGTTATGTGATAAATTATACAACATTATTTCAATATATACAGACCTTTATTTTATCTATTGAAGTTACAATATTTTGCATTTAAATTAAATTTAAAGCCAAACTGAAATAACAATTAACAGGGTTGGGAACTCTTAAAATTCCAAATTTTACAAATACATATGCCTACGAATTAGTTCTTTAATAATTCAGGTTTTTGTTCACATATTTGAACAAAATCACACATCCCCGGCACAGTACTAGACCAGATATACTGTGGTCAACGAACGTGTGGCGTGTATGGGAAGCCGATAGCCCATGTCATCAGAATTTACATTCTAGTTGCAACATCTATTTTGTAATCCTGCGCGTAATCTGTTGTACCAGTTGTCTGCTCGTCAAATATCGTATAGCTCGGAGCTGTTTAAAAACTCTAATTCTGCCACTTTCGATTCTTCTAACGTGTGAAATGAAAGAATAGTGTTACCGTATTTACTCGTGTATAAGGCGCACTTTTTTTTCAAAAAATTAGGGCAAAACTCATAGGTGCGCTTTATACAAGGAATATTTTTTTACTGTTGGATGCAGTCAACGATATACATATGAAACAAGAAATTATTCAAAGAAGATGTTAAAACTCGGAAAATGTTACTTAATTGAAGTATTACAGCATATTTATTTCACTCCTTGCAGTTTTTTACACAGCACAGCTATTCACATTATCTAAACGCTAATTAGCAATTCTCTTTACCACCACTCATTCCTATTTCCCGTCATTCTATTACAACCCGAAGTCTAAATTTTCGACTTATTTTCTGGTCTAGTGTAATGTTTGTTTCCACTTTTTTTTTACTGAAATTCATTTGGTCATTCTTCATTAGCGTATCAAATTTATGGTGCGCCTTATATATGAGATTTTAAGAAATCACCACTTTTACTTGTAAAGTAGGAGTGCGCGCTATACACGAATAAATACGGTATATATCTTTTTACATATCACCCCAAAATATAGGTTTTAAAATTATATACTTTTAAGGCATTATATGTTCAGGAGACAGTTTTGCTTTTGTTATTTTTTTTTTCTAAGACGCCTGAGACACCCTTGAACTAGAAGTTATGAAGATTCCCATAATTTTGAGACTTATAAGTAATGTTCTCTTATTACAGTCAAGTTATCTTAAATGTTGTTTGCTTTCCTGAATCGAAAACATTTTAAAACGAGACAAATGATATTTCACATATTTGTATGAATAAATCCGAATATTTTGTTAACTGTTGTCAACTGTCCCAACTGTCCCAACTGTTGTCAACCATGAATAAAATGTTATATCCGGGATTTTTTATACATTCTTTAAATTTGTATCTGTAGTGCATAATCGCAGTTTTATGAAGGAATTAATTTTTCTCCATGAAACAATATTTTATACTGCCTACCAGTACTATTTAGAACACATGGTTTCTTGGTGGCAATAGGTATTTAAAAAAAACAAATGCCTTTTTATTATAAAACAAAGAAACATGATGAAAATTCATGAAAGCGAGGAATACATATTTATTTGCAAAACAATTTTATGCTTATTTTATACCTACAAAATATATTTCACTAAAAATTTATATATTTTTATTTTTCTGCAAGGAACTGCAATATAATATCTAAGTAATTTATATGCAAATCATGTTTTATTCCTTTATTTTTTATCTATAACAGAAAGCAAACTTGTAGTTTATTATCTTCCACATAATATGCAGTTGTAGCTTTTTTTTTTTTTTTTAATTTGCTGAACTTGGAGATGAATGACTCTAAATGAAAAAAAAAAAAATTGCAAAAATATTTTAAATAAAATAATTGAGATCCAATGATTTTTATTCCTAGGATAAAATCTATTTACAACAAATATATAATACACTTCTTGTAATACGCTAAATTCACCGCAGGCAATTAGGTAAAAACTATTTCAGATGCTAATTTTAACAGTTATTTTTTAAAATAGAAAACAAATTATAAAGTGCTTTTTTAATACTTTTTTTTTATAATTATACCTTTTTGACCTTAAACTGAAATCACCCACTCGTGGACAGTCAACCGCGAGGTATAGAAACAGTAAGTCCACGAGGGGAAAAAGTTTTGTCCGGCATTGCAGACATGCTGGCGCACACATATTTTGACATAAAAGAATACAATAGCTTACAAATACTGCCTTATTATTTGAAAGCAGTGCGGATATATATACGATAATGTAAAATGAATAAAAAATGAAAAATGGAAAAATGGAAAAATGTATACAATTTAAATACAATGTAAAATAAAAAATATGTATTTAGCCAAAGAAATAAACGAAAATAAATAAACGAAAAGTTTTTGTTTAGAATATCATAGTTTTCCAAAAGTTTTTGAAAATTGTCTGGGTTAAAAAGAGTTTTAATTAGATTTTCACTCAATGTTTTGTTCCTATCAAGACGAAAATGATCTATCATGATGGTACAGCACCCAAAAATATAATGGGTAGATTTACTAATAATCTTTTTGTATGGGCAAAACTGCGAGTCTCATTCCTCAATTTTGTGCAGTGATGATGGGAAACTTCAATTACCAGTGATATTGTTAGGTAATGTACGGTGATCATACATAAACTTTATATCAACTTGAAACTCCATAAATATTATGTACATTTATATTTCTCAAGGAAAAATTTTGCAAACGACTATAGCGATCTATTAGATCTCTTCTAGATCCAAGATAAGGCGCACACGCAAGGATATAAACCCACACAATTCGAAACACGTAATAACAGGGAACGCAGCGTCCCTAAAATTTTCACGCTTTTCTAACCCAATTTTAAAACGACAATATTTATCTTAAAATTTCATTGCGTATATTAGAGGAATCTGACCCGTACATTTTTGATTTATAATACTGGTAAAAAAGTGCGAAAATTTTAGGGACGCTGCTACCCCTGCAATAAATGTTTTCTTGGGTCATTCGAAAATTTCTGCGGTATTTTATGATAAATTTCAATAAACGCGTAAATTTTATTGAATCGCACAAGAACCATTTTTTGTATGACCTGTTTTTCATCATTTTGGCAGCTGGGTTATTGAATTTTAAAAAAAGTCTAAGTTTATTTGTAAAGAAGTTATAAATGTGGTGTTTGACAGTCTCTAAAAATTGAGATTTGGTCCGTTCATAGAAATTTGAAGTGACCTTAAAAGGTGTAAATATTAAAGACCTGGGTCTTGTAAATAAGAGGTATAACACAAAACATATCATCCATACTCATTAAGAAATTACTTTACATTAATTACAATTAAGTTCCTAGCATTGTAATGTTGAAACCCATTACCTCATCAATTCATTATTTCTAGTTGCATTTCTTTGATTTTCGCTTTCAAAAATACAATTTAGGAACTGTATCTTTTCGAATTAATTCTCTGATTTAGTGGCAACCATTCATAATGAATAACTCTATAAAGCAGAAAGTAATTAGCAATAATAAGCTATAAACCAAAATTAACTCTAAAAGTAATATATAAAGCATTACATTTTAGGGTGCAGTTTTCATCTCGATGTCCCTTGAGGAGGTTCATTTGACTTACCCCATGATATTTTCATTGTATATTGTAAAAATAAATAAATAAATAAAAAAATCGTGAAATTTATTGAAAAGCTACTGGCATTGCTGCCAGCAGTTTTTGTCCTAATAATTGCATTGCATTAAAAACAGATGTAATAAAAAATACAACGAATTACATTGCAATTTTTACGGCAAAAGCTTTCGCAACATTGTTGCCAGCAAGTTTTGTCGCAAATTGAACAGATTTTTTTTATAGTGTAGCATTATTTTAGAGCATCTATTTCTGTTATCCAGTTATGAGCTGTTTAAAAAAAACATCTGGTTCATTTCATTTCAGCAAAGAATCATTTGTTGCAATTCGAGGAACCATATTCTCCGGTGTTAAAGTATGGGATACCCACACATCATAGCGGTTTATGCACCTAATCTTATCCAAAAGATCATACATTGTACTTTGTAGAATATTTAATCTATGTCATAGCTCATGCACCTTGTAATGTGAATCTTAAGAGTGCCTATTTTACAGGTGATGTTCCCCCCAGAAGAAGCATCCTCTTTGAGAACGAAATTTCCGAACATAAATTTCTCAAACACCTTCGAACAGAGTTATTTGAAACAGCACTTTATTATACATTTTTTAAATAAATTAACATTAGAAGACGAAAATAAACTTTTTGCTTCTTCATTCTTAGCAATGCACTGAAATAAATATTGTGCGATATTACAAGCTAGAATCATGCAGCGTAAGCAGTAAAACTTATATTAATATCTGTGGGTTATTCAAAGTCAAGCCTTATTATTATATTAGTAGTAGCACAAAGCACAATTAGTCGAAACCGATGTTCGTTTTAAAAAACCGCAGGACTTTCCTGTTCAGTCGATAATTAAAAATATTTGAATGATATTTTCAATGATAACAAATAACATGCAGAAACCCAGGAGGTAAAATCTTTCTTATTTCAGAGAAAAAAAGCTAAAAAACTATTTTTTTTAGCTTTTCAGAGTCATATCTACGATTAATACTACAAAAAATTCTTTTCACGTATTTCAGTTTTACCGTTATTTTTTTTTTAAATATTATTTACAATATAACAATTATAACAATATATTTTAATTTCACTATATAATTATAAAAATTATAATTTTAACAATATAACTGTAACAATATAATAGTTTTACATAATATATTGTTATCGATTTGCCTTCTTATTTGTTAAATTTACATTGGGAACAAGAAAAATGTATGCCAGGTTTTTTTTTTTAAATAAAATAATTGAAATACAATTATTGTATTTAAAATTGCTTATTGTGTCATATTAACATTTATTTTGAAAATTTTCCTCAGAGAATAATTTTCATTAGGTGTAAATGTCAGAATATATCCCATATAACCGGAAAAAATATTGTTACGTTTATTTTTCGTTATACCGTTAGAACATCAAAATAAAATATTCAGGAAAATAACGTCCTGAATATTTTATTTTGTCGTCTATATCGTAAGCCATCGTTGCAAGTTTGGAAGAAATGAAATAGGAAACTTTGTAAAGTGTTTAACTTAGTACTTTTTACATTAACAATGCACATAAAAATATTGCATTAAACAGTTTTGTAAATTATTGCATAACATTATCGCCTTCTACAAAACATTAAATTTATTTAAACTACAATCAGTGTTCTCGCTGCCATTTGATAAATGTGAGTAATTTGGTCAATTAAAAAAAATCGCCAAATGAAAAAAAGTATTAGCAAAATAAACTCGCATTGTATCACAAAAAAATATCTTTAATCCTTTAATGTAAACACTTTTTATGTTCTAAAATAACCTAAGTTTTTATAACTGCGACAACGATTGTTATTCATCTAATTTCAACTATCCGCTACAAATATATTAATATACATATATATATATATATATATATATATATATATATATATATATATATATATATATATATATATATATATATATATATATATACATATGTATGAAAAAAGAAAAAAACGAAAGAAAAACCAAAAATTGAGCTCTAGCAATTTGGCAAATCTAATCGTTTGTTTAAGAAGAATTTAATCGCAGTTTGACGCAATGGCGAGCGACAGTGAGAATCCGACCTACAATCGATCGTTAACGACCTTGTTGCTCTTTATGTACATGTTTAAACATATTTTTATAGAAGTTTCAATAACAAACCAAATTTTGTGAGATGAAAAGTTTTCTATTTCAGGAAAATTACAGATAATAGCGCTGATATTATTTTAATTGATATTAACTGAAAGGAACAGGAATACAGAATGATTACTGGGACACTTATGAAATAGTGTTATATACTGTTTACATATGCAGCAGTCTCCCTTTTATATATTTGTTGGTTGTAATTTGTATTATAATTATTTTTTTAATAATTCGTAGCAATTTCTTACCATATATTCTATGTCCTTGTTTTTTATCATTGTAAATATTTGCTTTTAATAAACGCTATGTTCTTTGAAAAACGTTCCTAAAATATTAATAGACTTTCAGGATTCCTCACCTAATAAGAACTTAGTATTTTAAAATATATGAATTATAAGTCAGCAAGAGGTAGCGATATCATGAGTTTAGTTATGCGTTAAGGCATGGAGAAGAAAAGTTGAAACTGCTGTTTGTTTAATAAACAACATACATCGGATTGGTGTGCTCGACATGAAGCCTCCTTATAAATCATCGTCAATATTACAGGGACGATATAGCACACGGATATTTTACAACACAAGAGATATACCGGGAGCTCCACAAAGTAAGCGTGAGCGATGAAGCCACTGGGATTTGAAACCCCAACCTCCTACGCTCGAAGGCGATTAGCGACGTGGTGCTTTGACCACTCGGCCACGGAGGTCCCAAACGGGTGTTTTACTCTCTCCTGTTAATAATGTAAACAAGTGCTTTTTGAGCAGTTCAGTAAGTTATGTGGAAGATATGTGATTTTCTAAAAACTACATCTTTTAAAGCATATTAATTTCATAATGTTTTAATTATATTAAAATCAATAACTTGTAGTTAAAAATGGTCCATAGAATAGTGTGTATTCGAATATCCTTGCTAATGTGTAAACGCATTAGAAATGAATACAAAGGTTCCTTTCAATAGGGTTTTACCTCTTTAGCTTCTCTAAGTTAAATTGTTGATAGACAACTAGGCAGGCGTTGAGAAAAACAAACGAAAATTTTTAAACAGTTCGAAAAAATTTAGAAGTAGTTTAAGGTTAATAGACAATTTTAAATTAATACTTTTGATATGTATGGCGTCAAATACAACGACTGTTTATTTATTGTTGCATTGTTGAAAAAAATTAAGTTAATATCTAATACAATGTAAAGTGTAAGATATTTATGAAAATTTACCCCCTTCATGGCCACACAGTCTGTTGGACATTTTTAGGAATTTCGCAAACTCAGATGAAAATAACATTTATTTTACTTGGGATTCTGCTTAGATGCTGCCATTGGTTCGTTTGCTTTCAATACAGCAAACATCCAGCTTTTAAAATTGATGTGAAAATGTAATAAAACAGACATTTTAGTTTTTATAAGTAAATGAACAGAGGTCCATGAATGGTATTCAGGAATCGAAGAGGTTAAATTTAATGTTTGTATAGATTTTATGTGCGTTCATAATTATGTAAATACGTAGAACCTATAGTTGTCGTTCAGTCCGTCCGTCTGTCCGTCTGTCCACATATGACAACGCAAAAACTACCTAACCGAATCGTCTGAAATTTAAAATATATAATTATTACATAATTTTGTCGACGTATTTCAAATTTTATGAAAATCGGATGTATAGATAAATTACAGGAACAATCAAAATTATTTCGTTACATTACGGTCAATGGGGAAAAAAAGATTCAAATGTATTTTAATGCTGTTGCACTCATTCGAATATAATAAAATACATGAACCTATTAAGTATATATATATATTAAAATATACATTCTGTACAATCTGTGATGCTAAGAATATATATTATTAAATCACAGGGCCACATAAAAGTATTCCCCTACATAATACTATACGGGAAAACGTTGTTTGGGGCGTGTGTTAATTATATTAAACTATTTCACATTTTATGAATATGATATACGTTGTTGAGGTGTAATAAAATTTCTTCCTGTATATTTGCAGAAACACAAACAAGATTTTGACCATTATACTATATCCGAAGTACTGCCTACTTTAACCGCAAGATCTGAATATTTTTAAAACTTCGTTATCGCACGAACGCACACAATCTGCTTCGCTTCACGTGCAATTTCCAACTTATTAAACTTTGCAACACTTTGTACACTATTTAATGAACTTGTAATTTTTATTTTCATGTTTATTTGTAACATTTCCTTGTGTAAATTTCTAGCTCTTTCACTCTAAATTTCCAACGTTAATGAAAAATTAATGAACACGCAGAATGTATATTATTTTTTAATTCAGAAAATTTTAAATATTTAAAATTTTCTGAATTAAAAAAAAAACAATTTTATGTTTTATTTAACTCATAAACAGTTAAAAATTATACTTAAAATCACTTCGTATTAACAATTAAAGAACACATATAATATATATTTAAAAAAACACATATAATATATATTTAAAAAAACACATATAATATATATTTAAAATTTTCTGAATTAGAAAAAATAATAATTTTAGGATTTTTATTTAACTCATAAACAATTGAATAATATGCTTAAAATCACTTCTTATTAGCAATTTAGCTACTTGTTAAACACTTAGATCAATGATATTTCCATTTGCATATAAATAATAAATACAAATTGTTTTGAAGTTTTAACATAATCAGCAAAATGATTTTTCAAACAGAAAATTATGAAATTAATAAATAAGGTAACAAATACAACTAAGACACGAAGAATATGAAGTAGGCGGCATTTCAAAAGGGACTTTAGAATTTTCTTCTGATGTTGAACTTCCTTTTCTTTTAAAATAATATTTAATGTATAATAAAGAAAGACATGACAAAATAATTATTATCTGCGGTAATTTTCAAGTCAATTCATAATACAATAAAAGTAATAGAAAATGTTTTTCGAAATTTTTTTATTTAAAAGTTTTCAGAAGAAAGTAGGGTTTATCTAATAAAAGCGTATTTTTGAATTTTCACATAATTAGTCACCTAGTCATCTTTTTTTATTGAAAATTTTTTTTTGAAAATTTTTGAACTACATTCGTTTTAATTTAATGTATGGCATTTAAAAATACGAGCTATATACACGTATAAATAGAGACGTTACTCAAATAAATCTAATTTAATTATTCAAATTTACAAAACAATTTCACTAAAAATTAACATAACTTGATAACAAATATTAATTTACCGGTTTTGAAAACCTTTAAGAAAGTATAAAAAAGCTACCTGAAGAATATAGTTAATTACATAAATCATACTTTCTGTGTTTGCTTATATTTTTATATGACTTCTAAAATTGATATAAATTGTTATAAAAAAATTTATTCCATTCTTTTTTGCGGTGGGAGGGGGGTTAAAAATACATACGAAGTTAAAATTAAATCATTTAAAATGTCTATTTCATGTGAATTGCAATTTGCAGTTATAAGATGTCATATTAGAAAAGTAATTCATTTATATTATTTTAAACATACCTTTGCAGTGACACATTTATAATGTTCTTGTTCATGACGGAAAAAAATACTTATCCCAATTAAACCCAATTAAAATTCAAGTCCTAATCATAGGGAGGTTATATAAAGGTTCGGTTTATCTTATGACAACCGATTATCAACATGAAGGATATAGGCCAGAAGAGAAGATGTTCTCCGTAGGCGTCCTCTAAGGGAACCTTACCCGTATTTACGCAAGGAAATCCAAGTTTCGAAAAAAACCACGGAAAATTCCGAACGACTAGAATGATTGACGCAATTGGGTTTGAACCCAACACCTCCCACTTTCAGCTTCGAGGGCAGAATATCTTGGCCAATGCTGTCGCCAGGTCATAGGCTCATCCGGTGGGGATAGGAAAAAAATATTTTTCCAGTGAATCTCAACTGGTTTTATTTGGACTGTCATTAAACAACACAATTTTTAATTATTTAAGACAGTGTTGTTATTTAAATTGTGTGCACTCCATTTTGTTGACTTTAAGTATTAGAAATGTATAAAATTTATGAGAAGAAGATATGTTTGCAAAATCTAAGATTAACTGCACTATTCCTTTTTTATTTTTAGTCAAATTAAAATTCAGAATTCAGTTTTGAAATCAGAGAAAGAATATAAGGTAAGAAAATATTAGTGATATCTTAATTCAATCCTGTTACTTGTTCTACGTGATTCACAAAATAATATTTATTTAGGAGGAGTACACTTTCTTTCCAATGATGAATATATGACATAAACTACACTGAAAAAAAAAAAATCCTTTAAATTTACGGCGCAGCAATGTTACCAGAAGTTTTTACCGTAAAATTGCAGTACAATTAGATGTAATAAAAAAATACATCTAATTTTACCGCAATTTTTAAGGCAAAAACTGCTGGCAACATTCCTGAACATCAAAATATGAAAATTTTTTAGTAATTTTGACTGCAACGATTTCCTTTATGCGTATCCAATACGGACAAGAACGGGAACGCACTATATGATCACCCTATATTATTTGGGCGGTTTTTAGTATTTTTGCATGATTTACCATTCTGGCTAATTTGTGCACTACGAACTCAAGTAACGGATCCACGGCAAGTAGTTTTAGTGTCACCATTATAATGGCATTTGAAGCAACGGAGAGGGTTATGTACATTGTTAATAATTTGAAACTTTTGCTGCACCGGTCACTCCATCGCTTTTGTAGAAAACTTTTACTTCACTTTATTATGGAGCATTCTCATTGGTCTAAACAGAGATATTCTATAAAATCGGTGAAGTGACGATGCAGCAAAAGATTTCAAAATTTTAACAATGTATATAAGGTCTAACAGGACAATTCAGAGAAGCATTTTGATTCTTGTTGGTAAAGTAGGGCTATTGAATATGAAAATGGTGTGCTTTGTAAGAAGTACTTGTCCAATCCGACGGATAATAATACGACATATGTTGATGATATTTTGGTTTTTTAGGTTTTCTAAGGGTTCATCTTTTGTAGAAAATAAAATATCTGGTTCAGATATAACACCGAGGCTTGTATTTTGAGATTGATGAACTCGAATAGAAACAGAAAAAGGTCTTTTTATAGAGCTATTTAAGAGAAATTGTGATTGTTTGGATGAAGAAATTTCAACAAGTAAATCCCCAGATTGCAGATTTTTCAGAAAATGACCATCCCTTAAGACAGACTTGAATGTTTTTGCAATAAGAAGTGGAGACGTTTTTTGAAACTATATAAAATAGGTTATCAATTCGTTTAATGACAAAAAATGCGTGAATGAGGATTTCTGTAAAATTTGTTGCTTTCCACAAGGGATAGAAATAGAAGGAATTGAATTATTTCCATCCATATTTGAAAAAAAAGAATTCAGGTCCCGAGCCTATCAACGGGATGCACACTCATGCCAACAGTGCTAATCAAGTTCCATACGGTCACAAGACTACTCTATGTTTGTCTCCGCCCTCAACGAGATTACTAATAGTTGCTCGATCACTTTGTCCCTTAGCGAGCCGACAAATGTCAGCTCACCAGTCGATTGATTCATACGGGACCGATATGGATTTCGCGTTTACTTGAACCAGAGACCAAAGCAGTGTGTTAGTTTTCCTCAAATGCCAGGATCCCCCTGCCCATGAATACGTGTCGCCACGCACGGCAAACACGCGGGTGGTTTACAAATCTTCATGAATCGATATACAGAATGATATCGGCTAACACAGAATTGCCCTCACCTCCAATGAGGAAACTACAATGAGAGTAAAACAAAGAAGAAAAGAAGATAAGAGAATTAAAAGGGAAAAGAAAAGAGAAAGATCATTTGGGTGCCAGGGGTTGTGAAGCCCATGATTAACCTAAAGAAGGTATTCCCTTGGGGGCGGGATTTGAGATTAGAAGTCTTTTTTTAAGAGCAACTAAAAATTTCGTAAAAAATTCTGAATTTTGAAAAAAAGGAAAAGCATTTTTATTTGAAGATAAGATTAACATCATGAGTCATGTTGAAGATGGAATCAATTATATGTCATTTTTCAAGAAATTTTATATTTCAGAATCTACATTTTCAAACATTTTGAAGCATTGCAGCGCGAATTTTGCCGCGAATAAAGAAAATCGGTTTTTCAAAGATAGTACGATGAATTGACGAAGAAAACTTGAAAGATACTCTGTTAAAATGGTTTAAATTCAGCGGGATAAAAATCTGCCTGTCTCGGGAAACATGCTTCAAATTAAATACAATGAGTTTATGGACAGATTTGGAGGAAACGACTTTGTTTGTTCTAACAAATAGCTGAATATTTTTTAAATATTTTTTTCTGGTGGAAATATTGTTAGTGAAGCAACAAGTTTTGTGAATTTGGTGTCAAAAAGCAGAAAGCACAAGTGTGGGTGGATGCAATCCATCCCCACTAAAAATAATTTTATCTGAAGAAATCTCCACTTATTTCAGAAATTTTAACTGCTATGAAGAACTACTGAAGAAATTTTGAAATTTTATCTTTATCTTAAAAATATCTGCAGAAATTATTAAGATATTCTTTAAAATATCTGCAGATTGGGAAAATTCTTGACAGATTTTCTACAGATAATTTTTAGTGAGTATGAATAATATAATATCTTTAATGCTGACGATGCTTGATTGTTTTTCAAAATGACCTCATATGAGAGAGTATTTGTTTGAAATTTGTATCTTAATTTATCTTTTAGATATTATTATTTTTTGCTTTTAAGGTTTTAGAGAGGTTAGAGATAGATGTAGATGAAGTTTGGCGGCGGTGTGTAATGTAAAAAAACGTAACCATTATATCGGTTTAAATAGAGCAAAAGTATGCCCAAATCCTTATGGGTAAACAAAGTCTGTGTGCAGTTGGAAGGAAAGAAAAAAATTAAGTTTGAACGACAATCGTCTTCTATTTTAAACCGTTTTTGAGCAATACTGCGTCTATATTAGTACTTAGAAGTCTGTAATTACTAAACATTTTTGTTGCCATTTGATAGAATCAACACCAAAAATCGTAATTAAATTGCGTGCAATGCCAAGATTATGCTTATTTTAAGTATACATGTGTGATTTCTTTTTCCCTGAATTTACTTACTTCCGATCAATAAGCCAGAAGAATGCAATTCGATTAATCCGTGTATGACATTTTTCAAATTTTGAAAAAAATATGATTAAAAGATTTCTGATGACAGATGGACCTATTAGAAACTATATATATCACAAACAAATGAAGGATTATGAATCATTACTTGCCCAACGACATCGAGTTTTGCTGGATTTATTTACGTTTCCGTGATAAAGACGTCATATGCACACTTTTTCATAGATATTGTTTAGGTCTGGATCGTAAATATATAATTCTTCCGAGGATGCAAATGAAGTCATTATTTAAAAAATAAAACATGTGTTTTAAAACTTAAAACTGAAAAATGTTTTACACTAAGTGTAATTACATAATTTTTTTCCTCAAAATCAACAACACTAAATTATGAAAAATGAGAATTCCTGTTCTATAGTTATTTTGTTTACACCTTTACAGTAGTATCGGGAAAATGAACACAAAATGTCAATGTAAAACTCATGTAATTTTAAAATTATACACGACTAAATAAATATAGAAGCATTTTTCATTAATTATACTTCTATTTCCAGAAATAATATTATTTGTCATGAAAATTAAATGAGCTTATTTCATTAAACGCCTTTTCCAATTTTCGGAATTATTCAATAGAAACATTATTGGAGATTAAGTTCCTAAGCGTAAATCTTTTAAACTTTAAGCATAAATCTCTTGAATATTACAAATTATTTTACTATTCATAAACAATAAGCTACTGAGATCACTGCGAGATTGATGTAAAATCCTTACTTAAATATTCAATAAATTAAATATCTTTTGTAATGCGTTGGCCTGTAAAGATATTGTTTCAGCTAATATAACATAAGAGTAATTTAATGATGTAAACAAAATATTAAGTCTGGAATAAATTAGCGTTAATTCTGAAAATGTTTTAATTAATTTTCGAAGAATCAAAATTAAAATATCTGAAACGGGATATAAAACTACAGCAATATTTTAAAACGCTTCTTTTATTTAAAATTTGTTGGATGTTTTCTCAAACAGTCTGGAAACACTATGTTTAAATAGTTATAAGTTAATTTAAAAAAATATTTTAATTTTTTTGTTTTTGTTTTTATGACTTTCAAGCTGACATAGTAAATGGTTTTGCTAACAAAATTTATGATATGAAGAGAGATTAAAGTATGGTACTGCTTTCTCAGAACAGTCTGGGACAACCACACTGCAAAAAAAAATCTGCAACCTTAGTAATCTAAATTTTCCGAAATCTGTTATGCTTACTAAAATGTTATATGTACACTGTGCAAGGAAATTATGTCAATATAAAAAACTTGTAACAGACATATGTAACTTTACAAAAAAAAAATATACTAAATTTTCACGTGTAATCCTCGTTATCGTTACTTAAAAAGCTCTGGAGTTACAAAAAATTTTTAGTAACCTTAAAAATTTTTTGACTCAAAGTACAAATCTGTATCTGTTACATGAATTTTTATTGTTCCCATTGCATAAAAAGTTCTTGAAATATAATTCTAATAGAAAAATTGCCGTAATTTTCCAGTTTTTTTACAGTGCATGTGCAACAAACATCAGGAATCCCGCACTGTAAAAAAAAAGTCTGTAAAGTTACTAAAAGTTTTCTAGGAAACTTGGATTCCAAGAATATTTTATGTAACAGCAAAGGCAAAAGTGCATGTAACAGATTGAGATTTGTACTGAAAATCAAAAATTCTGTAAGATTACTAAGAATCTATTAGGAAACTGGGATTCCAAGAATTTTTTATGTAACTACAACCCATGTTAGAGATAACAGTTTAGTAAGGTTACTTTATAGATTCGTTTTATAGGTAATTTTATAGATTCTTTTATAAAGGTACAGATTTCTGTAGCTTTGCAATAATTAGTTTTTTAGATATACATCTTTTCTTACCCAGTTTACAGATAAAATCTTAGTAAACATACAGATTAGTCAGGTTTACATTTGTTGGATTACAGATTTTTTTTACAGTGTAGACTTCGTGATAATGTGATATGCTGATAGCAAACATTATGAAGAAATTTTATTGTGGGGTATCTACATAGGGTGATCTCGTTAACAGTTCATAAACTTTCAGTAGTTCATCGAGCTTTTGAAATATTGCGCCATTTTAAGCGGGAACGAGTTTTATACGTAGCATTACACTGTAAAAAGAACTGTAACTCTACAAAAGTAAATTAACACAAATCTGTATGTTGACTAAAATCTTATTTATATTCTGTGCAGAAAAAATGTGTAAACATTTATAAAATCAGTTGTTGTAAAACTACATATCTCTTCAGATTTACAAAAAAAAAAAAAAAAAAATGTAATAAAATGACATTAATCTTATTAAACTTCTCCCTGTAACGGAAGTTGCAGTTACATAAAAACTTATTGGCATCTCAGTTTCCTAAAAGTGCCTTAGTAACCTAATTTTTTTTTTCATTTTCTGGGCAAGTGTGTATCTGTTACACTATAAAAGAAATTTGTAAAGTTACTAAATGTTTTCTAGGAAACTGGAATTCCTAGAACTTTCTTATGTAATGGCTTTTTATGTAGCCGCGAAAATTTATATAACAGATACAGATTTCCACTGAGAAAAAAATTGTAAGGTTACTAAAAATTTCTTAGAAAGATTTGGGATGCCAATAATACACTATGTAATTGCAACCCAGGTTACAGATAAAATTGTAGTAATATAAGTATAATTCTAGTAGATTCGCTTGTAAAATTACAAATTTCTGCAGTTTTATGAAAATTAGTTTTGTAGATTTACACATTTTATTGTACAGTGGGCAATAAACATATGTTAATAAACATATACAAATTTCGGTTACTTTACATTTGTGGGATTGCTGATTATTTGTTACAATGTACAGGATTTTTTTATATACCATTACATAAAAAGTTCTAGGAATCCTAGTTTCTCAAAAAAATTTTGTAACTTCACAGTTTTTTTTTTTTTTTTTTTTTTTTTTTTACATTGTAGACATGATGTTTTTGTTTGAATGATAGTACACTTGTTCTCACATTTTTGTCAATCGTCGGTTGCAGGAAAAGCCATTTAATGAATTTTTTTGTTAGAAAGTGTAAACATTTAGTTTTAGTAAGTTGGAGAAAATAGCGATAAGTTAACCCTTCACTGCACGATTTTTTCTATTTTTATAAAAAAATATTATTTTAAATGTTTATGTCGGTCTAATAATGGGAAAAATATTTTTAAAAAATTATCCAATGAACACAACTAGGGTTTTTAAATATTGTATTGTTATATTTTGCAATTAAATGGACATTAATTAATAAATTTTATGTGCTTAATACACTGCAACGTGTTTTGAATTAATGTTTTTAAGTATTCAGTAAAAGTAATAAAAGTAAATTTTGACTTTGTAGCTTCATAGATTTTTTTTTTTTTTTTTTTTTCGAAGAAGAAATTCTAATATTTTGTTAAATGTAGCCATCTGACATGTACAATTAAGCTTTATCCTATTCTTTGAGCTGTTCTTTATTAGTTACAGCTATCTTAATGATAAAAATCATGGCATATAATGACAATTATAGTGTTTTTACACTGTAAAAAATGACAATTTTACGGAAGTATTACTGGTAATCTGGACGCCAGTACAATTTACTGTTTTTTAACGGAAAAAATCCGTAAATTCTTGGAAAAAACGGAACATTTTTTGGAATTTACAGATATTTTTCCGTTAAAAAACAGTAAGTTGTACTGGCGTCTAGATTACCAGTAATACTTCCGTTAAATCTTCCGTTTTTTACAGTGTAGGTATGTGCCGGATATGCCACATGGTGCAGTGAAAGGTTAAAATAATCCAATTCCATATAAAAATCAAAATGTATGACGGAATGAAATTTTCGCTCTGCTTTTAACACAAAATATATAATATGACTTTTAAAATGTTCTGTTTTACTTAAAAGACGATTAAAATAATCAAATATAGATGTTAGTAGTTAATTTTATTAAAAAAAAATCTTAGTAATTTCAAGCCTTTATACATTTATTTTAATATTAATATTACATTATAATATAATATTAATATTTTAGGTATAAAAAAAAAGAAAATATTCTCGTGAGGAAGAGCCTGATTAAAAGCTTGAAAGTACTAAGATGTTTTAAATAAAATTAAGGGAGACCCGTACCCCATTTTCGGCCAAAAATCTTCAAAAGTTCAAAAAAAAATTATCTCAGAAAACGATAAAATACATATTTGCGAATATCCATGCAAAATTTCAGAACTCGAGGACACTTGGAACAGGTAGAAAATGAGCTTTTTTAATTGTACTCACTATAGAGTTTAAAGGACTAGCGGCATTTAAAACGTGTTTTCCTGAAAATGACTTTTTTCATATTTTGCCTAAGTTCAAAGTACTAAGGCTCAGTGGTAAAATGATTTAGAAACAAAGTGTTTATGTTTTTAGAATCTTAAAAAAATTTGCAACAAAAGTAAGGAGAGATATATTTTTTAACTATTTCTGAAAATTTTACATAAATTGGTAAACATGAAAATTATAACGAATTTAAAGAAATTTACCATGCGTTTTTTTTTTTTTTTTTTTTTTTTTTTTTTTTTTTTTTTTTTTTTTAGCCGATTAAAATAGAAAATTAAAAATATCTCTCCTTAGTTCTTTTCTATATACTATAACACTATTTAAGAAATTTTAGTAATACCAAAATATTGAAAATTTAATGAGGAGTAGTAATTTTAAAAAGTGTATTTTTCGACAAAAAAAGTCATAAAAATCCCCATAAAAAATATACTTTTTAATAAAAAGTTTTTTTGCTAATTATTCCTTACAAAAAGATTCTTAAGTAGTACACCAAAATTCATTACTTTAAAATCAATAATAAAAAAATTGGGTTTTTTCTTACGGGTCTCCCTTAACGATTAACATCTATATTTGATTATAGTAATCGCTTTTTAAGTAAACCTGAACAGTTTAAAATTCATTTTATATATTTCGTGAATCCAATTTCATTTTACTTATAACAAAAAATATTTCTACACTAATAATTCTGAATAGTATTGTTCAAAATCATTAGTATGGAAATAATACTATTTCCATACTAATGATTTTAGTATGGAAATACTAAAATCTGTATTTCCATACTGATTTTAGTAAAAAAAAATACTTTTGAACAGTAATTTATATATTTTCAGTTGCCTTCCTTCGTCTGATCAACCACTGGGAAAATGAGAATTCAAAAAACTATTTATTTATCATTTTGTTATTATTTTATTTTATAATTTTTGTCCATTATAAATCATTTATTAAATATTGTTACAATCACGTTAGTTTGCTTTTAAAACTTAAAAAAATGTCATATTTATAATTAAAAAACCGTAGCACTAACTTCATTTAATCAGTTACATGATGGGTCTACATGCCAACCAAAGGAATTTCGCCAATTGGAAGAAGAATTTTAAACAGATTATTGCTGCAGATATCTGTGTGTAAGTGAAGCAGTAATACGATGTTTTAATTTTTTTTTTTTTTTTTTTTTTTTTTTTTTTTTTTTTTTTTTTTTTTACAGAAATATTTTATGATCTACCTACAATTGAAATATGCTATAGGACAATTTTTCTCGCTATTTTGCTGATATTTGGAACTTACAGCTGTTGACATTAAATGAGATTTATCATAGACGAATCGTCATTGCTTTGTTATCATAGTCTTAGCATTCAGAATATTTTTTTAATGGATGTCGCTCTTAATCCACATTGGCACACGTTTTTATTGCCAACAAGATATCTTATAGGCATAGAGTTTTTTTTTTTTTTTTTTTTTTTTTTTTACAATTTACATCAATAGTAATTATGATATTATTAATAATGTCTTAAACATCTACTGTAAAACTTAATTTTTACCAATGTTTAAAGTTATGAAAGACAAATCTCTAAATGTTTTGTATATTAACGCAGGAAGAAACAATATAAAATACTTAAATACTCAGAAATCTTATAATCTCAATACTTTGTCAATTTCTGTAAGACTTACTATCTTTTCTTCTAAATTATTGAAATATTTCACTGAACGAAGATATTATTGGCCAAAAAATATGGAGAATTAATATTTTCTTAAAATGTACGAAAGCTATTTTAGACGAAATATGACTTTCGTTAACTTAAAAATTTATAATTTTAAGGGAAATACACTTTAATAATTATTTTAAGCTTGCTAAGCTATGACGCAAATATTTTAAGTCAATAATACATTTTAAATATTTTATAGAGACGAGAGAAAATATTATTAGATAACGATACACATGAAAATTGTACTAAAATTAAGACTATGCTAAGATTATTTTTCTAGCGTTACATATGACTGTATATAAAGCTATGGATAATCATATGTAATCAATTATTTTTATATGTCTACAAATAATGAACTCTGTATAAATGTAATGATGGAGGTAAAAATATAGTGAATACAAAAACAGTAAGATTATATTAAAAACAAATTGATAATTATGATACAATTACTTAACAATGTATGACTATGCTAGCAATGAAATTAAATTTAATAAATGATTGTGCAAAAATTCCGAATCAAAGGATTATATATATAAATATGCATATAACCATTGATTTGATTACAATGTATGTATGAAACATTGCATTAAATAGAAAATTTCCCCATTGAATACGGGAGAAAGATAAATAAATAAATAAAATGAATACAAATGGAATTTGTAGAACCAAAGCAGAATTGTCAAGCCTCAAATACTTAGGAACTACAAATGAAGCGTGCGGTTTCATCTTCGTATTATGACTTCAGATATTTGTTGTCATATAGTAATAACAATAATAATAAAAGTTTGCTTATTTCTCTTTGCCTCGTTGGTGATTCCTTTACTTTAAACATATATTTCACCCATTAAATTTAAAATGCAAGTTATGTTTTAAACGAATCATGTTCAGTAAAACGCAAAAATATCAAAATTTTATAATATCTGTTAAATATGATTTGTAATATTATCTTTTCTAAACGTACACTGTAAAAAATATCTGTAAGCTTAGTAATCTAAATTAACCGAAATCTCTTATGCTTACTAAAATTTTATGTGTACACTGTACAAGAAAATGATGTCAGTCTACAAAACTTGTAAGCAAAACTAAAACCATCTGTAACTTTACAAAAGAATTTACTAAAATTTTGGTAACTTTACTAAAATTTTATCTATAATGCTCGTTATCGTCACTTAAAAAGTTCTTGGAATACGATTTCCCAAAACAATTCTTAGTAACCTTAAAATTTGTTTGATTCAAAGTGCAAATCTGTATCTGTTACATGAATTGTTATTGTTGCCGTTACATAAAAAGTTCTTGGAATACAATTCTACTACAAAAATTTTTGTAAGTTTCCCAATTTTTTTTTTTACAGAGTAATCAAGAACTCTTCCTTGGCCCATTGTCATATGAATTTGAATTGAAAAGTTCGTGAAATATCAACTTTCGTTATATTCCAGTCAAAGAGATATTCTTTAAACTTCAGTAAATTTATTTGAATATTTGCGATTCTCATTATTAAAATAAATGTAATTTTGCTCTCAAAATTGCAAAACAAAAATCGGAAGCGAAAGTTTTAAAATATTTTTAGATGATTTCCAGTAACTGGATCAATAGTATTACTGGCTGTATTTTATATATATTCTTTAAAGTGCAGTATAACATATCATAATTTATTAAAAGTACTACTTTTTCTTGTATTTCAATTATTTGTATTTTAACCCTCTAAGCGTTTAGAGCATAATATTCCATTCCCTAATCTCCAGGTTTCACTGCAATATAAGCAATATTTAAGGTAATGTAATTCTATAGATTTAACAAATTTTTAATATAATTTTGAATGATTCATATTCTCAAGGATTACATTCATATTTTTAATTACGTTCTTTTTATAAGGTTGAAAGAATCATATTTTCGGAGCATTTAAACCAAGACATAGAGAAAAGAAATTACAATTTTACCTATTTGCAAGACCCTCAAAGGGTTAAATATCCATGAATCTTTCAAACAAAAAATAGAACACCGAAATGTTATTAAATAAGGAAACTATTTAAAGAGCTAAAAATATTTTTTAAGTACAATTAAATATAATGAGGTAATCTATATTCTAAAAGTAGTTGTTTTGTTATTCATAAAAAAATGTGTTTTTTAACGTGCGTTTGTAGTAATGAATTATTCACTTCTACGATAAAATTATTCAAAGAATATTTTTATAACGATGATGCTTTAAATGTATCAGATATTGTACCAATGTAATAAAAATATTTATTTTTGCTTTAGAAATTTTTAATTTAAATCAATGTTTCAGGATATTAATAATTATATTTCTCCATCACAAATAAAAATTAAGCATTAAAAGTTTAGTTAATTCTATAAAAATATTGCCGTCGAAATCTTTTTTTCTTTTTTCAATAATTTATCTACAAAAGTCAACTGCCAATTGAGAATTTTAAAGTCGGCGACAGACGACTTATTGCATCATGTACATTACATCATTTATAGGAGACTTTTCTTCAATGGTACAAAAAAAATATTATAAACGTGTATTTCCCAAAATTATAAAAATATTGAGAAAGTGTTTGAATTCAGATTTTGCTAATAAAATTCCCTTCATCAAAATATTTTAAGTTCTGAATTAATGCATGTTTTACTACAATGTTTGCAGCAACTAAATGGATAATTTCGGCCATTTCTCTTTTAAAAGTTGCCTGACCGTGCGCACGCTGTGTCAATAAAATATTTCTTCAATTTTTAGTATAGTAAGAGGAAGAAATAGTAAAATATTTCTTCAATTTTTAGGAAAATTATACTTTTATGTACATTTTTTTTTGCTCTCTAAAATAGAATGAGATGTATTTATATAACGCGAAATACTGTCAAAAATATTATAAAATTAAAATTAATTTCACTTTTGTTTATTTACTTAATTCGATTTTATTATTTTTACTCAGATTTAACTTATGCAGAACAACATGAAAACAGCATTAATAAAAGATGCTATTTTTTTTACTATTTTTACGATAACAATTATAAATTTCTTAAAGCCTATATAACTTTTTTCAACTAACACAAAAACAAAAATCAAACATATTCCTAGAAAGATGGAAATCAAAATATACATAGTTGAAAGTATATAATTTTTTTAAAAAATAATGAAATTAGTAACATTCCACTATGTTTCGATGTCTATCTTTGTAATTCATTCAAGAGATGGAACATAAGATATACAATAAGAACCCCTTACAGTATAAATAGAATGATACACACGGTGTATATATATATATATATATATATATATATATATATATATATATATGTATGTATGTATACCGGGCGTCCCAAAAATGACTGATGGATTTTAAAATTCAATCACTTGCAAACGGTCACAGCTATTTAAAAAAAATTTCTGGAGGGTTATGTATAATGTCAGGAGTTTTTTTACCGTAATTTTTTATTTTAGTTTGAACTTCAAACAATAGGTAGCGCTGACGGCAATTGAAGGCCAGGTAGACGCGTTACTCAGCACTGATCATCTGATCTTCAATCGCCGTCAGTGCCACCTATTGTTTGAAATTCGAACTAAAGTAAAAAATTACGGTAAAAAAAACTCCTGTCATTATACATAACCCTCCTGCAAAAATTTTTTAAATAGATGTCACCGTTTGCAAGTTATTGAATTTTAAAATCCATCAGTCATTTTTGGGACCCGGTATATACATATATAATGAAATATTTATAATAAAAAATACAACAGAATTGTACCCTAATAATGTCTAATGATATATTTTTAAAAGAAGCTAAAAAACATTTTAATCACGTGTGAATTTGTTTATGAGTGTAATCTTACGGCAGAGGCAAAAAAAAAAAAAAAAGAAACATTCTTTTGGAAACAATAAAGCTTAAATGTTACGACATTTCATGGTCCGAGTAATATATATACTGTATAACATAATTTATAATTCAATAATAGCATAGATCATTAGCAGTCGCGGTATCGCATACCTAAATCCCGCAACTCGGCGATATTTGAATATCTTCACAAACTACTAATGTATTATAATAGGTAATAATTTGTGCCACTTAAGCAGAAATCTGTGTTCGCAATGAATAATTTAACAGTTCTGATCTAACACAGTATGTAAGATGTATAGAACATTTCACTGTATTGCAAATACTTAATACACGTGAAGTTATTAATGAATGATAAGTATACGATATATTGCTAATAGTTAGATAAAATAGCACTTAATTGAATGCACATTTGATGGCTCATGAATAATTAAATATTCCATCCTTATTCTAAATCGCTAAGTATTTACACTATTTTCAAGTATTTTGTAAAACTGTTAAATGATTTTTTTAATATTGTGCATTATAAGTTCCTATTTCAAAGATTTTATAAAAGGTAAAATAATTAAAATGTTAATAGAATTTTTTTCAATGGTAAAAGAATACAAAAAAAAAATAATAATAATTGCATGTTAAGGATACATTTTCAAAATGAACCTGAAAATGCTGTAAAGAAATATTAGGTTTTTTTTATTTAGATTTTCATTTATAAAAGTAACAAAAACGGTATGCTTACAAAAAATTTATGTGCATACTGTAAAAAAAAAATGTAAGAAACATCTACAAAATTAATTGTGTAAAGCTAGAAAAATGTGTGTACATACGAATATTTTATTTTCTTAAGACCCCGTGGTTGTGGCACCTTATGGCTGTCATATACTTATATACTAACTGTATTGTGCCGATACAGAAATGTTCACCGTATTCGGAGACTCCAATCTCGGATCCTCTCTTTCTTAATTGGAACAGGAAATATTAAGTGTTTTCTTTTCGTTTGTTTTCAAAATCTAGCTTTAAAGCAATGGTTGTTACTGAAACGTCTTCTTGTGAATATGCGTTTTACTTCAAAATGTTTTTTTCTCTTAATTTCTCCTATTTAAATTGTTATGAGTGAACCGAATCTAAAGGATGAGGTTATGAATTCGACCTGTACATTGTAAAAAAAAAATCTTTAAAGGTACTTAAAGTTTTCTAGGTTTCTAAAGTTTTCTGGGATTCCTAAATTTTTTTATGTAACGGCAACAGAAAAAATTCATGTAACAAATAAAGATTTGTCCTGAAAATCAAAAAATCTGTAAGTTTACTGAGAATTTTGTAGGAAACTGGGATTACAAGAATTTTTCATGTAACAACAACCCAAGTTACAAATAAAATTTTAGCAAGATAACTGCAATTTTAGTAAACTCGTTTGTAAAGTTACAGATTTTTGTAACTTTACAAAAATTAGTTTTGTAGATTTACATTTTTTCTTGTACAGAGGAGAGATAAAATGCTAGTAACCATACAGATTTCGGAAACTTTACATCTGTAGGATTACATTTTTTTTTTTTTTTTTTTTTTTTTTTTTTTTACAGTGTATGTATTTCTTGTGAACTCATAAAATTTTTTAAATATGAACAGATTTTGATAATTCTTTTCTTGTTTGAAAGTACAAGATACACATGTGGTCGCTTTTTAATTTCTTAAATTCTGATGATTAGAACGTTTTAAAATAAAAAAACTTAAAAAATTCTAATTATTTTTGAAGCAATCGTCCAATTAAAAGAGTTCATTCTTTTCAATTAAAAATATTGAAACATTAAAAAATAAAATTTCGTTTCACGTTACATTATATACAAAACGTGTCACGAGAATTAAAGATGAGAAGATAAAAATAAAATAAATAAACATAGATAATGGACTTGACAGTAATCAAAAAATGCGAAAAAGTTAATACTAGCAGAAGAAACTATTAATCGCCTTTTTCTTCAAAGTGCGAAATCTGGACGGAACAAAGGTCGGATCTATATAGATTTTACGAAGTACACTGTAAAAAAAAATCTGTAAAGGTACTAAACATTTTCTAGGAAACTGGGACTCCAAGAACTTTTCATGTAACGATAACAGGAAAAATCCATGTAACCGATTCTAAAACTTGAGTTTTTGTTGTTGTCGTTACAGGAAAAGTTCTTGGAATCCCAGTTTCCTAGATAAAGTGTAGTACCTTTACAGATTTTTTTTTACAGTGTAGAGAAAGAGAATTGACGCTAGTTTGTTTTAGCAGTTTGGCGCTAACGCATATGAATGCATAGTTTTAATAAGCTTATGATTTGATAAGAAAATAATGACCTATTGCGAATTTCATTGCTGAAACCGTTTTCAAATTATAAGCATATTAAAACTATGCACTCATATGCATTAGCGCCAAGTTGTCGCCAAGCTTGATTCTTTTTTTGAAGTCGGTTAATATTTTTTTAAAGCATATTTTACTTTTATTAATCAAAATCGAAACAAATGCAACCATATTAAAAAAAAAATTCGTATTTGAGTTTTTGTAACTGTTGTAAATTTTCTAAGTGGATGAAAAAGGTATTGGCCCGAATAATATACAGGAATGTCTTGGTTAAAATCGCAATTGCTTTACGAACTGATCAGTAACAATATGGAGAGTTAATTCACCCAATTACCATTTAACGATAATAACATTTGGTCTGATATTTAAATGAGCTCAACACTATACACTATTAACCTCTTCGCAACTGGCGATTATTACAGTATTTTTAATTATTACTGAATTATTTCTTCTCTCGTTTGACTTCAGAGCGAGATTTTTGTTTTATTTTCATTAGCTCGAATCTTAGAATTCGAAACATATCATTCTTATATCGAAATTTCATTTATATTTGAGTATCATTAATAAAATGGGACAAAACTGATCTACCCATTTGGGTACTCAGGGACTGAAGAGGTTAAAAATCTTGACCTAGTTTGAACCAAATTTTAGTGCTTAGTAGCTACCGCCATCGGATGGTGAAACCTCGTACAAACATTTGCAGCTCCTGTTGAAGCAGAGTTCCAATAGTTGGAACAATCTTCCAATAGAAAGCACCAAATGTTGGTACGAGATTTCACCATCTGATGGTGGCAGCTACTGAGCGCCAATAGTTAGTTCAATCTAGGACAATTTTTTTACCGGTGTACTGTTAAAAAAAATAAAGATAACTGGATCAGGTATTCCCCGTTTTTACAGAACACCGTTACAAACCCGAAATTTAACTCTATTCTCATCATAAAGTTGTTAAAAGTATGATAAAAAAACTCTTTGTAATATCGTCAGTTAGTCGACATTGGAATAACTGAACATTTCCCTGTAGAGTTCTGACAGTTCATTGGGAGTGCACACGGATGGGGTTTTAAAAAATTTAACTAACTTAAAAAATGATAAAGTACGGTTGATTGACTGTTTTTATGACGTCCAATTATCAAGAGGATAGACAAAGGCTAAAAAAAGGCAGATTGTTCAAAGTGGAGGGGGAGGTCTTTCTAGGGGAACCTAAATCAAATTTACGCAAGGAAATCCAAGGTTCGATTAAAACCACGGAAAACTTCGAAGGATTACGCCGACAGGCGCGATTGGGTTTGAACCCAGCACCTCCTGTCTACTAGTTTTGGGAGCAGAACCTCGCCGCCGATAAAGTATGGTATAAAGAATAATAAAACAGATCAGATGATAAAGGTGGTAAGTGATCACTTTGATCAATTATCACTTTCAGTAAATGAGCTAGAAAATTTCAAATCTTTATTTGCGTTTATTGTCAGATCCATCCTTCATCCAATGAAATTTTTGCAAATATAAGATTTTTTTCCAAAGAGCATTAATTATCTTCAACCATATGATTAAATTATTTTTTTTATATTTCAATACATACCCCATTTATCATCTGAGATCTACATTTTTTTTAGGTTGTTACAATTGGGTTGGAATCAACTTTTTCAAACAACCAAATTTGAAACCGAATTCGTTTTTTACTCATAACATTAACAATAGCGACATTTTTTTCGAAATTTTCAATATTATAAACTTTTCAGTCCTGGAATCACTTATAAGAGATATTAAATAATACTCTTTCATTTAATTTAATTCCTCCTAGAGTTGTTATAATTATTTCAAGAGCTTTCATTATAAATGGGAGCACACCACAAGAATTGTTCTATCTACTCATTTCTCTTTTGAGCTTTACAACAATAATTTTAAGTTTTTTTAACACTAGAACCGCGGGACTTTCAGTATACCTAGAACCGTGGAGCGGGTCAATTTGACCCGAGATAGAAAGCAATTTATAAATATGCCCAAATCCTTATTTATTAATTCAAATATTATATTTTTCATAATAATCAACATTTCTTAGCATTTATACTATATTTTACACATAAAGTCAGCAGAAATTCCCTACATTTCAGAAAATTCTATTATTCAAAATTATATTTCATTAAGTATGAGGAAAAAATATTGAACAAATATTCAAAAACTATTTTAACATAAATAATCTTGGACCTAATAAACATTATAAATAGAATATATCATTCAAATAGATTTAGATATAAAATCTAAGAATAATTTTTTAAATATAAAAAAGTACAAGTTACTTACTAATTTTACTGATTTATCTAATCTCATTTATTGTATGCATTGATTGACAAATATGGTTTAAAATTTTGCACATTTACCAGAAACATGTGGGTACATCATATTTTGAACAATTACCTTTAGTTTTGTTTTCGTTTTTTTTTAAATTGTGATAAACTCTTTTATGCTTAGTTTGTGTTTATCATAGTTTTTAGTGTTTCTTTTTCCCCAAATGAGAAGTTTTTTTTTTTTTTTTTTTTTTTGGGGGGGGGGGGAGGCGAGAAATAACAAACTGTTTTTGTGCATCTTCAACGAAGTCTTGAATAAATTGATGTATGCTAATAGATTTTCAGGTTACAGATTTGCATAAAATGCAAGCATTGATATCAGCAAAATACAAAATATTATAATTTGTATTCTTTGGACTCCTAGAAGATGCAGGCTTGTCATAAGCAAACTTCCTGTCATCCAATCACACAAACACACTGAATTTAGTTGCGTTGTTGTAAACAGGTATCTTTTTTTTTTTTTTTAGAATTATCTAAATTTTAAAAAGTTAGATGTAGACTGCTAAGCAACAAATTTTTACCCTTTTCTCCTTGGTAAACAGTTATATTGTTGTCTGAATGTGTTAGAAGAATAGCCTCATGCAATTCCGAGTTTGACATTTTTTTCAGAATTGTATTTCTCGTCGTTCTAAGGCTCGTTTTTTATCAACATCTGCAAGCATCTAGAACGTAATAGAATACACATTTTATCTAATTTTGTTAGACATGTACTGAGTAAACTTGCTCACAGATATTGAAATTTATGCGTGCTCATTTACGATTATATTAGCCCTTTTATATAGTTAGGTTGCAGTTTTCTTGTCATCTTCTTTATTTCCAGGTGTGATTGCACAAGTTATTGTTTATTATTTTTCAGATTTTCATGAGTATAAAGTTCAAAATTTGTCACTTTTTGTTCAAATTCTTATTTTTCTTTTTATGACCAATTTTTTATCTGACAACTATCACAAACTTTCGTTCAATGTTGATAAATTTTTACTTATATTCCAATGAAAAAGTCCAACAATGTTCAGAGTATAGGCATTGCCGTCGTCACTTTCATTTTCATCATAAGAATTTAATTTTCTTCATTTACAGTCAGATATTCATATTCAATCATTTGCATTCTCAATAATTTTCAGATAATAGTTGTTAACATTCTAAAGCTTCTTTGATAGTAGTATTTGTTGAAATAAACTAATTACTATTTCAGCTGAATAAAATCAAGTTATATCTATTTACAATAAAAAGATTTCATTTTTTGTCGTCATAAAAAAAAGCAAAAGAAATTATTTTTTCCCTATTTCGGAACAATTCCACAACGAAATAAACTGATTTATTCAAAGACGCTTATTCCTTTTCTACTGCAGTGAAGTCACGTGACGACCAAAAACAAAATAAATGAAAAAGAACATTTTCGAAAGACTTTTTTGACATTTTAATTTTTTCAGTGTTTGTTTAGTTCTCTGTGTGGATGTAAGTCATGTAAACGTCTATTTTTTCGCTGCTAAAAGCAGCTATTTGTGTGAATATAATATTATTATTCAATTCAAAACTTGCGTCGACCCCATTGTTCGTTAAGAATAAGTATTAATTAACTATTTACAATTTCAGCAATATTTAATTAATTAATAAGTAATAAAAGGCTGAAATGAAATAGAAGATTCGTAAACATGGCGGCCATGAAGGATGGAATATTCTAAAGAACCAGAAGAATGAAAGGTAAGATTATCTTGCCTTCTTATTATTATTGATAGATATATAATATGACGAACTAATTCGATAAAACGATATTAAATAAAATCCTTGTGCGACGCAAGAGCTATTAGGCACGTTTTTTAATATATTTTCAACAAACTGATAACGAGACTGATTTTAACACACACGGTTATAATAATATGATATAAACAAATAAAAATGGCCTTATAAAAATAAATTTCATCATTACTAATGCATATAATTATTGTGAAAAAAATATATATATTTGTTCTTCTTTTTCTCAACGTTATTGAAAATATATGATATATTTGTTGAAATTGAACGAATAAACATAACAAGTGATATATTCGTTATATTTGAATGAATAAAAATAAATAGAGAAAATCTCTTATATAATATAAAGAAAAATAAAAACAATTTCTCATCGAATTACGAGATTAAATATTTATAAGTTGATAAGTAAGATCCGTTATGGCCGCATCAAAAGAATTTCAGTTAATAGAAAAATTAAATCAAAACAACTACTCAACATTGAAATTCAAGATAGAAATGTTATTAATAAGAGAAGAAATTTTCGCGGTAATAACCGATACAATATCAAATCCGATTACCACAGGTTGGCAAAAGAAGGATAATAAATCCAGAGCTATAATCAACCTTGCAATTGAAGATTCACAGATAGTGCATGTAAAAGGGCTAAATACTGCCTGACAAACCTGGGACGCGCTCAAAGCCATATATGAAAGGGGGAATTTGTCTAGTAAATTGCATTTATTAAGAAAATTATATGGGGCAAGGCTGCCAGAAAATGGTAACTTAATTAAACACATAACGTACATTTTAGAATTAAAAGATAAACTATTAGCGATTGGGGAATCTATTAACGATTCGCACCTTTCAGCATTATTGCTGTGCTCATTACTCCCAAGCTATAATACATTGATTGTTGCACTTGAGGCTCGCGATGAAATTGATTTAACACCAGAATTTATTATAAATAAACTAACTGATGAATATAACAGAAGGGTTGAAAACGCGGATCAGGGCGACAATTCTACCAAAGCGTTTAAAACACAAAAAAGGTTCCCAAATGATAATAGCGAAAGGGGAAAATATTTTACGTACTGTAAAATGAAAAGTCATACTTACAGGGAATGTTGGCATCTGAAAAATAGACAAACTCACCCAAATGCACAAAAGCAACAAACATACAAAAACAAAAATAATACAACGTCTCTCTGTTATCAACAATCGTATAACCAAAATGAATTTAATGATCGTAAACAAGAATATAAGCCAAATTATAAAACACAACTAAAAACAGATCGAAGCAGCGACGCAGCCTTTCTAATTGAGAAAACTGGAAAACAAACATGGATTATTGATTCTGGTTCTTCCACACATATTTTAAACGATAAAGACTTGTTTACTAAATTAAACGACACCGAAAAAACTACCGATATTATTGCAAACGGAAAATCGTTAAATTCGCATGGTGTGGGAGAAACCACATTTATGACAAAAACATCCGACGCAGGTGTAAACAAAATTACATTAAAGGAAGTATTATACGTACCTGATTTAGAATCTAATTTAATTTCAGTAAGTAAGGCAACAAAGAACGGTTATAAACTAGTTTTTGATAAAGATAAATGCACGCTATCCCGAAATGGGAAAATATACTTGGAAGCAAAAATGAAAAACAATCTATATGAGGTTGAATTGTTAGAGAATATAGAATCTAACACAGTAAACATTGCGCATGAATGCAAAAACAAAAATTGCATAGAATTGTGGCACAAACGCCTAGGTCACAGAAACTACAATTCCATAAAGGAAATGATTAAAGAAAATTTAACCTATGGAATAGAACTAATTAATTGTAGCCATGAAACAATATGCGAAACATGCATACAAACAAAAATAAGCGATGCACCTTATCCAAAAACAACATATAAAAACAAAACAGGCAGAGTACTGGATCTAGTGCACACAGACGTATGCACATCCATAGAATCCCCCACAATTGACGGAAAAACAATGTTTGTAACCTTCATAGACGATTACTCTAGGTTTACAGTAATATACTTATTAAGCCATAAAGACGAAGTGCATGATAAATTAATCGATTATATAGCTATGGTACGAAACCAATTCGGTTCATATCCGAGAGCAATAAGATCCGATAATGGCGGAGAATACATGAGTAGAGAAACAAATGACTACCTAAGAAAAAGAGGTATAAAACACCAACTATCTGTGCCATATTGTCCGAGCAAGAACGGCGTGGCTGAGAGGAAAAATCGATCACTATTGGACATGACTAGAAGTCTATTACGCGAAGCCAATTTACCGCAAAAATTTTGGGGAGAAGCAATTAATACCGCAAATCATTTACAAAATCGCTTACCAACAAGATCAACGAATAAAACCCCATACGAGCTTTGGTTTAAACGCAAACCAAATTTGCACTATTTACGTACATTCGGCTGCAAAGCATACGTATATGTAAAAAAACAACATCGAGGAAAATTAGACGATAGAGCTCAGGAAGGGACATTCGTAGGGTATGATAACAATTCAAAAGGATACCGCGTATACACTAAAGATAACAAAATAGTAATAGCAAGAACCGTAAAATTCCTAGAGAACAGCAAAATTAACTTAAAAGAAAGTAAAGATGCAGAAAATTCATATGATGATAAAAATTACATCGAAGCAGAAATGAACAACACGACCGAGGAACCAACCTCGTCCAAACAACCCACCACTGAACTCAGAAGATCGCAAAGATCAAACAGGGGGGTACCACCAGACAGATACGTCTGTTATGTAAACAATAACCAAATGAATGAACCCACTAGTTGGAATGACATACAGGAAATTGATAATCCCTGTGAAAAAGAAAATTGGCTCAAAGCCACACAAGCGGAAATCAATTCGCTAAAAAAACATAACACATGGGAATTAGTGGATCCTCCACCAAACAAAAAAATTATAGGATCAAAATGGACATTTAAAAAGAAATTAGATAGTTGCGGAAATGTTCAAAAATATAAAGCACGCCTAGTAGCGAAGGGCTATAGTCAGAAATACGGTGAAAATTATGATGAGACATTTGCCCCTGTCATCTCACAAACAACAGTTCGCGCATTTTTAGCAGCAGCCGCATATCACATACAAAACGTTAGACACATATATATTGAAACCGTCTTTCTGTATGGTGAGCTCGAGGAAGAAGTGTATATGAAACAGTCGGAAGGCTACATAGAAAAGAATTCTGAAAACAAAGTCTGCAGACTGAAAAAAATCAATATATGGCCTAAAACAGGCAGCCAGAACTTGGCACAAAAGAATCGAACAGTCCTTAAAAAAACTAAATTTTAATCAAAGTATAGCTGATCCCTGCTTGTTCACCAGAAAAGAAAATGAAAATTACACTTACATAATTATATATGTTGACGACATATTACTATCCGGTGACGAAAAAATTGTTGATATAGTAGTAAAACTACTTAAAGAAGAATACGAGCTTAAAGATCTCGGTCATATAGCATATTTCCTCGGTACTGAAATAAAGAAAACAGAAAATGGATATACTCTAAGCCAAAAGTTAAAAATCGAAGAGCTGGTAAATAAACTAGGATTAAAAGAAGCTAAACCCGTAGGAACTCCGATGGATCCCGGCTTTTATAAAATAGAAGACGAACAAAATCTGCTGCCTAATAACACAAATTTTAGAAAAATCATTGGATCTTTGTTATACATAGCAACTAACACACGTCCAGATATATCAGCTGCAGTTAATATCCTCAGCAGAAGATGCGAAACGCCCCGTGAGATGGACTGGAAAGCAGCAAAACTATCTAAACTGTACAAAAGAATTAAAACTAACAATCAGCACAGACGACCAACCAGTATTGGTAGCTTATGCAGACTCTGACTGGGGAGGTGACACCAGAACAAGGAAGTCAACAACTGGAAACGTTTTCTTTCAAGGAAAAACACCTATTAATAGGTACACGAAGAAACAGAACTGTATAGCGTATTCTTCGGCAGAAGCTGAATTTATATCAGCAGCCGCAGCAGCTCAAGAAATTATTTGGCTAGAGATATTATTGAATGACTTAGATTTAAAACAACACGAACCTATTACGATTTTCGAAGATAATCAGAGTGCGATAAAAATGGTAGAGAATGCAAAGTTTTCGAAATATACGAAGCATATTGATATAAAATTCCACGCCATTAAACTACTCAAAGAAGACAAAATAAAAAATTTAGAATATTGCCCATCTGAAGATATGATAGCCGATGCACTTACAAAACCCCTGCCAAAGCCTCAACTGGTGAAACATCGAGAATCTATGAACCTACAGTGTTATTCATCTAAAGTGATTAAGGAAGGGTGTTGAAATAAACTAATCACTATTTCAGCTGAATAAAATCAAGTTAGATCTATTTACAATAAAAAGATTTCATTTTTTGTCGTCATAAAAAAAAAGCAAAAGAAATTATTTTTTCCCTATTTCGGAACAATTCAACAACGAAATAAACTGATTTATTCAAGGACGCTTATTCCTTTTCTACTGCACTGAAGTCACGTGACAACGACCAAAAACAAAATAAAAAAAGAACATTTTCGAAAGACTTTTTTGACATTTTAATTTTTTCAGTGTTTGTTTAGTTCTCTGTGTGGATGTAAGTCATGTAAACGTCTATTTTTTCGCTGCTAAAAGCAGCTATGTAATTTGTGTGGATATAATATTATTATTCAATTCAAAACTTGCGTCGACCCCATTGTTCATTAAGAATAAGTATTAATTAACTATTTACAATTTCAGCAATATTTAATTAATGAATAAGTAATAAAAGGCTGAAGTGAAATAGAAGATTCGTAAACATGGCGGCCATGAAGGATGGAATATTCTGAAGAACCAGAAGAATGAAAGGTAAGGTTATCTTGCCTTCTTATTATTATTGATAGATATATAATATGACGAACTAATTCGATAAAACGATATTAAATAAAATACTTGTGCGGCGCAAGCGCTATTAGGCACGTTTTTTAATATATTTTCAACAGTATTTAGACATCGGAAATCATATCTGTACTTTAAATAAATGCATAATATAAGCAAATTCAATACTACTTCTAAAAAATAGTTGTAATTTTATACTGCAGTTATCCATTTTTCATATAAAAAATATAAGATCTTGATTGAAAATTTTCACTATCACCCCCTTTCTGATTCTTCCTATTAGAAGAATTAGGAGTGAGGCAGATGTACTTTCTCAGTAGTTCCAAAAAACCTCTCTCAATTTTGTATTAATCATTTCTATTTTGTCATTTAGCCGTAAAAAACTTCTTACGGGTCAAATTAACCCGCTTCGCGGTTCTAGGTATAAGTGGTTGTAACTGAAATAATATTTATGTTATTCGCTATTAAATACGAAAAGTTGTTGTTTACCTTAAAATATTAAAAGTCAGAAAAGAAAACCTTTTTTCAATAAATACTTTTCGCACGTCGCGAAATTAAACATCGATTTGGGTCAAATTGACCCGCTCCGCGGTTCTAGTGTTACTCTTATTTACGGTAATTTTTGTCTCAAGACTGAAGAGGATAATTTTTCATTGAATAAAATATGGCGACAGCATAAGAAATGTCTGATAGGTAATTCAATTCCTGAAGCATGTACTACAATTAACGACTGTTTTTTTTTTCTGGAGATATTTTCCTCGTTTTTTTTAACTAAACTCAAAATGTAGTGATATAAGCTACAGTAAACAATTTTTTATAACAAATTAGGATGTCAATCCCCTTTTCATTAAAACATACATAGCGTCAGATTTTAAATCTGAATGCAGACATTTTTTTCACTTTATCGAAAATGAAAATCCTGAAACTTGGAATTGTGAAAAATAGTATGTGAAGTCTCAGAGGTGCATTGAAATTTTTTAGTGGGTAAGCTATTTAAATTCAGCTTAATTTTTATTTATGAAGCGTGATTTTCAGTCTCTTTAAACACATTTACACTGGGAAAAAATTGGAGAATTGCAAAATTTTCTCTAGTAGAATAATATTTCAAGAACTTTTTATGCAATGGCAACAATAAAAATTCATGTAACAGATACACATTTGCACTTTGAATCAAAAAATTTTTAAGCTTATTGAGAAAGTTTTTGGATAATCGGGTTCCCAGAAATTTTAAGTAATCATAACGAGGATTACAGATAAAAATTTTATAAAATTAACAAAATTTTAGAAGTTACAGATGTCTCTGGTTTTGCTTACAAATTTAGTAGATTGAAATCATTTTCATGTATAGTACAGCTCATATTCAAAATATTAGAATAATTGAGAAAAAGTAATAAGAAAAAATTATTTGTCATTTATTTATTTTTTATACTAAGTAAATGCAATTAAATTTCTTATAAATTAAATCTGGAATGTTTAGATAAGATTTTAACATTTATAAAATATAAAATACAGCACAATAAATTAGGTATACAGCTTCCTTAAACACACAAGAATATTAGAATAAAATTTAGATTGGTTCAAAATATTAGAATATTTTATTTTACGCAACAATATTACCTTATGAATATGAAGTAAATGGTAGTTAATATTTTGTAGCATCCCCTTTAGCTTTCATAACAGCGTACAATCGATCTTGCATACTATATACAAGGTGTTTACAAACATTTCTATCAATATTAGCCCAAATAGACTTTATACGTGCCACTAACTCAGTTTTACTTGAAGGAGGATTTTCTTGAAGTTTTTTCTTCATTATACACCATAAGTTTTCGATGGGATTAAGATCTGGTGAATTTGGTGGCCAAGGAAGTACCTTAATGTTGCGTTGGCGGAACCAATTCTTAGTTGACACTGAGGTATGTGGGGACGCTAAATCTTGTTGAAAGATGCAATCATCTTCAAATAAATCTTCTGATGATGGAATCATGTAATATTCTAAAATTTCTTGATACATCAAAGAGTTAACCTTTTCGTAGACGATGCATAACTTTCCAGGTCCTTCTGCACTCATACAACCCCAAACCATGACACTAGCAGCAAATTTTACGGAACGTTTAAGGCATTCTTTATCAAATGCTTCTTGCTTCATTCTCCAAACTCGAATACCTTGATTACCATATGAAACACAAAACATACTTTCATCACTAAATAATATATTTTTCCAATCTTCATTGCTCCATAAACGTCTTGATTTACACCAATTCAATCTTATACGCTTTTGTCTTGCAGTCATGAGAGGTTTTGTTTTCGATATACGAGATTCAAATTTAAATTTATGGAGACGTCTTAATGTTGTCGATGTAGAAACTTCAACTCCTTCTTCTTTCCATTTTCGGTGCAAGAATCGCACACTTTTAAAACGGTTTTTCTTAACTATACGCTTCAGTTTCCTGTCATCTCTAGCAGATGTTTTTGGTTTTCGGCCACCATTTCGGCGATTATTTTGAATTTTTCCAATTTTTGAATATTGTGTTAGTATTTTACTAACGCTCGATTGCGAACAATGTAAATAATTCGCTATAAAACATTGATTTTTACCGTGCCGATACAAATCAACTTTCGAAGTTTAGTAGATTCAGGAATATCACTCACACGGCCCATTTTAAGACGAAAAAGAAACAAACTGCAAAAAAGAATACTGATTTTAAATAAAATAGTCTGAATTTAATCAATGATGCCACCAATTAAGAATTGGTAATAATTAAAGGAGAATTAATGTGAAATATTCTAATATTTTGAACCACTTGAGTAAATATTCTAATATTTTGACTTTTCAAAATAATCTTTTTTGCAATTAATCTTTTCAAAAATGATATTAAATTTAAGATAACAAGTAAGTTTAATCAACAATAAGTTCTTAATAAAAATATCGTTTGCATATTTTCATTAAAAGACATTAAATTACCAAACGATATTTTCAATTTCTAAAAAAAAGGTAATTATTCTAATATTTTGAATATGAGCTGTATACATATAAAATTTTAGTAAGCATAATAGATTTCGGTAAATTTAGATTACTAAAGATTACAGATGTAGTTTAATTTTGATTAGTTCTCATGATGTATTCTTGTTCACATTTTCACAACAGCAAAGTTAGTGTGTTAAAATATCAGAAGAAAATCGCCAATGTTATTGAAGTTTAATCTGCTAAAATATTTTTTAAGTTATATGTACATATATAAAGAGAGATGAAGAAGTTGTTTTTTAGTTTATCTTTTTTTTTTTAAATCTACTCATCCATTACCCGTAATTTTCATAATACGCGTTGCTTAGCAGAAGTAAATATCGGAAATTTTGCTAGTCTATCGCTAAAAAGTATTCTGAAAATGGTCATGAATTTCTTTTAATAAATCGCAGAAAATACGCAAATTTCGAAAAACTATCGTTGAAAAAATCGACCATTTCGTGAAACGGTCCCAGTAATCTGTGTTTCATGTAAGCAGACGATACCGTGCTACCTATAATTAAAATATCAGTGTCCAGAAACAGAAGAGAAGTAAAGTGTTTTTTCTGTTTTTATTCTAAAGTTGTGTTTGAGAAATGTGCAGACGATAATGCAGCAGTGAGCTGCGAGTGAGTGTTATTCTTTTAATAAAGTGTTTTTTAATATAATCAGTGCCTATGGAATAATTTGTGTAGTGTGTCCATTAATTTAACATGGTCCGTCTCGCAAGGAGGTAAAAATAATTATTAATGTGAGTAAATAATCTTCGAATTAACTATGTGCTCATGTGATATTAAGAGTTCTATAAAGGTGTTTTCTGAAACTTTCATTGTGAGATTCGTCGAATAATATTCTGCTTAAATTAGTGAAGTGTTGTGCTCAAATAATGGAAGTGTTGTGTTTAAGAAGATATTGTTTTAAGAGTTAATGAATATTTTGACTTTTTTTTTTTTTTTTGATACCGATCGCTGGAAATTTTTCTTTTTTGGAACTATGCTTTTTGGAAGCAGTCAGAATTTTAGATGCTGCTCTTCATATTTCGTGAAAATTTTCTTTGAAACGACTTTCCCAATTAAAATTAAAGAAGTCATATATTGGTTATATCTGATGATGAACTGTTTAGATTATTGTGTGATTAAGATATGGACAAAAAAGTTGGCTCTTTGTATATTCAGTGGACTTTTTGCATATTGAGAGAATAAAGTTTTCAGTCTGTTTTCGTGGGATATGATAAGAGGAACTGTGCTGATTTTTTTTAAAAAAGTTTATCGCCTCCACAGAGACAGTGCTGGTTTTATTTTACTAGTGTGAAGAACGACGATAAGACCTGAGTATGAACTGCGTCCCAAACATTGGAGTTTATGCATTTTTGTCGTGAATGTCATGGTGCAGCAAGTGAAGTGTGTGGGTAGTATGAAAGTTTGATTTTCTTGAATGCTCACAAGAACTTTTCAGCTTTGTTTTTCTTGAAGTGTGCTCTACATAGCCTATGACGACTTTGCCCAGTTGGACTTTTTGCTGTGATGCCTTATGGTGCCTGAAAGGACTTCATCCTAATCACTTTTTGTTTCGATCATGAACTGTGATCTACAGTGCTTGAAATTAGTTTATGAATAAGCTTTTGTTCCAAGGAATCATGGACTTAGTTGTGACAGACTGTATCCTGCATACCTTCAAGAGCTCTGATAAACTGGGAATCTACTTGGCCATGACGTTTTTGCACATTTTCTCGACAGAACTATAGCTTCTGGTACTTTGTTTGATGGAGAACTTCTACAGTAAAAGTGAAATTTTTAAAATTCTTTTTATTGAAATTGAAATGATTTTCTTTAGTTTAATAGAAAATAATTAAATGGATAAATTTTTAACTAGTTTATGTGAAAAAAATTATATAGAGATATTTATTAAAAATGAAGTGTTAAAACCTTAATAGTTTTGCTATATTTTTAAATTTAAACTGTTAAATTTAATTTTGAAGTTTAAATATAGTGAAGTTAAAAATTGTTACAGCTATCTATCTATATCTATATATATATTCTAATTAACAGGCCTGCATTTGAGAATTTTTGAAATATGTAAGATTTGAGAGTATATTTGAACTTTGAATAAAGTGTGCAATGTTTTAATAGACTCTTTTATATATTTAAAATTTTTAATAAATTTAAAGTTTTTTTTAAATACTTATAAGGTGCTTAAATGGTAAGAAATCAGTTTTTGGTGCTGTCTACGGGCGGAGATTTATGAATTATTAATGAAAGTTTGTAGATATTTTTGAGTAATTTAATATTTTAAATTTTGTTTTGTGACATGGCTCCAGAGGTTTACTTGATCTTGCTGATTTCCTGGAATTTATGTACTATTCTTTTTAGTTTAAAAGTTTGTTATTTTTTTAATATATAATCTTAAAGTTTAGCATATTATGTTTTAAAAAATCAAGTATATTTTTTTCAGTATGCTAGGTTTCTTGATTATTAGTGTTAGATTTAGGGAAACATGATCTCACGAAAATTTTGGCATATTAAGTACAGAATATTCTAAATAAATTTGAATTTTTATTAACTGGATGAATTTTATTATTTACTTTACACCAGACATTGATTTAGTGCATATAATCTATAATCGGAGATAAATATTTCTTTTCTTTTTCTGAGTTCTCATAAAAATATTAATTTTTGCAATATGTTTTACAGATTCTTTTTTTAGAGTTTTAGAGTTTATTTAGAGTTTAAGAGTTGATTCAGAGTTTAAGAGTTGATTTAGTGTTTAAGAGTTGATTTAGAGTTTTAGAGTTGATTTAGAGTTTTAGAGCCATGGAAGAGATCCACCATTTTAAGTGTTAGGATTTTCGAGTTTGGTCTGGTACATTTATTTTTGTCCTGTTAAATGTGTATGCAAATGTTCAATGAAATATGTATTAAATATGATTTACTTTTACAGATAAAATGAATAATTAATGTTTGTTTATTTTTGTTTTAAGTATAGTTGATTTAGTATGTAGTTTTTCTATAATTGTGCAATATTTTTTTAATATAAATCACAAAAATAGCAATAGATACATTCCATTTTGGGAAATGTGAAAGGCATGATCCCGAAACTTCGTGCTACACAGGTACCCAAATTGGAAAGATTAAATTAGAATAAGTATTGAATATATACATTAAGTTCTCTGTGGATAGCTTGCTGTTGTTGTTATAGGTTTTCCGTTGTGGGCAGTACAATTATCATGTCTTTTGAGAATAGCATATTCTAGGGATCAGTATATTTAAAGATTTAAATTGTTTACTTACCTTCTCTGATGAACAGAAATTTAGAATCTTCTGCGTTGGATATCTTAAGTGAATAGTGTATGACCACCCCACGAAAGCTTGAAGATCCGCTGAAGTTTTTCTGTTGGTTGAGAGGTAGCTGTCATAGTGGAGTATGGTTTAAGCAAGCTTGGTGTAATCAGAATTTGGAAACTTTTGCTATGGAGTTCTGGTTAAAGGATTTTTTGCAGTTGTTTAGTGTCAAGCCTGCTCAGTGCTAATTTGAGAAATAAATTTTAAAGTTGACTTTTGTTCATTGGAAGTTGAAAGTTGATCACGTGTAAGGCTAAAAATTCAACTCTTTTGATGAAGGAGTCTTTGAAGATCTGATACATTTTTTGATTGAGTTGATGGATATTTTTGCGGATATTTTTTTGTGGTATTGAATTTAAGCAATTGTGAAATGTTGAAATAGATATGAAAATAAATTAATAAAGTTTTTGTTACATTAATGTAATATAACAGATTTAAATATTTTGTATTAGATTCAACTGTAGGATTGCATTTTTTTAAAAAGTTGTTAGAATTTTCTCCTGAATGTGGAAGGAACATCTTTCAGCTGGCTAGTCAAACTTTCTGAATGTGTTAGACTTGGTCAGATAAAACTCAAACTCCAGTGAATATAAGAGCAATAGTTATGGGGAACCATGTTGTAGTGTAAGAGCGAATGAACCCTATGGGCTAAACTTGGTTTAGTTGGAGGTGTTTAGTATGTGATGGACTCTCATGAAATTTCTTGTTTTCAATTCTTGGGCTGAATTTTTGGATATTTAATGGAGATTTTTCGGAATGAATATTTTTGTTTTGAAAACTTATGTTAAATTTGCTAAATGTTTCTGTGTTTAGTGGAGAGGGATTGATTTTCAGATGTTAACTTTGCTCCTCGTTGAGTGACAGAAACAATCATGTGACAGTATATTCAGTCAGCTGTGTAAGTTTTAGGGCTTGTGAGGAGAGTCTAATTTTTGTGAAAGTGTTTTTGTACTGTTGGACTATTTCTCGTCAATAAGGAGTTTCTATGGTCTTGGTGTCAACATTGGTTGATCTGTCCTAATATGTTAAGTATGGAAAAAATAGTTTATTATTTGAGGTTTATTTGTAATTGTCTGAATTCAAGTAATCTGTATCCGTGCTATAACTCTTGCCTATGTGATTTTGTGTTTTTCGAGAGAGTGAGGTATGAAGACCTAGGGCCCCAGGCGAATTAGGAGAGAGTAAAAGGGTAGCCGAGTGTACACGGCGCTGAAAGTTATGAATGATAAGTACCAATTTAATTATATGTGTCCTCCGAAATCTAAGGAGATTTTGTAGCTGAAACTTTGTTTTTATTGGAAATTGGCTGCTGTGAAGGATAGGATTATTTTTGAGAATGGAGTCATGTGTTGATGCCAGACCGAGAAGTTTCTATGTTGTAAAAATGAGATTTGGTTACCTTTGAATTTAATCATGGGGTTCCACTATTCTTAAATTTTATAATTGAATATTAAAGATTTTTTATCTTTTTATTCAATATGTGAAAATAATATTTTTATATTGTTTAAAACAGTTAATTGTGTAAGATATATTATTAATGTATATGATAATTGAAATTTCTTCCTATTATGGACTTTGAAGATTGTTTAATGAATATTACAATATTGAAAAAGTTTAATAAGTGCAAGATATTGACATGCTGTGTTCTTGTTGAAATATATGTAGGATTTTTCAAGTGTGTATAAGGTATATAAAAGCAGTATATATCAATATTTTTGAATATGTTTTAAAACCTAGGAGAAAGATCGAGTGGATCTTGTTGGTATGAGAGTAATTTTAAGTGACTACCTACCTGGTAAAAGTTGTTTTTTGATGTGTGTAAATATTATATAAAAGTTTTTATATTGTGTATAAATATATTTGAATATTTTGGGTGTTGGGCTGAGCTGGTTACTTTGGTTAATTTTTATTGTTTATTCTCGGTTATTGTGTGTTCTTTAAAGATTTATTAATATATTTGGAGTTAGTGTACAGGTGATTAAGTGCTGTTGTGATAATGGTCCTTTTTAAGATGCTATCTTTTTTTTTCTAAATATGGACATCGTCAGGATGCACTAGTGTGTTAGGCTATCCTTAAGAGGATTAAAACTATAGTGTGTATTTTAATATTCTTGTAGTCGCTTCTCCTTTTTAGATAAAAGTGTTAAGAGGGGGGTTTTGATAGGATTTAACATCAGTAGGATACTAGCAGTTCTTATCACTTTTATCTCCTTTCTAATATTTCTGTTTAGCACCAAAGTTTAAATGATATTTTAAGCAAAGGCTAAAAAGTTTATTTATCACTTGTTAAAAAATTAAATTTAAAGTTAAATTTCTATTTAATTTAATCAATAATTGAAATTAATTGTAAGATTTGATAAGTGGAGAACTGAAAAGGATAATGTAAAAATAGGAGATCTAGTGTTACTATTAGAGGAAAATATATCAAACAATAAGTGGCCATTAGGTAGAATTATTGAAGTATATTACGGTAATGATGAGAAATTTCGCGTAGTTCAGGCAAAAACTCAGAATGGAATTTTTAAAAGATCGATTAGTAAAATTTGTATTTTACCTATGCCTGAAACCCATGGTACTAGTGATAGGCGGTTCTGGAAATTTTGAGAATCGATTAAAATCGATATCGTATAAAACAACATCGATCATAATAAGAATCGATTTCTCAGTTCTAGAATCGATACTAGAATCGATATTTCGATATTCAGGTTCACACAGAGAAGATCCAAATTACTAATTCCAAAACTTAGACAATCAGCAGGACCGTAATTACCGCCTATCACCCCCCCCATCCCCATTTAGGGAGGCATAGAATTAAGCTATTGCAGATTTTAGAGTCGGATAACAAAAATTTTAAATTTTAAAATGATTGCCACTTATGGTTGTCACTTACACAAAAACTTTGATAAATTTCAAAGACATAACTCAACTAATAACAACACTGAGTAACTTGGCACTAAACCGAGTATAAAGAGTGCCAAGAGCGTGTAACTAGGTTGGGGAACAAGGAGTATAAACAAAAAAAACTTTTTTTTTTCTAATGCCAATCAAATGTTACACGAGATAGTTTGGAAGAACAAAAAATATGCCCCATTCCCAAGGGGGCAGGTAAACCCCACTCTTGACGGAAAGGACCATAGCCCAAATGTATCTTTTGACGAAGTTTCAAAATGAGGATTTACAATAAAATAGAACGAGAATTGGACATTTTAAAAATTGCATGCATACTTTGAACGTCCCATTTAGTAAAGATATTGGCGAGGAAGGGGGTGGGGTGGGGTGGGGGCGAGGGATTAGAAAGGACGAACTTGAAAAAAATAAACATAATTAACTAATAACCCAAATAACTGATCTTCTAAACAAAAATACAGTGTTTAACTTAGTGTTGAATTCATGGGGTGGCCCTCGGGAAACATATACCATTTGAAACTATAAAAAGTGCCAAGAGCATGTAACTAGGTGGAGAGAGGGGTAGTAATAGAAAAAAACGAGGAGATAAAAGCTTTATAACGATATGTTACATGAGATGGTGTGGAAGAAACAAAAAATATGCCCCCCACCCAGGATGGCAAGGTAAATCAGAAACGGACAGAAGGGCGACCCCCGGCCCAAATGTATCTTTTCTTGAGGTTTCAAAACATGGATTTATAACAAAATAGAACGAGGATTAGACTTTTTTAAAATCGCAATCATAATTTGAACGAACCTGTAAGTTAAGATTGGTGAGGAAGGGTGGGGGGGGGCGGTAGACGGGTGAACATGAAAAAAAAAATAGTGGCACTCTGAGAGTGCCGATAGAAGTGAAACCTTGAACAATTACGTGTGCATTTTTTGAATCGTTAGGATATATAATTTTGAATCGCCAGGAAATACTTTTAAATGAATAAGAAAAGGTTCTATAATATTAAAGAACATATTAATATAATATCTATAAAAAAAACCGCGCGATAGCATATGTCCAGCTATTGTAGTTAACTCACTATAACTACTTATTTTAAAACGCGATAAATACACCAACCAAAATTAGACCATACCTTAATCCTTATCCAAATAAATCATTTTGTATTAATGCCTATTGCAATATCTGTAGATTACTTTTTGAAATATTCAAATCGGACATTCCATTTAAAAGATATTACGAATTTAAAGATGACAATCTAAAGAAATAATAGCGCTGCTGAGTACTCGGTGGCAAGTAAGCTTAGGGATTACGTGTGCAATCAAACGATTGCGGGTTCGAACCCCAATTTCGCTGATATATATCAATGGTTTTTTATTTTTTTATTTTTTTCGAAGAAGTTTGAAAAATTAAAATTTTAACACAATATGGGTCCGTAACGTGACCTGAAATGATGGGAGAAAATTTCTTATGCTAGATTTGTAATGTATAAAGCATAAGCTTTCAATAGACACATTGTATCAAGAAATGAGAAAAAAACCCTCTGCCCCCCCCCCCCCAACCAAAAAAAGGTCCTACAGGGAAAACCGGGAAACGGGAATAGCAAAAAGAACGGCGAGAAATGGTTAGCTATACTAGAATTTTTCTCATCACTGTAACTCCTATAGAAGCAAAGTTATAGCCTTTTAAAGATTGAAATGAAGTGAAGAAATAAGCAAAATTAGGTGAGTGATCGACAAGGGGGGGGGCACAACTCTGGGGGTGCCATGTGGCTTAAACTTTTAAGTTAAAAATGGTAGAGAATTAAATGAACGAAATTTTAAGGTGTATATTGGGGGAGGGTGCAAGCCCCCCCTCAAAAATTTTTTTGTTTCTATTAGAGAAACAAAAAAATATGCCCCCCGGCGGGGCGCAGATAAACCCCAAACGGGCGGAAGGGCGACCCTTTATTTATTTTTTGTCAAGGATTTAAAATGTGGATCTAAAATAAAATAGACCGAGAATTGGACATTTTTAAAACTGTATGCATATTTCGAACGGCCCTGTAAGTTAAAACTGACGCGGAAGAGGGGGATTAGAAGAGACGAGCGTGAAAAATAAAACATTATAAACTAATACTTCAAATAACTGGACTTCTAAACAAAAATATAACGATTTAACCTAGTGTCGAATTAATGGGGTGGCCCGCAGGGGATTACCCCCCCCCCCCAGAAGTTATGAGATTTTATGCTTTTTAATGCACAAATTGCGATTCCCCCTCTCTTACAGAGCTGTAAAATACGATGCCTTTCTCCGGAGTCGCAGAAAAATACCTGCATTCAACACTAATTTAGCCTAGAAAAAAAAAATCGAATCTAAAGATCGAAATCGAATCTAAAGATCGACATCGAATCTAAAGATCGACATCGAATCTGAAGATCGAAATCGAATCTAAAGACCGATCTTACGAACAGAATCGATTTTACATTTTTACTTTCTTTTGTAACATTATAAGAAGAGAGTATTAGATTTATGAAAAATTTTGACTTCCCGTTTTTGACGGATTTATATATTTTAGAAGGTCTTTAACACGATTTCATGGTTTTTAAGAAATATCTGTCTGTGGGTGTGTCTGTCACTCTGTGAGTCTGTATACGACAAAAATTTCTGACCGTTCTATCTCAAGAACAAATGCACGTAATTCCACAAAACTTTAGATTTAGTTTGACCTTGATATAAACTGAATCTAATTAATTTTTGGTGCATATAGCCTAACAGGTGGCGCTGCTATGATGCATATTTTTCGATTTGCGCAACAGCTATATCTGAATAACGAATGAACGGATTTTCATCACATTTTAGATCCAGTTAGTCCTTGACATGAATTGATGTTTTTTGCATTTTGGTGTATATAGCTTCTCAGATGGCGCTGCTATACTGAATTTTTCACAATTTCCACTCAGCGCCATGTGGAAGGGGAGGGGGCGAAAGGAAGCGGTCGTTCCGAGCACGGAAATTTAGGAGGTGCCAAATTTTTACTACTAACATCACTTCTAGCCTATCACAAGAAAAGGTTAATAGGGGGGGGGGGGTAAATTGGAACTTTGAACCGGGCGCAGTTCTCTTTTCGCACGCCCCTGTTTCCATTTTAGCTTTATCTCAAGAACTAATGCACGGACTTTCATAAAAATTTAGATTCAATTAGTCCTTGATATTATTTTATGCTAATTACATTTTGGTGAAAATCGCTTAAGAGATGGCGCTGCTATTCTGCATTATTCATGATTAACGCAATAGCGCTATCTCAAGAACGAATTTTCATGAAAATTCAGATTCAGTAAATCTCGGACATAGATTAGTGTTATTTAGTTCTTGGTGTAAATTGCCCAACAGGTGGCGCTGATATGCTGCATTTTTTATGATTTCGCAATAGCTGTATCTCGCGCTTTCATGGATTTTCATCAAAATTCAGATTCAGCTGGTACTTAATAAAAATTGATCCTGATCAATTTTTGGTGTACATCACTCAACAAAAAACGCTATTTTGCAGGGGGGGGGGGGGTTCTGAGGTTTCTTTAATTCTTTTATCTTAGAAACTAATACACTGAAATTTTGGAATTGGCACATCCGTCTATTTTATCTTCGACTTTTGAAGGAAAATGAAAATTATATTACTTTCAGAGAAATCGATTAAAAATTTTAAAGTATCGATTAAATCGAGTTGGCCGTAGTATCGATGAAATAGATTTAAAAAATCGAAACCGCCCATCACTACATGGTACTTAAAAAAAAAAAAATATATATATATATGTGTGTGTGTGTGTTATATTGTTTTTTCTTTCAATTTTTATATTTAAGTGAACATATATAGTGACCTTTTGTGTAATTAGTGTACTTAGAAAAAAAAAAGAGTTATTGAATGTGAAACATGTCATAGGGGGCGGGTATGTTCCATGTAAGCAGACGATACCGTGCTACCTATAATTAAAATATCAGTGTCCAGAAACAGAAGTGAAGTGAAGTGCTTTTCCAAAGTTGTGTTTGAGAAATATGCAGACGATAATGCAGCAGTGAGCTGCGAGTGAAAGTGTTATTCTTTTAATAAAATGTTTTTTAATATAATCAGTGACTATGGAATAATTTGTGAGTGTGTGCATTACTTTACAATATGTATCAACTTTTTCCAATGTGTTGTTGAAAAATATTGCGATAACCGACATATGATTACGGAAAAAACGCAGATTTCGGTAAACAATCATTTAAAAATATTGCGATTTTGTCAAGAGATCGGAAAGTCACATCCTGATTTTTCTAATCTATCAATGAAAAATATCACGAACCTCGACTATAGAAAAAAATGGGATTTTCATCAATCGATCGCGGGAAAAAAATGGAATTTTCTCAAATAATTGTTAAAAATAAACGTGAAATAACTGCAAAAAATTAATGAGGAATTCCACAATTTATCGCGAAATAAACGATATTTGTTAAAAATCGTATTTTTTGTGAAAAGGTTGTTGGAAAAAATAAATTCAAATTTTAGTAAAGAATCGTTGAAAAATGCTCTAAATTTCGTCAAAAGATTCTGGAAATAAATAGCAAATTTTGTCAAAAGATCGTGGTACTTCAAGCGAATTTTCTTAAACTGTTGCTGAAATATATTGCGAACTTCTAAAAATGGTCGCGGGAAAAAATTGCAAATTTCCTCTATCAGTCACAAGATAAAACGCGGATTTCGGCAATTGATCGAAAATAAAAATAATATAACTGATTTCAGTGTATATATAGTGTTTATTACATGTGCTTTTATGTGATAATATATTAAATTATTAGATTTCATATTTTTATTATATTGTACTGAATATGATATTGAAATTTTCCTTAGACAAAAAAAAAAAAAAAAAAAAAAAAAAAAAAATAGACATACTCCACACAGTACACTTTAATCTACAGTATTCTATAATCTAAATAACTTTTGGTCCCAACATGTGGGTTTAAAGATATTTGTCTTCGAATATGTGCGCGTTTGTGTGCATATAGTTTTTCTCATAAATTCTTTTTTAAAAAATCTGTATATTAAATTTAGTTAAACAATTACTGTACATATCTCAAATTATATCTTAAATTATTTAATATATAAATTTAAAGTCAATTATTTAACTATATAAATATAGTTTTTATTATTCATTTTTAAGACAGGATTATACAAAGTGGATACAATGTACATTTAACTGAAAATTCTATTTTTAATTAATTGTATTTTTTTTTTTTTTGCAAATTTTTGTTGTTTAAATTTTGAAGTTGTAGTTTTAACTGCAATTACAGCATTTACTGTAACACAAATAACAGTTTTGTAATCAAATTACAGTCATTTCGATGAAATTGCATGTTTGTCTTTGAAGAATAATTCACTGCAAATGTGATTTATAAAAATTAAGGAAAACATATTTTCATGTGTTCATTTATATGAATTATTTTTTTACTTGAATTTGCATTTTGAAATGGATTTTAAAAATTGCATTTATAACCAACGGGTATGCATTTTTTTTTAATTAAATATTAACGTAAGACTTCCTCTCTAGATTTACATATTCATATAGAGAGAATTACCAAATCATTTTAAGCAATAAATTTCAAAGTTACGCTTGGATGATTCTGCTTTGAAGTTGTCTTAAATATTTAAGAAATTCTTGTTTGTATTAAGTTATGCGTGAATCGCTCATGTGCATGCACAATTAATTACATTAATTCTAAAGAAATCTCATTTATTATATTTGAAATATAGCTTTTTTATATTAGTATTCCTTTTTTATTTTAATTTTTATTCTTATTGTTACTACTGCACATATGGTTTTCAGAGATTCAATTTTAAATAGAAATGATAAATAAGAATTCTTTGTGTATAAAAAAAATTAATTTTCTTTTGAATTAAATAACACTTCAGTATAAAGTATCAATAATTTAGTATTGTCATGTTGCTTCAGATGTTTCTGAAATCGTTATTTTAAGATACGTATATTGTAATATATATATATATAAATATATATATATATATGTATATATATATATATATATATATATACAGGGTGATTCATAAAAGATGGGCAAAACTTTAAGGGGTTATAGTACACTTAAAGACAAATAATATTAAATAGGAGACTAAGGGTCCCAGACGTATTCCCAAGGAGATAGGGGGCATTAAAGTTTAGGGTCCGAAATTTCAAATGATTATAAAAAATGGAAAAATTGGTCGATTCGTTTGCGGTTTTGCAAAAAATTTTCTTTATGCCAGTATTTTCTTGAAATAAAATTTTAAAGTTCAATTTCAAAAAATGCCGATAGGGGGCGCTTTAGACTTTGGAGTAACAAACAACTATTCTTTAACATTATTTTTTGTATTTCTTTAAATGATTTCGAAAGCTTAGACTTAAACTTAAATTTTGATCTAAAAATCTGAGTCCTAACGAGTAGTTAAGTAGCGTAAACTGAAATTTAAAATTTGAAACCCTTCTCCCCCCAGAACAAAAATCAGTTATTCCCGATCTTTGTGTCGTAGATTAGGCTCTAACTACTGCCGCGTTTTGCTAAAATTATTCTTAATGTCAGTATTTTCTTGAAAATAAATTTTAAAGAAAATTTTCAAAAAATTCCGATAGAGGGCGCTTTAGACTTTGGAGTAACGAACAACTATTTTATACCGTTATTTTTTGTGTCTCATTAAATGCTTTCTAAAGCTTAGACTTAAATTTTCAGCCCAAAATCTGAATCGTTAGACGTGGTTAAGTTTCTGGGGAGAGGGGTTTGAAATTTCTACTCCTGAGCACAGTTCAGTTTACCATGTCCACACATTGTGTGCTGTGATACGAGGTAAAAAGACACAAATTAGGATAATGTTACCAAAGCATATTTATTAACATGTAATTACAATAAATGTTCAAAATTGTGACCACCAGAGGTTATGCACGCAGAACAACGGCGAAGAATGGAACGGCGAACATTCGCGAAAACATCAGGCTTTTCTCAACACTTCCCCTACAGCGGCGGAAAGTCTGGCGACCAGTTCCTCGGGGGATTCAATGGGTGTCTCATACATAAGAGCCTTCAATTGTCCCCAAAAAAAGAAATCGAGGGGTGAAAGATCTGGCGAGCGAGCAGGCCAAGCAACAGGACCACCTCGACCAATCCATCTGTTCGGAAATGTGATGTTCAGATAGTTGCGGACGTCTCGTACGTAATGGGCTGGCGCTCCATCGTGCTGGAACCACATGACCCGCCGGATGCGTGGAGGAACAACGTTTAACAGGTCTGGCAGCACATGTTGCAGAAATGTGAGGTATGTTTTACCGTTGAGGCGTTCAGGAAGAAGATACGGTCCGATTAGGTGGTCTCCGAGGATTCCTGCCCAAACATTGATGGAAAAGCGTCTCTGATGAGCATGTAGATACGTAGCATGTGGATTGACATCCGCCCATACATGTGCATTGTGTGTGTTAAATGTACCTTCACGTGTGAAGGTACATTCATCGGTGAAAAGCACAGTTCGTCCAAAATGTGGATTTAGCGCGTTCTGCTGCAGAAACCAGCGGGCGAATTCATACGATTTGGATAATCCCCTGGAGACAGTTTCTGGACTCGTTGCACATGAAACGGGAGCAACTGTTCATCCTTCAGTACCCTCCAAGTCATGGACTGTGAGGTATCCACCTGCCTAGCCACTGTTCGTGTACTTGTACTTGGCTGCGCCGCTACTACATACAGAATGGCTTCTGCAAAAACTACTGATTCGTCCTTTTTTGCACGACCTGCATTCGACCGGGAAGCGAGAAATGATCCCGTCTCACACAACTGTCTGTGCAAGCGCTCGAAAGTTTTGCGGTTAGGCAACCGCCTGTTGGGAAATCGCTCTCCGTACATTCGTTGTGCCTCTGCACCATTTCCATCTGCCGCTCCGTAAATTAAATGCATCTCAGCCTTTTCCTTATTCGTGAAGGGCACCATCTTCCGATTCATTACTAGAGCGACTTACACTTGACTCACCGTTCAGTGGTTTTTATGCCTGAATCGTGTCGAAATTTTGTATACGTGTTCTTCTTCTTCCCCATTTGACATTTGCATACTTTCTGTCTCCTTCTTCACCCGGTGACTAGCGTCAGGAATGGAGCTTTAACGTTTGCATGAGCGACGTTTCCAACTGTGCCAGTGCCTTTATGAGTGAATTCCGACTATGCAGTCCTTGACGAAAGTTGTATTTTTGCCTCGTATCACAGCACAGAATCGTTGGGCATGGTTAAGTAGTGCAAACTGAACTATGTTCAGAAGTTGAAATTTGAACCCCCTCCCCTCGCTACTGAACCACGCTCAGCGATTCAGATTTTGAGCTGAAAATTTAAGTTTAAGTCTAAGCTTTAGAAAGCATTTAATGAGACACAAAAAATAACGGTATAAAATAGTTGTTCGTTACTCCAAAGTCTAAAGCGCCCTCTATCGGAATTTTTTGAAACTTTTCTTTAAAATTTTTTTTCAAGAAAATACTGACATAAAGAATAATTTAACAAAACGCGGCAGTAGTTAGAGCCTAATCTACGACACAAAGATCGGGAATAACTGATTTTTGTTCTGGGGGGAGAAGGGTTTCAAATTTCAAATTTCAGTTTACGCTACCTAACTACTCGTTAGGACTCAGATTTTTAGATCAAAATTTAAGTTTAAGTCTAAGCTTTCGAAATCATTTAAATAAATACAAAAAATAACGTTAAAAAATAGTTGTTTGTTACTCTAAAGTCTAAAGCGCCCCCTATCGGCATTTTTGAAATTGAACTTTAAAATTTTATTTCAAGAAAATACTGGCATAAAGAAAATTTTTTGCAAAAACCGCAAACGAATCGACCAATTTTTCCATTTTTTATAATCATTTGAAATTTCGGACCCTAAACTTTAATGCCCTCTATCTCCTTGGGAATACATCTGGGACCCTTAGTCTCCTATTTAATATTATTTGTCTTTAAGTGTACTATAACCCCTTAAAGTTCTGCCCATCTTTTATGAATCACCCTGTATATATATATATATATATATATATATATATATATATATACATACACACACACACATATATATATATATATATATATATATATATATATATATATATATATATATACCGGGTGTCCTGAAAAGGACTGAACGATTTTAAAAATCAATAACTTGCAAACTTTTACAGATATTTAAAAAATTCTTGCACTAGAGTCATCTGAAAGGTCAAAAGTTTTTTCCCTGCGAGTCTGGATTTTAGTTCGAATTACCAACAATAGATGGCGCTGAGAACGCTAGATGCTGTGTTGAGGTGGATATTGACGTCACTTGGCACTGAAGCAAAATAAGGAGATTTCGCTGTGGAGTGGATCTCGTTTGACAATGCAATCTTTCTCTTAGGGCCCGATTTTGAACTTTTGTTTATTTGTTTTTATTGAACAACATGCATCTGACATGTGTACTCGACATGAAACCCCGATTTTGAACTGATTTCAATGAAATGTGTTGTTGCCATGGAAATAATAAATCCTTTAATATAATAGCAGCGACTGAAATCGTGCATGAATTTAACGAGCAGCACTCGAGCTTGCAGACGATTTCACATTTAAGAAAGCTGTATTTTCTCGGATTAAATTACTTTTTATTATCTAATTTAAAGAATATTTTGTGCGTCATATTTTAAAACAAAGTGAAACGATTTAGTAGTTTTTTTTATGGTTAAAAATTAATAAATTTTGCCATTCTAAAAAAATGTTATATTCTAAGAAATACTAGTTCTTTTAAAGAAGTTCTTTAATAGAGTTTTATCTATGCTATTATAAAATCGCGGAAATGGTTTATTCCTTAGAACAAAGAATATTTATAGTATTGGAGTATCATCGCTTGGATAAAAGTGTAACAGCAACAAGAAGGAGCTTCCAAGCAAAATTCAATACAAGTATTGTTCCGCATTCAAATACAATTAGACAATTTTATGATAAATTTATAAGAACTGGTTGTGTTACTGACGATTTGGTGCCAAATGTTGGACGACAGAAATCGGCCGTGACAGCAGCTAACGTGAATGTTATTAAAAATGTTATTACTCAAGATTCGAAAAAATCTGTACGTAAAATTGCAGCTGCGTGTTCAGTGAGTAGAACAGCAATACATCAGATATTAAGAAAATGCTTGGAAATGTATCCGTATAAAATACAAACTCAGCAGCCACTTCCTGTTCTTATGAAACAAGAAAGACTAATATTTGCAAATGAAATGCTTAATTTAATAGATGGCGGTATTATCGATGTAAATCGAATTTGGTTTTCTGACGAAGCATATTTCCATCTCGATGGCTTCGTCAATAAGCAAAATTGAAAAACCCCCATATATGCGTGCCACGATCAGTTTATTCAAAGAAACTTACTGTATGGGCAGCGCTTTCCAGCCGTGGCATTATTGGGCCCATTTATTTGGAAGAGATGGTAAATTCAAGTCGATATATCGAAATTTTGCAACAATTTGTAGCCGTATTGAATACCTTAGGAGATTTAAAAACAGATTGGTTCATGCAAGACGGTGCGAGACATCGGACATCAGAATTTTTTACTCTTCTAGAAGAATGTTTTGAAAATCGCGTAATTGCACTGCATTATCGAAAGGCAACAAGTAAGGGTATGGATTGGCCACCGTGTTCGCCGGATCTCAATCCGTGCGATTATTTTTTATGGGGCCACTTGAAGGATGCTGTTCATCAACAAAACCCCACCACTATATCTGAACTACAACAAATAATCAGCCTTGAATGTGAAAATATTTCAGAGTTAACTTTGCAGAACGTATGTAGTAATTTTGTACTTCGTTTAAGACATTTGATTGTGTCGAATGGGGGACATTTTGAGAATATCGTAATGTGAATCTGAGCATCTAATTTCTGGTCTTTGCCCTTTTCTACTTTAATATAAGTATTTACACTCTTTTAAGGAGATCCAGGGCAGATTTTTAAATAATTTTTATTTACTGAGCTAAAATTTTTAATTTTTTGTGATGTTTAATCGTATCATTAGTATACAAAATCACATAATAAAACTTATATTTTTTAAAGAAAGGAATATAAATTTATTTTAAAAGGTGGAGTAAATTAAAATCGTTATAATTTGAAATATTATTTATAGAATATTATTTTTTCCTATAAATAAACAGAAATATATAATCTTTAATTTTATTTCACCAGTTTTAAAGATATTAATTTAAATAAAAATTAAAATTATTTAAAGTAAAATTTTGAAAATAATGATGTAACTCAAAAAAAAAAAAAAAGTAAATATCGTTTCAAATTTACTGAATCAAAATGAAAGTAAATACAGTTAAAAAAAATGTTCCAAGCTTGAACCATTTATCTTAAGCGGTTCTTGAGTTATAACAATTTACATAGAAGAAATGAGGAAAATATCCAGATGAAGAAATTTATCCTTTTTTAAAGATGTCGTTTCCATAACAACCATTGTTAGAAAGCTAGATTTTGAAATCGAATCCAAATATAAAAAATTATATTTCCTGTTCTAATTAAGATTTCTGTTCAATTTAAGACATGATTTAAACGTCATCTTAAACAGAAAAAAAATGGAGTAATTAAAATTATTAAGACTTTCCTGTTCTATTTAAGACATGATTTAAACGTCATTTTAAACAGAAAAAAAATAATAGAGTAATTAAAAAAAAGTAAAGATTTTTGCCCCTGATCCCCTTAAATCTGAATTTTAAAGGGTTGATATACTAAGAGAATTTTATGAAGTTGTATTTATTTCTTTTAATTTTTCTGAACTGTTTGGTTAAATCATTTAGTAATATAATATTTCTGATTACCGCAATTTTCAGAGTTTAATCTGTGGATTTAACAATTCTGTTTGAATCCAGAAATTTTATTTAGTAATTGAAGTCAAATGTTTACCGCAATCTAATACGTTACATTTTATTTTTCAAAAAAATGTAGGTCGAAAAATAATTATTTGATCCGCAGATTATACGCTGAAAATTACTTTAGCTATTAAAAATAAATAAATAAATAAACAAATAAATAAATAAATAAAAACTTGAAATTTTCGATTTTTTTAAATTTATGATTAATAAATAACGAGAGAAATATATGAAAACGCATTATTTATATTTTAAATTTTAATTTAACTTACGACAGTATGTAAGTTCTTGAAATTGAAGCGACAAATAAGTTTTTACAAGTGGTATTTTAAAAAGAAATAATCAAAATTATCTTAACAGGATGTAACACATAAAAATTCAAACAAAGATTATCGCAACTCAAAATAATTCATTCTAATTTGACTTCACTGTACATTTAAAATGCCACAATAAGTTAGCCATTTAATAAGTTGAAAGAATATGTCGACTTAAACATTTCGAAAACGCATGATACAATTGAAAACTGGATTCGAGTTATTATTATCCATAACCGAACAAGTTCCCTCTTCTTAAGTTGAAGCTCTGCAATAAAAACACTAAAAATGTGTATCCTCTACATTTTATTATTTATTTATTTATTTATTTTATACAGACCTGTTCATTACTTATAAATTTTTAACACGTCATACAATTTAATTCAGACAAAAACATGTTTAAAAATGTTGAAAAAAAAACAAAAAAAACAGACGTTTTTTAGCATGACCCTGTACATGATATTATTAAAATGCATAAATCGATTAAAAAACTCTTTTCAATAGGAATTATTTGTGCATCCCTGTATGTGAACTACAGCAGAATGTACACTATGTATAATATTATGTAATGTGCAGCAATATTTTTTTAAAAACATAGGATAATTGAAAGTGCACTTCCACAGCAATTATCGCTCATAGACAGTGCTCTGAATATTGCATTGTAAGCATTTTTTTCCCGTCTTTTTCAACGAGCGACAAATTTTATGCATGTAATATTATAAAATAAGTATCCCGTAGTGAGCTTTGGTAAATTTTAAACCATTTATTTATATTTAAAATTAGTGCAACACATTTAACATACACTGCAGACAATTTTTTCCCGTAAACCATTATGCAATTTTTTTTTTTTTTTTTTTTTTTTTTTTTTTTTTTTTTTTTTTGCTGGCTTAGTAAACGAATAATAAATAAATTACATTCCAAATTATACAGAAAATATATTTTAGTGATAGTATTATATATATTTTTGAATGTTATTTCTTAAACGTAAACCAATTTTATTATGTTTTCCACAGTGTGACATGAATGATATATGCCATAAACAAAATTTTTTCAATGTATAATCGCATAATAAAATTTCTTTGTGTAATATTGTAAGTGAACTATAATTTCTACACATACAATCGTAAATAGAAAATAATCTTGTTGTGGACTTCAATGTTTTATATCAATTTTGATGAATATTAACATAATATTAACAAAAGATTAGTTCAGTTAAAGAACGCATAACTTAGTTGAAAATTTTTCTTCAACAATTTCTATTAATACAAGGAAATGGATTCAAAATCTTTTGTTCTGACATGTATATGATCTAATATAGAAGTAAATGCTCTAAGTAATACAAAAACAAGAAAAAAAATCACGCGTCCAACATCGTTTATCGTCATTTCATCAGAATGAATTTTTCGAGAGTGCGAAAAAAATAGTTCCGGTTAATCGAGGTTACTGATATTAAATTTGCTTCGTCCTATTCTTACTTACTAAGTACACACAAAATTTTAAGTCTCTATCTCCATTTGTTCGTGAGATAGAGCGTTTACAGACAGACAGACAAACAAACGGACGGCAATTTTTTTTTCTAAAAATATGTTTTTCTAAATCTCCAGTATCTGAAACGTGTAAGTCCGACAAATTTTTTTTCGAGAGTCCGAAAAAAATAGTTCCGGATAATCGAGGTTACTGATATTAAATAGGCTTCGTCCTATTCTTACTTACTAAGTACACACAAAATTTTAAGTCTTTATCTCCATTTGTTCGTGAGATAGAGCGTTTACAGACAGACAGACAGACGGACGGCAATTTTTTTTACTAAAAATATGTTTTTCTAAATCTCCAGTATCTGAAACGTGTAAATACGACAATTTTTTTTTTCGAGAGTCCGAAAAAAATAGTTCCGGATAATCGAGGTTACTGATATTAAACAGGCTTCGTCCTATTCTTACTTACTAAGTACATACAAAATTTTAAGCCTCTATCTCCATTTGTTTGCGAAATAGAGCGTTTACAGACAGACAGACGGACCGCAATTTTTTTTTTCTAAAAATATGTTTTTCGGAATCTCCAGTATCTAAAACGTGTAAATCCGTCAAAATATTTTTTTTTTCGATTTTCAAAACGATTGCAAGTTTTACCCTATACTACGTATGATAGGTAAGTAAAAGTGGACCACAATTTTTGACATGACGCTTTTTAGCTTGTCTGAAAGAAATAGCATCAAAGGCTAAAAAAGTCGGTAATTTGAACGTTGTTTTTTCACGCATTTCGATTTCAAAGGATTCGTATTAATGAAAACAATATTTTTCTCTATTATTGCGCTGAAGCCAGCAAAATTAAAATTATATGGATTGCATTCAAAATCGGATGGTAAAAGCAAAAGTCCATATTCGAACAAGATCCACTCCACAGCGAAATCTCCTTATTTTGCTTCAGTGCCAAGTGACGTCAATATACACTTCAACACAGCATCTAGCGCTCTCAGCGCCATCTATTGTTGGTAATTCGAACTAAAATCCAGACTCGCAGGGAAAAAACTTTTGACCTTTCAGATGACTCTCGTGCAAGAATTTTTTAAATATCTGTAAAAGTTTGCAAGTTATTGATTTTTAAAATCGTTCAGTCCTTTTCAGGACACCCGGTATATATATATATATATATATATATATATATATATATATGTGTGTGTGTGTGTGTGTGTGTGTGTGTATGTTCCTTAATATACGAATATAAAATACCTTTAAATATACTTAAATTCACGTATAATTATATGTGTAATACGTAATGCTTATAATAATCATTTAATATATATTTATTATACGTATTTAATATAATACATTAAATGCGTAAATTGATATAAATTAATGTTTTCCGAGTTACAACTCATTCTAAAAAGTTTTTTTTTCTTTAGAAGATTCAGAAACCAATATTTTCGAAATTTAACGAAAAATTTCCAAAAAAAAGGCTTGTTTTACTTCTACGGATTTTTGAAATCTTTTTTGAGTAGTTTTATCAGTACTTTTATCAAAATGAAAATGTTTAACACAGTGCTAAGAAGCAGCTGCATCTTCATGTCTGCTGTTTAAATGGAGATTTTAGAAAAATGATTTTTTTCTCAACAACAATGTAATTAAGTTTAAAATGTTTCATTTGGCGTCAACTTTTATGCTTCACGAGTGATGCATTATAAAAATATCAATCATATTGTCATTTATAGCATCGGCACGGATAATACACAATAAAGGAACGGTATATAACTTGAAACTTGCACCGGTGCGGTAAAATACCATTTATACCTTTTATTTAAATAGTTTAACAATTAAGATAAGGAAAATTCTGTAATAGGAATACAAATACAGTTAGTTAAGTTTAGTGAGATTCTTTGGTACAAAATTAAAAAGTAGTTGATGTAACCATCATTCTAAATCACAATATTTCTGCATTAATAGTTCTTTAAAATTAGGTCAGTTTCACACAATTGCCGTATTTATTCGGCAAAAACAATAAAAAATATGATGCAATTTCATAAATTTTAATGACCAATATTATTTTGACTATACACCTTTTTTTTCATACATTTCCCTTTTTTCTTTTATATCATAGATCACGATAGTGCTGTATAGTAGAGCTCAGCCCCATCTCTAATGTTAAAGTCCAAAATTTGCTTCTTAATAACTTTGGATCTAATCATCAAATCGCGAAGAAATTGAAATCCAGATCCACCAGATCCACCAGAAATCATCCAGATCCACCGATTAGTTATGAAGATTAAAAATCCCTGTCTTGTCACTTTTATCTCGTGAAACGAGATCAAAACAAAGACAACTCAATTATAACCCGGACCAGGAAACATTCAGCGACGTGTAATATATTGTTCGACAGCTTTTAATTTAGGTATGTGCATTTCGAATGTCCTGACAAAAAATATCCAATAGTAAGGAAAAACACCCATTTAAAATTTATATAACGCTATACCTTCCATAGTTTAACAGTATAGAAATATATCCTTTTTAATTACTAATTCAATTATTTCTTTCGAGTTGCCACCAACTAAAAAACAGTTCAATAATTTAAAAAAGAAATGATGACACGCGTTTTTTTATATAGATCAATAAACATTCTGATCCTCTTGGTAGATTTTTAAATTTCTGAAATTGACATCATACAAAACACACCATACATATTTTTCATAAGCATATATATAAACTGTAACTAAATATGAGTTAAAACAACATCGCACCTTTATTTGAGTTTTTTCGACGTCAAAACAGTTGCTACAATACAGATATATTTCAATAAAAAAACGATAATTTAGAAAAAAATTCTATATTTATAAAACTAACGATTTGAAAATGAAGCTATAAAAATCTGTGTAAATACTTATGGTCATAAGAAAATCTGCGTAGATACCGAGAAACTGCAGTGGGACTACCATCTGGGAGAGAACGGTTCTATCTCTAAATGTCGCCAAGTTTGTCGTCAACTTGGCGATATATTGCAAATTCTGGCGCCCAAAATTACTCGCCAAAATTGAAGCCAACTGAGCGTTATTTACGGTAATTCGCCAAATTAATATGCCTACTAATAACTTTTAACTAATACTAATAACAGTTTAGATTTGTTAGTTAAAGGTGATTGATACAGTTGCTGAAAGGATCTGAAAAAGCTTTGGAACCATATGAAAAATTGGTGGAACCAGAGAGAAAAGTAGAGCTCTATTTAAAAAAAATGTTGCTGTAAAAATTGGGAAATATTTTCAATCTAAAAATGAGCGTAGAAATAGAATGGAATCAGATGATCAGTAAAGCTCATGAAATAACCCAAATTTTTCTTAGCTGAAAATGTGGACTGAGCTTTACTGGTGCCTTATATTCAGAATTATACTCTGTTATTCACTCAAAATGATTACTGAGGAAAGTAGTCAATATTTTTATTATTATGTTATCTTAAATCAGTTAAGCTCCACAATGCTAAACGAATATAAACCATGACATAATAATTAAAGTATAACATTAATATAATCAGGTTGTTGAGGAACTGATATAGATAAGTATGTCTGAAAACAAATATTTAGTATATGTTTGAATCATATCTGTTCAAGGTTTTGAGTTTACTTGGAGCTAGAGGTCTGCACGGGCCGAAATTTCCAGGCCCGGGCCCGGCCCGGCCCGAACAAAAGAAATATTGGCCCGACCCGGCCCGGCCCGAAAGTTAAAATTTCGGCCCGAGCCCGGCCCGGCCCGAACGAAAAAAATAATGGCCCGACCCGGCCCGGTCAGGATAAAAGTTTAAAATTCGGCCCGAACCCGGCCCGGCTTGAGTGAATTTCTACATAACATTGATCTTTAATCTTATGGAAGAGTTCTGACCAAAAAAAAATTTATTAGTCTTTTTTTTCCATGTTTATAATCTCCATTTATGCAGAAGTACCGTAGGCTGCGATATTTATGCTTTTAAATGAATCTTTGTTTGTTGTATGTAAATGTTTCAGTTATCACTAGTAAGGTACCTGTACCTAATATGGACACTCTAAGGAAAATGTATTTTTTTCACCCCCATGTACAAGTCATAGGACTCCAAAAATATGTGACCACTATCCTTGGACTATTGACTATCATTATTTAAATTAGCGACCTTGTAACTATTCTGGTTTAATTTAAATGATAAAAACAAAAAAATGTTTACAAGTGTCCATATAAGGAACTACCTGTCCCTATTATGGACAGGTGTTTCCTTATTGACTTTCTACACAGTGTGTATGGAAGAGCCACTTTTCCAAGGAATTTTACAGGAAAGGGAATAAAAAATGTATCTTAAAATATTCGGAGGAGGAGAGGGGGCAGTAAATATCTTATGACAACAATATTATGAATTAATATTGTTGGTTTTGCTTAGCTTTATTGCATCTGTTTGCGAATTTACATCTGGTATTACTCAGCCCTCACAGCATGGACAAAGAGAAACTTTTTCACCTTGGGCAGTAAGTCCCACATAATCCTCATGAACATAACTGCCACATGTGATGCATGGCCGCATGTTTGAAAAAGCATCAATACTGCAAAAGAAGCAGTACCAGCTCTCCTTTGTTGAGGAAGTCCTACCATTGGTATCTACGATTTCGCCAACATATATCCTACTGGGGGGGGGGCTTCTTTTTATTTTTCTGCAAGGGTTTTTTGGAGGAAGGTTTTGGGGGGATTGTTCAAATGGCATCTCGTTGAACAAAGATTTTACCACTTTGATGCCTTTTCAGTTTATTGTTTGGCAACGTTGAATTTTCTCCATTCTTACAGTTGTAGTCGAAGGTGACATAAGCTGTCCATATTGGAGACCGGGCGTAGTTTTACTAAATCTTGTAACAAATGAATAAGAAAAATATTTTAAAGCAAAATATGCAATAGCAATCGAAAACATGTTTTATTAGCTTTCTAAAATATTCCACTTTTCAACATTCAATGCAATTTTACCATATCTAATAAAAATTTAAGCTTACAAGTAATTAAGATCAGCACATATCGAAACAACAAATTCCCTCCTAAATGGTGAACAGCGCGTTTTTCTTACACTTTCCAGCCTCAATTATCTTTTCAACTGCTTTTCTTCGCGAAAATGTTGAGCCATCTCTCGATCAAAATTATTACCTTTAAAAATATTAGGGGTGTCCATATTGAGAGCCCTGTCCATATAGGGTACAAATACATTATTATTAATCCATATTCCCTGTAATGGAGACAAAAAATCGAAAAAGCGGTATATGGTAAAATTTCCAAAGACGAAATCGCTTTGGAACGAAAAAAAATGCATTCCCTTCTTAACAGATGTAAATGTTTAATATATTTTTTCTCCCGTATTGTTGTATTCATTTTGAATGGATGAACATTTTAAAAGAAACTTTCAGTTTTGAGTTTAACAAAAAATTCCGTCATAATCATGTTTTTTTTTTTTTTTTTTTTTTTTTTTTTTTTTTTTTTTTTTTGTGTGTGTGTGTGTGTGTGTGTGTCTGTTTAATTTTATTTTAAAACGCCTAGTAATCTACGATTCTTTAAAAGGAATAAATTCTAATGTTTAATTGTAGAATAATGAAGGCTTAAAAGTATATGCTTTTTTTGCAGAAATTTTTGGAGAAAGCCAAATATTACTGATTTATAAAAAGTCGAGAAAAGGATTTTCATATAGGAAGATTCAATGGGAACTGATTATTTTGGTCCATGAAAACTAGGAAGAATGAAATCAGTCTCGGCTTTGTACGGAAAAAAAACTAGACCCGGTCCCATACTCCAGCAAAAAAATTAAGGCCCGAGCCCAGCGCGGCCCGAAAAGATTAGTGACTAGGCCCGGCCCGGCCCGGCCCGGCCTGACCTGACCCGAAAGGATTAGTGACTAGGCCCGGCCCGGCCCGAATGCCATTATTGGAAATCGGCCCGGCCCGGCCCGACCCGAAAGGATTAGTGACTAGGCCCGGCCCGGCCCGAATGCCATTATTGGAAATCGGCCCGGGCCCGTGCAGACCTCTACTTGGAGCCTTGTTCTCATACTTCATTACATCAGCCTGTAACATATAGTTATAAACCCGAATTTTTAAACTGGTTATGGAATAATAGAAATACGGAGTGAGTTAAAAATGCCTATTTTTCCCTCATTGACTTTAAGGCACCAGTAAAACTCAGTCCACATTGTCGGGTGACAAAAATATGGGTTATTTCATGGGCTTTATGGATCATCTGATTCCTTTCTTTTCTACGCACATTTTTAGATTGAAAATATTTCCTAATTTTTAAAGTAACATTTTTTTAGATCGAGCTCTACTTTTCTCTCAGGTTCCACCAGTTTTTCATATGATATAAAATACAAATGGATATTTCGATCAGGCAATTAGTAACGTTAATCCTGCTGAATGCATTTTCATGGGTTTTTCATCTTTAGATAATTTTCGAAGAAAGGATTTAGCATGTTTTATATCATTTTATGTTACTTGTTTATGTAATAGCTCCAAAGTTCTATAACCAAAAGAACCCAACTACGAAACATTTATTTTTTTAATAAGATGTACTAGGCATATTTAGATGAAACTTACATTGTAAATTAGATACTTTTTCAGGTGTTGTTTCAGTATTTTGCACATTACTCTACTCTGCTAAGGTATAGTGTTATTCAGTTATTTTGGAGTAAATTTTTATAATTACATAAATCTGATTATTAAAGTGTAGTCTTTGTAAAAAATAATAATGAATAGATTTTTATGAAACTTGCAATGATAGTTAGATAAATTTTCAGAAATAGTTTTTGTAATTGCATATGCTTGTGTCATCCTATAACCAGTTCGTCTGGAAAAGTAGATCAGTGTAGCGGGCGACGTCTGCAAGTAAAACTATAGATATACATTGCAAATTCACAGACACATTTTAGAACACTTTTTTTCCCCAAATTAACTACAAATTAATATAAAAATTTGACCATAACCATAATCATGATTATGATTATGGTTCTTATTAGATGGAATCGAAACATGTCAATAACATTTGTTTTTAATGTTTCGTTACACCTCTCTCAAGTAAAATAAAATTGTTTACTCAAAAGATTATATATAAAAGGTCAATTTCTTAAAATCTTGATTTAAAAACCTAAAAGATTTAATATTTTTCATAACACATTAATATGTTGTGAATTAGAAAACTTCATATACAAAACTTTTTTCCTGCTGTGATTGTGTTCTTAATATATTATAAAAAAATTTCTATCGAAATTTGTTCTTAATATATAGCAAAATGAGTGCTATCTAGAAATGTGTTCTGAAAATTGCGTTTTTAATTGTGTTGAATATTGTTGTAAAGAGTGTTGGGGAAAATATTGTCTTATACAAATGTTATGGTGCAAAACACTTTGGCACCAAATTAGCAACACATTGTAAGCAATTTATAACACTATAAAACAACAAATGAAAGACACTTTCAAGACATTTTCTGCACTGTGCCTTTAAAATTACACAATTTTAAAAAGGAAATTAAGACAGTATGTAACATAAAAAGTGAGCAACGTTCAAAGGCACAAAATAAATTAAATTAGCAAAAGACCGCTTTTTGGTAGCATATAGCGTAAAGTGCTTTTAACGCCAGTGCTCACTTTTTTATATTCCATAATATTACACCAAGTTGTATTTCAATAACCCTTTAAGACCCGAAACATTTTCAACATTAAATATTACATTCATCTGGTTACTAACTCTATACTAACCCTAATGACGCCTAAAAAAATAATTTAAAAAAATTTCTTGCCCCCCTAGAGTGTGAAGAGTACTCGCACGAAAGTGCGGGTTGGGCTTTATCTGTGAAAGTCACACCTGCACGATTGTGCGGGTTGGGCTTTTCCTGTGAAATCATTACTTATTACATGTTAAGATTTATACATTTTCTGGCTCTAAATGGATAGAAGAGAGAAACCGAAACAAAAATTTTTTTACAAATATGGTAATTATTGATGTATTACTTTTTTATTTTATGGACTGGTTACTTTTATACAATGGAAATCTTTAAAACATGTTTTTGTTGAATTTTGTTTTTGAACTGCTTTCGCAGTTTTCAAACCTGCACTTGCGAGGCCTTGAAATGTCATCAACACATGGGAAATTGTTGTAAGAATCATATCTTTTATCCAAGCATGGTAAGGTTTTTTTGCAGGCGCGTTATAATATTTAGATCTTTTCACAAGAGGAAAGAGAGATTTTTCAGAGATTTTTTCTTTCTTTTAGTATTTTCCGAAACTGCCTTTGAGGTAGAACTTTGGGAGATGACTTCAGGAGACTTTGAGGTGGAAGAATGATCCAAAATTGTCATTATTTCTTCACCGATACCATCAGAACTTGACTGTCCTTCTAATAAATCTGCTTCAAATATTTTGTCCGTAACGTCGTCATCATCCGAGTGATCACTAAATTTAGAATCTCATTTATTCATCAATTGAAATATTTCTTCTTGAGTGAGAATTCTTTTCCGTTTAGACATCTGAAAAAGTATTTTATTTTGCTTTATTAAAAGTTAACAAAGTACTGCATAAAAAATTAGAAAAAGTATATGAAAATTTTATTAATTAAAAAGAAAAAAAGTAAAAATTAATTAAAAAAATGGGGGGGGAGTATCTATGGCAACACCCAAGAAAATAATATAGTATTAATTATGTAACAGCATACTTCGTTTTATTTTGGCTGTCATCAAAATTGTTGAAACAGAAAACAAAATGAGCATTGAAAAACACTTACCTTTACAGTAGCACTAACTAACGTAACGCCCAAGTTGCACGATCGTGCGGGTGACGAAATCTTGAGTCCTAAGAGCAAAATAAATAGTGTATAATTAATGTTTTTATTATATTATATTTAATTAGACATTAAAGCAATAATATTTATCTAAGCAATTAAAAATTATCTTTTTACGACAGATAAAATGATGAGCTATATCCGTTGTACTTGTAAACAAAGCTAAACATGCCTTCTGAAAGTAAAACATGGACTACTACCGCCATTTGTTGATGAAAAAAGATATTTTACTCTTTCTGCTAACCAGAACGATCGTTCGATTTAGGTTTATATTACATAAGACTGTTTCAGAAGCAAAAATTTAAATTAATGTCTAACCCGCACGATCGTGCGAGCTGGGTCTTAAAGGGATAATTAAAGACAACATGCTTTATAGAAAAAACTGCAGGAGATTATTAAGTGAGTTGACTAATTTTGCCAATGAATACCAATAACTGGATTTCTGGGAAAAATATATAATTTTAAAAAACAATTTTTGCACAATCTTTTTCCCGGCACAACACATTCACAATCAAAAGACAATCAAAAATGATTTAATTAGAATTGTTAATTATTATTTTCAGTTTGTGTTACAAAGATTTTTCTCGAACTTGTGGTGAAATTGTAATAAAAAAATTCCCCTTAGGTCAACTGTCTAACTTTTAAAGCAATAATATTTTTAGCCTCATTTACCAAAATGCTTTTTCCACAAACTTCAAATGCTTTAAATAATGAAAAATTAAATTGTATTAGAATATGTAAACAAGATGGGTAATTATGATGAAGGTATCGACTTGGATTGTTATGTTACAAAAATGAAAAATCAGCTAAATAGGATTTGAATTCCCTACATCATAAAAACGTTTCTTATAAAAGTCTAAATCGTACATGATTTTCACAATTTTAAAATTTACGTACACACTACTTGAATCCGAATTCACAATTTAATGGTATTTCCACGAGCAACAGATTATTAGTCAATACATTTCCAAACTTATATTCACGTTTGTTTCATACGAATTTTCATCTTAACATTCATACAAACTTGATGCTGTAATCTCAGTACCCGCGAATAAACAGTTTAAAAATTTTATTTTTCAGACGCATCTGTGGTCAAATAAAGGTTGATGCCATTTTCGGTTTGGAAATTATAAAAAAAGTTACCTTTATTTGTAATGTTAAAATGGCATCAATAAGGATATAACCAATAAAAATTTATAAATTCGGAATTTCTTCTTTTTTCGTAACAATAAATGTAACCCAAAAATTATAATTTTAGATAAATGTCATAAGAAACATGATAAATTAAGATAAAAATATAATGGATGCGGCAATCCCAAAATTTTCTTCTATCTCATTATATAATATTTCAGAATTCGCTATCATAGTGCCGAAATTCTATTCTAATCACGAGGATTCTAAAAATATGAAATTTCCTGCACTAGTTCTTAAGATATGATTATTGCTAAAATTGTGTAAATTCTACAAAATGCAGCTTAGGAGCCCCACATATAACAGCAAAACCTGATCAGACACTGGAGTCAACGTCTAACTGAATCCTAAGTTAGATGAAAATTCGTTCATTAGACCTTGAGATACAGCTATTGTTGAAATAATAAAAAAAGCATCATAGCAGCACTACTTGTTAGGCGATTCAAACTAAAACTGGAAAAGTATCTGAAGTTTGATGAAATTCCGTACATTAACTCTGGAGATAGAGCTATTATTGAAAACGCAAGAAATGCAGCATAACAGCGCCAACTATTGAGTGATTTACACTAAAATCTAAAAAAAATGATGAAAATCTGTGCATTAGTTCTGGATATTCAGCGATTGCGGAAATTGTGTATAGACTGTTAAAAATTCCCCAGTAAAATTACGAGCAGAAACCGGCAGCAGAGATTCCAGCCATATCTCGTTAAAAAAAAATCCATGCACATCCTTTTGAGAAACCCGTCAAACAGGATATAATGCACTTTAAAACACGATAACACTTTACTTACTCTTCTAAAGCATGCAGCCCGTTAGATAATCATTTATTGCTTTTTGGCGAGTTAAAATATACTTTACGATTAAAAGATTAGACTGTAAAGACTGTATTTTTGCTAACAGATGACCTAGAACTATAGCAATATGTTGATTGCTTTTAATTTTGTAAGCATCTAAGGGATAAGACCGCTTATTTAGAGGATCAGACCGTTTTTTTTCTTTTACCAATACGTTTTTTTTTTGTAAATAAAGTAAAAATGGAAATATTATAAATAAAAAATAACTACTGCGATCACATAAATAAGAAAACAGCTTTCATTTAAAAAATAATTACCAAAATTGATTCAGTATAAGACTCAGAGAAGATGACGCAAAAAAATAGCAATTTTTTTTATATATATATAGCTAATTGAAACAATAGAATGAATTATGAAGAAGTAAAATATTATTATGTCAAACATAGTATAATAGAGACAAATAGCAAATTAAAAAAATTCTAACAACAGTATATTAATAGAAATTAGAAAAATGTACTTAAAATCAAAAATATGGTTAGTTTTTTTCCATGAAAATCAATTAACACGTTCGCTGCAACTTACGTAAAGATGGGATGATAGTTATTTGATAGTTATTGCCGCACTGTAGAACTGAGTTTTTCCCAGAAGCCGATTTACTTTTTATAGCAAAGAATCAGTGAAAGATTTTCCCGTGCCAGCGTGTGACTGGCTATTGGACATAACCCCATATCACGCGCTGGCGCGTGAGTGGCCCCTTAACGTTGGCGCCATATCACACGCTGGCGCGAATGTGTTAATAATTTTTAAAGCTCGAATTCATTAACTTTTTGAATTTTTTTAAAAATAATCAGTCATTTTTTTTACTGGAAATTTATAAATATAAAAGAAATACAAAGAAAATCCCGTTCCATGAATGCCGGATTTTGGTTTTGTAGAATTTTGCTTTCTTAAGCGATATCTTTTCAACGACATTTTCTTAAAGGATTCAGAGTAAACACCCGAATATATTTTTATGGATCAAAGAAGCGAGAAAGTTTGTCACACTATTTCCTTTTCCTTTCAAAAAGCATTTTAGATGTATTTTTGATAAATATATTTTGGATTTTTATATATATTTTTTTTAAGTGGGGAATAATTCCATTTTTCAAACAAAGATAAAAGTTATAACGTTGTTTATTCGACACAAATAAAAATAGTTATTTTAGGATACATGTCTTTGTAAATACACGAAAAAGTAATTTGGCGTTTAAGTAATGTAATTTAACACTAAAAAAATAGCACCAATACAAATTTCGTGTTAAAATAACCTTTGGATTTAAAAATTATGCGACGGTAAAACATAGTTTGAACAATTAAATTAACAATAACTTAGTTCATCAAATTATACAAATAATTACTTCAAAGGTGGTGCAAAAATATGGATATTATATATTTATTTTATCTGAGATCTTTCGAATGCCCAGGCATTCATTATCAAAGGAACATAAAAGAAAATGATTGATTCGAAAAAAAAAAAAACATTCCACGTGTATAAACAAAGTCGCGATGAATTTTTACAGCACCTTTTAAGTAGTTATTTGTGTAATATGATTTAATAACAAGGTGTAAATTTCCATCAAAGACACTAGCATTAATACAGTGGTTTTGACTCATTTAACATAGTTCAATTGCAGTCAATCAGGGTAATTTTGAACAGTTAATGTAACTTTGGACCAACAGAGAAAAAAGGTTAAATCTACTACGTCACTATAATTAACGTCAAAGTTTTAGTCTCAACATATAGATAGCAGCACTAGTATGAGCTTGGCGGCTCATTGGAAATAATTCGTCAAGGTTCCACCATAGCAAAATGGGTCAATGTTTCGTCAAGATGGAACAAACTTACCTTTGTTTGGCGCAAAGATACCCTGATTGACATTATTTATCTTGAATTAGTATTTTATTTATATTTTATTGTTTATTTATTGATTGATTTATGCTTTAATTCATTTATAAACTATCATAAACTGAAATGAAATGATGTGTTATTTATATTTATTGAAGTGGCAACGAGTTTATTTTACTTATGTTTTCACTATAAAAAATAGATTTTAAAAATATGTAATGATTAAAATTATTTAAAAAACAAACAAAACAACAACAAAAGAAAAAAAATCAGTAAATTGCATTGCGATATAATTTTCAATCGAATTTCATTTGAAAAAGATTTTTTACCCTGTTCGAAAATATAAAAATTTAGGATATGCGATGTTTAGAAGTTTAAAAAAAAAATAAAAAGCTAAATTTGATAATCTGCTGTTGCCATTCGAAAATGACATTCAAATTACGCACAGAGATGTTTATTCTCTATAATACTGGTGCTCTATGAAAATATCTTTCTATTATCTTTGTCAGCATAAATGTTTATCCAAAATGAACCTCCATGCATTCTGCAAAGTGTTTTAGTGTGTGTTTGCATTTCCCATAATGTCTAACATATTAGCCATTTAATATAATATTTGTAATGGAGTATGTTTCAAATATATTGAAGCATGAATTACGAACATGATAATGGATTAAACACTCCCATATAAACAACAGTGTGTAATATGCCAAATTATATCTGTTTGTCATAGACGTTGTATGAAGAGTAAATTGTATGTATTTATATAAATAACGGTTTACTGAAAATATTTCTTCAGCTAATCTTTGTTATATTCTTGAGTATTATTTTCCAAATTATAAAAAATGTCTATTATAAATATTAAAAAAACTATATATCCATTATTTAAGTGCGCAGTTACCCTTTAAAGAATTCAAAAATCAATTTTTCAAAAAGTACCTTTTAATTAAATATGATTATTTAGAGATATTGGAAAACAAACTGCATACGAAATTCGCATTAGAAGAGAATTTATGTCTAAAACACATTCAGCTTTTCCCATACGATCAATGAATGATTTAATTTTTTAAGTCTATTTTCTCAAAACAGTGATTTTTATCATTACTCGCATGATCTCTGAAAAACGGTTGCCTAGAATTTCTCAAAATTTTCACTGAATGTATTAACATATAGAAGCACGAAATCACCTAGTGTTATGTTTTTCAAGTTATAAGTTTATAATTCACCACTATTTTTTAATAAAAAATTCCTGATATTTCAAATTTCTTTGAATATTTTTTTTTCCTCAAGATCTAAAAGTTTTATTTTTTACTTACCCATCATACGTAGTATAGGGTAAATCTTGCAATCGTTTTGAAAATCGAAAAAATTTTTTTGATGGATTTACACGTTTTCAACACTGGAGATTTCGAATAACATATTTTTAGAAAAATTTTTTTACAGTCCGTCCGTCTGTCTGTCTGTCAGTCTGTCTGTCCGTAAACGCTCTATCTCCCGAACGAATTGAGATAGAGACTTGAAATTTTGTATGTACTTAGTATGTAATAATGGGACGAAGCCTATTTAATATCAGCAACCTCGATTATCCGAAACTATTTTTTTCGGACTCTCGAAAAATTCGTGAAAGGTAAATGAAAGGTATATAAACATTTTCGAATTTTTTTATTTTAAGGAGTGATCGTAAAAGGCAATAAAATAACACAAATTTTGCATAAAGAACGAAGTTGATCGAATTATTAGTTGCCGAGATATCTGTAATCCTGTTTTCCACATTCTTCAATTTTTCATTACCCTGTATTTCATTCAAATTTCAATTCAAAGATATATTTTAATTGGAAATGAGACGCTTAATCCGACGCAATAAACTATTAGTTAATAAGATTATTATTTTTGGAGTTATAAGGATGTTTCTTTTTCGCAATTCAGTACTACTTGTGTAATTAGGCGTGTTGTATAATTTATCAGTACAAAAAACCCTGAACGGGTTAAAAGCTTGTGACGCAGCACTTTATCTTATATATCTAAGAATTTTAAATTTGGGACTTAAAACTAATGATATCAAAATTTATGTGACGCTATGCTATTAATTAATATATACATATATTAAAATTTATTCATTAAGATTTTATCAATTACATCTTTCATAAATTCAAAATATGAATCTTAAAAGATATGATATCAAAATTTAAGTGACGCCTTGACGAGGCTTTAAACAATGTTTTAAAATTCCATTTATTTATTTATTGTCTAAATACATTTTCATATCTAAACAATACTTTTCATTTTCCAATACACTGTTAAATACATCACTTTCACTGAATATATATAATGCACTGAAATGTATTTATTTGAATAAATAGATTTATCTTTTGGGCTACGCTATTCAAAATCAAAAATAACATTTGAATAAATATTTTTTGCGTCATTGTATCCAAAGTAAGTTAAATAGATGCAAATAGATACAATGACGCAAAAAATATGTATTCAAATGTTAATTCACGTAATTCACATTTTAAGCAATTTGTGGACGTAATTCCCATTTTTTATGCAATTTGCTTTTTTTTTTTAGCGATTCATGGATGTAGTTCACATTTTTTATGTGATTCATGCATGTAATTCACATTTTTTATGCGATTCATGCATGGAATTCGTATTTTTTATGCGATTCATGGATTGAATTAATGTTTTTATTGCGGTCTTTGGACGAAATTCACGTTTTTCGCGTGGTATTTTGTCGAAATGTTGGGTTTTTTTACATGATTCTTTGTTGAGATACACTTTTTTTTTTTACGCAATTCTTTGTCAAAATAAATAAATAAGAATTGTTTCTTCATAAAATTTTCTGCACATGGCGTGCGTCTATATTATACAACTCTGCTTGTCAGTGTGTATTGTCAGAATTTTTTTTTTTTTTTTTTTTTTTTTTTTTTTTTTTTTTTTTTTTTTCAGATCGAATTAAGGTTTGCTAACCCATAGACTAATTGGAATTTCGAGATTTCTGACCATGCGTATCTATGGAAATTAAGTTTTCTTTCCCAAATCAAGATATGGTTGGATTTCTTTTTTTGGGGGGGGGGGGTGAATCTGGTTTCAGTTTGATTTCAAATGTAATTTTCAGGTTCTTATTCAGTTGCATTTCAATGTATTTTATTTTCCAGCAGATAGATTGAGTTACTCTTGGAGGGATTTTTTTCTTTCTGGTTTTGGAGTGTATAGGATAGATTTCAATAGGAATTTTTCGATTCTGGTCAATGTATGTCAATGGAAATTATTTTGTCTTTCTTGGACAAATTTATCTTTCCATTAAATTTTTGTTGGTTTAGAATGGGTTTCAGGATAACTTGTAGGTTCTTGTTGGCAGACTTGTATAAAACCAAAAATTTTCTGCAAATTAATTTAATGTTGGGTGTAATTCGCATTTTTTGCGCAATTCATGGTCATCATTCGTGTTTTTTATGCGATTTATGAATGTAATTTGCATTTTTGAGCAATTTATAAACATAATTCGCTATTTTTATGCGATTAATGAATGTAATTTTACATTTTACATGATTTATGGACATAATTTGCTATTTTTATGCAATTCATAGACATAATTTACATTTTTTCAGCTTTCTGTCGACGAAATTTGTGTTTTTTGATCAATTTATTGACGTTATTTGTGTTTTTATAGGATTTATTAATGTAATTTGCTTTTTTTACACAACTCTTGGACGTAATTCGCATTTTTTGCAATTTATGAATGTTATTCGTGTTTTTTTGCATGATTCATGGAAGTGATTCGCATTTTTTGAGTGATTTATGAACATAATTCATATTTTTATGCAATTCATGGACGTAATTTGCATTTTTTGAGCGATTCATGAATGTAATTCGCGTTTTTTATGCAAATCATGAATGCAAAATGCTATTCCCTATTTTTATGCGATTTATAAACGTAATTTGCATTTTAGCTTTCTGCTGCCAAAATTCGTGTCTTTTGAGCGATTTATGAACATAATTCCCATTTTACTACACGATTCATAGACATAATTTGTGTTTTTCATACAATTTCTGAACGTAATTCTCACTTTTTTAAACAATTCATGGACGTAATTCACGTTTTGAGCGATTTGTGGACCCAATTCATGTTTTTTATGCAATTTGCTTTTTTTGAGCGATTCATGGACATAATTCGCGATTTTTATGCAATTAATGACATGTAATTTACATTTTACATGATTTATGGACATAATTTGTTCTACCTATGCGATTCATAGACATAATTTGCATCTTTTGAGCTTTCTATCGACGAAATTTGTGTTTTTTGATCGATTTATTGATGTTATTTGTGTTTTTATAGGATTTATGAATGTAATTTGCTTTTTTTCACCAATTCTTGGACGTCATTCGCATTTTTTGTAATTTATGAACGTCCTTAGTGTTTTTTTTGCACGATTCATGGAAGTGATTCGCATTTTTCAGTGATTTATGAATGTAATTCATGTTTTCATGGACGTAATGTGTTTTTTGAGCGATTCATTTATGTAATTCGCGTTTTTTATGCAATTCATGAATGCAAAACACTATTTGCTATTTTTATGCGATTTATAGACGTAATTTGCGTTTCAGCTTTCTGCTGCCAAAATTCGTGTTTTTTGAGCAATTTATGAACATAATTCCCATTTTACTACACGATTCATAGACATAATTTGTGTTTTTCATACAATTTCTGAACGTAATTCTTACTTTTTTAAACAATTCATGGACGTAATTCACGTTTTGAGCGATTTGTGGACCCAATTCATGTTTTTTATGCAATTCGCTTTTTTTGAGGGATTCATGGACATAATTCGCAATTTTTATGCGATTAATGAATGTAATTTACATTTTACATTATTTATGGATGTAATTTGCTATATTTATGCAATTCGTAGACATAATTTGCATTTTTTGAGCTTTCTGTCGACGAAATTTGCGTTCTTTGATCGATTTATTGACGTTATTTGTGTTTTTATAGGATTTATGAATGTAATTCGCTTTTTTTACCAATTACTGGACCTAATTCGCATATTTTGTAATTTATGAATGTTATTAGTAGTTTTTTGCACGATTCATGGAAGTGATTCGCATTTTTTGAGTGATTTATGAACTTAATTTACGTTTCAGCTTTCTGCTGCCAAAATTCGTGTTTTTTGAGCAATTTATGAACATAATTCCCATTTTACTACACGATTCATAGACATAATTTGTGTTTTTCATACAATTTCTGAACGTAATTCTCACTTTTTTAAACAATTCATGGACGTAATTCACGTTTTGAGCGATTTGTGGACCCAATTCATGTTTTTTATGCAATTCGCTTTTTTTGAGCGATTCATGGACATAATTCGCAATTTTTATGCGATTAATGAATGTAATTTACATTTTACATGATTTATGGATGTAATTTGCGATATTTATGCAATTCGTAGACATAATTTGCATTTTTTGAGCTTTCTGTCGACGAAATTGGCGTTCTTTGATCGATTTATTGACGTTATTTGTGTTTTTATAGGATTTATGAATGTAATTCGCTTTTTTTACCAATTGCTGGACCTAATTCGCATTTTTTGAGTGATTTATGAACTTAATTTACGTTTCAGCTTTCTGCTGCCAAAATTCGTGTTTTTTGAGCAACTTATGAACATAATTCCCATTTTACTACACGATTCATAGACATAATTTATGTTTTTCATACAATTTCTGAACGTAATTCTCACTTTTTTAAACAATTCATGGACGTAATTCACGTTTTGAGCGATTTGTGGACCCAATTCATGTTTTTTATGCAATTCGCTTTTTTTGAGCGATTCATGGACATAATTCGCAATTTTTATGCGATTAATGAATGTAATTTACTTTTTACATGATTTATGGATGTAATTTGCTATATTTATGCAATTCGTAGACATAATTTGCATTTTTTGAGCTTTCTGTCGACGAAATTTGCGTTCTTTGATCGATTTATTGACGTTATTTGTGTTTTTATAGGATTTATGAATGTAATTCGCTTTTTTTACCAATTACTGGACCTAATTCGCATATTTTGTAATTTATGAATGTTATATGTAGTTTTTTGCACGATTCATGGAAGTGATTCGCATTTTTTGAGTGATTTATGAACTTAATTTACGTTTCAGCTTTCTGCTGCCAAAATTCGTGTTTTTTGAGCAATTTATGAACATAATTCCCATTTTACTACACGATTCATAGACATAATTTGCATTTTTCATACAATTTATGAATATAATTCTCGCTTTTTTACATGATTCATGGACGTAATTCACATTAAGCAATTTGTGGACGTAATTCCCATTTTTTATGCAATTTGCTTTTTTTTTAGCGATGTAGTTCATGGATGTAGTTCACAAAAACACCCCCTTGGCTGTGCCACTGACAACAAAATCTTATGTTGGTGCAAGGAGTAGTTTATTCGTAGACATGAGAAAAAAGTTTTTGACAACAAACCAAAAAAGTACAATACAGGATTTTTACCTGGCATTCTCATAAAATTTTGAATATACCCTGCCTCCCCCCTCTAATTCATAAGTTTCATACATTCTATATTATATTCCATATTAAGAAGGCGCCACTTGTCTAGTTTTGTTTTGAATCAGAACGCGTTATTAGCATTTTTCATTCAGGTAGAATTTATTTAGAATAGAATTGATAAAGAAAATGCACAAATTGAAAACCATCGAACAGACATGATAGAATCATTACGTAATTTTCATGGTTTTAATAATCCACATGGATGTTTCTTTATATGCCAATTCAATCTTGCAATGTCTTAATATACAATGAATAAAGTCTGCAATAAAGTTAACCAGAGAATCTTGCAATGGATTTTTGCCGTCGCTTATTCAAATTTACTTAAGAGGAATCGAGTTAATGAAATGTTGTATAAATGTTACTTGTTAGCTTTATAGATTACTAGGTACTACTAGGTTATCCCGTCGACCAAAAAATTATCGCCAAACTATAAGATTAAATTCCAATAATGGATGATTGTAAATGTCACATTCAATGACATTAAATACAATTTGTATATTTAAAATGTCATTGATTTTTATTTCGACTTTTTATTAATATTTTACTAATTATTTGTTTTTTCATTATTTAAAATAAAAAAAATATGTGATTATGTGTAATTTGGCGAAATTGGTCGACGGAATAACAGTAGTAGCGATTACTAAAATATTTCAAATTGAAATAATTTATGAAACTGAAAATGTTTTAGCCAACATTTCACTTAAGTTTAAAACAAGCAATATATAGAAATTGTAAAGTCCATCAAGTGTGTGCAACTTGGGACCAGACATTGCACAAATATAATGTGCTCATCTTTTGTTTACATTTTTAAAAACAGTAATTTGAATGTAATAATGTACTAGAAATCATAATGGATGCTTATAATAGAGTATAATACAGTCAACTCTGTGAAATTCACAAAATGTATTATCTGCAAAACATGTTAAAATGCAAACATTGAAAAGTGTTTTAACACTTAAACTCAAAGATAAAAGATATGCAATAATTTTATTTTCATGAAATGACAAATTTTAATAAAATAAACTGGGATTTAAGAAAATTCATGTATTTTGTACCCTGTATTTAAAAACAATACTTTAAGCAAGCCAGTAAGTTTCCGTTTATTAATTATGATTAATGCAAACCTATTCTTTGCTCAAGCAGAGAAAAAATTAAAAAAATAAACAAAAAATATATAGAGGTAAAATTGTTTATCAAACAATACACATAAAAAGTTCCTTGGCAAAGGAGAGTAAACTGCATTTCACCCGAAATTACTGACAAAAAACAAAACAAAACAAAATGCAGTCCAGATTTTTAACTGGCATTCTCGTAAAATTTTGAATATATCCTGCCTCCACACTGTAATCCATAAGTCTTCAAAAATACAAGCAAATAACTTTATTGCAAAGTTACACATTCTGTATTAATTAATAATCCATTGCAAGATTCTCCGGTTAACTTTATTGCAGAGCTTATTCGTTGTATATTGACATTGCGAGATTCAATTGGCGTAACAAGAAACATCATGTGGATTATTAAAACCTGAAAATTACTTAATGATTCTATCTTGTCTGGTTTATATTTTTTAATTCGTGCATTTTCTATATCAATTTAATGGACATTATGTAAGAATATTACCTCCTGAATGAAAAATGCTCCGTGTAACTTGCCGCGTTCGGGTTCGGATTCAAAACAAAACTAGACAAGTGGCGCCCCTAGGCGTATGAATACATGACTTTCCAACAACAAATAATTTAAAATAATTTTTGTTTGAAAACTTAAAAAAAAATCATAAGTCGAAAGTATATTGAATATGTATAATTCAAAAATATTTTCCTATTTTAAAAAAGGATTCAAAATATTTTTTCCACAAAATGCAAAAATATCCAATGTAAGAAACGTAATATTTTCTTCTTACGAAAAATAAAGGCAAAATAAATAGAAATTTGATTTAGTATATATTTATTGAATGTTTTAAAGCACATGATAAGATGTTTTTGTAGTTTAAAAAACATTTATTGCTTCGATGCGGGTGTTTTAACTGTGACCATTACTACATTTGCCTTTTTGCAGTGTCTTCGTCTGCTAACCCATAGAATAACATGTAATCCGCGAGCTAATATAGTCCAATTTTCCAAGACCAATATATAACAAACAAGAGTTTTCCTAGAAACAAGGCAAGTCTTATTCCCTCTATCTTAAAGAGATTCATATTATATATAAGTTTTAATAAAATCTCCCAGCCCGTTTTCTAGATCTCATTATCAGGAACAAACACCATCGTTTTCAGTTTAAAAATGGTTATCGAGATCTAAAAATATACGGCACGTAGAAATGTAAAAATTATAGGATAGGATTAGACTGCGAATATAAGACTATATTTAAAAAATTGGACCATTCTGACAAATATTTGCTGAGTTATTAGAAGGCGGCTTTTCCGATTTCCTTTGATGTTGAGTTAGCTGTATATATGAAGTTCCGCATCTACCCTTATGACGATGGTAGGTTTTGACGATGGTAGGTTTAAAGCTGCGTCACTTGAAGGCTGCCGCCTTCTATGATCGAACGAGATTCATCAGCAACTCATTCATACAGCATTACTATGCACAATAAAAATATAAATACACGTTTAAATTTTGTTTTGGAATTGCAATCCATTTTATAAATAGTTTTCAAATCTATTATTTTCATATATTATATATGCATATATATGATGGGTAGGTATTACGGTGGCCCCCAACGACTAGTTTCATTGCAGGTCATTTTAAAAACATATTATATAAGTACTCATTGAAAAAATATTAGTTTATTTTAGCTATTCAAATGTGATAAATCATGCGCGCAAAGCATGAAACAGTAATTCTTTCGCAGAAAATGTAATAAAACAGGAGAAAAACAGGGATGGACAAAAAGACCTAAAGAAAGTACTCTTATTTGTGATGTTGCGGTTGTTCATGGTTCAGAGCAGTGTTTAGAAGAATGAGATAAAACTTGTAAAATACGGGTGAATGATCTACACCATGAGATGACTACAAAAAATCCTATGTTGGATTATGAGAAAAATATGTTTTGTGAAGCTAAAATATAAAGTGTTTGCATCTGAAAATGAAAAATGTGAAGGTAGTGTAAAAGTTACATCTTATGCTAAAGAACGACATTGAAACAACATAATTGCAAAAAGTATCATTGATATACAATTTAAAGTCGATATAAAACAACCAATTCTGATCCACAATAATGCACATTTTAATTTTCACGGAAACACATTTCAGGACAATGTTAATCTGAATGGAACTTACTGCTGTCCAGAACAATGTAGACTGCACTACTGAAGAACATCGTGGAGTGCCTAAAAAGAAATGCCGAATCAGTAAAATGTCTGACTGTCTTCTGGAAAAACTGACTAACTAGGGAATATTCCTAGGTGTAAGTTGTGGATTTGGACGAGTGTGGTATAAAAAAAAAAAGATATCGTAATGTGCGTTAAAAAGTGAAATGGAACTCCGTCAGAATCCAACCGTTTTCGAGATATGGGCATTTGAAGTGTAAATAAATAACTTGATAGGCAGATATATAAATTGTTCGCAGGTCAAATCATCCTAAGAAAAACATTTTATTTTATACAGTTTACCCATTACATTACACCACTAATTTTCCGAAAAATGTGCATAAAATAAAGTGCTGGGAATAACAAAAACTGGTTGAAAAACTCTTTGGATGCAATTGTACAAGAAAACTTCGTTGAAGGCGCAAGAATGTACAATAAAACTTGGCGAAGTTCCTGTCTAAAAGAGGGAAAATAACTATCAATAACTGGGTGTAAAAGATTTTATTTATAGCTAGGAAAAATATTTTTGCAAAAAGATTAAGAAAATGCAAAGACATTTTTAATTTCTTAACAATTTATCTATTTATTCATTGACACTTCGAGTGATGATACCTCGAAAGCGATTGGATTCAGCCGGGTAGTTATTGCACTTTTTAATGTACATGACGTGATCTTTCTTCTGATACCACACTCGTCCAAATCCACAACTTACACCTGGAAAGGTTCCCTAGTAAGTTTTGCATCTGCGGAGCAATCCCGGTTCTTGAAAAGAAATGAAAGAAATAATGTCATATCATATGATCTTCCCTTTTACATTAGTCAAATCGCCATCCCTTGAAATACTTTAAATAAAAAAACAAGTATTTTAAAAGTCGCTCGACAATAATTTGTAACGAAACAGAAATAATAATAATAATAGCCACAAGGCCAACTTCCCCTTTTCCACTGTGCTTATCGTATGGTTTGATTATACTCTTCCGCGAGTAGCTGTTGCCTTCTACTTTCCTATTGGCTGTTCTTTCAGCTTGTCCCCTTTCCTGCCTTTTCATTTCAGTCGCACCGCTGCATTCATAGTAGTCGGTCGTCTTTTTTGTGCCTGACGAAGAAAGACTTAGATCTTTCGAATGTCCTCGCGCTTTTTAATATATTTAATGGTGTGTTTAATAAGTTTATATAACAGTTTGATCGATTAACACCAGTTAAAACTTATTTTCACAATAGAATTATTTTATAACAGATCTTCATTAATCCCCCCAAAAAAGAGAATAATGAAAAATGATGAATAATAATGGAAAATAGTTTATGCATGAGAGGGTTGAATTATTCCTTAACCTTGTTTAACTAATTTTTAAATCACATATCACATTGAGAATAAAAAATAATAAAACAATAAGAACAAAAATAAATCAAGCATCTTAAAATTCAATAATGATCATGAATATTTTATCAGTAGAACTGTACAAGAATAAATATTTGTATAAGATTTTATATAATATTGCATAAAAGAAGATAATAAATGAGACAAGATAATTAAACTTAAGATACACATACACTAAATTAATCAATTTATAGCGTAAAATATATAATGAAACTTCCCTTTAATAAAGTTAACGAAATTTTCTGCTGAACCTTAACTTTAAACATCATTAACATGCAAACAAATACTATACCAATACAAATATAACAGCCATTATTTTGAAATTCAGAAAAAAGTGATATTTTTATAGTTGTATTTTTTAAATGGCTTGATATTTTTTTATGTTGAAGTAAATCATATTTAATGAATAAACTGCAATTTTGAAGCCCTTCCCTATAAAAAATGTCAAATTTTAATTCTGTGAATGCCATTTTTCATCAACAATTAAACCCTCATATGTTTGAATGGTTATATCACTGGTAAGCAACAACATCCCAAAAATTTTTCATCAAAAATTAAACCCCCATATGTTTGAATGGTTATATGTATTACTGGTAAGCAACAACATCCCAAATTTTTTTAGCATAAACTCTTAGTATGACACTACCTGCTTATTACAAATTATATATTTCTATCGGGTATTGTTACCTTACATTGTTATGTTGCAACAAAGTAAAATCACAATGACATTTTTGTCCATTTTCCGCACTTAAGATCTTATTTAAGTAATAGTAATCCAAACTTATTCTTATAGAATATGAAAATGTACTACTAGGACAAGCTAAATAATGCAATTCTGCATTGCGATATTGTTGCTGTTAGCAGATATAATCTGTCAATCAACAAAAAATAACTAAAAAAAGAATATTGTTAAAGTGAGAATCTTTTTTTAATAGTTTGAAACAGATTTTATATCGTTTTGTTTTGCTTCGTTTGCATTTTTGCACTACTTTACATGCACAATGTGGAGATTCTCTATCTTTATATATATATATACAGTAAAACCTCCATAACGGACACTCCCGAATAGCGGACACCTCTATTTAACGGACAGTTTACCGATCCCCACTCCCAAAATCTAAATTTTTGTATGTTTAACCTCTGAATAACGGACATTCCGAATAGCGGACAGTAATTTTGGCGATAAAGTATGGAAAATTGTTTTTTATCTAAGAAAAAAAAGTAAAAAGCCTCTAAATTTGTCAGGGTAATGTGTCAAAACTTTGTGATCACAGATAAATGTAGACAGTGGGCCGGGGAAAATCTTCCCTCCCACGTCCAGTATTAAATTCTGGAAATGGTCCGGGGGAACATTACTTCCCGGAGCATTACAATGTCCCCCCCCCCAATCATCTCCGTAAGATTTAAGATTTTATGCTTTTAAGAAGTGGCAAAATACAGTAAACAGTTACATTTTATTATTATTTTTTTAATGAATCAGAAAAATCAAAACTATTGACAGGGTTAAAATTTCACATTGAACAAAAAAATGACATGGACTCTTTAAACACAAGAGGAAACTTTTTAAATACATATTTTTCATAAGTATATAATAAACAGTGTAGAAAAGTATGTACCGTTTTACTTAAATTATATTGCTTAAAAAATTATTTTAATTTCTGATTAATCATATAGTAGAGTTTTAGGACATATACAAGTCAATTAATGAAACTTTAAGCATTTCTTAGCAATTTTTTAATCTCCAAGGTATTTCCCAAAAGCGGACACCTCCGAATAGCGGACAGTTTACGCACTCCCGAGGTGTCCGTTATTTGGAGGTTTTACTGTATATTTTTTTTCACGATCAGCAACAATTTCGAAACTACCAAACGAGCAATAATGAGTCGAATATGGAAACCTTTACTGTGTAGGAGCGGTCATGTTCATGCCATTTTTCAAGAGAATTTATTATGGGTAGCGCACTCCATCCCTATCTCTTCACTATCGTCGGAACATGAAACACAAATAAATCCAGAATCGATGAGCACATAAAATTTTAGTTAATTTTCTTTAGTGAATTTCGAGCATAATTTCACTGATAAAAATTAAGTAAAACGATATAGATTTATTATCTTTTTTTTACAAATAAAAATATGGACTCCCTCTACTTTTATATAAATATTGTGGGATATACTCTCGCATGTGTGGGCTACACACTCTCTCTCTGCTGCACCTGCATTGGAATGTATTTCCCTCCACCACTCTCCGAACTCTGCTTCGAGATTAAAAGTAGAAACGGGAAACATCGAAGCTGTGTGGTCAGGATTGAGAGGAAGAAAAATGAAAATAGAATGTTTTCCGACGAGGGCTAACGACGCTATGATTCCGACGATTTAAAAACGAAGATTTAAGACGAAACTTTTAAGAACTCGAAAATATTTACGACGAATTGACGTTAGATAAGAATGTTATGAATAACTACAAAGAGAGATTTGATGTTTTATTTTTTGTTTATTTGTTTTTTTTGTCCTGTTCGTCTGATAATAAATGTATGTGACTGTCAGAGAATAGTTTTTATTTACAGTAAGGACTCGTCCATCCTATAATATGTCATGATTGGAAGTTCATCATATAAGTTTCATTATGCTTTCCTTTAAAAGCAAGCAACAAAAGATGCAATACAAAAATATATCTAATCTGTCTTTAAGTTAGTGATATTTTAGAAAGTAAATTAAATGATATTTTGTTTCCTAATTTTATCCGAAACGAGATAAAGATTTTTTTTTTTTTTTTTTTTGTAAAAGTATTGCTAGTAAAAATAAAAGTTCACTTCAACGTTCTGACATAATTAATATATAAAATAGAACTTAAATTATATTAAGTATGTACAATATTATTTTGTCTTTGGAAAATTTCCCGTTCATCCCCGTTTTTTTGGTATCAAAAATTAAAGCATTTTAGTTTTGAGAAATTCAAAATATACACGATTTATCCGTTGCCCTAAACTACTAAAATTTCCTCTAATATTTAAAATTTAAAAGTTTCTAAGGAAAAATAAAAGGTTTTTGTTTATATAATATAAAAAGTCAGAAATAATTGTACAGTAGAGAATACAAAAACATTAAAAATAGAAATTACTGTAATATTTAGCTTTTATAAGAAAGTTAATAGATAACTTGTTTTAATATTTGAAAATAATATTAAATGATATAATTAACTAAATTCTTTATACAATATATTTTTCCAGTAATGTATTCTTACTTAAAAAATAGACTATAATTTTAGTCACTAATACTCAGCTATCTAAGAAGTTAAATGGTAGAACGAACTTCGCTTCCTGATTAGTGTGTTGTTAAGGGATATGTAGTTATACAAAACAAAAGCAATCGGAGTCTCACCTAGTTGTCCGCTTGTCTACCAGATCGTTTATGTAAATATACAGCTGATGTTATTAAGTTAAAATTAATATCAAATAGTTAGACCCATTGTCCCATTCTTATGAAAAACTTTTGCTGTTCAACTTTAATACAAATTAAAAGTTACGATTAATGTTTTTGAAAATTCCATTTTAAAATGTGTGTAAAGCATTAATATAGAAATATAAATTAACGACATTATTTTTGTCATTCACTATACATATCCAATAAGGCTTTTCTTCTTGTCAAATTTGAAGATTTTAGGTCAACTGGAACAATTCTATAAATTTTAATTTCAAAATGTATTCAATATTTCTGCTGGAATTATAAACATAAAATTTGACAAGAAAGTCTTTGTGGTACAGAAATGGTGAACTATGCCTCATATAAATCAACAGTCAGCAGTAATTTCACGAATCCTCTGAGATTTTTAGATTAAAACATATACTACATAATTAAACTAAACATAAACCTTCATATGAAGATGTTTGTGGGACCGAAATGATGAACTAAGCCTGATGTTAGAAAATGGTCAATGGTAAGGACACAAAGCCTTCAAGATTATTGAGATTTTTAGATTAAAACCTATGCTATATAATTATGTATACCTTCTTGTGAGCTTAGAAATTAGACATTTGTCATAAAAGAATTAGAAAATAAATTATAGGTCTATGTCAATTTTTTGTTTAAAAAATTCATGATAAACTACATAATCGGGAATATGGATACACATATATGAAATTCAGCTGAAGTGCGAATAAAACTCATTCATACCAGTTAGGCAACGTTCATTTATTCTTTTTTCAGTTTACGATAAATAGGACTACTAAGTTTTCTTGGAACTAAAAACGGAGAGTTCCCAGCATTGTTGAACAAATAAGCAGGACATATGCTATAAGCAGTAGTTCCCAAACTTATTTGGTCGCGGCTGTCGGCCTAACCGTTCGGAGTTTTCGTGGTTTTCTTCGAACCTTGCGTAAATACGGGTTAGGTTCCCTTAGAAAGACCCCCACGAAGGGCATTCCCCCCTGGTCCTATATCCCTAGCGCAGATAATCGGACGTCAAAAATCAATCAATCAATCAACCAAACTTATTTGGTATTCGACTCACTTTTAAGCAAAAAAAAAAAAAAAAAAAAAAAAAAAAAAAAAAAAAAAAATTCGCGACCCAATTAATTAAATAATATATATTAGTGTTGAAATTGTTGTATAACTTTATATAAACTATCGGCTGTCCTTATTCTACAAAAAAGACAAAATTTCGTACGAAGGCTATACACTACCACCTGAAACAATAATTCGTAATTCCAATGTGTGGAAGCAGAATAATACACACAACACACAAATAGAAAGATAATTAAAACTACATTTAATTACTCTCAAAATATTTCAGAATCAGTGATATTTCTGGCACTGGTGTTTACCCGTGAAAACATCCATATCAGGGTTAAAACTTGTCAATTTCAACCTTTATTCCCTTTCAACTCAGTTTTTCTTATATTTGTTTTTGAAAAACAGAAAAGTATAAAAATCATAGTCACACAATTATGCTGTATTGCATTCCATCAAGTAATTCGAAACCCATTTTGATGTTTCTAGATATTCTGCTTAAGGCTCTGTTCTACATCATATGGAAATTGAGGATTTTCACTTGAAATATTGTTTGCTGTAAAAATTGTTTTATATTTTTTAACAGATAATATGCAATATATTTGTTGTGAAAAACCTCGATTGTTTCTCTGATCTACTAAAATAACCACTGGGACCCACCAGTGGCACAACCCATAGTTTGGGAACGGCTGTCGTATAGTATAGAAGATCCACTGTCTAATTAATGAGGTTTGATCCTGTAGGCTAATACTGTCCTAATCATTTTTATACCATTACTTCATAGCCAAGACTTCATAACATTCATTTAACGTAATATATAGAAAATATAATTTTTCATAGTTTTTCTCAAAGTATGTATAAATATTTCTGATGTATTTTAACGTATTTATCTAAATATCCGCTAATTATAATTGTATATGAAAAAAGTATTTTACTGAATCGAGTTCATTAGAAATGGCTTAGTCTTTAAATTTAGTTTTCACATTTTCCAATTTTTCAGCAAGCTAAAAAAATAGCATACACTGTTAAAAATAAATCTGTGAATTCCAGGTGAAACTACCGGCAGCAATGTAGCCGAACAGTTACCGTTCCGTAAGTAGATTTTCCATTGTGGGACATACAAGAAGGGAAAACTCCGTTTGAAGAAGCGGTAACTTTCTGTTACAAAGTCTGATTTTTAATGATAATAATTTAATATAACTTTTAAAATTAATAAATCGTTTCATCGTCAAAGAATTCGAAATTACCGAGTGATTTTAAGCTGCTATGCTTTTGTACTTAATTATTATTATTATTTTGGATAATTTAGTTCACGCCGTACTCAGGATCGAACTCGGGACCTTTTGATAGAGGAATAAATCCTTACTAACTGAGCCAAAGCTGCGGATACCGGGTCGTACAGAATATGTCTTTTATGAGTTAGTGGGAAAATCTGTTGTGCTTTTTAAAGATTTCCTTTGAAATACATTCTTTATAATATTTTTAAACGGTTTATTTTATTTTATTTTAGACTGATGCATAATGCTTATTATTTTTAAAATCAATTTTTATTTTTTTAAAATAGTTTAAATAAAAAAAAAATCACTGTTTAAAACCACTGTTTTTTTTTTTTTTTTTTTTTTTTTTTTTTTTGAATGAATGAAAAAATTCTTTTATTAACAACTTAAAAAAAAATAATGTTATAGACAATTCTTTGAAATTGTCGTACACTATTTATTTATTTATTGGCTAATTAATTAAAAGATTTTTTAATAAGAAACAAGAGAAAAATAAACAGAAAAAATGTAATTTAAAAGGAACTTTTTATGTTTTCATTATTTCTTGTCGCCAGTGGGATACGAACCCACAATCTGCGCTCGCAGTCAATTAACCGTATGGTGCCTTGACCACTCGACCAAGGAGCCCTTTACACAACGGAGTGTCTCCGTTTTTTGTTTTTATTTCCACCCGTTTCGTTATTTTCAGGAAATATGGTGGGATTTGCTGATTTGTAACGGACAATGACCTTTTGTTGTGAAAAAGGACTTTTTCTGTGAAATTCAGGAAAAAAATATTCGTGAATTTCAGAATTTTTTTAACAGTGTATATATTCAAATATTTTGTTGACATTTTTTATAGCGGATTTTAATAAATAAATAATTGAATTTTAAATAATATGAATAGCATTAAAAATTAATATCAATATTCATAACTTCTACTATGTCAAATAATTTTTACACCACTTCGATGTAAATAAAATGTGTTACAATCTCGCTTTTACACTAAAACCTTGTGAAAGATACGGTGATCCCTTGATCTTGTTGAGAATGTGATCTGTAGTACCCCAGGGTTCATTGTCTAGTAAACATTTTTTTGTTTTTGTGGGACACCCTTAAAGGAATGTAACGCATACAGTTACTTTTAAAAAAATAGAATGTTCTTTTAAACTCCTATGTATTAACATATTCTTCATCTGAATATTTTTTTTATCTGATTCTTAAATTAATATGATATATTTTAAAGCAATATTTATATAAAAAAAACCTGCAAGCTATTTTTATGGTTAGAAGAAGAAAGAATGTAAAATTGTCTTCAATTTATACAATTCTTTTCAATTTTACTTACGAAACAAGTTTTCTTATTGTTGAAACATAATAGTTTACTTTATTTACAAAATTATTTTCCATTTTACAGACATTTAGTAATATGTCAAAATGGCATTGTTAAATTTTTATGCTACAAAAAAAAAAAAAAAAAAAAAAAAATAATAATAATAATAATAATAATAATAAGAATCTAAAGCATTAAAACATTTTCTTTAAATATTTTTTAAATTCGTTTCAAGACATTTTAATTTGTCTTTATTTCAGTCTGTAAAGAGATCGATTTCATTTTCTTACTTTTTGTATCGATAAATATAATTTTTAAATTGCTTTTTACATAAAGAAAATTTTACTTTCTTTATCTTACTGAAATCAAACGGGTTCGCTTTCCCTTTTTAGCTTCTACCATATGTACGATATTTACGATTTCTAATACATCACAATAAACAAAAGTGGAATGAGGAAAAATATTTTATCATCTGATTTTATTGTTTGGAGAACATCCAAAAGTCTAAATTCGCTGCATCGCTTACAAGAAGAATCTTGCAGTATTTGTATCTGAAAAGTAATAAAAAAAGCATGCAATAACTCTTGCATAATTCGAGTGTTTCATTTTTATTTTTATGAAAATACAACAGCTACTTTTTTATATACAAAGGTTTAAAGTATATTTTATTGTGATTAATTCTCAAACCACTAATGATAAAACATAAATTCAGTTATACAAAATATACAAATCCAGTGAAGATTTCAGATACAAAGTATCATCTAGACGGTATATTAATGCTAGATTAAGAAATTGCGATTTGTATTACATAGTAATTGAATACTATGTTATATTTAGAAGAATTATTCTCTGTGATTTGAAATACTAGTCGTTGGGTGGGGGGGGGGGTATCGTAATACTTATCCATCATGTATATGCATAATATAAAATATGAAAATAAAACATGTATAAACTATTTATAAAATGCATCGGAATACCAAAATAAAATTTAAACGTACGTTTAAATATTTTTGACACATCTAATGCTCTATTAATGAATTACTAATGAACCAATTTCGAAAATTTATACAAAGTGACAAAATACTCAAGTAGTACCAAATTACGTAAAAGAAACATCCTTATAACTCCAAAAATAATAATCATATTAACTAACAGTTTACTGCATCGGATTATGCGTCTTATATCCTATTAAAATATCTTTGAATTGAAATTTGAATGAAATACAGGGTCATGAAAAATCAAAGAGTGTGGAAAATAGGATTGCAAATATCTCGGCAACAAATTATCCGATCGACTACATTCTTTATGCAAAATATGTGTTATTTTATTGTGTGTTACTTCAACTCCTTAAAAAAAATGAGATACAGACTTGAAATTTGGTGTGTCCTTAGTATGTAAGAATGGAAAGAAGCCTATTTGACTTCAGTAACCTCGATTATATGGAACTATTGTTTTCCTACTTTCGAACGTAAAAGACAATAAAACAACACAAATTTTGCATGTAGAACGAAGTCGATCGGATAATGAGTTGTCGAAATATTTGTAATCCTTTTTTTTCTACATCCTTCGATTTTTCATGACCCTAATTCAATCAAATTTCAAATCAAAGATACAGTTCAATTGGATATGAGATCTTTAATATGACGCTGTTAACTGATATTTAATATGATTATTATTTTTGGAGTTATAAGGATGTTTCTTTTGTACAATTCGCTACTATTTGAGTAGATCTGGTGTTTTATAGAATTTGTTAAAATTGGCTCATCAGCAATTCAGTAATAGAGCATTACTATGTTTTAAAACTATTTAAATATACGTTTAAATGTTATTTTGAAGTTGTGATGCATTTTGTAAATAGTCCAAGCATGTTTTGATTTAATATTTTATATTATGCATGTTCACATTGGGTAAGTATTATGGTGGTTCTCCAACGACCAGTCAATATATAATGTATCATTTATAATTCTTTTTTAATTATTAGACAAAGTTTTCCTTAATATGACATAGGAACAAAGATAGATATACATGATATTTAATACGGTTTCTTGCAAGATTAAGGAAACAATAAGAGTTATATTCAATAATATGATACTGAAATAATATCATATTAAAAAAATCAATGATTTTCAAAATTAAATCCTTGAATTCGTGATAGGAGCCACGTTGAAATATTAACCATATATTATCGAAACTTTGATCACTGATTATTATCTTTAATCACTGACTCTTATCCAGAAAATGAATAATTTAAAAATACTGTGCTACTACATTATTTTCTTAAAGTCAGTACACAAACTTCTCGTATCGTTAAATAGGTTTAATTTCAAAATTGTTTTATAACCAAACAACTCCATTCAATTTCTTATATAGTTATACCCATCATATCTATATTATAAAGCGAATAACACATACATGCGTAACGCATACTTCCTTTTGCGAATGTCAGCAATTTCAAATTATAAATGAGATTTCAGTTTTAAAAATAGTTTTAAATATTTATTTCTCATAAATAAAATTGACGACCACAATAACTGGCACATTTTCGGAATTATTTGCGTATGTGATCTCCTTTACATTTGGCAGACGTAGCTTCCTCTGATATTTTAACCGAATGAGCATCGGAATTACAGTTGACTCTCGTTAATTTCAAATATAATAAATTGAATCTTCGCTTAATTTGAACTAAATATGAAGTCCTGAAATTTTCAATGGAAGAATAACGTTTAAATTTTTCATTTATTTGAACTCATTTTCTCTTGATTTCGTTTAATTTGAGCTAAAGAGATTTGCGATTTAGTTTTTTTCCTTTTTTTCTAACGGACTTCAGATCCTTTGAATAGCTTCTTTGATTTTTTGTGAAAATTGTTCCGAACGAGTATACATATAATCCCATGCATTAAATAATCACTTTCGGTCTGTCCATCAGTTACACCTCAAATTTGTCTTGTAGTTTATGTAGTTTATGCAGTTTATGTAGTTGTGTTTTCATTTGTTTATGTACTTATATATTTTTATTTAATATTAAGTTATATTCTAATGATAAGAGACGAAATAAATTTAAAAAAGTCCTTCCGGCAATGCCGGGAGGAAGAGGTAGCTTTCATATACTTATATATTTATTTATTTATTTTAAGTTAAGTTACATTGTTCAAAAATACTAAGCTCAAATTAGTGGAAATAATCTTATAAAATTAGTGATTTTATAAGATTGAATACTAGTTTTAGTAAAGATTGATTATTAATAGGAATTTTTAGAAATTAGCCATCTTTTATTCAACCTGGTTTTATTTTAAGCGATTTAGAGAGTCACCAGATTCCACGATATCATAAAGTGTATGCCATTTTAAAGCAACATTGTGGATCGTTCAGATCAGACCGTTTCAAAATGTCAGCCATAAGAAAAATTCAAAGTGCTATAACTCAATCATTTTTTAAGATATAGACAAAATAAAAAGTGTTCTGGAATCGTTGTTTTAAGTTTTAACACGTAAAAGAAAAATATGTTTCAACTTTTAATTTTTTCGCATTTGATTTTAAATTTTAAATTTTTTAAAAAATTTAAAATTGCCACCATTTTGAACCAAAATAGTGGATGATGCTGGCCAACGAACTCGGTCGAGACATTTGTATGTACTATGTACATACCAAGTTTCATTGAAATCGGTCCATAATTACGCGTGTTATCACGTGACAAAAATCAGATCGTTTCAAAATGTCAGCCATAAGAAAAATTCAAAGTGCTATAACTCAATCATTTTGTAAGATATAGACAAAATAAAAAGTGTTCTGGACTCGTTGTTTTAAGTTCTAACACGTAAAAGAAAAATATTTTTCAAATTTTGATTTTTTCGCATTTAATTTTAAATTTTAAATTTTTTAAAAAATTTAAAATGGCCACCATTTTGAAACAAAATGGCGGATGATGCTGGCCAGCGAACTCGGTTGAGACATTTGTATGTACTATTTACATACCAAGTTTCATTGAAATCGGTCCATAATTACGCGTGTTATCACGTGACAAAAATCAGATCGTTTCAAAATGTCAGCCATAAGAAAAATTCAAAGTGCTATAACTCAATCATTTTTTAAGATATAGACAAAATAAAAAGTGTTCTGGAATCGTTGTTTTAAGTTCTAACACGTAAAAGAAAAATATTTTTCAAATTTTGATTTTTTCTCATTTAAATTTAAATTTTAAATTTTTAAAAAAATTTAAAATGGCCACCATTTTGAAACAAAATGGCGGATGATGCTGGCCAACGAACTCGGTCGAGACATTTGTATGTACTATGTACATACCAAGTTTCATTCAAATCGGTTCATAAATACGTTAGTTATCGCATGACAAAAATCAGATATATATATATATATATATATATATATATGGTTATATATATATATATATATATATATATATATGTCAACATTTGAACGGAGGGTGGTTTTGGGGTCTGGGGGTCATGATCGGTGAAAATATACCAAAATTTTCCGGAAGTGCTTTCCTCCGGACGGCTGCAATAGGTAGCTTTTTACTTTTTGTAATGAAAGCTACCTAAAACACTATAAAAATACAGTGGACTCTTTCTTTTCCGAACATTCATGGGACCGACCAAAAATGTTCAGATTATGGCAGTGTACAGAATAGAGGGAGAATCGGAAATGCATTACTACTGCTACTATGTATTGGATTTACAGTCGTATAAAATATTTAGCATGGGTAGTTATAACATTTTGCAATGCCAAACTAAATTTAGTCAATTTTGTACTGTACCATCGCATTTTTTATTAAATTTTTTTTACAAAACTTACATTTGCATTACAGTACACTTCTTAAAAACATAATCAGTATATTACTTAAACGAATAATTTTAGTCTAATTTTGCATTGTATGTGCTCATGCAGTGTACGTATTATCTGCCTGTTTAAGAAGTGGAAAAGCTTTGAAGTGATGTTTCAGACACATAGCTCAACAGGTCTCGAAAAAGTCTCTTAGTCATATTGTTTGAATGCAATCATCATTCGTCCTTCTCCTTCACTTTCCTCTTTTTTTCAACAATGTTGTTCTTACAAACCATGAGGATTTCATCGGTTTCGAGATAAGCTCAAAGTTCTGTTACAATATGAAGCTTCTGAATAATTGATTCCAAGTCACTCACAGCTGTTGCTTTTTGGCCCTCTATTCTTCTTTGCCCATTCTCACATAGGAATCCAACTTTATAGAAGCATCTTTGGATGGTGTGGGAGGTTGTTTCATTTTATGCCTTTGATATACAATAGACAGCATCCATGACGTTGACCTTCTGCTGAATTTGAAACCTCCATCACCAGGAACAATTTTTTCAGAAAATGGATTTCGTAGTAAGTTTTAATGACCTTAATTACTCTTTGATCCAGTGGTTGGATTATAGAAGCACAGTTTGATAACAGGAATTTCAAGGTTATGTTGCTCAGCTTTGTAAGTGATGTGGTATTCTCTTCATCATCTCGTTAATTCTCTCGAACCACTATGAGAAAATTGTGAATATCATCTAACTTTTACGATTTGATTTATAATGTATAGGCAATGATGCGATCTTCACATTTTTTAAACGTTTACCGATCACAAGAAATTTGAGCTTCTCATCCATCAAACTCGTACAGAGCATAATGGCAAATCTTTCTTTTGACATTTTTTATTAACTAAGCAATTTTCGCTTCTCTTTGCTTGAGTTTTGTTTAGAAGAGCTGTGAAAAACAGGTCGGTTTCGTCAGCATTGAAAATGTTTGCTGTATCGAAATCCTTCGTTACACTGTTAAAAATGTGGTGCTAGGTTGAACCAATTTATGGTGCTGCAATAGCTGCCACCATAAGATGGTGAAATGTTGTTTCAACATTTGGTGCTAAGGTCGAACCATAAAGTGGTGAAATGTTGAACCATAAGGTGGTGAAAAGTTGAACCATTAACTTTAACAGAATGCATTTAATGGTTCAACCTTTCACCAACTTATGGTTCAACCTTTCACCACTTTATGGTTCACCATTTCTCCACTTTAAGGTTCGACCTTAGCACCAAATGTTGGAACGACATTTCACCACCTTATGGTGGCAGCTACTGCAGCATCATACATTGGTTCAACCTAGCACCAAATTTTTGACAGTGTACTGCTAATAATTAAAATAAAACAACTTTTACTACATCTGAATTATAATAGAATAACTTTTTCTACAGAAAATTAATTCGTAAACATTTTTTTAAATAGGAACTTCTTAATCATTTTACCAATTTAAAAATACACTTTTTAAATTTATTATTAAATTTTAAAAACTTATTTAAGTAAAAAAAAAAAATTACGAAATTGCATTTTATCATTTTATTCTAAAATATATCAGATTCATTTTCTATAAGTCAGGTTAGTAAATTATTTTGATTAAAATATAAAGAATTTACAAAAAGTTTATAATCAAATGATACTTTTATCCTTTCTTACATTCAAAATCAATAATATTCTTTCATTCTTATAATTCATGAGAACATATTTTCTGAAATAATATTTAATTTAGTAAATTTTACTGCAGAGAATTTTTTTCGTATTCATATATATATATATATTTTTTTTTTTTTTTTTTTTTTTTTTTTTTTTTAGAATGAGTTTGATCCGAAATCATTTTTCAAGCCCTAAGTTAAAAATTACTTTAAAAAAATGATATGGTTAAAGTAGAATACACATTTAAGAAAAACTTTGATATTTGAACCAACACATACAATATTCCACTTATATAACAAGCACTAAAAGCATGTACAGAAACTGATAAGAACATTAATGAAGGAAGATGTTAATTAAACATTATATAGAACATAGTAATGTTACATATTAAAGCCAAAAATCATGCAAATAACTATACAAAATTGAAAACTATAGAATTAAAAAATATTTTGCTTAATACACACCAATTTCGGCATCCATTACTGTTTTGTTTCTGTTTTTCCCGAAAAGCGTCATAGATATGCGCAGAAATCTGTGTTTTGATTGGCTGTAAGCAGCACCATCTTTTGGTGCTACTTCTTATTTTTCAAACTTACTCCATGACATGGAGTTTTCGAAAAATAAGTAGTACCATATTTTGGTGCTTCTCTTTATTTTACTCCATAAATTGGTTCAACATTGAACGGAAATTTTTAACAGTGTATGTTCAGAAGTTTTATTTTCTATTCTTCCATAGTGTCGATATTTTTATCTGCAGCTTCACCATTGATTATTTTGAATTCGATGCTACGTTTTATTTCGAAATGAGTCATAAATCCTTCTGATGCTATTAATTTTGAAATTTTATGCTTTTCTGAAAAATCCGTAGTAGATTTCCAATGACAGGATGATTCTTTGTTCTCATTTGACAAAAAATCTTCCGAACATTAACATTTATTGTCTTTTTTCCCATTTTCTATCCCAAAATTCTATACTCATTTGAGTTCGTTAAACCTTTCTATCCTTCTGCAACAAGTTTCGCTGAATTTTCATGATGCGGGAATTTCCTGAATTCCGATTCCAAACAAATGTTCAGTTTACTGAAAGGTGAGGTAAAAATGGGGATCGAAAGCAGCGTTCATAATAGCGGGGTGTTCAGATTAGAGGGTGTTCAGAATACAGAGAGTTAATCTTATGTTAAGTCTATGGAGTTTCGCCGGCACGCAAATTTACAAACACTCAACGTCCCAGCGCGCTACACGCCAAAAAATGAAGTTTCACTTGCAACGTGCATGCTACATTCAATTCTAGTACCGTAATTTGCACAAATAAATACTTTAGCTTGGAAAAAGAAAGGTCAACTTGCAGAGCATTCATAATGCATGTATAATTTTTCAAAAGGTGAGATAAGAATTTTTTAATTCGCACTTGTATTCTTACAAATATTCCATAAACAAGACGTACGAGGTCAAATGGATGAAATATGAAAAATCGAAGCACCTTCGGACTTAATGCTCTTCGAAGTTTTTTCCCCCAAAGCGCTTGGCTAGAGGGATTGGCGTGTAGCGTGCTGGGACGTTGAGTGTTTGTTTATTTGCCACCGGGACCATCAAAATGCGTTTATAATAACGGGGTGTTCAGATTAGCGAGTGTTCAGATAAAGAGAGTCCACTGTCATTCATTTGTAATATTATCTGTGATGTAGAATCACATATAGTTTTCTTAAATTTTACATTTTTCTAAATTACAGTTAAAACTAATTTTTAATTAAATATCTATTTTATCTTTGTGTCTTATTTTAATCCCACAATAACTTTCCGTTAAAAAGTAAAGAAAGAAAACATATGTAACAACTGCTGTATCATTAAAAACGGTTCTCAGATAAAGAGATTTCCTTTAGATGAAATTTCTCCTTCAGCTAAAATAATAAAAGAAAGAATAAAGATCGAATGTGTTTGCGGTCAGTAAAATTTCATTTTCTCTCTGCGTAATTTTGAGCCTAACTTCTTTATTACATAAAAACTTTTCATGTGCATGCTCTGTATTTTGTCTATTGATAACATTCTCCCAAAACAGACATATAACGTACGATGTTGGCGCGAATTCTTTTTGGCGTATTTTTTTAGGACTGCCCATTTCTGGTTGCTCTGCATTAAATTCAAAATCATCTTAATTGTTTAAAGCGTAACAGAAAATTTCATGGTTATGATATCATTCACTTTTCATATGCTCCTTTCGCCAATTCTAAGATGCCAATGTGTGAATTCTGAATGAGAAAATTCAATTGCCTCTCTCTCGCTTCATGCACTCAGTCATGTAACAAAGGTCTCTTGAAAAATGGTTACAGGCACCATCCCTAATTATTTCAGTAAGAAATGATTTAATTTTTATAACTCTACTTTAAATAAACAAAGTTCTCAAAAGGCATTTATTTTATTGATCACAGCCTATAACTCTAGCGAATGCATTTTTCTTTTAAAAGAACCTGGTCGCAATACTTTAAAATACAGATCTACACTACAGAAACTATGGTGCCTACACCAGGCATTCGCAACTTTTTCAAACATCGAGGGACGGTGTCTGCTGTTATTTGCCTGCTGTTATTTGCCTGCTTTTATTAGCCAGCTTTTATTTGTCTGCCAATTTATTTTCTGGACTAGTTCATTAGAAATTATCTGAACTATATCGGGACTATTATTTGGACTACTTATAAGTGTGAAATTGGATTATTAATGCCTGTCTTCAAATAGTTTCGAATGACTGTCTCCTCGTCAGATAAGTCCCACTTATGTTTGTGAACCATGGATTATTAAATAAGTGCCCCCCTTGTTCACAGAATGTTGTTTGAAATGCGTATGTTCCTGTGAATTATGTCTGCTGGATTTTTCTTGATGGACCTCATGGAGTTGGATTATAGTGCCGATTTATCTTTTATTTGAGCGATTGATTCTTCTGATCGGGACCTTTCCAGATGCTCGGTGTTAACGCGGCCGCTCGTTAAATTTTCTCCTGCCGATGTAGGCCTAAGAATCTACGACTGGCGATTTGTGACTCTTATTTCACCTCCGTTAAACGTTTACTGACATAATGTTTTTATTTCATCTTAGCGGTGTACTTCAGTGACGATTCCATATGCTTTCGACTAAAGTGACACAGAATTTCGTGTTTGACGTTTAAATTCTTCGTCATTCGTCGATAATATGATCTTCACATTGGATTTATTCTTTAAATTTTTGGATGCTGACACTGATGTTTTTCACAAAAATAATTACATGCGCTATACTATTAAAAAAAAACCCTTAAAACTACAGAATTTATCAATTTTGTGTCTGTAATTTTGTGCGCTATTGAACGTTTATTTTTACGATAATACTGTTACAAGTTTATTTGTAGTAGTTGAAAGTTTAAAAAAAAAATGAGTGAAGAAGACATTCATTGATAAATATTTACAGCATAAATTTCGCAGATGAGAAAGTGTATGCTTTTATATTTAATAGGTTAAATCTCAATTTCTATTTTAATTATATGATATTTTTATTTTAAAAAAAAAATTATGTTGAGTAATTTTCAAGCATTTTTAGTTTATTATGTATTAGTTTTTCTGTGCTCTAATTGAATTTCTTTAAATACGAACAGTTATAAATGATTTTAGATTGTCTTGAAACATTTCACAGCTTTACAAGTGCTATTTTAAAACTATGATACAAACGATAGCAAGATAAAATTATATTTTTCAAATATCTAAGTACTTATTGCTGAAAGTCGTTTGAGAAATATCAAGACAGTTTATTACTTTTTAAAGAAAGTATTTTTATAATTTCCATTATTAATTAATGACTATATATTTTGTTTATTTTTTTTTAATACAGTTATTTTTGAAGTGTTATAAATTGACGTATATTCCTTTTTCTTTTTCATAAATTTTATATTATATTTCCATGTAGATGAAAAAGTTCTAGGTAAGTTAATGGTGCATCTCTTTTTCCTATAAAAAATAAGGCATGATGTTGTCGGGTTGCAACCATTATTTTTTTAATATGAGGTTTATATAAAAGAAACAATACAGAGAAAGATGCATGTGAATACTGATTATACAATAAGGATGTATGCACCTTCATATATTATTGACAGTGGGCTCATTTTCAGATAAATAAAATTTTATCGTTTGAATCACATGCCATGTGCACATGACATAAATAATAATAATGATGCATGCATAATCGAATTATAAATTCATGTATCAAAAAATATATTATTACATTTTATCCTACTTTTTTTTCCTGATTTTTTTTCACTTTAAAGGTAAGTTGTGCTTTATATTGTTTGTACAGTAATTTTATTGGGAGATTGTTTTTATTTGTGCAAAGACTAGCCATGTTCTTATTTGCATAATTAAACCTATCTAACATCTTAATATTCTTAAAGTGTGTGCATTGTTTATATCTGTTCGAGTAGAATTATTTTTACACTCTAGTCTGAAAAAAAAAAAAAAAAAAAAAAAAAAAACCATTTGATAAATTTCTTAATATTTATTATGATATTTCTTATGCATTTCATATAGGATATAAACAGTGCATTAACACAAAATATCGTCTTAACTAAAGTGACTAATTTCCCCCCTTCTAATTTATTTTAAGACTTTTTATACATATATTTCCAGTGTTTGTTTTTCCTATTTGCTCCCCACTTGCAAAAATATTTCGTTAGAGAGGGTCCAGTTTTCTACTATTTAAATAAATATTGAGATTTTTTTTTTCATGCATTTTCACTTTTATAAATGTAAAACACAATTTTGATTAGTTTATGGATAGACATTTATTTTAAATTTTTAGCATCTATTTAAAAATATTCTCACATATAGCTGCTTTTATTATATTGCATTGTAGATAGGTTCATTTTTTTAATAATCTGATACTGTGCTCGTTTGTTTATTTTCGCATTTTTATAATTTAGGATATAAATTGTTTATAATGGCTAAAAAAAGGTCACGTAAATTGACACAAGATCCATCTGTTGTGTTTAACATTAAGTGTAGACCTGATGCAAAACAGGTAATGTCTTTTAAGATATTTTAAAACTAATATGGATTCTGAAACAATTGGTTTAGATTCTAATTCTTTTGAGATTTCATGTTTGAGTAGTTTAAAGGATTCTATTAACAGATATTCTAGATCTGTTGTTTCGGATGTTCAGAAATTAATTGATCCTATTTCAAATGAGAATAACCCAGAACTTATGGCAAAATTTAATTCCTATCAAAAAGAAATTGAATTAAAATTTAATATTTTAAGTGATTTGGTGTGTAATGTTCAATCTGAGTGGACTGTTTTACAAAAAAATAATGACCAGTTACATAGGTTAAATGAGATGTTGTTCGAAAAAGTAAGAACACTGAACTCGTCCAAACAGTCTATGCATAATGAGATAGCTATTCAATGCGACATTGATGAATCTAAATTGGATGAACCTCTTAATGTTATTAAAGATAAGGAATGTAATTCTAGTGGGAAAGATTTGGCCAAATTTCTAGATAAAGATGAATCTGAAACACACATAAATTCTGGTACAAATAACTCTGAATTATCAAAAGACAAAAATACTGATCTTATTTCAATACCGGATTACATCCTAAATTTATGTGTGCAAAAAAATCAAGTTAGAGATTTATCTGACTGCACAAAAATAATTCTGTTGGGTCTTGATGACAATATAGGTATACCAGATATTATGATATCTATAAATCAAAAGATTAGCAGTACCATTCCTTCCATTAACTTTGAAAGAAAGCATAAATTAAGACAGGGATTAAAATATAACTGGACCATTAGTGTTACATCTTGGATATCTGATCTCTTAATTCAACATGGAAAATTAAATATTAATTCTGTTGACTACACTGTCAGGCCATTTATTAACATAAAACGTTGCTTTCATTGCCAACAAATAGGCCACCTGGCAAAATTTTGTGCATATGATTTGGCATGTGCTAATTGTGGTGAATCACACACTTCAGATAATTGTAAAAATGCTTCAAGATGCATTAACTGCATCGCACATAACCGTGCTTACAAGAAGTTTTTCGACATAAATCACCCTGCTTTTTCCACTTGCTGTAATACATTTAAATTTTATTTCAAGCAAAAACAAGCTTTTAATCACTCTAAAATATAACGTAAATATTCAACACTTCTTCAGGTATGCTATTTCATGTATATTTAGTTATTTACATATTTTGTTAGTTACCTTCAGGTGATACTTGGATTTCTCCGCTCTTTTACACAGTATTTTTTTTTTACATTGTTAACCTTTTTATTCATAACACAAACATAAAGCATTAATAATTATATTTTTTTTCATACACTATTCTTTCGTAGATATATATTTTTTTCATATGGTGTACACATTTTAATACATTGTTATTTAAAGATTCTTTCAATCATTTCATGATTTACATTTTTCGGGCATTGTTCGTATCTTGGATTCTCTTTCATTCAACTGTTTCGTGAGCTCAGGAATAGATGAATGATTCAAAATTTCACATTTTTGATTTATTGATAGTTTTCTTCTGGTGGTTAAGCCCTAATTATCAGTAAGACTTCTGCGGTGAATCTTAAATGTTTGTTTACACAATTTATTTTTCTTTATTTGTATCTTTCGCGATAGATAAAAAATTGCACATCTATTTTGTCTTAACTTGATGTAGCTACTCTATTTTTAGTAGGTCTGTGTAATTATCAATTGCACTTTTCTTTACACACAGTGTTAGTGCGAATGTTCACTGGTGTATCAATATTACAGTGGTGAAAGTTTTACAAAGTTCTTTTTCTTTTGATATACTTGTGGATATTTGCAACTGACTCACTTTTCATACAACTTCTCTTTGCATGCAGCAATTACAATGTTTTTATACAAAGTTTTTTTACAATGGCAGTTTACAAAGGTATACATTTTGCTGCATGCTTTGCAGAGGAAGTTATTCACATACATATACATTTACGTATGCAATTGTTTAATTAGCGGTCCTCTGTGAAGTTTTTTTAGAACATATTGATTATTATCTTAAATACATAAGTCATTTCTTTACATTTTTTTTGTTTTGGTTATGGATGATTTAATCCAGTATTTTTTACCTTCCCATTTGCACTATTCCATGTTTTCCCGTTTACACACGTGAATTTCATTACTCTTTAGGCGTAATTTAGATAGATATAGACACTTTATATTCGCTTCTCCACATTTCTTTATTTTCATTTGGGTATACATGATATACAGTAGTACTTTACACTATATTTACGACCATTAAAAATTAGTTTTCAGTCAATGAATACTTACACATGTAGCGGAGCTTACTCCTTTTTTATTAAAAATTCTAGCAAGATTTTAAATATAGACTAAAATTCACACACTTATTCACTTTAAATTCAATACTCATCCTTTTATAATTTGTACACAGTACTTCCACATAAAAAAATACACTTTAGTCATTTTGTAAATAACGATGAGTGGTATACGACAGTCAAGGTGGTATTTAAAATTGCATACCTGTCAATGTTTTCACACTTCTGGTTCAAAGGATATGAAGTGAAGATAAATTGTAATTTTTTATAAGCAAAGAGGCTGTCATACGTTTGCTTTACTTGTTAATACATGTCTTTTATTGGTCTTTATACCAGTTGTATCTTAAATTGAAGTTACTTTATAGGTCTCCATATTACATTTCCACACATCTTTCCCACAGTTCTAAACTTTTTACACTTTTGCATGAAAGTTCAGTGTCTCCCACTTACCAGTAATTATTTTTGAATAAAAGTATTTTTGGGAAGATACCGAATTCTTTACGGAGATTTCTTCTCTCATGTTACACTAAAGTACCGTTTTAGATGTCAATATAATGCAACATTGATTTTAAATTTCAGATTTAACTTAATAAAAAAATTCATCAGTTTAGGTATTAAAAAAAAAGGACAAAAAAATTAGAAGATAGACATTTAGGAACATTGTTATCACATGGAAGTAAATGGTCAACGACAGTGTTTCAAAAATTTTTTCCATATGTTGCTTGTCTAGCATTTCTTGAACTCTCATCTCAGATATAAGTTTGTAGTAAAATTTATCTTGTAAACTTTAAAAAAAAAAAAATAGTGGAAATTTCAAAATTTCATAATATTCATTATTATGGACATTTTTAATCCTTCTATTTACAATATTTTTTTGTTTATTTGTGTATTATGTTTTGTGTTTAATTGCATTATATTACTCCAGTATTTCGCTATTATTATTGTATTGATCAATACACATATTTAATGTTTCTTATTACAAACATTTTGGAATTTATTGCCAATTGGTAAGTGACCTGTAGACTTATACCTGATATTTTGATTTATTTGTATGTGCACATTTTTTATACAGGTCCTTGTCTAAATAAGACAAATTGAAAAGTGATCACAAATTTTATTAATGAAGCTGCAGCTGTTTCTAAGTATAAACAATATATGATGTCATTTGTATGACAAAATTTATGGTACCAATATATTTATATCATGATATATATATACTTTTATTTGGGATGGTTGCCTACTTAGAGAGAAGTTCAATTACTGTTTACTTTATTTAGTAAATGTTTAGTTTGTTTTCATGAACATTTTACACATTGTTACTTGTAAGAGCATATGAAAATTGATTTCTCTTCCTGCATGTACCTTTATAGATTTTTTTTTTTCGCCTGTGAAAGGGGTGATATATGTAATGTAGAATCACATATAGTTTTCTTAAATTTTACATTTTTCTAAATTACAGTTAAAACTAATTTTTAATTAAATATCTATTTTATCTTTGTGTCTTATTTCAATCCCACAATAACTTTCCGTTAAAAAGTAAAGAAAGAAAACATATGTAACAACTGCTGTATCATTAAAAACGGTTCTCAGATAAAGAGATTTCCTTTAGATGAAATTTCTCCTTCAGCTAAAATAATAAAAGAAAGAATAAAGATCGAATGTGTTTGCGGTCAGTAAAATTTCATTTTCTCTCTGCGTAATGTTGAGCCTAACTTCTTTATTACATAAAAACTTTTCATGTACATGCTCTGTATTTTGTCTATTGATAACATTCTCCCAAAACAGACATATAACGTACGATGTTGGCGCGAATTCTTTTTGGCGTATTTTTTTAGGACTGCCCATTTCTGGTTGCTCTGCATTAAATTCAAAATCATCTTAATTGTTTAAAGCGTAACAGAAAATTTCATGGTTATGATATCATTCACTTTTCATATGCTCCTTTCGCCAATTCTAAGATGCCAATGTGTGAATTCTGAATGAGAAAATTCAATTGCCTCTCTCTCGCTTCATGCACTCAGTCATGTAACAAAGGTCTCTTGAAAAATGGTTACAGGCACCATCCCTAATTATTTCAGTAAGAAATGATTTAATTTTTATAACTCTACTTTAAATAAACAAAGTTCTCAAAAGGCATTTATTTTATTGATCACAGCCTATAACTCTAGCGAATGCATTTTTCTTTTAAAAGAACCTGGTCGCAATACTTTAAAATACAGATCTACACTACATTATCATTTATAGCATTCTTTCCTCTCATGCTTTCCATAATTCGAACATTTTATGGTCGCGACGAGTTCGAACGAGAGCCGACTGTATGTTATAAAGCAAAAGAGTAAGAAATCTACAATAGATAAACATAGTTGGAACTTCAAACATCAGTTTAATAATAAAATAGGCTAAGATTATTCAAAAATGTACTTCAGTTTCGGATCTATATTTTTACGAAGCTTACAATGTTCAGTACTACTTGATTAACCCGTTGACCAAAAAACTATTTCACAATCTATGTTTCAAAATATATGCTGCACGTATGATTTTTTTAGGTAGATTTCGTATGAAATACTACCTATTGCGATCGCACCAATGTTGGAATTTCTGAAAAATTTTTGCAGATCTACGCCGATCATAGCCCCTAGACCCCAAAACTAATATCAGTAAAAAAGTTTATACACACACACACATATATATATATATATCACTTTCGTATGGATGCGATAACTTCTATAGTTTTGCACCAATCTCTTCCAAACTGATAAAAAAAAAATCAAGGGGTATAAAATATCGGCTAAGTTCGTTATTGGGCAAAATCGGTCCAAGGGGGTGGGAATAGGGAGGGTTTTTGTGAAAATCGAAAAAACGCCATAACTTCTTAAACAAAATAGATATAGAATCGGTTTAAAGTTTGTATTACTTCTTAAAAATAAGCCAAAAGTTTATGCGTGACAGATTTTTGATAAATTTAGAAATGGGCTCAAGGGGCAAAAAAAACAGTTTTTTGGAGAGAAAAAAATTCATAACTTCGTCAGTTCTCAAGATATTAAGTCGAACTAAATTTTTTATAAATTTTCTCAAAATTTTATAAAACTTTTGTATTTACAAGTTTTTGATAGGACAATTTTGTATCGATGAAAAAAATTAAAAACGAAAAGAAAAAGGGGGGTGAAAAAAGAAAAAAATCCACAACTCTGTCAATTTTTAAGCTATCAAATCTAATTAAATTTATTTTACATCTTCTCAATAATATCTACAAATTTTATGCTGACAAGTTTTTGATAGGACCAATTCGTATAGCAAAAATAAATTAAATAAAAATATGCGTTGGAGCAAAACCCTCAAATCCAAACTCCTTATATTCTGACTCATTTTTAAATTCATTTTTGATTTTAAACGCATCCAAATGCTAGATCCTCTTATTTAGAAGCTGTATAAAGTGACGCATTGGTTAGTTTTTTCTTAAAGACAGAATATATTTCAAAAAAGACTACCAAAAAGGGTATTTTGAACAGAAAATCCCGAAGTCATCGTTATTTGAAAATTTAAAAAAGTATTCACATAGCAAATTGCGTTTTTTTTCTGACTCGGTTTAAAATCCATTATCGGTCTCAAACGCATCCAATTTACAGATCCTCTTATTTAGGAACTATATACTGTGACGCATTGGTCAGATTTTTGATAAAGACAGAATATATTCCAAAAAAGACTACCAAAAAGGGTATATTGAACAGAATTTTCCGAAGTCATCGAGACTGAAAATTTAAGGAAGTATTAAATAACAAATCGCGTTTTTTCTGACTCGTTTTTAAATCTATTTTCGCTCTCAAACGGATCCAATTTACAGATCCCCTTATTTGGGAACTATATGATGTGACGCATTGGCCAGTTTTTTGATAAAGATAGAATATATTTTTTAAAGTGCTGTCAAAGTGGGCATTTCGCACAAAATCGGTTATTTTATGACTCATTTTAGGTAAATTTCGTATGAAATAGTACCTATTGCGATCGCTCCCATGTTGCAATTTCTGAAAAATTTTTGCAGATCTATGCCGATCATAAACTCTAGACCCCAAAACTACCATCAGTAAAAAAGTTTATCTATCTATCTATCGGTCTATATCACTTTTTTATAGACGCGATAACTTTCATAATTCTACTCAGATCTTCTTCAAACTTTTACATAAATAGAAGGGGCATAAAATCTCGCTCAAGTTCGTTAATGGGCAAAATCGGACCAAAGGGGGCGAAATAAAGGGCGTTTTTGTGAAAACAGAAAAAACGCCATATTATCTTAATTAAAAGAGATATATAATCGGTTTAAAGTTTATATTACTTCTAAAAAATAAACCAAAAGTGTATGCATGACAGATGTTTGATAAAGTTAAAAATGGGCTCAGGGGACGAAAAAACAGGGTTTTTGGGAGAAAAAAATCATAACTTCGTCAATTCTCAAGATATTAAATTAAAATAAATTTTTTATAAATGTTCTTAAAATTATCTAAAACTTTTGTATTTACAATTTTTTGATAGGTCTATTTCTTACCGATGAAAAAAAAATAAAAACGAAAACAAAAAGGAGGTAATAAAAAGATAAAAATCCACAACTTCGTCGATTCTTAAACTATCAAATCTAATTAAATTTATTTTACTCTTCTCAATAATATCTACGACTTTTATACTGAGAAGTGTTTCATAGGGCAATTCTTATAAGAAAAATAAATTAAACAAAAATAGGAGTTGGAGAAAAACCCCAAATCCAAACTGCTTATATTTTGACTCATTTTTAAATTCATTTTTGATTTTAAAAGCATCCAAATGGCAGATCCTCTTATTTAGGAACTATATAATTATACGCATTGGCCAGTTTTTTGATAAAGACAGAATATGTTTCAAAAAAGGCTGCCAAAAAGGGTATTTTGAACAGAATTTCCGAAGTGATTGTGATTGAAATTTGAGGAAGTATTCAAATTACAAATTGCGTTTTTTCTGTCTAGTTTTTAAAATCAATTTTGCTCTCAAACGCATTCAATTTACAGATCCTCTTTTTCAGAAACTATATAATGTGACGCATTGGCCAGCTTTTTTATAAAGACAGAATATATTTCAAAAAAGGCTGCCAAAAAGGGTATTTTGAACAGAATTTCACAGTGATCGTGATTGAATATTTGAGAAAGTATTGAAATAACAAATTGCGTTTTTTCTGACTCATTTTGAAATTCAGTTTTGCTCTCAAAGGCATCCAATCGACAGGTTCTCTTATTTTGGAACTGTATAATGTGCCGTATTGGTCAGATTTTTACATAAAGGCTCAAAATATTTTTTAAAATGCTGTGAAAGTGGGCACTTCGCACAAAATTTCCCGAAGCGATTGAAGATATATTCAAATAACAAATCGGTTATTTTATGACTCATTTTTTAATTCAATTTTGCTCTCGAACGCATTCAGTTGACAGTTTTTTGTTATTTAGGAACTATATTATGGGCTGTATTGGTCGGTTTTTTAATGAAGTCAGAATATATTTCAAAATATGGTGTCAAAATGGGCATTTGAGCCAAATTTTACTTAAGATGATTCTGATAAAACCAGTTCTTATGGAAAAATGAAATTAAATTTTTTTCAAAAGTAGCCAAATAAAGTTGTTAAACAGGGTTTATCTGTAATCAAATTCTATTTGTTGTTGTTGAAATGAGCACTCTTCGAAATCTACCTCCACCTATAGGCCAAGTCGACAGGGATTTTCTTTTTTAAATCTGCAACTATAAAAAACAAATATGAATAAGCATTATTTTAATTATCTTTGAAAGATTCATAAGTCGATATCTCAACGCATAATTATTATTTAATTAACATGAAACTTTTAAAGCAAATTTCCGAATGAATCAGATTCTAAAAATATATAGAAAACACAAATAAAATTGATTTATAGATTGATTTCTCTATTTTTAATCAGAATTTATGATTTTTTTCATTGTACATAAAATATAATAAGTTATTAAAGTATAAAATAAGTATAAAGTATAAAAAAATCATTGCTAGAGTTTTTGACCCTTTTTGATTAACATGATTTGACAGACAGTTGAATTAATTGTTGATAGTTGTTGTAATTCATATACAGTTTTAATCGTAAAGTGTTTTTGGCAATATATCATTTGTGGTAAAAAAAAAGCACTTCAAAATTAATTTCTAATTAAGCTATAAAAATATTGATATTTTGTAGTATAATCGAAAAAATGCTTGTGTACATAATTTTTTACAATAAAACAATAAATATTTATATAATTCTTCATAAAAATTTAAAAATACACAAGAGGCGTTTTGTGCTAGAAAATAACAGCTCCCCATTAGCCACTTTAAATATGTGTATGTAAGGGGACAAAGGCACAGATAATCAGAAAATGGAGAGAGAGGAAATTACAAATAGTGCAACAGTTGCACTAACGGTGAGGTTAATACCAAAGATGAGCACATGCAGAATCAGAAATTGTTGCCACAATGATAGAAAAAATTACAAAAGAGACAAAAGAAAATGAAATAAAAGAGATAAACACAATTAAAATAAAGAGGTAAATTAAAGAACAACTAAATAAAAAATATATATACTTAATAAATAAATAAATAAATCAATGGTAAACGCATAAGGAAACAAATGTATATTTTCTTATAAGAATAAAAAAGGACTGTAGCAAGAATATAGTTAAAAGGATTACAGAGGTAATTTTTTTACAGTAGTAAATGACGAACTGTTAATTTTCTGACTCGAAACTCGTCCAATGTGTTTCTAATATATTTTATGCAGATAAATTCAAAATTGTTTAAAGTAGTTTATAAAGAGTTGTTACATTTGTAGCACGAAACACTTCTTGTATTTTTTATGGTTTTTGTGGTGATTGATACAAATCTTTGTTATTAAAAATTTTTAAAAAATTTTAAAAAAGGTCGTTTTTCTCGGTAGAAAACGGATTTGTCTGAGACCTATCTGAATCCTTGTGGTGCCCGCATTTTTGGAATACTTCTGTTGCCACAATGAAAAAAAAACTCAAGAACAAACTGAGATACAGCTTTCGAACAAATTGCATGTAAAAGTATATTCTTTCTTTCTATACGACAGTGTAAAAATATAGAATGTACAATGTTTACAAGTTAAAAATTTTGCAGTACCGAAAATGGTAAAACTGATATCTAATTTAAAATTTGAAAGTGTTGCTATTCGCAGAAGGATGCGTTACACACAGATATGTTAGTTCTTTATAATATAGATAGAGTAGATAGAACTACAAACGAAATTGAATGTATTCAGAAAGAAAGAAAAAATGATCACCTTTGTATTTTGTCTTAAATGAATAATAAATACTTTAGGAGGAATATGACTATATAAATGATAATCTCTTCGAAATGTTTCAAATTTATTTAACTTTAACTGTAAATAAACATGTTTTGTTTACGAAAAGTAAGAAAAACGTATTTATACATATATTAATATATAATTCATTTATAAGTCTTAAATTTAAGTCTTTCAAAAAGTCATTTTCGAAATGGTTGTTGTAATTTGTAAAATTAATTATTTTTATTTGTGCTTTGCTGCAAGTTTTTTTCAGTGCTTTTTTGTGTTATAAATTTAAATCTCTCGCAAACATCAATCAAAGCATTGCTTATAAATTTTCATCATTATGTAGATAAACTAACTTAAGTTAAATAAACGAGAGTAAAATAGGAATATCAGAGAGACCAAATCCGAAATAAAACATGATAAAATTATTTATAATTAAAAGAATTTCCCGTAAAATTTGAATGTAAATATTCCTAATGCTTTAAAATATTTCCGAATTTCTAATGAAAACTACCACGGCAAACACTTTTTTCAGTTAAGTAAATATTCACTAGAACTTGTTAAATCAAAATCATTTAACGTCACTCATAGAATGAAACTCATAGAAATAAATAGAATAAGTTAACGAAATCCGATGTATTATATTATTTCTTCTTTCTAAAATTAGTTTGAATTTACATGAAATATACACACGAAAAAATAAATTCATTTATAAATTTTCAGAAACATTTATAATTTATTACTCCCTTAACATATTTTTCAATAACATATATTCTGTTTTTGCTTAATTTTTACGTTATATAATATGTAACTTTGATGCTTTCCAATAAAATATTTTTACTTATTAACGTGTTTGTAAATAAAATAGGTTTAACACGAAAATTCTTAATATACAAAATTGGTTAACACGAAATGATACAGCTATCCGGACAGTATGCTATTCAATTTAATACATTTTGTTGAAAGAAAAATCCTTTAATACGAAAAAAAAATCGGTTGTATAAATATGTTGTACTGAGAATAAAATTCAATTAAGCTTACGACGATTGAAAATTGTTTACCCCATGTGGGATTTTGCAAAGTGGCAAATTCTTTGGCACGTAAAAAATAACTCGATATTGAGACTAACAAGGAAGGTCCCCATACGGGCATACTCCGAAATATCTCAAAAAATTGCAGAATGTTCTTCGCATGAGGATATATACGTTTATAAAAAAAATTTCGGCGGAACCTCTATGCAGTGTTCGTAAAAAAAGAATAAAAATTTCATTATTTGGCGATTTATCATCAGCTAACGATGGAATGCAATTTCAAAAAATACTTCTTTATGTCAAATACATTCTAAGGGAAAAAGAAATTACATGTTGAACTTGTTTAGATAAATTTAATTTAAATAACTTTAATTTTGCCAGTTTTGGTTTGTTTTAAGTTTAATTTTGTTATATCGATAATTATACATAATTATATTCAAATTTAACCATCATAATTTGTGATTTAAAACGAAATTCATAATTTGAATTAATTAAAATTGTTTCAAACTCAAAGTCCAATTGAGCTTTGTCGATTCGGTTTCGTTGCTATGGAAACGCCTGGCTTATATTTTTGAATACGCTTAAATGCATGAAAATTATTTTTCTCAATACGGATTTTTTTTTATGAAAATATTTTTTCCAGTGATAAATTAAATAAGTGCTTCAAGAAACAATACATATATACATGTAATACAATATACATATGCATGTAATATATTAAACTCTCTCATTATTTATACTTAAATTTCATTAAATATCATTTACATGCATTCTAAATATCCAACAGTTTTCAGTTGTATTAAAATCGTTTGCTTTTGCCGAGGAAAAGTTCTGCTCGCCAAATCGCGTGACCCTTTCGTCTTTTCACGCCAAATATTCGAAAGTATTTTATTTTTTTACAGATTTTTTACTGTGATTCCGCCGCTAATTTTCACTGATCCTTTATTGTATATATAAGTAATTTAACTAGCATTTTTTTTCAAAAAATTCTGAGTATGTCCAGTATGGAGACCTTCCTTTTAAGCCAATATTTAATGAAATGTTTAGAAAATTCTCAACATTGCTATACTCTTATAAAATCACGACACAATCAAATTCACTGGTAAATTTATCATACGAATTGAATTTTTTCCATCTGATCGAAAATTGTTATGACCGATAAGCTTGGTTATCTGAGAGAAAAATATCCGTCAGTTATCGCCCAAACTTTAGCTTAAACGGAGTTGTAAGCCAATGATCTGCATTCGTTCCCCGGCCTGCGCAATTTTCCACTCAGTTGGAAAATATTCAATTCGTATGATAACTTTACCAATCAGTTTGATTGTCTTAAAATAATGGGATATCTACGTACCCATCGTTATATGGAGTTCCTTTACTAGCAGTTTGCTCTGTCGAGCTGTCTAATTGATAGATTAGATGTTATGACTAATAAGGTTATATGAGCGAGAAAATACCCGTCGGTTATCGCCCAGTTTGCTGAAAAGGTAAAGCATTGGCCTTGTAAGCCAAGGATGTGGGTTCGTTTCCCAGCCTGGGCAATTTTTAGCTCAGCTGCAAAATATTCAATTTGTAATTACTATACTATCCTACCATACCATTAAATAAATATTTTGCAGTCGATGATAATGTATCTACGACACCTATTCATTAATCCAAAATATTCCACCTATTTAGATTCCGACAATGAATCTAACAACGGAATCAACGATGCAGTTTCTGTTCCCTTTTCTTTAAAACTGCGGAAATCGATTAAAATTATGTGCAGTTATTCAGATGCGCATTCGAATGGAGAGATAAAAAAACAATAGGTTATATTGAAGAGTTTGTGGACAATATGTTACTGAAAAAGATACTTAAAGCTATTCCATTTTTGCCTTAAAAAAGAATATATTTGAATAGATATATATGCTTATATTTTATACTAATAGATGCAACCTACTACTAGTATGACAGGAAAACAAAATAAAATTGGACAACATCGAAAAATTTAATGATTTTTTTTTTTTTTTTTTTTTTTTGGCGAATTTTTGTAACGCAAAAATAAATTTCGATTCCCTCATTAAAAAAAATCAGTAGATTATTGGGATACATTATTGCATAACTGACTTAACATTATTACAGTTTCTAGTAAGTTTAAAGAATTTTATCGAAACAGTGCATTATGATGTTGAAGAATGTTTTTCCTGTCGTTTGCTGTATTAAAGTAGGGAGTATATTTCAGACATTTTATCATACCATATTGTGTGAATATACCACTTTAATTCTATATAGAAATATCAAAATAATTAAAAATTTACTATCTCTGACAATAAACTTCGGTGAAGAAATTCAGAACGGCCAATCTAGCAACACTGGGGAAACAAAACGCTGCACCTCCATAGAGGCAAGTGTAGACCAACTTTCCCCACCATTGTTCAGTTGAGCGTTGATTATGTTTTGCGTAAGACTTACTTTACTAAGTGCTTGTTCATTGTGTTGGTTCTTAACTAAGAACAGGAAAATGAAATAACAAAAGATAAGTTTAAAGTTTGGTTTAAGAATTTGCAAGATTCTGAAAGAAATTCATGAGGAGTGGTGCAAATTAAACATCCACCATACTCGCCAGATCTCAATCCTCCAGATTTTTTCCTATTTCAACCATTCAAACGCTCTTTGAAAGAGATTTAACCTTATTGGTAGCATCCAATAAAACGTGACGAAGCTTTTGAACTCCATCCCAAAAGAAAACTTCTTGCGAATTTCCCAGGACATGTATAGCAGATCTCAGCGGTGCATAGTTATGGGAGATGACTATTTCGAAGGATGGTATGGTAACTTTCGTTAATATTTCATCTACATTAATGTTATAATACTATTCACCGAACTTTACTGTCAGAGGTAGTATTTGATTTGAATACATCCTTTTCGATATAAATTTTTAAATTATTATTAACACTAGAACGCCGGGAAATTTTACGCAAGTTTTATAAAGTATATTTAAAACCAGAAAAATAATTTTAAATTATTTAGTTTATTGTATTTGCTCATTTTATTGCAATAGATATATAACTTATTTCTTGAAAATTTTTCTGGTTCGAATCATCAATTAGTCCAGTGAATGGTGTCAAATTGACACCTCCCCGTCGTTCTAGTGTTAAATGTAAATTAAAGTCATCCAATAGCGACATAATATTCAAACTGTTGTACAAAAATAATGTGATTTGATAACAATGAGAAACATTTTTATTTAAAATTACAATTTAATATTAAGCTTTTATATTCCTTCAATCGAAATTTCTCTTTCATTTTGTTTATTTCTGGTTAATATTTTAACCCTTGGCACTCCGCTGTCTCCGTTACGGTTACATCATCTTTCCTGGCAAAATTCGTTTGTGTCATCAGTAATAAAGGGAAATAAAATTTGCCTTATTTAAAGGGTCTAGTACCTTTTAAACTCGTTGCAAATCAGTAAAAACATTGAAAGTTTGAATTAGTGTATCTCCTTTATTTTTTTACGAATAGACATAAAATTTTGGATTTTGATTAAACAGATTATGCTTTTTAATATAATATCACTAGAAACTGAATAGACTATTACAAAATTTGTGTAATGTTGAAATTAAAAAATCTCTTTTTTTCACTCTGTAAGTCATTGCGCGCACGATAACTTGAGATTATTATGAAATTTAATGTATATAATATGCATATATGTATTTTTGAAATGAACAAATCTTAGATCAAAATTATGTCATTAACTATAAAAAAATCAATATTTTTCTTTAAAAAAGTCAAAAAATGATATTATATAATCAATAAAACTGGTCATAACTAAATTTATTACCACTCTAATTACGTAAAAGTAGTTCATTTTAATCACACATATATGTTTAATATCTACATTTAATTACATAATAACCCATACATATGTTCTCAAGTTATCGTGAACGCAATGACTTACACAATGAAAAAAAGAAATTTTTTAATTTCAACAATACACAAATTTTGTAATAGACTATTCATCATCTAGTGATATTATATTAAAAAGCATAATCTGTTTAATCAAAATCCAAAATTGTATGTCTATTTGTAAAAAAAATAAAGGAGTTACACTACTTCAAACTTTCAATGTTTTTACTGATTTGCAACGAGTTTAAAAGGTACTAGACCCCTTAATCAGAGCATTTTTGAAATTGCGTACTTGAAGGAAACTTCTTTTCAAAAAGTGGTGCTGGCCAAATAAAATTTATGTAAGAGACGCCAGAGTACTAAGGGTTAATAAGCTAAAGTTCTACATATATGTGGCCTTCTAAAATCTAAATAAAATAATTATGCTAACATTTTTCTCTTTTATGTTAACTTTTAATTATTATAAACTTAAATTTTACATTTAAATACAATGTCACAGTCAAAATATCATATTATAACAACAAATACAATTTTAAAGTACTTTAAACTTTTAAACATTCACTGTTGCCAATAAATGTAGGAAAATAAAATAGAAATACTATAACTGATTTTAATATATATATTTGCTGTTCTTTGTTGTTTTAGAAATGAAACTAGATATGCATTTCTAATTCATTTTCTAGCTGCTAGACTGGATCTACCCTGGTGAAAACAAAATAAATAAAAAATATCTCTCACTTTAAAAAATAATTTTATAAATGTAAGTAATCTTTCATAAAACGAAAATAAAGTTCTGCATGAGAGGTTGTTCTTTCCGCATTTCTTGGATTTTTTCCAGGTCATTCCCATTTCATTTTATTGGCGTCATAAGTAACAATAAGTCTTAGTTTTACGACATTCAAAAGATATACGATTCATCAATTGAAAAAAAAAATCTGCTGAAATTTAGACAAACATTAGAATTTAGATCTTTCTTAGAAGATAATAAAGTACAAATGTATATATTTTTTTCTTCTAAATTAAGAAGTATAGCATCTGAAATATTCAGCATGCAGGATTTAACAGGAAGAAGCCTGCGATGTTTTATTCTTCTTAAATAGTGCGATACGGCACATATTTAAATAAATAAGTATCATATTATCGTTACAGTCTGAAAAAATCCGTTACTGTTGGCAACATTGCTGCCAGTAGTTTATGCCGTAAAAATTGCAGTAAAATGACATGTAATTTTTTTTTTTATTACATCTAATTTTACTGCAATTTTAATCGCAAAAATTGCTGGCAATATTTTCATTGCTGCCAGCGGTTTTAGCCGTAAATTTGACGGATTTTTTTTTTTTGCAGTATTGCTGGGTATTCTTTATCATTAGAGCAATAAAAACTAATCAGTTTAAACAATGAAATCAGTTAAGATTTTTTTAAGAGCCTTGAATAGCCAAAACGTTTTATTGGAGCATCACAGACTGCACTGAACTTCAAAATTTGCGTGCACTGTTAAAAATAAGTCTGTGAATTCCAGGTGAAACTACCGGCAGCAATGTAGCCGAACTTTTACCGTTCCGTTAGTAGATTTTCCGTTGTGGGAAATGCAAGGAGGGAAAACTCCGGTGTAACAATCAGTAAGTTTCCGTTACAAAGTTTGATTTATAATAGTAATAATTTAATATAATTTTTAAAAATGATTTACCGATTAATATTCAAAGAATTCGAAATCACCGAGGGATTTTAAGTTGCTATGTTATTTTACTTAATTGTTATTTTGGATAATTTAGTTCACACCGTCCTCAGGACCGAACTCGGGACCTTCAGATTGCGGAACAAATTCTTACGAACTGAGCCAAAGTTGCTGATGCTAAACGGTACAAAGTATGTCTTTTATGAGTTAGTGGGAAAATCTGTTGTGCTTTTCAAAGATTTCCTTTCAAATGTATTCCTTAGAATGTTTGTAAACGGATTATTTTAGACTGATGCATAATACTTATAATTTTTTAAAATCATTTTTAATTTTTTAAGTAGTTTAAATAAAAAAAAATCACTGTTTGAAACCATTGTTTTTTTTTATAAAATTTTTTTTATTAACAATTTTTTTACAATATATATATATATATAGACTTTTTTTTTTTTGAAATTGTCGTACACTATTTATTTATTTATTTATTTATTTTTCGGCTAATAAATGAAAAGATTTTTAATAAGAAAAAAAGAGAAAAATAAACAGAAAAATGTAATTTAAAAGGGATTTTTATGTTCTATTATTCCATGTCGCCAATGGGACTCGAACCCACAATCTGCGCTCGCAGGCAATTAGCGGTGTGGTGCCTTGACCACTCGGCCATGAAGCTCCCCAGACAATGGAGTGTCTCCGTTTTTTGTTTTTATTTCCATCCGTTTCGTTTTTTTCAGGAAATATAATGGAACTTTGTGATTTGTAACGGAAAATACCCTTTAGTTGTTAAAAGGGAGCTTTTCTGTGAAATTTAGGAAAAAAATGTTCGTGAATATCAGAATTTTTTTAACAGTGTGACGCGTTAAAAGGGACCCCAATAAAAATAATCCTAAAATTATCTGAAAAACTTTTCATTTTCTTTAGAAATTTTACAGATATATAAAGATATTTTGCAGATTTATCTTTCCCTTTCAAATAGCTGCTGAATTTTTTTACGATACTTATATGAATATCTGCAGAATGTACCTATTTCTCATAGATTTTATACACTTTTTTTCATTTTGTAACTTTATTTTCTTCTTTATTAACTACGACATTTCGATTTACGATTCAAATAAAAATTCTTCTAAATGTGAAGAGTTTCGTAAAAAGTAGACATTCAATGTCCTAAGTAAAATATTTAAGTAGTTCCCTTTGAATTATTCATAATCAGTAAAGTCATCAATTTTATTATGATCAAAACGAAATAATTGTTACATATACCATGTATAATAGGGTGGGCCGAAAAAAACTTTTTTTCGATTTTCGATAATGGCGGGTGCGGAAAAGTGGCCACTGGTGGCACTCAGTTCACACAAAAAATTTGAGATTTTTTGGACAATTCCTTACCCTGCCGCAAATGGCTTGAAGTTTTGCCAAAATGCTGATTTTTGAACTTTTTTAGTAAAAACTTTTAAAATATTAAACTAAGTTTATTTTGGCTGTATTTACTTGGAAAGGCATATTTAACGTATCTAATGTTTAAATAAATTCTGATAATGCATTATTTAATTACTATGTGTATTTTAAATCAGCCGATTTTTATAGGCGAGTAAAACTCGGCGTGCAGCTACGACATCCACGCGAGGAGTTCTCGGTTGTTTCACGTTGGTATGGAACGCAAAACAAGTTAAAATCTGTACATTTTTAAAGAACATAGCACTAAACTAACGCATAATTAGAGGTTATTTAAACATTTGGCACATTAAATACATCTTTTAAACTAAATACCACCAAAAAAAATTTAATTTAATATTTAAATTTTTTTTGCTAAACAAATTCAAAAATCAGCATTTTTTCTAAACTTTAAGCCATTTGCGGCAGGGTAAGGAATTGCCCAAAAAATCTCAATTTTTTTGTGTGAACTGAGTGCCACCAATGGCCACTTTTCCGCACCCGCCATTATCGAAAATCGAAAAAAAGTTATTTTCGGCCCACCCTAATGTATAAGCATTAATATTCGTGGACCAATGATTAAGAAATGAATCTTTTCTGTGTATATCATAAGGAGTATCCTGTGAAAGCTTTTGAAATGTTGAACACAAAATTCACTTCTTTTAACTTTAGAGATATCGTTAAAAATGTAATGCAAAAAACGACCCGACCGATTGTATTTTAATCTTCTAAGACTAAAATTCATGAAAAAAAAATAGAGGTATTAGACGTTAATTTAAACCTTGCAGAAAATCTATAGCAATAACCCATAAGACCCATAGTTTTTATAGGGTTCTTTCCGTTACACACAAATTTCGGTTTTCGGGCATTCAGCAGTGGTACTGAAGAGTCCTGCAGATATTTATCATAGCGGATGTACGGAAATATTTTTTTTAAATCGTCGGTAATTAGCCGAGATATGAATCGTTAAAAAACGCGGATGTTTTAGGTATACATAAAATCTGGAGCAGGTTACTGTATTTATTATCGGCTTTTAAAGCATATATAACACTTTTTAATGATATGTTTAATGAATATAATACCCAGTAGCAGCATAAAACAAATCAACATCAAACTGTTATAAGGAGACTAACTAATTTAGAATTTATCACATAAATACCATCGGATTCACGATTATTTTCCATTGAGTAGATTTGACAACATAAAAAGGTAATTAAAAACTTCGAATCTTCCTTTTCAAACCAGCTTAGCACAGAGCCAAGTTTAAACTTTGAATAATTGTTTTGTTTTAGCTGCACTGTAAAACCAAATGACTGTTACTATGCTGAATTTAATCTTATGAAATGATAAAACAAATTTAAATATGCAGTATTTTTACTGTCCTTACCGAATTAAATTCGTCAAAATGAAAGAGATTAGGATACAATTAAAATAAGACCTATACAGAATAGCAATGTTTGATAGTATTCAGGTTTCATATCTTGTTGAACTTTTAAAGTATACTCATTCATGCTTTTCTAGAACATACAGCTGTACCAAATCCTACGTTGTATAGATTTTCTTTCAAAGTCCTATTATTTTTATAGTAACGATTATTTTTATAATACATTTCAAATTGAATTATTTATTGTATGGAGCTCTCTAACGCGATTAATACACGCATTTGACCCTTTAATTAAACAATATGTCAGTTCGGTACGTTTTTCTAAAATGCTGTTTAACATATCATCTTAAAATTTGTTGTGGTGTCAGATAACTTACAATTCGAAAATAATAATAAAAATTTTCATTTTAGCTTAAAAGAATTGCTGAACAATATTTTAGTTAAAATCCAAAAAAAAAAAAAAAAAAAAATATATATATATATATATATATATATTTATTATTATTTTAAAGAATTTTTCTCTCGGACTTAAAATGTTTGATATTTGTAAAGAAACAAGTTAGTTACTCAATTTTGAGATTTTTACTAACTTTATGTATAAATAATAATATAATTAAAATATAATTTTAGGATAACGAATCAAAGCATTTAAAAAAATCATTTAAAATATATATACACACCAACATTGCTTAAAATATATTATTTGAAAACCTTGCAGCACATTAAGGGTTTAGGTCCATGTGAAATCTCCTACTATGGTTGCTCCGAACAACAGTAACCCTGAATACCGATCATTTTTAGTTTTACTGAATGTTTTTCATAGAAAAAAACATTGCATTAAACCTTTGAACAACGAATTCAGAACAAAGGACACGCCACAGAATTTTATTTTCACATAATCTCTATTTTCACATTTTAGAACAGTTGTCAGTTTTTGATTAATTCTAACTGCATTTCTACTGAATTAAAATTGCAATTTAATGAAATTTGTGCAAATCAGGAACCCGAAAATGCATAAAGCTGTCACAGATGGTGCTGAGTTAAATGATATTTTAAGTAGTGCTGGAAAAACGAGTATGTGAATACGTGAGTATGTGAATAGCGAGTACGTAAATGTACATAACGATTTGGCAAATTTTACCAAATTTTAATAACGTTGAAGAATTGATAAAAAACAAGATCATAAAATAAGGGACTGAAACAAGAGAATAAAAGTGATTTAAAAAATGAATCAAAATATACTGTAGAATTATCATAAAATTGTATCATAAAATCATATTCTGATATTTTTTAACTTTATGGAAATTAAAATTTTTGCATTCATCACAAATGATAACGAAATGTACAATTAATCTGTGGAAATGATTATGCATTCATAGAAAAAGATATAGTATTGTAAGAAAAACGAAACAAACAGGAATAAGTGTTTTATTTAGTGCAAAATAATAGTTTACATAATAGCATGTATTTTTAGGTGTAAAAATAAAATAATTTTGACAGTTATTTCGATTTTAATGTAGAGTAATTTTAACCTTTTTAAAAAAAACTTCTGAATAATGGTAACCTCCGAAGTACGGTCACTATATCGTGCTCCCAGTGGTGGCCGTTATTCAGTGGTTTTACTGTAGTACCTTAATATGTTTGCTCTATTTTTCAGTCCTTTAATAAAAGACTCAAAAATTTTAATCATTTTATGTTCCATATGTCTTTCAGCTGACCATTTGAATGGAACATGTAATGTCGTTGTAGCTGATGGCTAAACTAATCACACTCCATACTCTATTTACTGAATTTAATGTATACAAATTATTTACAATATATACACATGGCTATATACATGGAATGGCTATGTGCATGAATAATATCCTTTAAGTAACCATTATCAAATTACTCACAACTTTCAGAAAGAATAACTTTACTACGGCTGTGTTCCACGCACCCTACAAACATTCCGAACACCTCCGTCACTTACTGCGCTTTTCTTTCTTCACTTCTCTATATTTTTCGTATGGGAATCGGTTTCTTCGCTTCGTTTTATTTATCATTTTTTTTTTTTTAAAAAGGGTTGAAAGGCAGAACATATGCAGTATATAATATCGGTGTCTAAGATGAAGTAAGCATTATTAAGTTATCATTTACAGACTGTATATTCCCATTTTTTACTTTCTTCTATCTTTACAAGAAGAAAGTATTGGATTCATGAAAATTTTCGACTTCCGGTTTTCGACGGATTTATACGTTTTAGAAGGTCCTGAACACGTTTTCACTATTTTTAGAAAATGTCTGTCTGTGAGTCTGTCCGTCTGTCTGTCTGTCTGTCTGTCTGTCTGTGTGTCTGTATGTGACAAAACATTTGTGGGCGCTCTATCTCAAGAACTAATGCTCGAAATTTAATAAAATTTTATATTCAGTTAAACCTTGATATGAACTAGTGCCTATTGGTTTTTGGTGAAAATTGGCCTGCAGGTGGCGCTGCTATACTACGTTTTTCATGATTTTCAAGATTGCTATATCTCAAGAACTAATGCACAGAATTTCACCAAACTTCATATTCTGTGACCCCTTGATATACATAGACGCTGATTACGTTTTGGTGTAAATTGGCCAGCAGGTGGCGCTGCTATGCTACGCTTTTCATGATTCTCATGATAGCTATATCTCAAGAACTAATGCACAGAATTTCACCAAACTTCAGATTCCGCGATACCTTGAGATACATAGCTGCTGATAAGGTTTTGGTGTGAACTGCCCTGTAGGTGGCGCTGCTATGCTACATTTTGCACGATTTTTGCGATAGCTATATCTCAAGAACTAATCCAGAGAATTTCATCAAATTTTAGATTCTGTTACACTAGAATATACATCATAATTAGACGCTGATTGCATTTTGGTATTAACCTTGCAACAGGGGGTGCAGCTATGCTGCATTTTGCACGATTTTTCCGAGAGCTATATCTCAACAACCAACCCACAGTATTTCATCAAACTTCAGATTTTGTTACAAAATGACACATAACATAAATACACGATGATTACGTTTTGTTATAAATCCTTCAACTGATGGTGCTGCTGTGCTATATTTTACACGTTTTTTTTTTAAACTAGCTATATCTCAAGAACTAATGCAAAGAATTTCATCAAACTTCAGATTCTTTTACACCATAACATAATTAGACGCTTTTTTACGTTTTGGAATAAATTGTCCAAGATATGGTGTTGCTGTGCTACGTTTTGCAAATTTTTTGTTATAACTATATCTCAAGAACTAATGGACGAAATTCCATCAAATTTCAGATTCTGTTAGGTCTTGACATAAATAGATGCTTAATTAGGTTTTAGTGTAAATTACCCAACATGAGGCACTATTAAGCTCATTTTTTAAGAATATTAATTAAATTTTGCGTTTTAGGATTTTCGGATACCAGAATCTCATTAGGCTAGGTCAAATGTTCGAGGAAATTCGATAGTGGATAACTTTGGGGTCATCACGTTTTTTTTTTTTTTTTTTTTTTTTTTTTTTTTTTTTTTTTTTAAATATTAAAATGTACTTATGAGATAGAAAAAAGTTTTGGGACTGACACATCCAACTAGTTTTAAATGTCTGTGTAACAGTAAGGAAAATAAAATTACTAGTAGGATGTGGGAACTCCAAAAATTTATTTTATGTCATAAATGTTAAAACTTCCAGAAAAATGAAGGGTAGCAGCGTCACCGGTTAGGTTATTTACACCGAAATTTAATCAACAACAACTTAAATCAAGTTCGAAATGAATATAAAGTTTGAAGAAAATCCGTGCTTTAGTTTTTGAAACAGAATCTTTTCAAGAATTGTAAATTAATCTGGATATAAGCGCTATCTTTTGAACGATTTACTTCAAAAACTAAAGAATTTTAATATATATCAGGGACTCACTGAATCTGAAGTTTGATGAAACTACATGCATTAGTTTCTGAGATAGAACTATTGCGATAATCATGAATAATTCTGCACAGAAGTTAGACCTTTGGGACGATATACACCAAAGTTTATCAGCATCATATTATATTAACGACTAAAGGAATCTAAAGTTTCTGAAAATTCGTCCATTAGTTCTTGAGATATAGTTGTCAGGGAAATCGTGAAAAAGGAAGAAGAGTAGCACCATCATTTCGAATACATACACAAAAACTTAATCAGCTTTAGTTTATATTAAGTACTAGCAGAATCTAAAGTTTTGTATTATTTATAAAACTGCTTGCATCAGTTCTTGAGATAGAGCACTCTAAAAGAATTTGTCACATCCAGAGTGAGAGTGTGGCAAGCTGACGTTTTGTAAAAACATGTTTTTAGTGATCTCTTATTCTTAAAACGTGCAAATCCATCAAAAACCGGAAATCGAAAATTTGTACGAACTCACTACTTTCTGATTGTAAAGATAGAAGAGAGTAAATATGCATAAAGTACAACTGTTTCTGTACTGTCTTAAGTTTTCATTTTGCAAGGATTATAAATTTCAAAAGTGGATGCTCGACCTGTATTCAGAATTCGAAAATTAAAGTTATCACTTTTGAATGATATCTAAATCATTTCACTTAGACAATCTAGCTGTATTTGCTGAACAATTTTTTTATCTGTTTCTTTATTAAACATACAGTCGACAAACTGATATAGAATATTATTATCCCTCAATAGTCATTACCTAATATATTCAACCTACATTCATTTCTGAAAATAAATAAGAGAGTATAAGAATTAATATGCAATTTGAAGAAGGGAGGTTAAGCTTTTTAAATTAAAAATATAGTATAATTATTTTCCATATGATCACCAGCTCATTAAAATATTTGTTAAATTATTTACAACAAGTATTGTATGACAAAAATATTAAAGTTTGTATCATGCTTTTACGTAAATAGCGTTGTTTTGTTTCTTAATGACGTTTAATTGTACAATATATAATATGTAAAATTATGCAATTAATATTATATGTTTTGTATAGTGAAATTTAACAATTTTTAATTTAACTATTATTACAAAATATTTATAGGAACTTTTAAAAGCAATTATTTTTTAGAGAAAGAAAAAATATATACATATACAAATAAATGATAGTTGATTAAGAGACAAAAACAGATTATATATCGATTTGTCTTTCCATACCTTACAAAAAGAAAGATTACTTAGACGATGGTAATATATCTTGTAATTTATTTTGATTTTTGGTTCTGGAGAAAAATTTATAATTAATAAAAAATGCAGCCAGTGATTTTTTTTTTCTAAATTTTGATTTTGAAGATAAGTCTGTTTCTTTATAGTTTTTTTCATTTATCATTTACGACAATCAGATCATTAAAATTAGTAAAATAATAATTAAAACAAATAATATTATTTAAAAAATAATTTTAAACGAAATATAATTCTTAATGGTCTATATAATACACACACACATATAACAATATACAGGGTGAACATAAAGTCCCAGCCCATTTAGTAGAAATAATTTAATCATGAATTTTATATTTCAATAGTATTATACAGCATATTAGTACTTTTCAATGTGATGTCCATCAAGTTCGAAACAAGTTCCCCACTGTTCAGTGTACACTGTTAAAAATTTCGTGCTACTTTGAACCAAGATTAGGTGCTTGCAGCTATTACCAGCTGCCACCATAGGATGGTTCAATCGAAGCTCCAAATCTTCGAACGAGTTTACACCATATTATTTGAAAAAATGGTACTATGGTTCAACCGAAGTTCCAGATCTTGGAACAAGATTTCACCACCTTGTGGTGGCAGCTACTAAGCACCAAATTTCAGTTCAAAGTAGCGCAAAATTTTTAACAGTGTAGCTCAAAACACTTTTTCCAACATCCCCAATGGTGATCATATCGCATGCTTGGCTTATGCGTTGTTTTAGGACTGTCACATTTGTAACGTTAGTCTCGTAGACCTGTTACTGGATAAACCTCCACGCAAAAAAAAATACCATTTGTTCATCATTTTTCGGATATTTACTCGTGCTGGAGCCTCTCTTCCAAATTTTCTACGAAACGTCTCCCTGACCTCATCGAATTTCTGACCACGCAAACGTGCCGCTCAAACAATTCGTTCTTCTGTTGTTAGCATATCCTCGAAGTATCATTCACATGTAATATTAAATCCATGCATGAAATATTTCTGCAAAATGGGCTGGGACTTTATGTTCAACCTGTATATACACTGCTCAAAACAATTTAAGGATATTGCAGTTTTAGGTGGATTTTGTATCTGGGAAACTGTTTAGCTGATTGATACATGGCCGACAGACATAGTAGGTTATATGAGAATAAATTACACATTTTTGGCAGAAAAAAATGCATTTTATTGCGCATTTGTGTACAAAAGGAAAAAAACACAATTTGTGCACATAAAAAAAAGAATAAGTAAAGGTGTTTTCTTCAAAGAAAATCATTTTCAGTAGGGGGTATGGTTTCCACGGGCGGCCAGCAACGTTGAACACCTTTGAGGCATGGACTCAATGAGGCTATTAATGACGAGTTGGGGTATTCTGCCCCACTCTTTCAGAAGAGCTCTTTCCAGTTCTTGGAGAGTTTGTGGGGGTTGTTGGCGGCCAGAAACTTGTCTTCCTAGAGCGTCCCAAACGTGCTCGATTGGATTCATGTCTGGAGAATACGCTGGGAATTTCATTCGAACGATTCCTTCCTCGAAAAGGAAATCCTCCACCAGGTTTGCACGATGTAGCCTGCAGTTATCGTCCATTAAAATGAAGTTATCTCCGATTGCTGCAGCGTAAGGGACTACAATAGGTCTGAGGATCTCATCCCTATATCGGCGACCAGTCAGAGCTCCATCTCGAATGATGTAGAGGTCAGTGCGCCCGTCAATGGAGATGGCACCATACACCAACATTCCTCCACCGCCAAATCTGACACTTTCGTGCACGAACGCAGGATTATTCCTACTGCCACGGTCCCTCCAGATGAAAATACGCCTATTATCCGGATGCACAGAAAAACGGGACTCGTCAGAAAACAGAATATTGCTTCATTCATTTCTCCCCCAGTTGACATGCTCGGTTTCCCACTCCCTGCGGTCGCGACGATGCCTTGATGTTAATCTAACACACACCATCGGTCGGCGAGTATACAGACCTACAGCATGGAGCCGGTTTCGGACAGTCTGAGTTGAAATCGTGGTGCCTGTAGCCGAGCGAAGGTGTTGTTGGATAAGAGTAGCGTTCATGTTTCGGTGTCTCCGAGCTGTTAACGCTAAATACCGATCTTCATTGGGCGTTGTTGCCCGTCTAAGACCTTGCCCTGGTCTTAGGCCTGCACATCCACTCTCCAAAAAACGGTTCCAGATCCTGGAAATGACACTTTGTGACACTCCATTGGCTTGCGCTACTTCGGCTTGAGTTTGGCCCCCTTCTAACCGACCAACAATTCTCCAAGCTTCTGAATCTGTCAAATGACTTCGCTGAGACATCGTACTCATCGAAACAAAGCAATCACTGAATGCCGATCATCCTTGTCTTCATTCTCTTTTATTCAGTTGAAAGTCAAATTTCATTCGCTGCCGCTGAAGCGACGTTTTTGACGTCCAACTCAAAATTTGCATACTCCACAGTTTGAAAACCAGAAAAATTTGCATTTGTGATTCTCTTCTTCTATTTTCGGCAAAAAAAATTTCTTTTATATCTTTATTTTATATGAAGCTTCAAATATCCTTTAATTGTTTTGAGCAGTGTATATTTATTATATAATGAGTATAATGTTGGAATGGATCTGTAAATATTGTCATTTAAATTAATAGTGTACATTTTTTTCTCTTACAATTTTACATAACTTAGGTTTTATAATTAAAAATAAATGAATTTTGCTATGATATTATGTTTCAAAACTCAAGCTATAGAAACAGCCAAAAAATAATTTTCTGAAACGAATAATATTATATAAAATTATTGTTTTCTAATAAAAATGCAGAACAGCAGTATTTGCACTGCGTTATCAATACCGATTACTCGTTACATACTTTATCGAAAGATAAAATTAAATGCTGAAAATCTCTCCTAATATCACTTCATATAACATTTCAATATATACTGAATCAATTTTAATCTATTAAAAAAATCATTAAAAAAAATATCATAAAAATGTAGTCCATATTTTAAATTTAAACAAATTATAAAAACAATTTAAAAACTGATTTTTTCAAAGACTAAAATTTAAGACATAGAAATAAATTCTATAATAAAAAAAGATTAAAAAAAAACAAGATTTTTTACAATCAATCTGTTCAATCTGTCTTTTTCCTTTTTCGTGATCGTCACACATTTCGTAATCGGTAGACTCAATAATATATATATATATTGACAACCCTCATAATTTGCGTCTACCCATTTTGTAACTTTTCTCCTTTCTTCTTTATTAACATCACCATTCGATTTCAAATAGTTAAAAGAAATCTTCTAAATATAAAGAATTCCGTAGAAAAAATGAAATGCCGGCATCAGTTGTTCAAAGCAAAATGTTTGAATGTTTCTCTTTCAGTTATTAAAATCAGTAAAAACTTCATTTTTATAGTGATTAAAAGGTGCCTTACGTAATAACGTGTAAATACGTGTACGCCATAGATTAAACATTGACATTCCTGGACCAATCATGAAAAAGTAGAATCCGCACACCATAATGTCTATTGTCGAATGAAAAAAACAGTCGTCTTCCAGATGGTTAAAAACAATATATCCAAAACATGATGAATTCGAAAGATTCATATATCTGCTCTGTTAAAAATCTACAGCAAATTTTCCAGTAATTCAACCGCTTTTCAAGAGAATCGTTATTTCGCTGTATTATTAAGAACAGTTGAACATATTATTGGCGTCAGAATTAAGTTAAATTATAGTTATCTAACTCTTTTCTGTAAAAAACAATCTAATACCTAAAGTTGAGAGCAGATTTTTAGAGTGTATTTACATTCAGCCTTTTTTTTTACGAATGTTTAAAATACGTATCATATGTATACATTTTTTAATCGTTAAATATTTTAGTGAAAAATAATTATTTGGTATTGTTTGATTTTAAAGAGAGGAAAGCATTAGAGTATTTTTATGAGGATATCTGAAAAGTACGAATATAATACTGTATGATAATGTATTGTACTACATAAAATAACAGATTATTTTGATTTGTACTGATATTTCGACTGCTAAATAAATCTAGAAAAAATGTTTAATGTATAACTAAATCATTTTAATTTGATCCAAAAAAATTTAAACAAAAACTATCAGCTATATTATCGTTTTACATAAGAAATATTAAAAGAACAAAAACGATGTATTATATCTATAAAATCATCTTTAAATGAATAAAAGTTTTACAAAAATTATCGCTTAGTTTTATGTTAATATATTGATTTCAAAACAATTTATATGCATCTAAATTTCACATACCCCCTATTTCCATTTAAGAAACAGAACCCATTTTTTTTGGTATTCTTGTTTTTTAATTGATTACTTGTATGTTTTTACGTTAATTTATTCAAAAATATTAATATTTTACATTGAATTACTTAATAAAAGTAATTTTCTTTTCACATAAATTCAATTCTGCAAAAATCCATTTTCTAGAAATAATGTATTTTGTAAAATATTTTTCTTACTTTTTAAAGAGAGAGGTTAATTTTCAATTTATTATTTTTTAAAGCATAACAATGGACAGAAAGTATCAACATTGTTATAAAAATTTCTGAATATCCCCTAAATTACTCTCTGTAAATGTATTAGGATGTTTTTAATAACAAAATATCTTTCATAATGCATTTATGTTTATTGCTATTTTCTTTTCCAAATTGCTTTTTGAAAATTCTTTTTAAACATTATTATTCATTTATTTAAAAAGGATATAAGTTGAAATATCTTTTAAGCAACAAAACTGTTTCCGAAGACAATTTAATATTAAACAATACAGTATTAGGAAATTTTGTGCATATATAAACAATGTATTTAATAAAAAAATGTGCCTTACAATGTAATAGGTTGATCAGCGTTCTTTTATTTTATTTATTAAAAAAATGTTTTTGAAATATTTTTATATATTTTAATATCGCACTATTGCTCAAGTTTGCTTTCAAAATCAGAAATTCCCAAAATATTAAAACAAAAGTATATTTAAAAAAATGCGGCAAAAGAGCTGCCAGGATTTTTTTTTTTATTTGAAGGTCTAGATTTCTAATAAAACATGTACGAAAATTACTTAATAAGAGATCAGAGAACTGAGCAACGAATTACATTCCCAGGAAAATCTCCATATTTTCTGTTCATTATTAAAATTACTGTGAAGAGACTGAATTTTTCTCAGATTTAATGATGTACTATTATAATGTTAAAAAAAAAAATAAGTAAACCATTCTCATAAAATGTATTAAGAGGCTGCAAACTTTTGAGATTTAATCAATGATTTTATATTGCCCTATCATATCATAATTTATATAGTGACTAGTTTATAACTCCCGTCAAAAATGACTGAATTTTTACCTGCATTCCATTTTCGTAAGACTTCGTACAAACAAACGGAATGAAGATATTATTATGAAAGAGTTTTTATTATGGAAAAGCATGTTTTAAAAATAGCAATACAAATGAAAAGATTTTTTTTTTTAATCTGATATTAACTTTCTGAAAAAGCTCAACAATTTGGCAAAACAAAAAGCAGTATTTATTTAATAACAATAATTAGGAAAGTAAAACACAATTTCTGAAGATTTCAATTTTTTAATCCTTAAAATTAAATATTGTTTTTTTTTTATTTTAAAATGAATTATTTTAAAAAAAGCAATGACTCGGAAGCAATTTTAGTCATGTTATAAAAATTATATAATATAAATTCTTAGATCATTAGTGAAATTCATGCCTTGTTTTTATATATAGATTGGGCGCCATCTAGTAGTAGTTAGTATAAACAAACAACAACATGAAAAAAAAGTTTTGGTAAAATCCTAGTTTCTTATAGAAAATATGAAGAAGCAAGAGGCATTGATTTAGATCAAAATCAATTTTTAAAAACTCAGCTATGTAACTTTAAAAATCTATTCCTCATTAATGAAAACCAAAATCATTATTATTATTTCTTTCGTAAAATTTTAATTATTTTACCCCAATTTTTAAAAGCTTAGCTTATATTAATTTGTAATGTGCTTACATTGAAAACGAAATTTATATTTCTTATGAAATGTCATTAAAATGTAAGGAATATACAACCATGTATACCATATACTAATTACAACAAAGCTGAAAAAATTTTGGTTTTTAGCATAGTAATTTTTGAATATAATAACTTTAAAAAGTAAGAAAAATTTTACTTTAGTAACAGAATGTGGAAAAATAATTTTCAGTTACATTAATGCAGTCCTGATGATGTCTCATATATCCGCTATACATTGAGAAAAATTAATATTTTCTGTATAATAGAGAAAAAATTAAAAAAAAACACAAGGGGATAAATTTTGACATCTTAAACAAAATTAATAAAACGAAATTTAAATTACATCAAGGTACCCGTGATAAAACTATTCCATTTATTTATACCTACTGAATAGTATTTTAAAATTATATAACGGAAACGTTCAAGATAAATCTCTAGTCACGTTATTACATCTTGCAATTATTATTATTATTATTATTATTATTATTATTATTATTATTATTATTATTATCTTACTATAATTTCTATGGAAAATGTCTTCATTTATATTGATACCAATAGCTTGCAGGACAACAAAAGTTAAAGTCAGTCTCCACAGAGCATAATCGGTGAAAAAACCGTTGACTTGCGAAAACCATTTATTTTTGTTTAAATGTTGTATACTTACTGCATATACTAAATTTAAACGAAAGTGAAAAATGTAGTAAATATATTTGAAAGTTTTAATACGATTCTGCAAATATTTAAAAATCATAATTGGATATTTTTATTACAATGACTATTTTAATGAATCACTCTGAGTAGTTCATTTCTTTTTAGTGAAACCATTGTTTGATGTACTTCTCAAATCTAACAAAGCCCAGGGTTCCCTCAAATCTCTATTGGCTTATCACAGCGGTCTATCAAATCCAAATAAGTTATTACTATATAAGTGCTTTATCAAATCAACCGTGACTTACGGGTCAATTGTTTGGAGATCGATCTGTGAAACTCAGATGCAGAAAATTCAAATCGCTCAAAATACAATTTTGCGTAGGATTTGTAAGGCGACTACGTTTGTTCGGAATGACGTCATACATGCTGATCTCAATATCAAGCATATTGCTCAAGTTATCAAAAAACTTGCCATAAATTTTCATAGAGATCGTTTTCTAATACCCAATGATGCGATGCGATCCATCCAACCTTACAGTGTTAACGACACTTAGGGAAACAAAATACCGCTGGTCATTCTTAGTAGAGATGACGGATTTGCCCCTCCTTTCAAAAAAAGAAGGCATGAACCTCCTTAAATGGATCATTGTGGATTTTCCAAATTCCAAAATTCATTTTCATTATGTTTTATTTGCAACCTTCCATTAATTTAGCTAATGACGTCTTCCGGTCTCGCATTTGGCACCTGGTAATATTTACCTTCCGAACTCATTCCAAGCTACGTTGGGGAAAATAAAAAAATAAATGATTAAATAATGTGAGAGATAAATTTTTGTTATCCTTATTTAGCTTTTGATTTTGTATATAGAAATTTATATAATTAATTTTAAATTGCTTGCATCCTTATGTTTATCTGTTTGCATCATGTATTCTATTTCTATCATTTGCATTGTATTACTCTTATACTTTATTCTTGAATTTAATATTTCATTTGACAAATTCACACTACTAAGATTTAAAATAAATAAAATTAAAAAATATACATATATTATAACTTTGTTAAGTCATTTCCTCCTCCATGCCCTGGCATGTCTCTAACTCAACTGCTCAAAAATCACTTTTCGGCAGCATATCATCTGCTCTTCACCATCGTAGCTGCCCGCGAGATGAACATTAGACTCATTTCATCATCATGATGAACTCTGCTTAGATCGTCTCTTGTTCTACAGAAGTTAACGTGGACATTATGCCTACGTAGGTATTCGAATACCAATCGCCTTTGTGCCTTTGAACATTTTAAATAGCTTACTTTTAAATAGGAACTTAATATATTTTAATTGGGTATGAAAAAAATGTTTTATAGGGAAATAAGCTAAACGAACAATATTTTAAACAAAACAAGTTAACATTTAGTTGTATGTTAACATACGTTTTCCAATAAGCCTAACATGGCGTTTAGCTATGGTCGCTTCGCTGACCAGAATGGTTTGTACCGGAACCGTTCTCTGCACTTTTCTTCACTCAGATTTTATTATAAGTAGACCATATGAAAAATTCTTTGATTTATTTATTTTTAAACAATACTATTCATATAGTGAATACTTTTCTAAATTAAAAGAAAAAATATTGAATGGAAAGTTCTTTATTCTAAAAAAAAATATACTCACGCTGTCACTGCCGCTGATAATGATTTTCTTGTGACCTACAGAATTTCTTCGTAATTTGAAGAAAGCGATTGCAAACAAAAATATGAAAATTGGTACTATCAACCTCTTCAGACCTGAGCACAAAATAACTCTACAAATATATATTTATTGCTTTTGCATAATCGAAAGGACACTATAGATGACAGAAAGATTCATTTTTATGAAATCAGTACTTTAGGGTACTAGTAATTCAGGTTTACAAATATGGATATAAAAGTACTAATCCCCTTAAAACATCAGTTTAACTATCAGTAATATAAATCTACACAATAACAAAATTAAAGCCTTTAAACAAGTAAATGATCAGCAAACCTTCAAAATTTTTTATTGTAAAGCATTTAAGTTAAATAATCATGAATATTTCCTACTTTGTTGGCCACAATGCCTTGAATTTATTTTCGAAATTCGGATAAAAATAATATTTATTTTATAAGGTAATATTCATCAGTGCTGACATTTATTGGTTTTGTTTTGAAGCAAAAAACATTCGGTTGTATAGAAGTAAAGTAAAAATGCAAAAAATTCAAACAGTTTAGTTTTTATGAGGAAAAGAATAGAGGTACTTATTTATGTACTTCAGGTCTGAAGAGGTTATACAGAAATGTTCGAGAAACATACTGTTGTATGCAGTTTGAGATATTTAAGGCTAAAGCTGGTCAAAGATGGTCAAAAATTAAACACAGGAATTTAAAAATTTTTACATCATTTTATATAGTGTATTGATGAAATTTATTATGTGCTGCAGTTGCAGCCTTACCAACAAAAAAGGGAGGAGTGTCTGTCTAGGTGCATCCTGGTAGCTCCTTTGACCAGCGTTGGTGCGTTGAATCTATGACCGAGATTCCAAGCTTTTCCTCGATATTTTTTTAGTCTGTTGATTCTACAAATTTTTAGCGTTTTGAATTGAAATTTCTCGAATTTTAAATTTATATTTAGTATTTCTCGGGAGTAATTCATCTTTTAAAAACTGCAATAAGTATTAATTTCATTTTTTTTCCAAACTTTACATCTACATGATAAAGTCAAATACGTGTAAGGATTTTAAATAGTATCATTTCTTTAGAATTTGAGAAAAATATTTTAATAAATAAACCGCTTGATATGATTGAGAAAAAAAAAACATCCAAAATTAAAAAAGTTTAGGGAATTAGATTGTCGTGTTACTTTATCCTTTGAAATTAACTTTATTTTGACCGAAATAGGGAAGTGTAAGTAGATAAAACAGGTACGTGAGAACATTAAATTGTCATTTAACTTTTATTCCAAAATATTTTTTCTTGCAGCTAACACCTGGAACAATTTTTATTTTTGTAGAAACTCTAATTATTCGAGCATTTTATCTTCTTCAGGTGCTTTATTTATCTTTAACCCTTTTAAATGTAATTTTTTAAACTTTACAATTAATTACTTTAAAGTCCTTTGATAATAAATAACGTTAAGTTGTAACGTTTAAATATTTAGAAACAATTTCAAATATTTCTTTTTTTTTGTTGTTGTTGTTAATTGTGTTTTTGTAATTGTGTTTGGTAAGCGAAGAAATAAGTATAAATTAAATTCTTTAAACAGATGTTTTAATACAAGAAAAGTAATTGCTGTAGAATATTGTTTCGTTAAAAAAATATTTAATTTGAACGAAGAAAAAAAGTTTAGCTACATGTTTTTAAACAACATTGTCAACTAAAATTATACCATTTAAATTCATTTTGTGTAAATTTTAAACATTTTTTTAAAAAACAAATATGATAATTGCCACATTTATTTTGTTTTTGATGCTTGATTACAAAATATAATAATAGTGTAAAATAATTTTATTTTAAAATTAGATGAGTTTTGTTTAAAAAAATGTAGTTACACTTAAAATACAGAGTGTTCCTAAATGAATATGGTGTTTTTAATACTTGGTAGTATTAATTATATAAAACATAAAATTATGATTATTACATAAAATGAAAGAAGAATTCAAAAAATTTCACCTAAAAGCTTACAAGTGTTCAATGTGAGCACATTTCGTCATAAAACTCACATCAAGTTTATAACTCAGTTATCCCGAACGCTAGTGTTTGTGGGGTCATTGTTGCAACAGCTGCAATGATCAGGTCATAGTGGAGGCACATACTCATGATCTTTTATAAACCCCTACTGGTAGAAATCACATGGCTTTGGGTGAGCCTCTGAACAGAAATTCTTTAATAATAATCAATGTTTAAATAGAAATGAGCTATCGACTTTATATATGCGTATAACGAAACGAACTCACATTGAACAATTGTAAGCCAGTACATAAAACTGATAGAGTGTTTTTTTTTCATTTTTATGTATTACTTATAAAAATAATCTGAATAAGGTATAAAAAATATCTACTTGTAAATATGAAAAAAGGAAAAAGAAAAAATGAATTTAAAAAATTTAATTTTTTTCTTAAATTTATTTTTTTAAGTTAATGTTATACTGAAAACATATCAGTTTTTGTGATTCTTTATGACTAACCTTTATTCATAAATGTACCTAAAATTATAATATAATATAAATTGCAGTTACTTATTTATTTATTTTATTTTATTTAAATTGAATATATATATATATATATATATATATATATATATATAATATATTTGTACTGAGTTCTCGTAAAAATATTCTCTAGCCTCGGGAAGTGAACAGAGCATCACTAACTTTCAGATTAGTACGGAGGTCTAACTCACCTTTCTATTACATTGAACTGAATGGCCCGTTATTAATATCGAATCATAAATTTCGGAGAACAATTTATGTGAAAACACAGATTTCTTCCGAGTAGTATGGGTTAAAAAAGTTTCAATTGATTTTTCTCCTTAAAATACAAGAAAGTTTCTGTGAGGTACATTGATATTTATCTATATACAGGTTGCAATATGTTATCTATAATCGACCTTTAATTTCTCAACCGTTGGTCGTAGACTTATAGTTCCAATTGCAAAAATATTCCAAATGAGGTAAATGCTCATGTTTTGCGTTGTTTAAAGTAAAAAAATCAGTTCCATAAAAATTACAAAATTTAACTTTTTATGCGGTCTCGCGGTCCCTGTAGGGATAGTTAGTAAAAGTTTACACATATCATAAGAGATATAATTCAAAAATGTAATTCTGTACGACAAAAATTGACAGAGTTATTAAATTTAAAAGTTTGAGATTTTTGCACGTGATTTTGCACATTTTTCTTTTTCATTCGTGGACCAAATAAAAAATTACTTAAACTAATTGGAGATTGAAATCAGGATTCAATGTTTCTCTTTTACGGCAAAACCGGTATCGCTATTCTAAAGTATCACCAAAGAGAGTTAGTAAATCTAAAGATTTCCGTTAACTTCAAGGGAGCCAATTAACATTCAAAGGTCAAGTTTGATATTGTTTGTAATCGTAAAACTCGAGCTAAACCATATATCCTTTTAAACATACTTCAGGTCTACTTTGATTTTTGGTGCATTCTGCATCAAATGAAACAGACAAATAACTGATGTAACAATTACATCCCACATAGCATGCATGTTCACAGTGACGTCACAGTGACGTCACTGTGAGTCACTGTGGTCACGTCACATCTGTGACCAAAATGCCACCCCTCAGTGACGTCACATTGTGACTGAAATGTGACCTTCTTAGAAAATTAAAATATATATATATATATATATTAGGGTGGAGCGAAAATAATTTTTTTTTGAAAATCAAAAACGGGTAGGTGCCAAAAGTTGCCTTTATATTAGTACATCAACTGCGTGAAATTTTACCGCTGAAAAAAAATGTCTTGAGTCTGCGCTTTTGCTCCAAAAATCGAAATTTTGGGTAAAATTTGTCATTTTTTGACATTTTTTAAAAAAAATAAAAAAATTCCTACAGAGCTGGTTGGTATTTAAAAGTGTTGCTTAGACCTTTATATGTATCTGCTTAACATATTTAAACTATAAAACAATATGTTTATTCCCTATAGCTGGAGCAAAACAGGCAACTTTAAGTAAGAAAACAGCATTACCACTCTATTGGGTCATACAACTAGCGTTGCAAAGGTTAGAAAAAACCCGGTTTAAACCGGGGAATAAACCGGGTTTTTAGAAATAAACCTGGAAAAAACCCGGGATTTTTTGGAATAATTCGGTTTTTTGGGAATAAACCTGGGAATAAACCTGGTCTATTGGAAATAAACCCGGGAATAAACCGACTTTTTGCAACTCTACATACAACGAATTGTTGTTTTTAATACAGCTCTTGTTTTCAAAACTACCTTGGACATGCGTCGTGGAGGTGGCTATATTTCCTATACCACCCGGCCCAACTATTCGATCATCTTAGTACAATGTTTTATTTATACATTGATTTGTGATTTTCTTTATAAAAATTTGGCATGTTTTCGATGCTTCCACCTTGTTCATCTGTTCTTTGCATCCACATGCTGCTGTAACTATCTTCAGGTATATTTTTACAGTTTATACAAAAAAATGACAAGCAGAGTAATGCACGGGAATCTATTAAAGGGATCTATTCGGCCATCTATTATATTTATCAAACTTACATTCAGTTGATGAATAGTGATTGGAAGTTCTGTTACCACAACATTTTTTCAGTCAATTGCATTTTTTTTTTTTTTTTTTTTTTTTTTTTTTTTTTTTTTTTACGTAAAGATTTGCTTCAAAGATGATTTCAGATATTTCAACTATAAGTATGCCATCATTTATTCTATTTTTGCATTTTTTATATGTTGAGAAGCGAGCTGTTTACTGTGATGGTGATCGTCAGCGAGAATTGCAATGAAAATTTCTTCTCCATGTGTAAAGCAACCGCTGTTGGAAGTAACCTTTTTTTTCCATTAGTTTTATGCCGTTTTCTAAGTGTTTTCGTATCCAGGTAATTTCCTATTAACTTTTAGATCCTCTTTTTATGAGTGGACAACATTTGATGGTGAAATGTCCTGGGCATAGTATTTTATGAGGGAATGTACGGATTCTAATCGACTATAAGTGCTCATTTAAAATTAGGAGAATTTTATTTGTCACTGTGAACCATTTTGCATGGGGTAAGCTTAGAATTGTGTATAATATTGAATCATTCGCTACTTCAACTCCAGTGAATTTCCTCTGCGCCAATTATTAGAGAAGTCGAAATAAAACGTTCTAAACTACATGGATTCACTGGATCAATAAGGAAAATCTTTGTCTACGTACTATTCACTTCCTATTGCATTTTTTTTTTTTTTTTTTTTTTTTTTTTTTTTTTTTTTATATAAAATAGAGAATAATTTTGAAAAATTATTTTCTCAAATTGAGAAAAAGATACTCAGAACAGACTAGAAATTTCTGTCAGAGATTGCAAAGCTAATTCATAAGGAAAGCTATTTCTGAGAAAGAATGGGGAATAGGAGTTTAGAAAACATCTCACACAAAAGATAGCTCATAAAGTTAATAGAATTTTCCGCTTTATATTAGCACAGACTGGCAATCAGCATCTATATGTTCACTCACAAAATGTATAATCCAAGTTTATACCGCGGGATATTTTATACCAAATGTACTACACACCTAAATAGTAGATCTAAAATCTTATTAGAAATTACTAGACTATGGAACAATACAGGAAACGACATAAAGCATACTAAAACTTCTTTAGAAATATTGTTGTTTTACACGCAAATTTTGTTTGCAATCCTCTGTGACGATCGTCATAATATTAAGCAGCCAGCTTCTCAAAATATAACAAATGTAATAAGTGCAGTAAATGATGACATACTAAAAGTTGAATTCATACAATCAATTTTTAGGAAAATCATTATATATAAAATGTAATTGATTGAAAAATGCTGTGGTAACAGAATTTACAATCATAATGTATTAATTGCATGAAAATTTAATGAAGATAATAGACTGTTGAATAGGTTCAATTAAGAACATACCCAATACATTACTCAGCTTCTCTTCTGTTATACATGGTATAAAAATATACGTGCAGCAGGTTACACCAGCAATCCAAATCATCCAAAGTCAGTGAATACAAAGAAGAGATAAATTACTTTGATATATAGAAAACTTATACTCGTCTTCGGGAAAAAAGTAACAATTCAATACATAAATAAAACACTGGGCCTAGATGATTGGGCGGTTGAGACGGGTGGGATAATGCAACCACCTCTATGAGTTATATACACAGTAGTTTTGAAAGCAGCTAGGTAAGAAATGCATTCAAAAGAACATTTCGTTGTATGCTCTAATAGAGAGGTTAACGCTGATTTTTCACAAAAAGTTGTCAGATTTGCTCCAATTATACAGACTACAGATATTGTTTATAGTTTAAATATGTTAAGCAGATAAATATAAAGGTCTAAGCAACACTTTTAAAAACTAACAAGCTCTGTAGGAATTTTTTAATTTTTTTGAAAAAATGTCAAAAAATGACAAATTTTACTCAAAATTTCGATTTTTGGAGCAAAAGCGCAGACTCAAGCCATTTTTTTTCAGCGGTAAAATTTCACGCAGTTAATGTACTAATATAAAGGCAACTTTTGGCACCTACCCGTTTTTGATTTTCAAAAAAAAATTTTTTTCGCTCCACCCTAATATATATATATATATGTGACGATTTCAGGAGAACTCGAATTATTTCCACTGGTTAAACAGAAACACGCAGTCATGGCAAGCGAGGGAAAAAACAAAAATAATAAATAAATGTAGAAGATCCAATAATTAGTCATGGGCTGCTGTAAATTCATTTATTAAATTCGTGATAATGAGGAAGGAAAAGCTTCTTCTTGCAAAAATTCCATCATTATTTCAGCGAGCTGTCCTCATCGAAGAAGCAACCCAAGAAATCTTCAGAATCTTCCTTTCATCTCGAGACTTCCCCCTTTTAAGCTGAAAAGAAAGTTCTGGAACCTTCGGTAACCTCAAACCATCATTCTTTTATGTAAACAGAATTCTTGTCCAGTTACGAGGCTATTTTAAACAGACGATAAATTTATTTTAAAAAAAATATTATTTAACCAATTTATAATTGACTCCGAATTTTAAATATCTTAGGCAGACGATTTTTATACATGATTAATTTTAAGAGAAAAAGAAAAGAAATGAATTTATTAATATGCACATTATCGTTGACGGCGGAAAAATAAATAAATAGATAAAATAAAATAATGATATTTTTTGAAAGGTATGGTTTTGGAATAAATTTATTAAGAATTTCTTAAAAAGAGTTGATAAAAACATAGAAGAAATCAGTTTTATTTGGAATATTAAGAAATAAAGTTTTAATTAAGAATATTTTTAATTTAGAGCCATCTTTTTAAATTTACGCATACTGGAATAATGTTTTTTAAGGCAAATTAAGAATTTATATCATCTGCACACAGATTAACAGATTAGATCTAGAAATAAGATTTTAATTTAATAATTTGAAGTAAGTACGGAATATTATTATAAGAAAATTAAGATAGTATAAAGGTTAGTTTTGGCGAAAAAAAAAATTAAATTTGTAATATTAAGATTGGTGGGTAATGGTTTTGTGTGAGGCAGTTAAAATGTATACAACATCAGTAGACAAAGCCCTCAAAATTGCGAAAGCGCGAACTCATGAATTTCACCTTAAAAGTAAAAGACTCTATGATCGAAATTTTGTTGAATGCCCATTAAAAATACAAGACTCTGTAATTTATGAAGAATTTAAATACCCTAACACTCGAAAATTAGAACCTACTTTCTCTGGACCATATAAAATTATAAATAAACTTTCTGATGTAACTTATGAAATAGATAAATTTAATTATGAGACAGGACAGAATTCCGTTATTGTGCATGTTTCTAAATTAAGACCCTATTTTTCACCCGAAGATTTTAAACTGTTTCATGAGCAATCCAAAAAACAAACAAAACCTCAGATACAATCACTAGATCAAACTAAAGTCAAGACAATAGATTAAATTTACCATAAAAAACCATAATTTTCAACATCAGCGGGTATGTTCTTGGAGCGCTACAGGAATATTACTTGTTTTTGGGAGTTTTTGGGATTAAATTGGGCTCCTTATGCAGGCATAAGGTGAACACTTTGATTGTAAAAGCTTTCAAATTGATGTTGATAAATTAATTTTAAGGGTGTTTAAGTCTAACTATATTTACTCATTTATTTGACATTAGTATTACTCTATTTATTCAGCAGATATTATATGATAATAGTTATAAAATCTAATGATTCTACTCAAACCTATAACATAAGATGTGATTTTCAGTGATTGTGAAAACTACAGATTAAAAGTTTTTCAAAAAAGCACACTTTTTTTATTTCCATTTCTCAATTAAGAATGACACCTTTTATTCCTATTGTATTTTATTATTAAAGTTTATAAACCATGTGTGGATAAAACATTATTCTACATTTGGCATTGAAAACTTATAACCAAATTTGACAATTTTGTAAAAGAGTATCAGAGAGGAATTATTGTAAGGAAATACTGGTTGAGAGTCCATTTTCTAAGTAGTTAGATTTAATTTTATTTGGATTTTGGAATTATTATGATTTTTTTTATTATTACTTTCGGCTAGCAAAAAATACTTTCTTATGCTATTAGAAGATAAGAAAATTATTTAGTTGCTATGTAATTATTTTTATCCTCAACCAATATTTTCCCTATCAATAATAAACAAATAGTGATATTTTCTTTTGATTATACTCTTGTTTTACTATTATTATTATTATTATGATTTCTATGATGAAGTTTAGTATTAATTATACTCTTATTGAAAAATATTAGGATATGGAGTCTTATTATACTATTACTTATTATTGTTGACATTGTTATTATTTAAATTTTTCTATATTATTTATTATTGATATTGAGAGTGATGCTATTTATTATTGAAAAATTGATATATTATTGAAAGATGTTGGATCCAACATAACATAAAAAACAAAGCTTAAACTAGATTTGGAGATATTTAATTAAAGAGACTGTATTCACTGGACATTGAAAAAGACTCTTTTATATATTCTTGAAAGACTTTTTTCATTTAAAGGACTTATTTAAAATAAACTATGCATTAAGTCATTGTAGTTATTTAAACTTCCATGAGAACGAACTTTTATTGTTTTTATTATATTTTTATCTCTTGCTTATTAATATTCATAACTTATTTACTGTTATTATATGTATTATCTCCTATGCACTTACAAATGGTAAGTGATGTTGTAACATTATTGTATTTCTTTCAGGGAAATGCTCCTACCTAAATTTAATTCACAATTATTTTCTCTTAACTATTTTATTTTAATCACTAATATTTTTTATATTGCGTTAATTTTCTTTTCTTCCATCTCTTGGCTTCCTGAGTTTGACAGTTTTATTCCAAAATTTAACTTTTCTAAATTATTATATTTCTGTTGTCTGAACTTGTAGTTTTATTTAACTATCAATTTCATACAAAGTCTTGGGGAGGGGGGATAATATTACATATATATATATATATATATATATACATAAACCTTCAAAAGATGTTATTTAATGGAAAAAATATTTTTCTGTCAATTGAAAAAGTTTTTGTGACGTCACTGTACCAAAAGGCCACCACTCAGTGAAGTCACATTGTGATTGAAATGTGACCTTCTTAGATAATTAAAAAAAAAATACAAAAATTCTTCAAAAAATGTTATTTAAAGGAAAAAAATATTTTTCTGTCAATTGAAAAAGTTTTTGTGACGTCACTGCAATGCCACTGCAAATAACGTACGTCACGTCACATCTGTGACCAAATGGCCACCACTCAGTGAAGTTACATTGTGACTGAAATGTGACCTTCTTAGAAAAATTTAAAATATGTACAAAAATTCTTCAAAAGATGTTATTTAATGGAAAAAGTACTTTTCTGTCAATTGAAAAAGTTTTTGTGACGTCACTGTAATGTTACTGCAAATAACGTCCCTAATAGCATGCATGGTCACAGTGACGTCACTCTGAGTCACTTTGGTCACATCACATCTGTGACCAAAATTTCACATTAATGTCAAATTAGTCACAAATGACACATTTTTCACAAATTTGTCACATTGTGACCACTTTGTGAAACGTCACAAAAGAGCTCTAAAACGGCCATAACAACTTCATATTTTAGTCACTGTGACTTCACATCGACAATCGATTGTCAAAAAGTCACAATTAGACTTCAGAACGTGTTGCAGTGACGTCACCATGCTTTACGGGTTAATTCATCAGCGACTCAAAATGCTTTTCTAATTATACGAATTTTATCTGATTAAAAAATATTTTAGGCCTAATACTTACATTTATCTTTTATAATGATTTTTGTAAATGATCATTTGTTCTACTAGAAATTTTTCAAAGGTATTCGAATCACTTTTGCATTTTCAAACTACAATTTTTATTATTACAATTAAATCTGCAGTTTAAAATGTGCATGTAGGTCACATAACTATTTATTCGAATTTCAAATTTTTGTTTTAGAGGTATGTTTTTTTTAAAAAAAGTTACTTCACAAGGTGCTTTATTCTGCAGAAAATTAATATGAAAATAATTAGTGATTGACCAATAAAAAACTTTTCATCCTCTATGAGCCCCCCCCCCCCCTTTTTTACTTACCCATCATACGTAGTATAGGGTAAGTCTTGCAATCGTTTTGAAAATCGAAAATTTTTTTTAACGAATTTACACGTTTCAGGTACTGGAGATTCCGAAAAACATATTTTTAGAAAAAAAAATTTGCCGTCCATCCGTCTGTGTGTCTGTGTGTCTGTCTGTCTGTCTGTCTGTAACCGCTCTATCCCGAAAAAATTGAGATAGAGACTTGAAATTTTGTATGTATTTAGTATGTAAGAATGAGACGAAGCCTATTTAATATCAGTAACCTCGATTATCCGGAACTATTTTTTTCGGACTCTCGAAAAATTCGTTCTGATGAAAGGAATACAAAAATTTTCGATTTTTTTTATTTTAAGGGATGGACGTAAAAGGCAATAAAATAACTCAAATTTTGCATAAAGAACGAAGTCGATCGGATTATTAGTTGCCGAGATATGTGTAATCCTGTTTTTCACATTCTTCGATTTTTCATGACCCTGTATTTCATTCAAATTTCAATTCAAAGATATATTTTAATTGGAAATGAGATGTTTAATCCGACGCAGTAAATTGTTAGTTAATATGATTATTATTTTTGGAGTTATAAGGATGTTTCTTTTACGCAATCCAGTACTACTTGAGTATTTTGGCGTTTTGTAGAAATTGGCACATCAGCAATTTATTAATAGAGCATTACTGTGTATATTAAAACTATTTAAATATGTGTTTAAATATTATTTTGAAATTGCGATGCATTCTACTAATAGTCCACAGGCGTTTTATTTTAATATTTTATAGTATGCATATCCATGATGGGTAAGTATTACGGTGGCCCCCAACGACTAGTTTTATTAAGAAGATACTATGTATTTTTGCATGTGATACAAACTTTATTTTTTAATTTTTTTCTTTATATTAGCATTAAACCTATCATTTTTATTCTTTAAAAACAATATTTTATCTAATGAATTCTAATTATGAATATTATTATTTACAAAAAAACGGTTTTACAATTTATTTTAACTTGAATTGTTTTGAAATTAATAAAAATAAAAAGGTAAAAATACATTAAAAAATTCTTTAAATAAAAAAATTTAATCAAAGACACACTCATAAAATTATTGCGTATTTAAGTTCCTAAAATACTGAATAAAAAAAGAAAAAACAAAACGGCCATGCGCGTGGAAAGTTAAAATCGTCTGCAAACGAAATGATCACGGAGTAAGAAACTTACTCCGTGGTTTCTTATTCCGTGGAAAGAATAAATAAACGTAAACAGAAATATTTTAAATTGACGATAGACGCAAGAAGTTAGTTGGCGGGAATTTATGGCAGTTGTGGATAGTTTGGTATTGATGCGGATTTAACAATTTAAACAAGGTCTACTACAGCTCTTCCAAGCAGCAAAATATAAGTCCGAGAAAATTAATGAGGCTTTGACTGCGAAAATGATTTGGTCTTTGCCACTTTAATTATTATCGGATTTAGTTTGTGCAACAAAAAGAATAGAATGAATAGAATGAATGACTTCGATGGAAAAAAGGTATGGAAAAATATTTTTCATGGTTGCTTTTTAATTATTATTGTTCTTAGAACGATTTTAATTAGCTACTCAAAAACATGCTATAAAACATTAATTCTCCATTAACTTTATAAAGTGTAATACATTCATTATTTATTTTATTGACATAGAACACTTGATTATTAATAATTTGTATTTGGTTGTTAAAGGTAGTGATTTTAACTGCACTTTAATCTGCGTTGTTTCCTTATTTAAAATATCTGGTTAAAATAATATGTTTCCATAAACATAAAATTTTATATTTTTTAATAAAGAAGCTTTAAATAAAATAAAATTATTTGCAAATCTCTTTTTTTAATTTTTGTATTAAGTAATCTTCTGAAACATTACATAAATTTATTTAAAAAATTACATATGTTCAGAAGAGGAATTTATAAGAGAACGAGAAGAACAATTAAAAGAAATCGTAGATGTTTCATATTAAAAAAATAATGATTGTTTAATGTATTTTTTAAACTGTGAAATGTTATAAAATTTCTAAATGGATAGTGGGTAATAACGTTTCAGTTGTAAATATTCTTATTGGAATGTTTTCAGAAAGAACTAGAAGTCTGAATGAAAATTTGGAAGTTACGCAATCAATAAGAATTTAAACATGATTGTATTTAAAACAAATAACGCAAATACTTAAGCAGTATGAAGCTAGCAATTAATAACTGTATTTTATTATCTATTTTTCATTCTAGACATTTTTATTATTTCCTTTCCTGAATGATTTTACAGAGGTAAATTTCACAATATCTATTATGTGTAGTATTAGTATACATCGTGATTAACACTAGAACGCCCGGAAATTTTACTCAAGTTTGATAATAATATTTCTCACCAGAATTTTTATTCAACATTATTTAATTGATTTATTTAAAGTAAATCCTCGTGGTTTGAATTTAACTTATTTCTGGAAAAGATTTCTGACTAGAATTGAAATTTAAACGCATGGTCAGAGTCGAATCGACTCCTTCCGGGCGTTCTAGTGTTACAGTGGGTCTCTAATTTATAATTACTTTCTAATATTATAAATAAAATATTAATAATTACAATTAACGTATTTGTTGTTCTATTTTATCGTTGGAATTTTTATTAGGTAGATGTGTTTGTGATGGACATTCTTCCAGTAATGGATAGCCCCTTAATGTTTTTTGTTCATTAATATACTAATAAATATTTAGCTTTATTTTTTTTTCACAATTCCTCTTTGCATGTTTTAATAGTATTTTAATATTTGTAGAAGATAGTATTTGAAGATAGTTTGCGATTATTTTTTTATTTGTGTCACATTTGTCACTAACTTTGTGACAGTGGCAGCATTGTCAATGTTGTGAAGTCACACTGGGACACAATTATACAGTTATGAACATTATTATGTCGTATAAAATCGCTTACATCTATAATTTTATTATACTTTGGTGATACATCTCAATTAAAACTTGGGAGCAGCTATAAAAAGAATGTACCAAAAGAAAGTTACTGAATCAAAATTTAATGCCATGCAGACTTTAATCTTTGTTACATATATATATATATATATATATATATATACATATATATATTTTGCAATAAATGAGAATATTTAAGACAATTGAATATTCGATCGATAACAATTATTTCAAATTTAGCAATTTGTTTTTCTGATAAGCATTAAAATTATCAAAGAAACACTTCCTTTAAGGTGCAGCCCTAGTCACAGAAAAAGACCCGGATGTTTATGTAAAGTCTGTAGGAGCGTTCTTTTCAAATACCTCGCTCAAATTTTAATATTTTTACATGATTTTTTTTTTAAATAGGATAGCTGAGAACGATCCACATCCGGCCTAGTTTTTACTTATTCAATTTTGGTTTCAGATTAAAAATAATATATATATATATATTTTAATTTCAAAACAGGTTTATACCGGTTCTGATATTGAAACTATCAAAATATAAAAAAAAATATAAGCAAAAATGAAAAGGTAAAAACGAGGCTGGTTGCAGATCATCCTCAGCTATCCTATACAAAAAAACATGCAAAAATATTCAAATTTGAAAAGAACGCTCAGATAGACTTTTTATTATCATCCGGGTCTTCTTTTTCTGTGACTAGTTTTGCACATTAAAGGAAGAGTTTATTTGATAATTTTAATGCTTATTAGAAAAACAAATTTTTAAATTTGAAATAATTCTGATAGATCGAATATTAAATTGTCTTAAATATTCTCATTTATTGAAACAGAAAAAGAAGTATCAAAGATTAAAGTCTGCATGTCATTACATTTTGATTCAGCAACTTTCTTTTGGTACATTCTTTTTATCGCAGCTCCCAGGTTTTAATTGAGATGTATCGACAAAGTATAATAAAATTATAGATGTAAGTGATTTTACACTACATAACAATGTTCATAACTGTATAATTGTGTCCCAGTGTGACTTCACAACATTGACAATGCTGCCACCGTCATAAAGTTAGTGACAAATTTGGCACAAATCAAAAAATAATCGCAAACTGTCTTCACAACCTTGTCACTATCGTCACAAAATAGTCACAGTTTTAATAAAAATTTTGTCACAAATGACACATTTTTCACATTTTGGTCACACCGTGACTTCACAAAACGGTCACAATGTGACGTCACAAACGAGCTCTAAAACGACCATAACGACGTCACATTTTAGTCACTGTGACTTCACATCGACGTCACGTGACGTTACATCGACGGTCACAAAGTCACAATGTGACTTCACAACGACGTCACTGTGACGTCACCATGTCTTACGGGATATATCAAAAATGCCAACTCATTCAAGTTTTCAAACCTTTGATATATTTTTTAAACTTTTTCACCCAAGAGCAAAAATAAATAAATATTGGTTATTATAGGGGAAGGTGGTGTACCTCGGACCTATTTTGACTTTTTAATTTTTAATTAAAAATTGCCAAGACAAAAAAAAAAAAGATTTTATAAAACTTTATGATGTTATAGTCTTAAATTTTTATATAATTTCCATGAAAATTTTTGAATTAAAAATAAAATGAAAATGAAAATAGGACCGAGGTACACCACTAGTGGTGTACCTTCGTCCCATTATTAAGAATAGAAAAAAAACCCTTGTTTTTAGTTAATAAAATCAACATTTATTAATCAAGAAGCTACATACAATGGTGTACAAAATTTAAGGACGAGTCCCAAAATGCCAATTTTCAAGGAATTTTCAAGCCATAATTTTCACACGAATATTTAAATGATAGTAATATAATTCAAATAATTACTATCCCTGCATAACAGCTAATCCATATAACATCTCATTCAGCTCACACATGGACACAAGAATTACAGTCACTGCGGCGAGACAAAAAATAGGAAATCTTTTATGAGTCTCAAATGACTACTATATGTGACTTCACTGAGAGGTCATTATGACTGCTGCTTTGTGGCGAGTCACTAGGTAACTTTACAATGTCGTTTCTTTGAGACTCTCGTGTGACCTCTTATCTGGAGACTCAATTTCAAAGTCATTGTGAACTTTGCATTATGATAAATTGACATATAATGTACCGTTAAAGTCACATGGAGATTTTTCACCACTTTTCATGGTGGTTACTTCACAGTAGGGTCTCTGTCACCATTTGACAAAGTCTTGTGACAAAAAGTCACCATGTGACTTTAATGGGGCATTATTTGGTAATTTATCATAATGTGACGTTCACAATGGCTTTGAAATTGAGTCTCCAGATGAGAAGTCATACGAGATTCTCAATGAAACGACATGCTAAAGTCCTCTGGTGACTCACCACAAAGAAGCGGTCACAATGACCTGTCAGTGGAGTCACATATAGTAGTCATTCGAGACTCATAAAAGAGACGTATGGAATTTCCTACATTTTGTTTCGCCGTAGTCACTGTGAATCTTGTGACCATGTGTGACCTGAATGATATGTTATATGAATTAGCTGTTATGCAGGGATAGTTATTATTCAAATTATATTACTTTATTTGAATATTCGCGTGAAAATTACCCCTTCAAAATTGGCATTTTGGACTCGTCCTTAAATTTTGCACACCAATGTGTATAAATTTATGATACATTTCCTTGTTTATTACGTTTAAAAAAAAAAAGAAAGTCTAAATAGACATAAAACATCAGAACATTTACACTTACTGTAATCACAAAATACATTAAAACTTTTTATATTAGTAATTATATTTATTTTTAGTCAAGACTGTAATTAGATAAATCAATTCCAAATGTAAACTTTTTTGCCTTCTTTTTTGATCCATTAGACAATACCTAGTGTATCTTGAACCCAGTCGAAGGTACACCACTTTTATTAGGTTCAAGGTACACCATTTGACACTTAAAAATAAAACTACCAATCATGATGTTAAGGTTAGGTCTAATTTTATTTAAAGCACATGGTCTAGTAGCTAGAGTATTGCTTTATTATACACAATCTTCATTTAAAATAATTAGATATTTGCTAGTATAAAAATAACATACAAAATCTAAGAAAAAATTACTTTTGAAAGGTGAATTTCCCTTTTTTTTTAAATTGTACAATTATTTTAAGCTTATAACAAATGCCAAAAACTTAAATGAGACCTCTTTTGGCATATGTTTAATATACAAATGTTCTGTTTAATGATCTATACAAGTAAAGCTATAATTAGCATAGTTCCGAGGTATCACATATGTCCAAGGTACACTACTCTCCCCTATCATAATAGTAAGAACAAACGCACTCGATTTATAAAATATGTGATGGTGGGTTACATATAGATATTTTACTGCCTGATTTGGTGCGGATTGTCCCTAAAATCAAAACAGACTTAACGCATGCCGAAAAAGGCTTATGTTTTTGCTTGTGTTTTACGATTACAAAAAATACCTATTTTTGTATTTTGAATGTTATTTGACTCCTTTGAAGTTAAATGGAATTTTTAGCTGAAATAACTCTGTTTTGTGATACCCTGATATTGCGATACCGGCTAAAGCTGGTTTCGCCGTGAAAAAGGGACATTGCATCCTGACTTCGATCTCGTTAAAATGTTAATTAATTATGTTAATTAATTTTTTAACCGATCTCCGAATGAAAGAGAAAATCATGTGCAAAAATAACAAAATTTGAAATTTAACAGCTATGTCAATTTTTGTCGAACAATTTCAAATTTTTTGAGTTACATCTCATATTATAATTGTAAACTTTTATCAAATACAACTATAGGGACCGGGGGACCATATAAAAAGTCAAATTTTGTAATTTTTATAAAATTGATTTTTTACTTTAAACAACGCCACAACATTAATATTTATCTCATTTGAAACATTTTTGCAACTGGAATTATATGTTCACGAACAACGGTTGAGGAATTAAAGACCGGCAATAGATAAAATACTGCACCCTGTATATATCCGGACCTTATAAGCCAAGAGGTATAAGTGATAAATATTAGATCTGCAGTAAATTAAGTTCAAACATAATTGATGTTAAATTTGATCAATAATAATTGACTCAATTGAAATACTAAATTGCCGCTTGTTTCATTGTGGTCTTTGAACACTCATTTCAGTAACTCTGAAAAATGAAGAGCACAATTTAAAAAAAAAAATAATAATAATTTATCAATACTGGTATTATTATTTGGTAAAAGTAGTTAATCTCTAGAACGCAGCACATGAATAAAATCAGGTTCATCAAGTTCAGGTTGAATAAAATCAGGTTATCATCAGGTAATAAAATATAAAAACACTTATATTTTATTACCTGAAAAGGAAGCAGCATACTTTTAGGTCCTTGTGTACTAAGTTAATTTATTTTTATTTTTTCACTATACCTTTTGGCTTCTGAGACCTCATATATAATCTAAAAAATCTACAGCTGCCAAAACTCCAATAAAGCCAATAATTATTGGCTGTCCTACTTCTAAACAAAGTGAAGTATTTCTATAAATGAACAGCAATTAAATATTAAAATAAAATTTTCCCTGATGATGGTCTCTAGAAAAGCAGGTACTAAGAAATTTTAAATAAAATTTATATTTTAATCTGGAACATGCATCTGATTTTTTCAGTTTCCGTTCAAGTAAAACGATGGACTTTTTAAAGTTCATATTGTATATTTAATTATTTGATCAAGGTGAAGTACGGCATTTCATTTTTCCCTATTTGGAAATTAGTATTAGTTCTCGGTAGAGAATTGGGAAATCTGAAGTATATCTAATTCTTTTTATTGATTGAATTCCGCAGCTTATTCGCTTTCAGATTGGTCCATGTTTAGTGTCCAAAAACGGAATACATCTGTTGTTACGATGACAAAAAACGCAATGAAAACTAAAAAAAAGGAATAATTTGAAAAAATAATGTGATAAGGATTTTAAATAAATTTCATTTCAAAGTGCATTCTTTTCTCTATGCAACGGTATAAAAGTTTAAAATGTGTGATGTTTAGAATTTTAAAAAATTGCAGTTCCTAAAATTGTAAAACTGAATTTTCATCTAAAAGTTGTTTAGGGTTGGTCCAAGAATATTAATATTTAATCCATGTCGTATGTAATAGAAGTAGTCAGTATGATTAACTCCATCCAAGACAAATGCACATTATAAACAGTTAAAGTTATATATCTATAAACTACTGTTTTTTATAATCATTGATCTAGCAATAAAAATGTTGAATGTGTGGCGTACGTGATATATGACTCTTTATGACCACACTGTAAAAAATTTTCAGAAACATTTCTGAAAATAACGAAGACCTGTGCTGCACGATACTAACGGAAAGGTTTCTGATTCGAACAGGAAAGTGTTTCGGTTAAAACACGGAACCTTTCTGATCCGTAATGAAAAGTTTCTGAATGTATCCGAAACCTTCCTGAATATATCTGAAAGCTTTTTGTATACATCCGAAACCTTTCTGAATAATCTTAAACCTTTCATTATGGATCGGAAAAGTTTCTGAATATATCGGAAATATTTCATTACAGGTCGGAAAAGTTTCTGAATATATCGAAAATACTTCATTACTGATCGGAAAAGTTTCTGAATATATTAGAAGCCTTTCTGAATATATCTGAAAACATAGTAAAGCTTCCATTAAGGATAGGAAAGTTTTCAGATTGTGTAGCCAATCTTTCATTGCGGAACGGAAAGGTTTCGGAATATATATGGAACTTTTCATTTGGGATCGAGAATGTTCCTGAATATGTATAAAAGTTTTTATTATATATCAAAAAGGTTTCCTGTTTTAGCTAAATGTTTTTCGGTTGAAATCGACTGTCACTGTAGTGCAGATGTGCTCAAATATTTTTCGGCGATGTTTCCGTATATATTCGAAAACATCGCGGAAAAATATTTATACGCATTTTTTAATATTTTGTTTTGCTTTGATAGTGGCACAACTGAAAATTTCACGTTCATCCTTAATTTGATGTCAGCAATAAAAATATGCATTATTGGACTTATGAAAGACTGAAACAATTGAAAATAGCATACTAACTTTATAATAAAAAATACTGTAACTGCACTGTTAACATCAGATTTAGGGAATCAGAAGAAAAAGAAATTTATATCTGAAAGAAATTTAGCTGTGGCCTGTATTTTCAAAAAGAAAAAAGGTAGTAATATTATTAATAAAAAAAATAACTTCGAGAATTGATCCCCCCCCCTTTTTTCGCAAAAACACACATGAACATTATTTTTTAGAGGTTTTTCTTCATATTTTTGTGTGTGCAACATGAATGTATTTTATTACCGACATTGCTGCTAAGTCTTATGCACTGGAGGAAACAAACTACCCTCCAAAAATTCCTCTAGCAAAACTTTAAGAAATTCTTATAATTAGGATTTTTTTTTTTTTTTTTTTTTTTTTTTTACAACTTAAACTTACAACTTTTTATTACTTTTTTTACAATTTAAGCATGAGATACACATGATAAATCTAAACGGCATCTGTAACTTCTTCTCACAAACACTGTCTTCTGGGTTTGCAATGCAAATTCATTATTTAGAAAATTCCATTCAGCAAAGCTTAAAAGTAGAAGTAGATTGTGTAAAAAATCATAAGCTAACTGTACATAAAAATTAAATGAACGCAGAATCATAATCCAGTTAATTTCAATCCAATTTTTCAGGTGAGATAACACAAATTATGAGTCATTTAAATAACTTTTTTTTGTGTGTGTGTGGGGGGGGGGGTGTCAGATTGAAAAAAGATAAATGTAAATATTAAAAACATTCAGAAAAAATCTAATAGGTTATGATATCTGTAATGATTGGAGATCTTTTTTCACTGCAAATTATTAGCAATATGAAATGCTTTTCAAACGCATGTTGTTAGCCACCAATCTTTGATGCGTTAATAGTACAATATGGAACTCACAATTTTTCATAGTAAGGAAATGCTGATGATTTTTCTGTTTCTCAAAAAATGTCCCTTAGCCCTAACTTTTACCTTCATGGTTTGATCAAGTCCATTAACGAATTTAAGGCTCTTTTTCCTGCAAACCAAGACACTTGCGAGCTAGTGTTTTCTCTATGAGGTTATTTCTTAATAACTCGTTTCTATTTTTCTTTCTTTTTCTGTATTGGATAGCTGAGGTTCTTTACATTGGTGCTTTTTTTTATTTTGGTTGCAGATATCTTTTAGAATGACACTTTTATTTTCAGAACCGGTTTTGAAAGCAAAAGCAACTTTGAGGGACCTCAGCTATCCAATGCCAAAATAATAATAAATAAATAAAATACTTAAAAATCTCTAAATGCAAAACTGTTATTAGAAAATAATCTCTTTCTAAGAGGAGCATTAGTTGAGAGCGTCTCTGCTTGCAGGAACAGAAACCTTAAGGCTTCTTAATTTTTTGTGTTAATTTCAAAATGATCCATACAAAATTATCGCAGTTATCGTGCGGACAAGAAAATGAAGTATATATATTTATATAAACGAAAGCATTGCAATATACAGGATTTCTTACATAACTCACCTAAAAACCGTTCCTTCAAAAGCTTCTCAGATTACATAACTCTGTAATACACTTCTTTATGAATATTATGACATACATTTTTGTTATGAATGCATAATAAATATTTTTGTTCTTTAGTATATATTGAAAAAAAGGAACATTTTATTACTATTGTTCTATTTGTGCATTATCTATGCAAATATTGAAATTTAATAAACATATATGCTTACTTTCAATTTTTCTTTGAGTTGCATGCATCATTTCTTTTCTTTTAAGACTTTAAACATTAAAAAAATTGTACAATAGTTTTTGAGTCAACATTGTTACCTAACCTAGATGACTACATATTGTCTTTTATGACCAGAGTTTCCACTTCAAGTCTCCCCAAAATATTCAGGCCCATTTTGCTGTATTTAGTCACTATTTTACATCATAGATTCCCCCCCCCCCTCCCAATATTTTGATTCAATTTCTTTCTTGAACAAAATGATGGAAAAAATACAGTACTGGAAAATAAAAACAAAAATCCAGGGCTTATCAAGATATTCCAGAATCCTTGCAAACCCTATTTAGTCTTTCTTTATTTGTATTTGGCATATGTATTGCATGTCAATTCAGACATGTATAAAATTGATGTCCTTCATAAGATGGCTCCTTGATTACTTTTTGATTTTGGTCACAATTATTTTTTATAAAGTTATTTTCACTTTCAGAACCCATCAGAAAGTGAAAGTAACTTTATAAAAAAATACTTGAGACCAAAAATTGTAAAAGTAAGCAAGGAGTGTTCTTGTGAAGGACATCAACTATACAATGCAAAGAAAATTATTTAAAAATGTCAAAATGAGAAAGATTTATTAGAAAAATGCCACCCTACAGGAATAGAATTAGCTCACAAGTGTCTATGCAGGCAGGGACAGGACCCTTAAGACTGATTATTTTAGATTATTTTGCATATCAGTGCATGAAGACTTTCACAAAATATAGCTAATGGGATTCAGAGGTCATATAAAACATCAATATATTTAACTATTTTAGAAAGGCATTTTTTTTTATGTAAACAGTACCTAAAATAATTATTTTACTTATTTTATTTATTTATTTTAACAAGGTATTTATGACAAATTGTTAAGAATTATACTTATTGAACATTGAATAAAAAATAATTTTTTAACTCAATAATTTGTCCAATTTTGAACTCAGTTATCCCATTATGATGTTTATGAATATAAATTATAAAAGTGATAACACTAAACATATTTAACATTCTACTTCTCTTATTGAAACAACTATTGTCAACATTACCGATATAATTTTTAACAGCAAAAATACTTTGACACACTAAGCAAATATTTCAAAATATACACATAATTTTTGTAATTAAAATACTCATTATATTAATAAAAAGATGATATCTTATATAACCAGCACATAAAAAACGCAAATTTGTAGAGAAGTGCAGATAATGAAATGACCATGCTATATTATGTCAGTAATTGTTCTTAGTAAAATATGTAATTAAAAATGCTTTAGTTTTCATGGTTTAAATGGCAATATTTGTAACATCAGTAATTCATGTAAGTTTATGCATATGACTAAGTATTAATGTTAATATTATTAAATACATACCAGTTTTATGCATGTAAAAAACCTCTGCTTTCTTTTAAATAGACGGTACACAAAGAAACACATTGTTTCTAGCTCAAAGATAACATATTATTAAAAAAAAAACAGCTATGAGCTATTGATCTCAAATTAGACTCAAATTTAAAAGTATATAAAAGCTAGATACTTATGAATCATCAACAAAAACAAAAAAAATTATTCAAAATGATTTATTGAACTAATATTTTATTCAAAAATTAAAAATATCAGTCAGAAAGATTTTAATAAGACTTAAAACTTCGACAAAATATTACAAAAAGTAATTAATTTAGTTGGAAATGTTTCGGGGATTAATTTCAGAATGCAACTTTCATAAAACAAATATGTGGTTGTTGCTCGTTTAGGGTATTCAATATTACACACAAAATACATTCCTACTGCTATAGATACTGCCTCCAAAAATCCATTACATTCGATAATAATACTTTTTTCTGAAACCATATTTACTCCAATATAGTTAAAAATGTTCCCGATAACAAGAAAAGACTGAAATGTTTCACTGTTGATGTTGACTTGTGATGGAATGCACTCCAAAGACAAATTTCTTTGCCTCTTTGGTGCCAGCAATAACTTGTCGGTGTAAACCTTTCTTCTTGGAGTAGGCACTAAATCTTTATTTTTCCAGACATCCTCCCTCACTATATCATATACCTTGATGTTCCAACTTTCATGACCTTTCCCAATGTAAGATTTTAGGGAAGGATATTCATATATTAGTAAACGAAATATGATGTCCGGCTGTTTCATATTGGGGAATAATGTATATTCCTTAATTTCGTTTGAAAGATGTCTGAACAATTGACTTTTTGTCAACCACAGCAACTCATCAATCATTGTGATCAATCTGTTGAAAAATTCTCTTTTGGAATTAGAAATGTGGCAGGCCAAGGAAGTAGTTTTATGCCTGGAAAGAAAATGTATTTAGTATAATCATTTCTGAAACAGAGATACATTTTATTTTCTGCTGAGACTGATAAACTAAATTATTAAAATAAATGTACGTGTATCAATATAAAAATAAAAACCTTGAAAGAGTTAAAAGTGGGATACAGCCAGGGTTGGAGAAAAACCAAAAAAAACCGGTTTTTTTGGTTTAAACCAGGTTTTTTTAAGAACATCCTTTTTTAGTACATATACATGCATATTTATTAATAAAAATAGACATTGTTGGATTATATGTAGTATAAATTCATTTTAAAATAATTTAAATTAAATAATTAGAGTGAATTATGTAGAAAATTGAAAAAAAAAATCATATTTTAATTTAAACAGTTATTAGTAAACAGTCTTATGTCCAAACAATAAACTACTCTACACAGTGAAACTTTGAAAAACTTTATAAACAACCTTTTGATTACTTATAATAAACATCTGATGTAGTTTGATGAATGTAAATATTATTTTCCATAATAGAAAAAAAAAGAGATACTTCTTGGGGGTTTTGTTTTTTGAGAGACAATTTGAAATCAACCTTTATAGTCATTAGATTTAGCAGATAACAACAGGGTTGTTATGATTTTGCCCAGCCCAAAAAACCCAGGTGGGTTTTTTCAAAATTTCAACTTTAAATTACATATATAATGTATTTATATTACATATATAATATATTGTAATATATTTCTTAATATCAGTACACCACTCAAAGTTTATAACCATCACCCCCCACCCCAAAGAAAAGAAATGTCCTATTTATACCATCACAATTTTTAAAAGAAATAATTGTTAGTTAATCTCTGTAGCACGTGTAAGTAACAAACAAATTTTTTCCCATTAAAAAAAAATACTTTGATGTGTAATCCGTTCTATGTCATACAATAGAAACTCATAACAAAATACCATATATGCTTAGAATCCTAATTTAATTATGTAGACATCAGGGCTTGAATTTCAGGGCGGGATGGCGGGATTCGCGCCCTACATTTTAAAATCCCGCCCAAAAAAATAAAGTGGGCGGGAGGCTCCCGCCCAAAAAATTTTGCATTTTGAAACTATGATCAACTTCCATGACCGTTTTGCGAATTTTATGATATTTTCGTACGACTAATTAACATATTTTGGAGAGTTTTTTACCGCGAAAAACCGTTAAAATGCACGATTTTTTCCGCGACCGATCTACAAATTCCCTAAATTTTTTCCTGCGATCGATTGACACGCAGCAAAAAAGAAGTGATTCTATTTTGAATTCAGAGGTGATTCTCGTCCGAAATTTCCGATAATTTGAAATTCGGTTATCAGTTCCGCATAGTTGCCAACTTGTACGGTTTTGCGCGCGGAAAAAACAATCGCAGAGAAATGCAAATTTCGTGAAAGGATCGCCGAAAAAGCGCACATTTCGTCAATATTTCGTGGAAAAACGACGATTTCGTCAATATTTTTGGCAACGAACTTTATCAAAAGTTCGCTGAAAAATGCGAATCTCTTGTGCGGATCGCGGGAAAAACGGCAATTTCACCAAATATCGCAGATAAAACGCTGATTTCGTCTGAAGACCGCGGGAAAACGTCGATTTCGTCTAAAGATTGCTTATATAACGCCTATATTGTTAAAAGATCGCGGAAAAAAACGCCGTTTTCGATAAAAGATCGCTTAAAAATGTTTTGTCAAAAGATCATTGAAAAAAACGCCGATTTCATCAAAAGATCACGGAAAAAATGCCGATTTCATCAAAAGATCGCGGAGATAAAACGGCGTTTACGAGAAAAAATCGCATAAAAAAGCAAATTTTCTCTAAAAATCGTAAAAAAATGCCGATTTCATTAAAAAAAAGCACGGAAAAACTCCGATTTCTTTAAAAGATCGCGGAAAAACCGCCGATTTCAACAAAATATAGCAATAAATCGCCGATTTTACTAAAATATCACAGAAAAATCGCTGATTTCGTCTGAAGATCGCAGATAACCTCGCCCCCCCCCCTGTAAAGAATAGGCTGTATAAAATGTTGATGTCTTTTTTTAAAAAACACATTTTACATAATTATTCTCGGTTGTTAAAAATTGTTTCTGTAGTATTTTGTTATGTCTGTATTCTTATAATTGTTTAAATGACACATAAAATAATAGTGCGTTTTAAAGATTTTTTCTCCCTCCCAAACAGCTAAACTCCCCTCCATTTATAAATGTTGGGCGGGAGACTCCCCTCCTCGGAAAAATCGAATTTCAAGCCCTGAGACATGTAGAATTACTTAGCTTATTCTATTATTTAGTAATAATAAAAAATACTTTATAAATTATTACTAATAATCAATTTATCACAATTTTGATTACTGTCATTGATATATGTCATATAATTGTAATAATCAATTAGCTACTTTAAATTTAGTAATAAGAAATTTTTTTTCAAGCATTCTCAACCACCTCCAATAAACCCCCAAAACCTGAAAAACCCTGATAAAACCCCAAAAACCCTGATAAAACCCCTGAAAAAACACAGTGGATTGGTTTTTTCCTGAAAAAACACAGGTATTTAACAACCCTGGATAACAAAGGGGGAAAAATTAGTTTGTTATTGTTAAAATACTATAACTAGCACCCAATTTTTGAATACTCTCTTATACAACTTCATATTTTGATTTTGAAAGATTATCTCCCCAAGAAAAAAAAAATTCTTTTATAATTTTATCAAAATGTTAAAGATCATCAAGTTTTGTAGCTCCATATTCAAAAGCTTGTGCATGTTATGATAGAATGCTTTAAATAATCTGTATTTTTTTAATGAAAATATTTCATACTAAATATTGAATATTTTTAATCTATTTTATCTTTGATCAATTCACATGTTCTAAGATTTTTCTTTACAGCAATGGAATATGTTCACCAATGCATAGTGATTTTCATCCTATACATAAAAAAAAACCTAGGCCCACTATATCTAATACTTATTGCTGAAAAAAAGTGTTAAAAGAGAAAATATTTATATCCAATAATTTGTAAGTCTTAAATTATAAAGAAAAATGAGAAAATATCATTAGATTTTTTCGAAAAAAACCAATTGGTTTAAACCATGCCAAACCTGGATACAGCATTACCTTATGGGAGCTTTAAGATATTACATTTAGGTTTTAAATTGTTAAATATATCAAATTCTGTGTGATACTCTGCTATTAATATAAATGAAAAAGAAATTTCATATTCTATTTGCATAATTATATAAACAGTACAAACATTATTTTGGATGTAAAAAGAGATAAAATTTACCCACTGGTGTTTTTTATTAACTTCTTTCATAAATTCAAAAGATGGATTTTTTTTATATTAAAATATAAGTGATCCTGTGGTGGGACTTTAAAAAGGATTTGCTTTAAAATTACATTACAACTTTTTTCTTTTGTCTTCTGAAAAATATTTAAACATTCAAAAATTTTTTTTTTACTTTCCATATACACATTCAAATATATCACACTTTCACTGAGCTTATAGCGTGTATTAAATGCATTTATTTTATTAAATAATTTTATTTTAATAAATATCTTTTGCTTCATTCTATCCAAAAACACAAGCAATTTTTGCATAAATATTTTTTTCTTTTGTACTACTTGATTATTTTTTCAACCAAAATCTATCGCCTATGATAAAATACCAAAAATGGATAATTGTAAATGTCACTTGACACTTAACAAGAACGTTACATCATCAGTGATTTTTAATTTATACTTTTATCAATATTATACTAATTTACTCGCTTTTTCATTATTAAAAATAAAAATTATGCCAATTTGTATAATTTAGTGATTAGTTTGGATATTTGCATAATTTGGTGAAATTAGTCAATAGCATAATCAAGTAGTTTTTTTTTTTTTTTTTTTTTTTTTTTTTGCATTACATTTCACATAATTTGGATACAATGAAGCAAAGTAGCCTTTTACAAATTTTAATGGATTAATTTATAAACTAAATTATATAAAATACAAGTTTTCCTGAAAAAAAAAAAAAACTATATTCAATCGAAGAAAATAAATACCAGAAGACGGCACATAAAATTAAGACTAATTTAGAAACATTTTAGGGCATTCCATGGAAAAAGGACAAAATGTCCTGCATGCGAAAACTTAACTTAAAAACCTTTATCTATTGACTTATAAGTTGTTAAAACATAAACTATACCTCAAAGTAAAATATTTTGCAACAAACCTTCAGCTGATCAAAAATGTTTTGTGGGAATTAAAAAAAATTTTTTTTTGTATGTGTAGGAGTGCAATTTCATCTTTTATAAAAATTTACAATATTTTCCCTGTACTGATAGGTAAATTTTGAGACCTTTCTTGAGACTGGTTGGAGAAAATCATGGGTAAACTTAAATCTTCTACAATAATTTTAATCCTCAACCGTTTGGTGGATTTTGCAGCTTTTCTGCAAGCAACTGCCAAAAGAGCAGAGCTTTTTCTGCGATTGACCAACTACCCATTGATAAATCCCCCCCCCCCCAAGGACCAGTTGACAAAACCTTAGTAGTAACCGGGCCCACAAACTTTGTGGCTTTTTCCTGCGACTGGCAAAATTTATTGATATTTTTTCTGCTTTTGAGCAATGAATTTCACAGTTTTTATAGTCAATCCAATGGCAAATTTGGCTATATTTACCTGCAGCTGATTGCAAATTGTGATATTTTCTTTCTATGTATCAACTATCAAAAACTGCGCAGCATTTTTTGCCTGCGATCAACCAATGTATTATTTCATGGAGTTTTATTTACTTTTTTTTAGTTTTTCTTTGACATAGCAAAAATTTTGATAACTTGGTTAAATAGAATTTGAATTATTAGGACTGTCGGCCATTAAATGGACCGAGCAGAGTGTTGCAGCATATTTGTGGAAGACTTAAAATATTACAACAGTTCTCATAACAAATACTTTTATTAATGACTAGGATGATGACCAGCATTGCCATGGGGGCCCAGCCTGAAAAAACCCGCCCGGGCCCACTTGAAATAACCCATTATGGGTTTTTCAAAAATTTTCATGATTTTACAATTGTATCAATATTTAATCTAAGTTATCAATGCAAAAATAAATGCGAATTTAAATATATTTCAAAAGAACCAGATTTAAAAGGAATTTCTAAGCATTAATAAAATGCCCCTCCCCCCCCTCAAAAAAAAAATTAGCTGTAAAGAAAGAAAAGAAAAAGTTTTTAATTGATCTCTTATTTACAATTAATGAAAGAAACTATATAAATTTAGCATATTTAACTTAAAGCAGGGTTGTTATGATTTTGCCCAACTCAAAAATTCAACTGTTTTTTTTCAAAATTTCAACTTTAAATTATGTAAGATTTAGGTTAATTTTTTTTAAATATCGTTATTAATATTTTAATATTGATATGAGGATATATTTCTTAATAACAATACACCACTCATATAGTTTCTTTCTTCATCACAAGGGGGGGGGGGATGCTTAATTCTCCCACTGATTAAAAAGAAATATGTCACTTTTACTTAAATAAGGAAAATATGTATTCCTTGCAAGTATAATGCGTTTAAACATATTGTTCACTCGCAAGAATAGTGACACATCTCAACAAAAGTAAATTTTAAATGAGAGGCAAAAGACAATTTGCATAATTATACTGTATAGCAGTTAGTTCTGCATGCAGAAATGGAAACATGCATAAAAACACAAAATCTTCAAGAATGAGGATGCAGAATGAGGTATCGAGAGTTGAATACCTCCTTACACAATCCACCTCACTTCTGTGGTCAGAAGTCACAAATGGATATATCATTAAAAAAGTAAATTTCCATATAACTTCACTTATGAAACTGTTTGTGTAGCAAGACACACATATGATGGAATAAAATGATTAGCGGAATAAAACACAGCATGAACTTTTGCGAGATTTATCTTTTTTCTTGTAGTTGATCGATATGATGTTTTAACATATTTTAAATTGACTACATATTACAGGGAAGGTGGCAGTTTGTTAACATGTATCAAACTATAGTAAAAATCGTAAATAAGCCTTAAATGAATTATTATTAAATGGATTATTATTAATAATCCAAAACATGCAAAAACAGTAAATCTTAAAAATCCATCATAGTTTTTTAAGAATCTGATTGTTGTTTATCTCGTAAAATACTACAGTACACTCCCTCTAATCCGCACAGGTTGGGACCAAGGGTTTTGCGGATTATAGAATTTCGCAGATTATAGGTCATTTCTTTGTTTACATTCTAATATTTGGAATTTATCAACAAATGTTAAATATGCAGCAAATAAATAACACAGAAATGAAAGAAAATACTTTTTCATGCATAAAAAGCTATAGTCAATAGGAACACATTTAAATGATATAATAATATAAAATTAATTGAAAACATTTTTTTTATTTTTAAATCTATCAAACATCACAGTGATGGTTGTTTGCTTTATCATTTTTTATTTATGCTATGCAGTTTAATCTTGATGCCCTTAAGAGTCAGAATTTCTTGATTAGTAACATAAGTTTGTTTATTCTAAAAAAATAAGATATTTATCCTCAAGAGCTATCTATCTTTTACATAGTCAGCAAATGTGCTCAGAAGATAGCAGTCTTAATAGTTATTTATAAGATACATAAAACATTTTCTTTTAATAAATGCAGAAATGCATTAAAAATTTCTAAATTCATCAGTACAGTAAAACCTTTATTATAGTCAAAGTGTGCATCTTGGTTAAAAAAAAGGAGAATTTAACTGTTTGTTTACATCTGAAATATAGAGCGCATTATAGGGTTGCAGATTAGAGGGAGTGGACTGTATTATGATCAATCACAGTAAAGAATTACACCTATAGTAGTACTGGAATTTTGCATTTCCGAATCACAATACAATTGATTGTAAAATACAGTAGACTCCGTCAAAGCCACACAGCTTGGGACCAGAGGTTGTGCGGATTTTAGAATTTTGCAAATTTCTGGTCATTGCCTTGTTTATATATTTTAAAACAGCAATTTAAATGTAATTAATAATGCAGTCAAAACTATAATGAATGCTTACAATATAATAAAAAATAAAATAACTAATATACTAAAATAATAAAAAATTACATAATTTTCAAAATGATTAAAGTATTAAAAGCAGTTTCAAGTTAATAATTATTAAGGTATGATTACATGTCCATTATGCAGATGAAATGTACTTTTCCGAAATTAATCATTGTGCCTTCATAAAGGCACATTACTAATTCATATCAAAATAATAAAATATGGAAATTTTACGGTCAGACTTAATAACCAAAAAAAAACTTGACTAGTACATAAATATATTTGGGAAGATTGTGATTACCAGTGATATCAGCAATATCTTAAATTTTTCAGAAATAAATTAAATTTATTTTTCCTTGATGAAAAAACAGGAATTCAGTAATAACAAAAATTACAAATTGAAATATGTTTGGAATCGATATAAGACTAAAACAGTCAAATTTTGTAATTATATCTGAACTAAATATTTCATAGTTTACATTCGTAAATTATGTGGGGATTTTAGGGAGTCTACTGTAATAGAATATTTAAAAATATGCATAAAATCAGGAGAAATATGTCGAAAATCAGGAGTATAGAAAAACATGTGAAAATTAGAGTTTTCTGTTGAAATCTGGAGACTTGACTCGTCTGAAACATTTATTTTAATTAAAATATAACAAAAATAAAGCTTTAAGGATTACCTTTTTTAAATGCTCAGGTACTTCATGCCTCATTTTATGGCCAAAAAACTGGGACTTAAACTTTATTTTCTGCTACATTCAACCATGATTTCTAGAAAAAAAAATATTTTTTTTATTTATTTATTGTAAGCATGATTTGGCCTTCTTTAACATGGTGTGCCAAGTGCATGAACTGAATGTGAAAATGGCGATTTTCTGATAGGACAGAAACATTTTATGTTCTGGCAGCCTTTGAAAATGAAAAATCATTGCACACACACTTAAAATTAATCTGGAGGACTTTTTTTTGCATATGTGTGTGTGAATGTTTGTTTCGCGACTATTTTTGACATTTGTAAAAGGGAAAGGTTTCAGTCTTTCAATTCAATAAATTTTTTCCTCTGAAAATAATTATACAACTTAAGAGATTGATCTAGTTTTGTAGCATTTTCTTACTGATTTTTCCTTGAAATTTGCATTTTATTTTTCTGATCTTCTGGCGAAATTCACATAATCTTTTCGCTATACTCTGATAAAATTCACATATTCTTTCTGAGATATTTTAAATAAATTCACATTCAAGACTTGAATTTCAGGGCGGGATGGCGGGATTCGAGCCTGAAATTTTGAAATCCCACCCAAAAGAATATCGTATGCGGGAGGCTCCCGCTACAAAAAAATCACAAATTTTCTGATATTTTCGTGTGAATGAATGACATATTTTGCGAGTTTTTTACAGCGACAAATTGATCGAATTCACAATATTTTTCGCAATGGATCGTCAAATTTCGCATTTTTTTCTGCAATCGATTGACAAGTTTCGTGTAATTTTCTGTCGCGAGAACGGAGTAATTACGTTTCAAATTTTCCAAAAAGTTAACACATTCGATTTCAAAAGTTATGAATAATTATTTATCAGCTCAGAAATTCGGATAGTTATCTCCGAATTTCCATACTAATAACCGATTTTTCATGGCTTTTGAACGGAGGACTAAATGTATATTTTCACAATCAATTTCATCAATCATTTGCAGAAAATTTTGTTAGATTATCTCAATAGAAACGTCAATTTTCTCAAAGAATCGCGAAATAAAAACTCGCTTTTTCTTAAATGATCGCTATAAAACATAAATTTCTTTAAAAAATCGAAAAATAAACACTAATTTTGTGAAATGGTTGCGGAATAAACGCGAATTTCGTAAAATCATTGTGGAGTAAACGCGAATTTCATAAAATGATTGCGGAATAAACACGAATTTTGTAAAATGACTGGGGAATAATTGCGAATTTCATGAAAGGATCGCCATATAAACAGCGACCTGGGAAGGGGAGGGAGAGTCGCCCTGGGTGCAGAAAAGTACGGGTGCCGATTTTCTACTACCAACATCATTTTTGGCCTGTAAGAAAAAAAAGAATACTAAATTGAAATTTTGCATTGAGTACAGTTTTCTCTTTGCACGCCCCTGCATATAAACCCAAATTTTTCAAAATGCCTCTTAAAAAACACAAATTTTATGAAAGAATCTCGAAGTTTTCATTAAAAGATCATAAAAAAACGGCAATTTTGTTGATAATCGAGGAAAAAAATGCTAAATTCTTTAAAGGATTGCGGGAAAATGCCAAATTTGTCAACGGGATCTTCAAACTTAATTCTAAGCAAAAACTTCCTTGAAATTGGCAACAAATTTTCTGAAAAGTTACAGCAGATTGTGTGAGAAATGGAAGGGGGGGGGGAAAGGGAAATTACTTTTGGTTCTGTGTTTTTTCTGCGACCTTTTGACGAAATTTGTGGATTTTTCGCGATCTTTGAACGAAACTATCGGACTTAGTTTTTTTTTTTTTTTTTTTTTTTTTATGAAATTTGCAAATTTTTCACGGTTTTTTGAGGGAATTTGTGGAAATTTCGTGATTCTTGGACAAAAATTGCAGAATTTTTGAGATCGTTTGGCGAAAGTTGTGGTTTTTTTTGCGATTTGTGTTTTTTTGCAGGTATTTTGATGATATATTCGTTTCAACTGTGATCTCCATCCGAAATTTGCTTTTTTCCCCCAAATCTTTGATGAAATTTCTGTTCTTTCACTATTGTTTGAAGAAATTCACATTTTTTTTCACGATCTTCAGACGAAATTTGAGTTTTTTCACGATTATCTACAGAAATTCGTGTTTTTTGTCCAAAACTCTAACGATATTTACGATTTTTCTGCGAATGATTTACGACATTGATTTTTTTGGGAGGCGATTTAACGAAATTTGCAATATGTTTTTTGTCTAAATTTCCGGATTGAGGACAATTTTTTTTTCCGGAACCGAAAACCTTTGATTTTTGAAAAATACATAGCAGAATCGCCTTTGGATCGTTTAGTTAGTATGCTAAATCCAGGGCAAACATATTTTGGTGCCCCCCCCCCTTTCCTCAGTAAAGCATATTTACAAATGTAATTTTACTAATTTTCTAATATCTTACTTCATTTAAAATTAATAATAATAAAATATGTAATATTGAACTATGTATTCTCTTTTGTAAAATATTGATTCATTAATCTTGTAAGTGGAATCGGATATAATCTAAAAAGATTCCGGTTTATACAGGATCTTTATGCCATATCCTTAAATTCTTCTATATTTTGGCGTAACCCAGACAGGACGTGTTTAATAATACCGTGTTAAACATAAACGTGAGAAATATCAAAATACAACAGGTTCACATGGTCTCCCTTCGCCTGGCGCCTAGGGCATGTGCCCCCTCTGCCCCCCCATTAGTTTTGGTCTGTTAACTTGTTATCCAACACTGGTTCAAACAGCACCCCCTCCCCCTGATTCAACAATAGCTCTAAACATATATATATTAGGGATGCACCGAATAGTGATTTTGGCCGAATACCGAATATTCGGCCAACAGCTGAACCGAATACCGAATATTCGGCTAGCCGAATAGTAATTGTTGGGCCGAATACCGAATATTCGGCCAGCCAAATAGTAACTATTTGGCCGAATACCGAATATTCGGCTTTCCAAATACTTTTTATATTTCAAAGTTTAAAGGTATTAAAATGTTACTTTTTAAAACAGTTTTACATGATATTTAATAAAATAGACTTATATTTTAATAAAAGAACTTTTTATAAGAACATTCAGTATTGAAAAAAATCTGCCCTTTTTTTTTAAGAAGCATAATTATGAGACTTTTTCAATTAATAAAATCATCTTAAATATCATGATTTCTTCAACGAATTAAAACAAATATTTTGAAATCAAAGAGAAATAATGAAAAAAAAAATAGTTGAAGAAAAACTATACAGTCTCATATTTGTTCTTTTTAAATAACTCAAGGCAGATTTTTTTCAATATGAAGTATAAATACTTTCAACTTAATTCTGAATAAAGGAATGCCTAAGTCATAGTTCTTTACTTATGAATGGTGGCATTTTCCATCCTTCTCATCATATCATGTTTTACAGAAATCAAAGCATGTGAGTTGAAAATATAGGTATAGTATCTTCTTTATTGTTAATGCAACAAACGAAAACACAAGTTTTCTTGAGTTAAATTTTACATATAGCAAATAAATAATGTAAAAACATTCTATTTTATTTAAATATGATTTTATTTCTAAGTATTTTAAATATATTTTTAAATTGACAGTTAAAAGCAGAAATCGTGAAAAGTTTTTTAAAATGTGTTTTAAAAGGCTTTATTAAGCATTCGATTCGGCCAAATACTTTGATATTCGGCCAAACCGAATATTCGGCAGGCCGAATAGTTTCATATTCGGCCAAGCCGAATATTTGGCTTAACCGAGTAGTTTGATATTCGGCCTAACCGAATATTCGGTAAAATGGCCGAATACCGAATAGATACTGAATATTCGGTACATCCCTAATACATATATATATATATATGGCATTATTGATAATACTTGCTAATCTTAATTGGCAAACGGCAGAGCTCCCAGCTTTCTTGTTAAATTTTTCTTTTTGTTTTTTAATTTAAATAGATAAAAATATAAAATAAGGATCATTTATGTATTATATCATTAAAATACATACAAATGTGTATATTTACATTTATATTAAAACTGCATTATTATTATAAAGATATTTGTATCTAAATTTTGTTACGTTTAATATGAAAAGCATTTATGTCCTGTCTGCAACTCATAAACTTGAATGACTAATTCTACATTTAAAAAAACTATAAAAAAATAAAATATTGCTAATATTAATTTATATATACATTCAATTCTTATCAAAAATATTTTTTTAAATAAAATTGACATTTTCTAAAAAGTATAAAAACTTTCAAAATAGAAACTCCGTACATCATGTCTGCAACGTCTATAATTTGTGATTTGTTTCGAATTTAAATTCTTTTCTCAGTAACATATAAATGTATTTTGAAGAACTTATCTTTTATAGTAACAATTCAAATTATTCATTCAGCTCAGTATCTTATAAACAAATAATTCAATGAACTTTGTAAATGTCATGTACGCAATACTGTGGAATCATCCATAAATAAACTAGAAATGTATATATTTTAATGTATTTACAAGTAAGAAATTTATCATTTTTCTTAGTAAATGTTAAAGTATTATCATCATTTTTTTTTAAATAGGTATTACTTCTATTACCTTTCAAACTGAATTTCGTAAACATCAGTGAAATATGCAATACTAAATTAATCACCTGAATTAAACTGGTAAACAAGTTAAAAATAAATATTAATAGAATTGAATTATAACTTTAAACTCAAAAGTAAATAATAATATAACACAAACTTACTTTATTTATGTAAGTAAAATGCTTTAGAACATCGAAGTGTTGATTAGGCGGGAACATATCACTTCCGATTCTCGCGGTTGCAGAAACAATCGAATTGAGAAATAGTTGGACTGCGCATGCGTTAGCTAGGATTTCGTTCACTTCGGAAAGTAAACCGAAAATTTTCTGATTCTATCGGAAAGTGAAAACAGCTCTGACATATCAGATAATATCGGGAAGGTTTCTGCTAATTTGAATAACGTTCCAAAAATTTTTTACAGAGCATAAAAAAGGATATTTATTATTGTTTTTAATTTAAATATAGAATTTATTAATAAATCTTAAAAATTTTAGTCTTTGAAAATAACATTTTCTAAATAATCATTATAATTTGTTAAATTACATTTTTTTTTTTTTTTTTTTTTTTTTGCTTTGCTTGTTTTTGTTTTATTTAACTCAGATTTTATTTTTATTACAAAAATTCTTTTGCAATTATTTATAAATAAAATGCTACGTAAGATAAATTAAATGTAATAAAACGAGTTGGATATTGCACATCAAACGTTTCAAACTTCGGATATACACTGTAAAAAAAATATTCAAGAGGTTACTAAAAATTTTTTAGTAAATTTGTATTCCACAGAATTTTTTAGTAAGCATTACAAACTTTTTTTTTGGAAGTGAAAGAAGCATTTCTTTTGTAAACTGAACAAAAGAATTTTTTGTATAACTAACTTAAAAAATTTTAGTATGAGCCACCAAGCAAATTTTAGTAATAGCTCCAAAATTATTTTTAATAACCATTACGTGCGCCCGAAGGACAGGAGGTTCCTTCGAGCTGCATCCAGACTTCTGAAGCGGAAGATTTTCGGCAAAACTGCAATGGATGGCAGCACCAAACATTGCTAACTGCTCCGACAGGATTTTCATAATCCCTTTACTAACGAGTACTTACACTACATACATTCGGGGCGTATTTGGCTGTGGTCAAAACCGAACCCGGGACCTTTTAGTCCGGAGTCCGTTACTATAACCACTATGCTATCAAGGCTACACCAAGTGAGTTTTAGTAATAGTTATTAAAAATATAAAACTATTAATTTTTTATAGTAATTCTTACAGATTTTCTTGTAACCGACTAAGATTACTAAAAATTTTTTAGTAATTACAAGGATCACTAAAGTTTTTTTAGTAGATCGACCCTTTTTTTTACAGTGTAGTACGGTGGTTGAAATCGTTTGTGTGTCCCTGTAAAAAAGCATCTGATTTCTATTATACATAAAGTAAATTGCAGTAATTTTTTTTTCACTTAAATCACTTTCATAAAATGGGAAATAGTTTAATATAATTTAAGCATGTCCAAAACAATGTTTCCCTCTATACCATTATGTAATGGAATACATTTTTGTGGCCCTGTAAAGTAATAACAAATATGCTTCGCATCACAGATTGTACAGAATGTATATTTTAGTATGTATATTTTAGTATACATACTTCATATCACTTTTATTGTGTTCGGAAGCGTGTGACATTATTAACATGCACTTGAAACTATTTTTTTCTGTTGGCTGTAATGTAACGGATTACATTTGATTGCCTCTGTGAATAAACTATACATCCGATTTTCATAAAATTTTAAATGACACAACAAAATGATGCAAGAATTGTATATTTTAACTTAAAAAAAATCCATAGGGTAATTTTTGCTTTGTTATATGCGGACAGATGGACAGACGATGACTATAGGTAAGGAATGAACGATGACTATAGGTGCTAGGTATTCACATAACTACTAACGCAAGTAAAAATTTCTTAAAGTAATTCTTATAAAAATATGAAAAAGTGTAGGAAAAACCCGAGATGACAAAAAATACGTGGTATAACTTATATGACATCGAAATAAAGATAATTCAGGATTCAAGAAATTTAAAATAGTTTATACCATTATCAATGAGGTTTATAAATAAATATGTGAATTGGGCTATTTACTCGATCTAATTTAAACTGCTATCTCTATCTGTTTATTTACGCAGTTATATTTGTGATTTATAATGGAGTTTTAATTGTTTAATTTCATTTTGATTTCAAATTTATATAAAGAACTATCTGCTAATTAAAAATTCTGTTTGCATCTTTAATTATTTATTGTTTACTTTAACCAATCATAGATAGCAAGGCATTACAATTTCATTTAAATTCTTTTGTTTGTTCTTTTTGAATAATTTAATATAGTTTTCAATACTAATTTTTATTATATATAAACGCACATGTGCAATAATATTTTTAAATCCTAATACATATGATAATTTGAAATGTAATTATTTTGTTTTGCAGGCATACATTTTTGTGGATTTTTTTCATATATCATTTTATATTAATGATTATAAATATATCATTATTTACTTAATATTCTTTTTTTACAGTATAAAGTAAATACATTTTTATTCATAACATGTTTATATTAGAAACTTTTTATTTTTATACTATATTTTTCTTTTACAATGAAGCAATACGATTTCTTTGAAAATCTATTTGTGTCACAAAATAATTTTGTCATTAATGCATTATGTTTGAAATTAGGTATTTTTTAACGTGCCAACGCTTACGATACATTGGTTCACATGTATAGACTCTGTTCTTTTATCATAAAAAACGACGTTGTTATTATTATTATTATTATTATTATTATTATTATTATTATTATTATTATTATTATTATTATTATTATTGTCATTATTATTATTATTTCATATTTTAATGATTAACCGGTTTTAATAGCTGCCATTGAAGATGTAATTCTCTTTAAGGCCCCTCGATAGTCACTGATAAAGACACGGATGATAATTGATGATGGGAGCATTCTTTATCTCGCTCAAATTTTAATATTTTTACATGATTTTTTTTTTTTTTTTTTTTTGCATAGGATAGCTGAGGACGTTCTACATTTGGTCTAATTTTTACTTTTTAGGTTTTGCCTATATATTTTTTTATATTATGATAGTTTCAATTTCAGAACCGGTTTAAACCGGCTTTGAAATTTAAAGTGATTTAAAAAAAATCTGAAACCAAAATTAAAAAAGTAAAAACTAGGCCGGTTGTGAATCTTCCTCATTTGTCCTATGCAAAAAAAAATCATGTAAATATATTAAAATTTGAGCGAGATAATTGAAAAAAATGCTCCCATAGACTTATTAATTACCATTCGGGTATTTTTCTTTGACTAATGTTGCGCCTTAATTACATATATTATGTTTATTATTATATAATAACAATAAAAAATGTTACGTTGAGCACACTGTTTACGTTGAGAACACACACAAAAAAAAAAATCTGTAAAGGTACTACACTTTATCTTGAAAACTGGGATTCCAAGAACTTTTCCTGTAACGGTAACAACAAAAACTCAAGTTTTAGAATCGGTTACATGGATTTTTCCTGTTATCGTTACATGAAAAGTTCTTGGAATCCCAGTTTCCTAGAAAACGTTTAGTACATTTACAGATTTTTTTACAGTGTAATAAACCCATAAAGCACAAATATCTGGAATTTTTTTTTAGATACATATGTCTTATTTTTTATTATTAACTTTTTGTCTACCATAAATTAACTCTGAAGAATTGAATGTTACATTACTTTGATATTTAAAGCTATTTTTCTTATACATAAGCTCCTAAGTATAACAAGATAAAAGAGATAACTGAAGCATTAAATTTTCACTTAAAGTTTCATTGTAAAATATTTGTTTTCCTTAAAAGCGATTTTAGAACAACGCAATTGTCTGGTAGCTAGTCATATTATCCGACCTTTATCTAACTTTCCAGGTGTAAAACTTATCTTAAAACACTTTTAAACATTATGTTGGAAACGCTATTATTCCATTACTGCAATTTTGAAAGGTAATAAATAAGTTTATTGTACATTAGACCATAGGTGATTAAAAACATTTTTATATAAGTTGTCAAAATCTTTTAGTATTTTAAGAAATAAGAAGCATTTAAAATCTTTAAAAAAGAACAAACATCAGATTAATAAAATTTTGTTACGTTTGTAGAGTATATAATACTTCATTTTAAAAAATATGAAAATATTTTTTTAACTTCATCTATAATTTAAAAAACTTTTATTGAACATAGGCATTTCTTAAATGTATGTAGAGGTTTGTAAAAAAAATAAAAGTTTATAATTAATTCTGAAACAAACTATTGTAGAAGAATATCACCGGTATGAAACGATTGGAAATAAGGTATCATTTTGAATATTTGTGGTATATATAAATCTAGGCTAGCGGACCATGTATATATCGAAATGAAATAAACTTTAAAAAAATATAAATAGACAAGTTTGATTTTATAACTAAAATGTACAAGCTTCAATGTGCTTAAATCCAAGGTTTCATGAAATTCATAAAATTAGTTGCAAAGTAATTAATAATTTTAAAATATGCGAAAATTAAAAAAAAAATGTATTCAGATTGAAATTCGATGCCCGATTTTTCAAATACTGCAAAATGACTATGATTCCCTTTCTAATATATATTTCTGGCCGATAGTACACTTTCACTCGTTTAATATGTTTCAACTATTGTCAAATATAAATAAATATATATATATATTTCGATATTTTGTTCCAGATTATACTTCGCAGCATATGATAAATTTGATCTATCATAATTTGAAAAATATTAGGAAAAAACATTTAAAATTGAGAATCTTCATAAAGCAAGCACATGGAATAATAGCAATCTTTTTTGCAATATAATGCGTTTTAACTTGCGTTTACATTTTGATACTTTATAAGAAAACTCTTCTCTAAATTTTTTGTAAACTAGTCGTTGGGGACAACCGTAATACTTACACATCCTGGATATGTAAAATATAAAATAAGAAAATAAAACATGAACTATTTATAAATGCATTGTCATTCCAAATTAAAATATAAACGTATATTTAAATATTTTTAACACATAGTAATGCTTTATTAAGAATTTCTGATGAACCAATTTCGACAAATTATATAAAACGCCAAACTACTGCTGTACCAAACTGCGTAAAAGAAACATTCTTATAATTCTAAAAAAGTAATCAAAATCACTAACAATTTATTGCGTTGGATTAAGCGTCTCATATGTAAGCGTCAAAATGTATTTTTGAATTGAAATTTGAATGAAATTCGGGCTTACATGGAAAATCAAAATGTGTGAAAAAAAAAAAAAAAAATTACAAATATCTTGGCAACTCCGATCGACTTCGTTCTTTATGAAAATTTGTGTTATTTTATTATGTTTTACATCCACACCTTTAAATAAAATATTTCGAAAATTTTTATATAACTTTCACCAGAACGAATATTTCGAGAGTCGAAAAAAATAGTTCTGGATAATCGAGGTTACTAATATTAAATAGACATTTATCCATTATTACATGCTAATCACATACTAAATTTCAAGTCTCAATCTCAATTTGTTCGGGTTATTGAGCGTTCACAGACCGACAGACAGAAAGACGGACACACACACACACAGAGAGAAAGACGGACACACACACACACACACAGAGAGAGAAAGACGGACGATAATTTTTTTCCTAAAAAAATTCCAGAATCTCCAGTAAACGTGTAAAACCGTCAAATATTTTTTTCGATCTTCAAAATGATTGCAAGATTTACTCTTTACTATGCAAGATGGGTAAGTAAAGCGCAAAATGATTGTGTAAGGTCCCACAATGGTCACTAAAAAGACCCGGATGATAATGTAAAGTCTATGGGAGCGTTTGTTTCAAATATCTAGCTCAAATTTTAATATTTTTACATGATTTGTTTTTGCAAAGGATAGCTGAAGACGATCCACAACCGGCCTAGTTTTTACTTTTTCAATTTTAAATTCAGATTTAAAAAAAAATACTTTAAATTTCAAAACCGGTTTAAACCGGTTCTGAAATTGAAACTTTCATAATATAAAAAAATATATAAGCAAAATCGAAAAAGTAAAAACTAGACCGATAGTGGGTTGTTTTCAGCTATCCTATGCAAAAAAATCAGTAAAAATATTAAAATTTGAGCGAGATATTTGAAAAAAAACGCTCCCTTAGACTTTACATTACTATCCGGGTCTTTTTCAATGATTATTGTGGGGCCTTAAGTCGCAACACTAGTCACAGAAAAGACCCCAATGATAATGCAAAGTCTATGGGAGCGTTCTTTACAAATAATACCGCTCAAACTTTAATGTTTTTACATTTTTTTTTTTTTTTTTTTTTTTTTTTTTTTGCATAGGACAGCTAAGGACGATCCACAACCAGCCTAATTTTTACTATTTCAATTTTGGTTTCAGATTTAAAAAAAAAAATCACTTTAGATTTCAAAACCGATTTAAACCGGTTCTGAAATTGAAGCTATCATAATATAAAAATCGATAAAGCAAAATCGATAAAGTAAAAACTAGGCCGGTTATAAATCGCCCTCAGGTATCCTATGCAAAAAAAAAAAAAAAAAAAAAAAAAAAAAAAAAAATCATGTAAAAATATTAAAATTTGAGCGAGATATTTGAAAAGAACGTCCCATAGACTTTACATTATCATCCGGGTTTTTTTCAATGACTATTGTGGAGCCTTAAAGAGCCATTTATGGTAGAACACTAGATATTTTGAAACTTTTTATGTTATCATATAATCTAGTAGTCAACAATGACAGCTTGACTGGTGCTTGAGGCTTCTTGATCAAGAAGGGGGCTCTCTTGGTCAACAATGGAATACCCAATTTTAATTTGGTTATAGCTCCTAAAATATGCTCGCATTGAAGTAATTATTTTCTAGGAAACTTATTGTAAGAATTGCATTGAAATTTCTTTTTAGGCTTATTAAAAGCTGTAGTATTCCTTTATTATATCAGAATTGGGTACTGCTATTGAAACAATGAAAAAAAAAACAGTAATAGGATTCGTTTTAATATTTACATGAAATCCTAAGCAAATTTTATATGTATCATTTAAAAGTAGACATTATTTCGAATCTTTTGGCACCAGCCATTTTGTTCTACGATAATTTTTTGAGGAGATAGTTAAATTGAGTTGAGTTGTTTTCTTTTTTACAAGGACTGTACAATATGGTTGTAAAAGTTTATATTTATTTTAAGTCCTTAATTCAGTGAATTGTAGTTTGATAAATTGGAAAAAAAAGAAAAAAGAAAAAAAACAACAACATAATTTTGAGTGAATTCAATATCTGTTTTATATAAGCATAATTAATTATTTACTTTAACTTCATCTAGAATAATACCAACCATGAATTGAATTAAGAAATTCTTTTATTAACAAAAGTACAGCAAATTTTCACTTTCGAAATCGCAAAAGCTTTAATCGCTTTCAGTCGCATGCAGCCTAAGGCTGTTGAAAACTTTTACAACTTCAATGTAAAGACACTTTCATCAATATTTCAAAGTTTACTGGAAATTTCTGCATTTATTTGAAGAAACTAATAGAGTTCTGGGAATTAGCTGAATTCAGGATAAAGTATTATTGTATTATTGTAATGAAATTACTATAATTATTTCTTCGCATTTGCTTGGTTTAGGTTAAGGAGGCAGTAATTGTGTCGCGACAACAATATAATTTTTAGCATCTATATATTTAAAAACATTTTTCTTCTCACCTCAGCCCTGAACTTTGTACTCGGCCAATTTTTATACTCATATTTTTTTTAATGAAAGCACTTTATTTGTGCATGTGCCTGCACTCGCTATTTTTTAAATCATCTAATTTTATATTTTAATTATCATTTAAAAAATTTTTTTATAAAATTTCTTCACATTGTTGCAAAAGGGTTACTTTTATTCTTGAAGAAATAAGAGGAAATAATAGGAATCCCCAAGTCATTAAGGATACCATTATGATATTGCAATTAAAAATAACCATTAAAAAACTTTTAATCAGAAAATGATGTCACGATTTAAAAATGAAAAACCGCATTTTTACGCATAAAGCTGTTACATTTCACTTTTTTTTAATTCCGCTAATACGGAATTTGAGACATTCATCTCAAATAGTTTAGTTGGTGAAAATGATGTCATAGTAAAAATAAAAAACGTAATAAATGCAAAATTGTATCTGGAAAACGGACACCAAGTTTGGTAATATATTTATGAATAATCTATTCCACGTTAAAATATTTTTTAAATATTTTACATGAATATGAAATGTGTACATGTACATTTTGTGACGCTGAAAAAAATGTGCTTTTTAGATTTCGTTGAACACAAAAATTATAATTGTGTAATAGAGCCACAACTTTCGTTCCTTTTTCATTATGTAATACCAGAGATCAAAACCTTAATTAATTTACTTACATGTATATAATATATAAATGGAATTTTCGTCCCGTCCACATGCTATTTCAGTTCAATTGAATCTAATTTAATGAAACTTCCATCATTAAAAGGTATTATTTCAAACATGGTTTTTGTACGTAATACATCATTCTATGTAGATTAGTTACATAATTATGACGAATATACTTGGAATAAAGGTATACCATATTCATATATATATATTCATTTGGCGATGGCATAAAAACTATCGTTTTGTTTAAGAATTGAAACGTTTATGTTAATTAGAAATGAAAAAATCAAACGTTCTAAAAATAAATAAATAAAATAATCAGAAAAAATGAGATTTTGTTTTAAACACGAGTAAGAAAAATTCTATTAGAAATAACATGAAATGAAAATAATTTAATTAATGGGTTAATTTTTGTTCAGCTTATAAGAAATATTATAAGTCGATCAAATAAAATAAGTTGACCCATTGAATCAATGTCTGCCGATTTATTTGTTTACATAATTAAAAAAAATTGTAATTGTAATTGAAATTAAGTAAAATATCAATAACACTATTTTTTCGAAATTAAATACATCATTCAATAAGTTCGTGGCGTATTCATGATATAACGATGCATTTTTTTTTTTTTTTTTTTTTTTTTTTTTTTTTTTTAATTTTTCTTTTAGGTTCCAAAGATTGCTATTAGTAAATGTTTATTAGCTGCGCAACTATACACTATGCTATTGTTAATTAAATAATTAAAACGGCTACATTAATAAGGGAAAAAATCTGAAAAATCTATCTGTAATTTTATTCAAATGTAATTTAAAATTAAATTCTTTTAGACATGTAAAAAAGTAAAAAAGAAAATAAATAATAATAATAAATAAAACTGAAAATCACACTTATTTAGAACTTTAAAAATGTTTTCTTTTCCTAAGTTTGTAACAAATTATTATAGAACATTAAATACGTATAAATAATTTAATAGTAATAGCTTTAAAAACACTGACGGAATATACTTCATAAATGATAAGAAATAAATTGTCCAATTTATTTTTACATGTTAACAAACGTAAAAAATAAACGTCAAATAAAATCGAATGCTCGTTAAAAGGTTTCAAATTTTACTTTTATTATTTTTAATGATTACATAAATATTAATATAAAGAAAAATGCAGAATGTTAAGCAGATAAAATTACTTAATTTAAGCACATTTAATTGCAAACTGAAACAATTCAATATTTAAAAACCTTAATTGGGTTTATATGACACACACCATAAATTATAAAGTTTTAGCTGAAAATTTGATATTGTATTTTTTTTCTACTATTTTTCCCATTTTAAAACCAATATATAGATTACAAATATATATTTTTTCAGTAGAAATAGAAAAAATCGTGCAGGATTAAAAAGGTTTTCTTTTCCTAACTTTATAATAACTTATTTTAGAACATTAAATGCTTATAAATAATTTAATAGTAATACACGGCTGGCCACCCAAATTGCAACACCAAGAAAAACAAGAGATATCACAACAAAATTTATTGTGTAGATAACATGTTGACCAAGTAACAAATGATTAAATTTACAGCATTCTATGAAGCGTGGTTCCTGCCAAAATCAGCACCCAGAGTAGCCGCCGTTGTTGGAGATCACAGCTGCCACACGCCTCGGCATTGATTCAAAGAGACTTTGAATGTGTTCTTGGGGTACAGCAGACCAAGCAGCTTCCACACGTTGCCAAAGTTGATCTGGTGTGACAGCTGGGGATGAACTCTGGGTCAGTCATTGAGCAACCATGGACCACATGTTTTCTATCGGGGAAAGATCCGGAGAGAGCGCCGGCCAGGGAAGCAATTCAATCTGGTGATTGACGAAGAACCCTTGGACAATGCGTGCCACGTGTGGACGTGCATTATCCTGCTGAAATATGGCTGTTGGCAAGCCCTGAAGGTAAGGAAGGACAACTGGCTCCAACACCTCGGAGATGTAGCGCTGGCTGGTTAAAGTACCGGCAATGCGTACTAGAGGAGTGCGAGAGAGATATCCGATACCGCCCCATACCATAATACCCGGTGCAGGACCAGTGTGACGGTGCATAATGCAGCTGTTCAGCATCCTCTCTCCACGGTGTCTCCAGACTCGAATCCGACCGTCGTGGTGTTGCATACAGAAGCGTGACTCGTCAGTAAAGAGAATTTCATTCCATTCTGTCGTCCACATCCTTCTTTCATCGCACCATTGGCGGCGGAGACGTCTGTGGTTCCGCGTCAGAGGTAGACAAAGCAACGGACGTCTTGCGGACAGACCATTCTGCTGTAAACGACGTCGAATGGTACGCGCAGACACTGGATGATGCGTTACAGACTGAATCTGCTGTGACGTCTGACTGAATCTGCATGCGTACAATCTGCCTGTCATCACGTGACGTCGTGCAATGAGGTCGATGCGGTCGATCACGTCTGTCCGTCATACCCTGTTGCACCCAACGATCACATATCCGCATCACAGTTGTTTGGTTTCGTCCAACACGACGACCGATTTCCCTGAAAGATAACCCACAATCTCGGTATGCCACTATCCTTCCACTGTCAAACTCAGATACTTGATCAAAAGATGATCGTTGTTTCCTACGAGGCATAATTTATCGTTTTTTTGAAAAAAAAGCAAGAAAAATACAATTGTTGTACTTGAAACCGTCGAAATCTCCAAGCCTTAAATAGCGCTTTGAGGTGGCGTCACAGGCGCGCTTGATATGCGTCTGCGCTGAAATTCTAATCATTTGCATATCTCACCTCAGCTAATGCATGTTGTAAATTTCATATTATTTGCATGCTTCCTTCAGGGTGTTGCATTTACGATGGCCAGCAGTGTAGCTTTTAAAACACTAGCGGAATGTTCTTCATAAATGATAAAAAATTAATTGTCCAATTTATTTTCACATGTTAGCAAACGTAAGTCGATTCGAAAATAGAATGCTTTTTAAAAGGTTCTGAAGAAAAGATTCTTCCTGTTTATTTTATCTTCGAAAATCATATCGCAGGTAATTTATGATAGATAAATCATGGTAGATGACCCGTAAAATATAAATGGAAAAATAGCGGAAGGAGTAATTTATCCTGTTAAATTCTTTTATCTGTACACATTTGGCTTTCTTTTGTAATGGATTATTTTTCGACGTTTATAGAAAGAGGTATATAGGATTAATGAACGGAAACATCACTGCAGAAGAAAAATATAAATAGCTTTACGAAACACAATAAGCTAAATCTTTAGAGATAAATATAAAGTGTACGCTCAATGAACATGTTTAAAATGTTAAAATAATATTTTATTTATTGTGATTGATTTGAAAAATATGTTTTTAAATGTTACTCAAAGACGAGTACATTTAAAGCAATGTAACTATATTTAATGCAAAATTAACAAACAAATATTAATATAACGAAAATGTCAGAGATATTAAAAATGAAATTAATTAATTTAAACCAATTTAGCTGTAAAATACAGCAATTACAATCTTTGAAAACCTTATTTGTGTGTATATTTTACACAATAAATATCAAAATTCAACTGATAATTTGAGAATTTTTTTTTACTTTTTTTCCATTCGTAGACTGATACATAGATTTCAAAAATAATTTCTTTTATAAAATAAGAAAACTTTCTGCAGTGAAGGGTCAAAAATACTTTTTTAACCTGACTTTATAAAATATTCTTAAAGAACATTTAATACTTATAAATAATTTAATAATAATAACTTTTAAAACACTGGCGGAATGTACATCATAAATGATAAGAAATGATTTGTCCAATTTATTTTCACATGTTAACAAACGTTAGTCGATTCGAAAATAGAATGCTTTCTAAAAGGTTCTGAAGAAAAGATTCTTTCTGTTTATTTTATCTTCGAAAATCATATCACAGGTAATTTATGATGGATAAATCATGGTAGATGACCCGTAAAAGATAAATGGAAAAATAGCGGAAGGAGTAATTTATCCTGTTAAATTCTTTTATCTGTACATTTGGCTTTCTTTTGTTATGGATTATTTTTCGACGTTTATAGAAAGAGGTATATAGGATTAATGAACTGAAATATTACTGCAGAAGAAAAATATAAATAGCTTTACGAAACACAATAAGCTAAATCTATAGAGATAAATATAAAGCATACGGTCAATGAACAAGTTTAAAATGTTAAAACAATATTTTATTTATTGTGATTGATTTGAAAAACATGTTTTTAAATGTTACTCAAAGACAAGTATATTTAAAGCAATGTAACTATATTTAATGCATAATTAACAAACAAATATTAATATAACGAAAATGTCAGATAGGTAAAAAATAAAATTAACTAATTTAAACCAATTAAGCTGCAAAATACAGCAATTACAATGTTTTAAAACCTTAATTGTGTGTATATTTTACACAATAAATATCAAAATTCAACTGATAATTTGAGAATTTTTTTTTACTTTTTTTCCATTCGTAGACTGATACATAGATTTCAAAAATAATTTCTTTTATAAAATTAGAAAACTTACTGCAGTGAAGGGTCAAAAATACTTTTTTAACCTGACTTTATAAAATATTCTTAAAGAACATTTAATACTTATAAATAATTTAATAATAATAACTTTTAAAACACTGACGGAATGTACCTCATAAATGATAAGAAATGATTTGCCCAATTTATTTTAACATGTTAGCAAACATAAGTCGATTCGAAAATAGAGTGCTTTTTAAAAGGTTCTGAAGGAAAGATTCTTCCTGTTTATTTTATCTTCGAAAATCATATCACAGGTAATTTATGATAGATATATCATGGTAGATGTCCCGTAAAAGATAAATGGAAAAATAGCGGAAGGAGTAATTTATCCTGTTAAATTCTTTTATCTGTACACATTTGGCTTTCTTTTGTTATGGATCTTTTTTCGACGTTTATAGAAGGAGGTATATAGGATTAATGAACGGAAACATCGCTGCAGAAGAAAAATATAAACAGCTTTACGAAACACAATAAGCTAAAGCTATAGAAATAAAGTACACAGTCAATGAACAAATTTAAAATGTCAAAATAATATTTTATTTACTGTGATCAATATGACAAATATGTTTCTCAAAAAAGAAGTATACTCAAAAGAATGTAACGGCTTTTAACACTTAATTAGCAAAGCGGAAGATTTTTCAGTTACTTCGTAACTATACAAATTCATAAAGCAATCGTCGTATAGAACCGTCCGTCTGTCTACATATAATATCGCAAAAAAACTATCAAACTGAATGGTTTGTGATTTATTATGTTATGTTATCTAGGTGGGATTTTTTTTTCAAATCGTTTAAAATTTTATATAAAAAATATATATATTAATAAAAGTTTTCTCCATTCTATAAAACCATCTGATGCGTATTTAATTCAGTGATAAGAAATGATTTTAGGCTGCATTGGTGATTTTAGGCTACATTGGTGATTTTAGTTTGCATTGGTAATTACGTGTTATTTAATCACATTATTTCGGTTTTATTATATTTAACATATAGAAGATCGGACAAAAAATGAAAATTCTTGAGATGCTAGGAAAAATTCTTAGGAGCCAGCAGAAAAACGATAATTTCTCTAACATTAACTCATACATTGCATAAAGGAACACTAGCAATTCATAATCGTATTTGGTTATTTTTGAATACATATATCAAGTTTACAGTGTATAACGAATACGGTAAATAAAGTATACGGTGAATGACTGAAAATAATATTTTATTTACTATGATCGATATCAAACATTTGTTTTTAAACTCTACTCAAAAATAGGAATACGCATAATATTAACGATATTTAATGTAGAATAAGAAAAATGGAAGATTTTAGGTGATTTCATAACTACTACCTGTACCAAATATGACTGAATGATTTTAAAATTCAATAATTTTCAAACAGTGACAAATATTTGAAAATTCTTGCACAGCTATTATTTAAGATGCAAGGAGTTGCGACTCTTAGCTTTTGTTGCAAATATCAGTGATATATGGAGTTGCAGGCAATAACCGCTAAATCCAGGTTTTATTTATCGGACTCGCTTTACTTCAATGCGAAAAAAAGGGTTTGGACTGAGCACCTATTGCTTTTAGTGACATCTATTGTTTGCAATTCTAACTAAAACCAAGTATCACACTAAAAAACTACTGACATGATACATAACCCTGTTTCAGTAATTATATAATATTCTCACCGTTTGCTAGTTATTGAATTTGAAATCCATCAGTCATTTTGAAACATTCTGTATATAAATAGTTAGCGCCTACAATCGGTCCGTCCTTCTGCCTGCGTATAATATCGCAAAACTACCCATTTCAAGGATTGGTATTTTATTATGTATAACCTATGCGGAATTTTACCGAATCGTTTCAAGTTTTATGAAAAACTAAACAAGTTGGAAATTGCACGTGAACGTAGCAAATGAGGTGCGTTCGTACGATAACGAAGTTTTAAAAATATTCAGATCTTGCTGATATAGTAGAGCGTACTCCGGATACAGTATAGTAGTCGAAATCTTTACGTTTCTGTAAATATGCAGGAAGTAATTTTTATTGCACCTCAGCAACGTATATCTTATTCATAAAATGTGAAATAGTTGAATACAATTAAAATACGTACCAAACCCTGTTTCCCCGTATAGCATTATCTAGTGGAATACTTTTGTGTAGCCCTGTAATTTAATAATAAAAATTCTTTCCATCACAGATTGTACAGAATGCATATTTTAGTATATATTTCATAGATTCATGCCAATTCTATTATGTTCAAATGAGTATAACATCATTAAAATGCATTTGAAACTTTTTCCCCATTGACCGTAATGTAACGGAAGCCTTTTGATTGTCCCTGTATTTGATCTATACATCCGATTTTCATAACATTTGAAATGACTCGACAAAATTACGCAATAATTATATGTTTCAAATTTCAAACGATTAAAATGCATTTAAAACTTTTTTCCCTATTGACCGTAATGTAACGGAATCCTTTTGAATGTCCCTGTAATTGATCTATCCATACGATTTTCATAAAATTTGAAATGACTCGACAAAATTATGTTATAATTATGTATTTTAAATTTCAAACGATTCGGTTGGGTAGTTTTTGCGTTGTTATATGCGGACAGACGGACAGACAGACGGACGGACTGAGCGACAACAATAGGTGCTACGTATTTACATAATTACGAACGCACCTAAAAAAGGTATTAATAAAAGTTTTCGTTATTCTATAAAATCTCATAATGCGTATTTTATTCAGTGAAATCCCATTATAAGGATTGATTCTAGGTTGCATTGGTGATTATGTGTTATGCTAAAAACTCTATTAAATCCATTAGATTTTTTGAATACCAAGATTTTAAGAACTTCATTTTTTATATAAACATTTAAAAAATTATTTTACTTGAAAGAAATGTTTTAAACATCTCTCTCAAGTAATATAAAATTTTTGTTAAAATGACTACGGAGTTATTTAGATCGAGTCAAGTTATTTTCGTATCAGTGAATTTAATTTACCAGGTGATTCATAATGAATGGGCCAAAAAGAATAGCGCAGTGCGAGTGCCTTAATTGATTTATTCAGTCGAAACAAATTTATTCTGCAACAATCATTATACAAGTTTTGTTGGGCAACAGGGAAAAATCATCGAATCACGAACTCACCGCTAGAGGCGCTGTTAAACAAAATATCGTCCATGCAAGAGAAAGCGTACTGCGTTTTCGAATATGCCAAAATCTCCTCAGTAACTGTTGTGTAAAGACATTTTCCTCGAAATTTCGTAAAGAACCACCGCATCGCTGGATTTGTCGTGCTGGGCCAGAGGATTTGGTTGACTTCATTGACCACCGAGATCACCAGATCTAACGCCCTGTGATTTTTTTTCTCTGTTGTTTCGTTAAAGGCAAGGTGTTTGTCCCTCCACTTCCTCAGGACTTAGAGGAACTGAAGTAGCGGATAACTCCAGTATTGACTTCCATCACAAGAGATATGCTATCATGAGTGTGGCAGGAGCTTCATTACCGTGCAGACATTTGTCGTGTCACCGGAGGAGCACATATTGAACACCTGTAGAAACTTGAATAAATGTAGTTTTGCGGTAAATTGGAATTTTCAAAATATATTAATTACAGCGTTCACAATCATGTTTTCTTTATGTCCCATTCATTATGAATCACCCTGTATATAATCTTAGAAAATTTTGTATTGGCATAATAATGCAACAGACGTTGAACGATGATTTGTAAAGTTTTGTAAATCTCCTTACTGTACAAACGCACCTTCTTTGCCATATTTGACGTTCAATTTCAATACGATTTTTCATTTTTGTTCCAGCAGGTCTAAAAGTCCAGTCAGCTCAATCGTTAGCAAGCTGGCTTATATAATAAAGACAGTGAGCTGACACTCGAATAAAAGAAAAACAATTTGGAAATTGCATTTGAAACTTAGCAAATGTGGTGCGTTCGTACGATAACGAAATTTAAAAGATATCACTCTCATATATCAATCTCATAAAATTGTAAATAATTGATTACAATTAAAATACGCACCAAACAATGTTCTCCCTATACCATTATGTAATGAAATGCTTTTTGTATCCTTGTAAATCAATAATAAATGTTCTTTGCACCACAGATTATGCAAAATGCATATTATAATAAATATTTTACATTTGTATATCAATTTTATTATGTTCCAAAGAGTGTAACATTATTAAAATGCATTTGAAACATTTTTCCTCATTGACCATAAAGTAACGGAATAATTTTGATTGTCCCTGTAATTGAACTATGCATCCGATTTTGATAAAATTTGTAATTACTCGAGAAAATTGTGTAATAATTATGTATTTTAAACTTCAAAAGATTGTAATACATTTGAAACTTTTTCCCCATTGACCGCAATGTAATGGAATACTTTTGATTGTCCCTGTAATTGATCTATCCATCCGATTTTCATAAAATTTGTAATGATTCGACAAATTTATGTCATAATTATATATTTTAAATTTCAATCGATTCGGTTGGGTAGTTTTTGTGTTATATACGGACAGACAAACAGATGGACGGACTGAACGACAGATATAGTTGCTACGTATTTACATAATTACGAACGCACCTAGTTATCTCTATATATAAGTTATCAAAACGAGATGGGAGGTCTAAAAATATGCTCTGAAATAGTGGTTTTTAACAGAATCATCCCCCCCCCTCTCCCTTCGACTGGTCTACGACATACGAAGTTAGCAAATTTGAGAAATTGCAGCAAGCTACACATTCATAGGAAATTTAGAACCAAAAATCATTTTATCAAGCATGTGTTCGAGGTTTGGTTATTAAAAAATATTTCTAGAATTCAGTGTACATTTAAGTAATTATGTATAGAAAAATTATTTAACGATATATTTCTTCTGTCTAAATATCTTTTTTCATTTTTGGTTAATTATCACTTATCCAATTTGCAGATTTCATGTTCCACTAAATGAAAAAAGAAAAAAAAAAAAAACAGGAAATGACTTACAGTCCGCAAACAGTATATAGAGAGGTCTAAGAGCGTCTCCCCTTTTTGAATTAGTACAAGATCATCAATCAATACTAAATAACTGATAAATTTCCACACTTTTTCATAAACTAACTAATAAAGCAAAATCAATGCAACATTTCGGCTTGTTGTAGAGTGTTACTCGGTATTAGAAACAAAACAGAGTTTCTGTCCTTCAATCATTTTCATTCGAATCTAATTACTGTTAATATTTAAAACTTGGTGTTATAATTGTTTTTGTGCTTTAAAAACTTTATTTCTTTCTTTTTTCTTTTCTTTTTTTTTTTTTTTTTTTTTTTTTTTCGTTTCATGATTTTTTTTTTGTATGGCAAAAATGCTAACACCGCCCTTTTTTGACGTATTTTGTACTTTTGTATTATTGATTTCGCAAAGAAGATAAAATTTCTAATTCTTTGATTTTGTTTTAAGGTGGAGTTTTTAGCTCAAACATCTAGTGTGGCAATTTCTTCACAACTTATTCTTCCCATTTCATTTCCTATATTTTTTAAAAACTTTTGCTGCCACTGATATTTTTTTTCAGACTGTTTGTTTGTGATATTTTCATCATTTTCTTTACTCTTTTAGTTTAGTACGTGATTGATTATGACTTCTCCTATTGACTCTGAAATCTAACTAGCGAGATAATCAATAGATCTATCTGCAGTGCCTGTCTCCTCACAGGAAAAAATACAGTAACAGCTGCACAATGATAACTTTTAAAAAACATGTCTGTTAAAATTCCAAATGTCGCTTCCTTCAAAATCTTGGACAACAGTTGCTACTTTATTGTAAACGAGAGCTTTTCAACTTTATGATAAATGTTTCTAGTCTAATTTAAGCAGTACAAAATGCTCCAATGAAGGCAACTACGCAATTTTTAAGAATAGATAATCTTAAGTCTAAAAACCACAGGAAACAAACCCACATGAAAAAATATTTGCAAAGAACCCATGGATTTTGATATGTATACGCAATCATAAGTTAGTTTAAATTTAAAGTATTATCATACGTTTAGTCTCTTATGTTTAGTAGGAAAAAAATAGATGAAAGCAAGTAATTTTAGGTTTTTTAAGATTGTCTGAAAACAGCACATGGAATGCCGGTGAATGAAATCATAAATGACATAATTCTGATGAGTAAGATTTCTACGGCAGATGGTGTCTCTTGCTGTAATTAACGGCAGAATGGCAACGGTTCATTCAAAACGGCGGCCCAAATATGGCCGCTCTCCTCTATTATATAGGTAATTTTACTTATAAATTGTTTTCCTTTTCAGATTGACAGTTTAGAACTATATATCTCAATATAAAAGAAATGGAAGTCGTTGAATTTCTGGCAAACAAAATGGCACAATTTCCTTAAGACAAATATATTCAGGATGTAGGCAGGGCCGATCGCTAATTTCATCTCCCTACCCACCCACTGACCGTTTTTCAGTGTCTTTAATTTGTCTATTTTTTCTTTTAAATTTGTCTGGTTTCAATTTCTCTTTTTTTCTTTTCTATTAAGAATCCAAGGAATTCGGGTCGTAAGTAAAAGATTTCGACGCTATTCGGGGTCAATTTCCAGCGACATAGCTTCGCGCAACAGAGTACGACTCTGCGGGACTTAGGTAGAGAAAATTGACGCGATTCGTGGTCGCTTATCAGCGATAGCGCTGTCGCGCAAGAGAGTACTACTGTTTGGGACAAAGGTAGGGGTCGCCGACGAAGATGGGCCGCTCATCGCGGAGAATATAATTGTTCTTAAGGAAATCCATAATTACTTGATGAATATTTATGAGAACGCTGTAATGGACAATAGAAATATGCGTCGCCCTTTGATGAATTTTTCAAATGGAGAAACCGGAATTGCAAATAAACCAGAAGCTACTAGTCGACAACATCAGTCACATATGCAATGCAAATCGAGAACATGGTGATGAATTGAATCGATGAGACAGATCTGTTACAATACAGATTAATGATGATTAATTGAACTTGTCATATGGCTATTCCCAAGGAATAATTGCAAATTTCTGTAACAAAATCTTTTAGTAAAAACAAGAAATTTTCTAAAATGATTTAGATCACTCATTAAATAACGAGACAAATGTATACTAATTTATGGCTAGATCAAAATCGATTTGTCAATAAATGATATTTCAGGCTATGATCTGTAATAACTTTTGATGCCAAATGTTTATTTATAAAGTTTTTAAGACACTTGAGATATTACATACTGATCGATTTCCTTAAAACGAAGCAATTTATTTCAGAAGTGCATTATTCGAAAAATGTTTTGTTTTTTGTTTAAATATTATTCAAAATTTCTCTAAAGTAAAATATTTTTTCTGTCTTATTCTTCTTTTTAATTATAATATTATTTTTGCAAGAATAGAGTCGTTTTTATTTTAATAAAGTATTGTGTAAACATGGATTTTGGTGCCCCCATTTCCCACATATATGCATTTTATATCAATCACACCAAACAAAATCTTAATTTGGCATTACGTCACATTCTGTTCTGATGGCACCCGGGGCATGTGCCCCCTTCTAGTTTCGGCCCTGAAACGGTTAATTACTGAAAACACAGAAATTTTAAAGTTGCATTTGTATATTTAACAGACCACACGTTATACCCCTACGTTTCAAAACGGCATGATGAATTGCATTTTGGAAAGGTCATTTTTCAGAATGCTTACTTGAGTCTTGTTGCCATTATTGACGTGGCTGTTCAATTCATTACCTTTTCTAGTAGCAGATTAGAAAATTATTTAATAACAGTGAAAGTGTCTTTAAATTATACATATAAAAGTGATGCAAGAGTGCCCTTTTTGAGAACGGTTGAGCATATTTTACTGCCACCTTTCGTCAAAATTCGCATATTTTCTGTGATATTTCATAAAAATTATCCTATTGCCACAATCTTTAAAGAAAATTAGCATATTTTCTGTGATCTTTTGAAAAAGTTCACGCATTTATCCAACTTTTTGACCAAATTCACAAATTTTTTCCGATTTTTCTACAAAATACGTCTATTTTCCTTCGTTTTTATCAAAATTTTCATATTTTCTGATCTTTCAACAAAATTCACATATTTTCTTCGATCTTTCATCAAAAGTCTCAATTTTTCTGCAATCTTTTGCAAAAATTTGCATATTTTCTGCAATATTTCGAGAAAATCTGCATTTCCCTGATTTTTCGAAAAATACACCTATTTTTCTCGATTTTTATCAAAATTCTCATATTTTCAGATTTTTCGACAAGATTTGTATATTTTCTGTGATATTTTGACAAAATTTTCCTTGATTTTTTATGAAAATTCTCAATTTTTCTGCAATTTTTCGACAAAATTTGAGTATTTTCCATGATATTTCACATATTTCCCCGACTTTTTGATAAAATTTGTGATTTTTCTACAAAAGTCACATATTTTATGCAATCTTTCTACAAAATACATATTTTTTGCTCGATTTTCATCAATTTTCTTGTATTTTCCTGATTTTTTGACAAAATTTATAAATCAAACACAAGAATTTCGTGCATGAATTTTGTAAAAAAGGCGAATTACATCTATTACTTGCTCAAAAATGCAAATTATGCCCATGAATTGCTCAAAAAATGCAAATTACGTCCATGAGTCGCATAAAATAACACAAATTATGTCCATTAATCACAAAAAAACATGAATTATGCTCATAAATCACATTAAAAAAACGAATAATGCCAATAAATAGCTAAAAAACACGAATTATGTGCATAAATCACTCAAAAAACATGAATTTCGTCAGAAAAAAGCTGAAAAAGGTGCAAAATATGCCCACAAATAGTACAAAAATAACGAATTACTCCCATGAATTGCATAAAAACGGGAATTACATTCATGACCCGAGAGCAGAATCTGCGCAACGCTGCGACATACGTCGCAGATTCTTGAGAAGGTTTGCAGACTGTTTTTCAACTGTTAAAAATTTAGCAAAAATTAAAAAATTTTGGACCTTATCCAAAAATTGCGATGTTTTGTATCGTGATTTTCGACAAATAGTCTTCGAAAAGAAATCAATTTTGTTCAAAAAATTTCTTCAAAAAGATCGCAAAAAAAATCGACGAGTTTCTTCAAAACATCGCAAAAAGCGGCAAATTTCCTCAAAAGATCAAGAAAAAATGCCAAATTTCATCAAAAGATCACAAAAACGGCAAATTTCTTCAAAAAATCGCAAAAAATGGAAAATTTCAAAAGTTCACGAAAAAAATGGCAGTTTTCGTGAAAAGATCATGAAGCAACATTGTTATCGCGAAAAAATGGCAAATTTCTTCAAGAAACCGTGAAAAACGGCAAATTTCTCCAAGAAATCGCGACAAAGTGGCAATTTTCGTCAGAAGATCACGATAAATCGGCAAATTTCTTCAAATATGACGAAAAAACATCAAATTTATTTAAAAGATCGTGAAAAAAACAGCTTTAGACAAAAGATCATAAAAAAACGTCAAATTTTGTCAAAAGAGTGCAAAAAAAGTAATTTCGTCCAAAGATCGCAAAAAATGACATTGCGTCAAAATATCGTGAAAAACCCGCAATTTTGTCAAAGGGGAGACCCCTCCCCCTCTTTTGGACAATGTATGAGGTGGTAAAAATTCTGAGAACAAAGGCAACTTCTTTTTAAAAGAATACTTTTCTTTTACGTCTATCACAAATACTTTTGAGGTTTGAGTGGATGTAATGAGAGGAATTTGTCTGAAGACAGTTTAAGTTTTTATTTGCGTTGCAGACTGCAGAAAAAATTTATGCTGCTGGGGTTCATGAATAGTTAATAAAAAAAAACGAGAATTTTGTTGACAAACCGCTCAAAAAAACACATGAAAAAAGCAAATTAAGTCGAAAAATCGCATTAAAAATGCTAATTACTTTCATGAATAGCATAAAAAATGTGGATAACAGTCCATGAATCACTCAAAATCGCAAATTATGTGCATAAATCACATAAAAAATGCGAATTACACCTATGAAGCACTGGAAAAATTAGAATTATGCCCATGAATTGCTCAAAAAACGGGAATTACATCCATGAATCGCGTAAAAAATGTGAATTTCATCTATGAATCGCTCTAAAAATGTGAATTATATCTATGAATTGCTGAAAAACGCAAATTACGTCCATGAATTGCATAAAAAAACACAAATAACATCCATGAATCGCAAATTACCTTTATGTCTTAAATCATTCAAAAAACGCGAATGTTGTCAACTGAAATCTCAAAGAATGCAAATTACACCCATAAATTGCATAAATATAGTGAATTACGTTCATAAATTGCATAAGAAATGCAAAATATATTCATGATTTGCATAAAAACGCGAATTGAGGTTCATGAATCGCTCAAAAAACATAAATTTGGTCAACAGAACACTCAAAAAACACTAATTTTGTCTATTGATTGCTTAAAAAACGCAAATTACATCCATGAATTGCATAAAAAAGCGAATTATGTCCATTAATTGCTTTAAAAAATGCAAATTACGTTCATGAATTGCATAAAAAACACAAATTATGTCCAAAAATCGTGCAAAAATCTTGAATTATACACATGAATTGCATAATAAAAGGAAATTTCATAATATAATGCATAATTTTATTAAATGTTAAATTAATTTGCAAAAAGTTTTTGACCCAATGTAACGTGCGTAGAAAGTTTTTGGTTTTAAACAAGTCTGTTTCGTACTATCTTTCGACGAAATTTCTATAATTTGTGCGATCTTTCTACGAAATGCATCATCTTCCTCGATTTTTGTCAAAATTATCTTATCTTTCAATCTCCCGACAAATTTTGTATATTTTTGTCGATTTTTCCACCAAAATTCTTGATTTTTCTGCAATATTTCAACAAAATTTGCATATTTTCCTTGATCTTGCGACATAATTCATGCATTTTCACACAATCTTTCGACAAAATTTGAGTATTTTTTGCTACTCTTTGACAAAATTAGAATATTTTTCTGCAAAAACACTAAATTAGAATATTTTTCTGCTGTTCACAAAAACTGCATTCCCCCCTTCAATCGTTCTGCCTGTTTTCTGTGATTCTTTAACAAAAATTAAAGGTTTTTTTTGTAATCCTTTCACAGAAATCACACTATCGCTCACCATTCTTTGAAGAAAATAGTCCGCTGTTGCTTGACGAATTTATAGATAGAAATAGATAGCAGTTTACCATGTTATCTTAAAAGAAATTTATGTTCTGCAGAAATATATTGCATTTCATGTAAGAAAATCAGCATATACATCGTAATACACATGGTAGTCTTTTTTATAATCACACAATTTGTTCGATTCCTAAAAAGAAAAGTTACTTACCGATAAAATGCTAATCCATGGCATTTATTGTAGACTTATTTATAATATGAAAATGAAATTTTTTAGTTTAGTGTTGACTTTTTATATAACTGAACATTAAATAGAAATAGAAAACATTAATAAAAAAACATTCTTAAGATTATAATGATTGGAACAACTTCAAATCTAAAATAAAACATTTTTAATTATTACTATGAACAGTAAAGTACTAAATCATGTAAAAAAATATATAATAATAAAATGGATAACACTTTAGATAAACATATTTACAGGATTTTTTTTTTTTTTTCTAAACAAAGTGGATTCTTTTTTCTTCCACTTCAGTATTTTTATTTTTATATTAGCTACCCTGGCACGTTTGGTGAAGAGAACACCAAACGAAAGGTTGCCTAAAAAAGACATATTTTATTTCTCAATAACGCGCAATTTTTAAAAGCATCAGGTAAAGGCATGCTACTAAATCGAACTTTAATTCAAATGCACTAAGTGTTCCATATTTAATAATATTATTTAATTTAGTTTACAAAAATATTAATCACGTCTTCTAAATTAATTTCAATAAACAGAACAAATTATCTTCGCAAATAAACTAATTAAACTATTTCTACGATCTCAGATTACAACGTGGTGACACCGGCGGCGCCGCGCGTCGATCGATTTGCAAGTAAATAAACCGGTCCGAAAGTTGAGTTGCACGTCTATTCCAGGGGAAACAGACCATGGAGTCAGAAATGCACTGTAAGGGCTTGAAAAAGAAATGATAAGAATTCTTAATAAATAAAAAAAGAAAAGTATATTATTCTTTTGGTGTTAATCTTGCTTTTTATGAAATAAACGTGGAAAAATGGAAGTCATGTCCCATAGGGAATAAGGACAATTTATGCAATGAGTAAGGAATAAACCCACCCTGTATTTTTAAGCTCGAATTATGGGCGCCATGAAAAAGAATGGAAAGCCACTGTCCCTCCCTTGATTTTTAAATTTTCTTTTTCTTCGATTTTGAACAACACAATTTTTTTTCGAATAATTTAAAATAAAAGAGGAAATAAAATTGTTCACTTATGAAGATGGGGGGGGGGGGGGCAGGAAGCAAGGGAGATCTATTGTCTCGCCCTGGATTTTAAAAATTTAATTAATTAAAATTTCCTTGTCTCTTACTTTCAAAAACATAATGTAAATTTTTCGAGTAAATTAAAAACTTAAACAGAAAAGAAATAAAAACATTTCAGTAAAGGGGGGGGGAGACACATCACCCCTTCCTGGGTTTTGAAATTTAATTAGTAATTTATTTTTTTTTTAATCCGATGTACAAAAACATGATTTATTCTTTTCGAGTAACTTAAAAAAAAAAATAATAATAATAAGAATTTTCTGTTAGGGGAAGGTAGCATAGGTTAGCCATTGCCCCTCCCTTAATTTTGAAATAAAACTAATTTTTGTTCCCCATTTTTGAAAAACACAGTAAAATTTAATCTTTACTCTATTAACTTAAAATGAAAGAGGAAATAGGAATATTCTTTGTTGCTAAAAAGGTAGAAGAGAGCTTGTCCCTTCCTATATTTTAAAATTTAATTATTCTTTATTTTCTTCTATTTTTAAAAACGTAGAAAAATTTCTGCTTTTCAAATAACTTAGAATTAAAAAAAATTAAGAAATTTTCTATTAAAAGGGCGGAATGGTGAGATGAGAAGTTCATATTGCCCCTCCCTGTCTTTTAAAATGTTAATAAAAATTTAATTTTTCTTTTCAGCTTTTGAAAAAATAAAATTTATTTAGAATAATTTAAAGAAACAAAGAATTTTCTGTTAGGGGAAGGAGGCATTAGGTGAGAACCATTGTTCCTCCCTTAAATTTAAATTTTAACTTTATTTTCTTTATCTTATAATTAAAAAAGAACTAAGGATTTTACGTTAGAATGAAGGAAGCATATAGGATAGATATTTCTCCTGCCTAAATTTTAAAATTTAATCATTTTTTTTTAAAATTTAGTAAAATTTATAATTGTCAAGTTAAAAAAAAAAAAAAAACAGGAGCTAAAAAAATATCGTTAAGGAGGTGAGTAGTGTGGGAGGTCCCTGCTTCGATTTCGAAAATATAATTATTTTTCTCCGATTAAGGAAAATTACGGTTAACTGGAAATATCAAGTTTTTTTTTTCTCTCAAATTTATGATTATAGAAGGACTTTACAAAAACTAGAGAATTTTTGCCGTTTATAACTCACGTAATATTTGAAATAAATAACTACAAAAACACCAAACTCTAGCCACAAAAAAACTGAAGTATTTTTATAGTCAAGATTGCACTATAGAAAATCTATTGTCAACGGTAGAAAAACTTCAAAAACTCTTCACTTCTATAAAAAAACTGCAGTTCATTTTTAGCTGGGAAGCTAACAAAATTTTACTTTGCGATTGGTAATATATCTATGTCTATATCTATCTATCTATCTATCTATCTATCTATCTATCTATCTATCTATCTATCTATATATATATATATATATATATATATATATATATACATAACTTAATTTTTATGGTCTTCAGAAATTATAAGGGCTATCTCAAGTCAGGCATGGCTATAATCCAGTAACCTGTCAGAACAAAATGAAATTATTTCTGAAAGCTCGCCTAGAGCCTTAATTCCCTTAACATTGGCAAAATTCCAATATAAGGACTTATGAAATTGGATTCAGGAAACAATTGATAAATATCCAAAAGTATTTAAAGCAAGATCTGATGAAATTAAATATCAATATTAAATATACTGGATAATTTACTGTTCGTCATGATTAATAATAAGTAAATTATCATGATTATCTTATGAGTAAATTTAAATATTGACTTTTCAAGTATTTTTTCATATAGATCTTAATATATGTTAAGCAAAAATTTGTTATAAATAGCATCAAATGACCTTATAAAAAAGTGACAGATTTTTAAGCCTTTCAAATTTGTTCTTTTAATGCTATTTATTTATATAATTCTCAATAATTCACAAAATTTTATATTGAAAGAACACAACTTTTGCAAATTATATCTGAATTAAATTTACTACATTCGTTTAAATACTCTATTATAAACTACAGTTAAAAAGAGTAAGTTAACACATATTACAATTTCACTTATTTTGAACGTCACTTTAAACACTTGGTTATTTACATATTATCATTATTTTGAAGAATATTACGGGCATTGATAAGTTTAATTTTAGCATTCAAATTTTCAGCAAATTTTAGGGACAACAAAAACATTGAAAATCCGCTGTCAATATCACAAAGAAAACTGTGTTGTTGAAAATTCTGCTGCTGAACATAGCAATTATTTATTAATTGTTAAATAATTTGAGAAATATTTTGACATAGTATATTTCTGAATAGCAGCTCTATTACAGAGATTCATCAATGATTAAATGTTAAAGTGGTGTAAAACATAACCGGTGTGCGTAACCGATCTTTTTCATAGGTAATATAGTTTACCGATATGTATTTGTTTTCCTCGGAGTATATAATTTATCCCTTTAACCACAACTGTATGAACATTTACGTGCCGTTGTTCAGCCACCAGAACTACAAATATTCGAGTGAAATTGCGATTGAACGGATTTTGGTCAAGTCCTGTCACTGAGACTAGAGCTGATTATTAGCCTTGCAGTATGCGTGGAATCTTTGGTATTAGAGTTGAAGTTTCATATACAATAGTTTGTGGATTAAAAGCTCGGAGGAAATGAAAGTAGAATTGTAAGCCATTTTCTTGAAAATAGAGCTTTGAATAAGTCACTGCTATTACAATTACAGCCATATAGTCAGCGTCTGTATTTACGGAATACGTTACAGCTTCCACATGGACATTTTCAGACTGTGAGTCAAATATTGAAGAAAACAACTCCAGAAAACGATTTTATGGGAATTTATTTTTATTCATCTCTTTTGAAGCTTATGCATGTCTTTTGAATAAGATCAATTGTTATCCCATAGTTTAGGCTAAATTTTCCTTTTTTGCCTGAAATAAAACAAGTGTAAAATAAACAAAAAAGACATGGTTCAATTTTGCCCCTTTTTACTTTTACAGTTCTTCACTTACAATAATATAAGACACGAAGTGCCGAAAATAAACCCACCATATATAAAAATGCATTAAATGTTTTAAACGACGTTTGTCTCCTCATAATATATATATATATATATATATATTGAAATATCAGGGAATTTTTTATGATCAGTTGTGTAAGAACACCGTTAAAGTCGACGCTCCCGATTAAAAAAATGCTTTTCACCTTCTTTTTGTACTATTTACATGTACGTCAGTTTATTTAAAATAAGGTTTTTCCTAATACGACGATTAACGGCGTTTTACGATGATTAAACCCTCACAACGTCAGGTTTTAAATCTACATGGCAAACCTTTAGTAAAAGTCTATATTCTGGCTCTGGGTCAGGCTTTATTTTTTTCTGATGTCTCAACCGGGCCGCACCAAATTACTTTTTATCACCGAATCGACACTGGCTTCTTTCTTCTTAGGTCTGCTTTCTTTAGTTCAGAAATCTTTAGTCCTAGTTTCAATTCAACCAGTATTAAAATCATGGTCTGTTACTGATCTAATCCGTGCAAAAACAGTAGAATTTGGTACAAAAAAAATATTAAAAAAAAATACATGTAAATTTAAATTGCTATTATATTATAATCAACCATTAATTTATTAAAATCCATTTATAATATTTAAAATCCATTTTTAAAGGATATTAGATTTAAACGAGAAAAAATAAAATAGAATTAAACCAGCAAAAAAGAATCTGCCTATTTCGTAATCCTGTTTAAAATGCGAAATTGTGTTGAAAAATAGAAAAGCAATACAACAATATATTACATTTCCAGATTAGTAAAAAGGAAACTTCTCTATAGCGCATATTTTTCTTTTTCATGTAATTCCGTTTCAGAAGATTTTACTGTATAAAATTTTTGAAAACCTCCAATAAACTTAAAATAGACTTATAGTATAATAATTTTTCACAGGATTGAAGAAAGAGTCTAAATACCACCTCTGTTAAATAAATGACAAAAAAATCTAGATGTTTTATCGTCGTATAGGAAATATTTAACCTAAAAAGAAATGTTACTCTTATCGGTTTCTCAGTTTTATGGGACTGTAAACATAAAAATTGAACGGATGACTTTCAACTTTTTTATCTACAATCTGTAAAGCAGAATTCTTTTTACATTCTCAAAAAATGTATCTTCCATTTTTTTTAAATCCAACATATGTATGATGTTTACGATAACAAATTTTAAATCTTCGAGAAAAAGAAAACAGTTTTATGAAAAAAGTAACATTTTCTATATTTTCTATAGTATTTTCTATAAAACATTAAAGATATTTGAAAGAAAAATAATGTAAATTAATATAATATATAGAGTTAAAAATATAATTGGATTGCCGGTTAATAATTTATTTAAATTTACAAAATAAATTTCAAGATAAATACAGGCCGTTTTATTATTTAAAATATAATAATACGCTGCCATTTCTGAAAATTGAAGTGAAGTAAAATTTTGAATGCTACTGCGAAAATATAAAAAAATAAATATCCCCTAATAGCATGCATGGTCACAGTTATGTCACTGTGAGTCACTTTGGTCACAACACGTCTGTGACCAAAATGCCACTACTCAGTGACATCACATTCTGACTGAGATGTGACTTTCTTAAAAATCTATTTCTTAAAATTTATAAATATCTTTCAAAACATGTTACTTACTTTAAAAAACATGTTTCTGGCAATTTAAATATCATCGCTTTTGTCACAGTTTCATCACAATGTTAATGTCAAATTAGTCACAAATGACACATTTTTCACAAATTTGTCACATTATGACCACTTTGGGAAACGTCACAAAAAAGCTCTAAAACGGCCATAACGACTTCACATTTAAGTCACTGTGACTTCACATCGACGTCACGTGAGGTCACATCGACAATCGATGGTCACAAAGTCAGAATGTGACTTCACAACGACGTTGCAGTGACGTCACCATGCTTTACGAGTCAGGATGAAATACAGAAAGAAAACAAGTCGAAAATGCAGAACAAATGTGAAGTGCCTTCCGTGCAATGACAAAATATCTAAATATTCAGATCTGGGTTTAATAGTATAATGTACATCAGAAGCAGTACAGTATACGAAATCTTTTGTGTATCCCGGTAAATACTATTTGCTTTCTATTATGCAGGAAATAACTTGTAGTAAACTTCGGCAACGTATATCAATTTCATAAAATGGGAAATATTAGTCTAATGAAATTAAAACGCGCCCCAAACAATATTTCCCCAATATCATTATGCGATGGATCACTTTTGTGTGGCATTGTAAATTAATAAGAAATATTCTTTGCATACCATATTGTACATAATGTATATTTTAGTATATACATTATAGATTCATATCAATTTTATTATGTTGTAAAATTAGAAAAACATCATTAAAGTGCACTTGAAACTATTTTTCCCCGTTGACCGTAATGTAATGTTTTGATTGCCCCTGTTATTGAACTGCACATTACAATTTCATAAACATTGAAATAACTTGAAATTATGTAACAATTACATATTTTTAATTTAGAAATATTTGGTTGCGTAATTTTTGAGTTTTGGACAGACATATGAATGGACAGAATGACAGACGGATGGACAGACAGAACGGCAACCACAGATGCTACGTATTTATATAATGACGAACACATCTAAAAAGAATGGCTGATATAAAGTATTATTTTTAATTAAAGAATTTGCATTTCACATCTGGCTAACCCGTTTCAGCAAATGCTTGGATTAATCGATTAATACTATTGAAATTTAATTTAACTGTCTTACCCAGGTAAAAAAGTCAGCAAAAAACCTTTTAAAAAACCTTCAGGGAAGCTCAAGGTATTTCGTACAAAAAAAAACCTGAAAGCTACCTTAAGGTAAAAAAACCTGTGTTTCCCCTCCACATTTTTGTCCGAAATACCTTAAGCTTCCCTGAAGGTAATAAAACCTGCGTAAACCCTTGACACTTTGTTCGAAATACCTGAAGTTAGACTTTAGCCCTGGTTACCCCCACTAGGGGAAACCTTGGGGGGTGCAAAATGGGGGTAGGGGGAAAGGAGGTGCATAACATGTATAAGGAGTCCCAGGCTTTTCCAACAATATGTCACATGTGAGGGGCAACAAAATTTAGAAAACTGTCCCCTTCGGAGGGGGGAATAAATGAGAAAAGAGAAACTGTTGATGCATAACAAGATTAAGTGGATACATGCCTTTTAAATGGTATGTCACAACAGGGATATCAGCAAAAGAGCCCTGCTTTGAATCCTTCGAAAAATTATGCCCCTTGAAATGTCCTCTTTCCCCCTTTCTTTAAATATTTTAGATATTATAAATATTTATCAGAACACCATTAAAAAAGGATCTAAAATGATAAAAACGCTACAATTTCAAAAGCATATGAAAAGCAGAAAAAATAATGAAATTCATCGTCCGTCCACAGGAAAAATCTGCGAAATTCATCCGTCGACCCAATAAAAAAAAATTGTAAATCAATTACAGCTGCAAATTTTTTTAACATGTAGGAATAAAATGTTTCAAAACTCATAAATCAGTAATGCGAAAAAAATTTATACAATAATTCACTCTTTAAAAAAATTCACAATATTTCCCAGTCAATTATTTGAAAAAAAAAAGAGAGAGAGAGAGTTTCTTTATTCCGTTACTTTAAAATAATGAGAAATTTAACAATCTGTTGCAGTAAAAGAAACTCACCAGTGAATTGTGAGAAAAAAAAATATTGAGATTTTTAAGTCGGTGGCAGGAGAAAAAAAATTCAAAATTTTTAAGCCGATTTCTGGTGAAAAATCATTAAATGCGTCACACTGAATATTGCATAATGAATAATAAGTAATGTAAAGAAAAAATATTGCATAACAACATTTTAAATAGGGAAAAGTCACAAAATTCATCTGCCACAGGAAAACATTTCAAAATTTTAATGATAAAAAAAGTGTAAACAAACCAATTCAAAATATTTTTTTTTTTCTGAACAAGGTACATAATAGCCCTTTTATAAAAATTCACGCCCTTTTTTCTTTTTTAGAGGAGCTCTTTTTTTTCTATAAACAACATAATTTTAGTATTGATTTGAGATAAAAATATCAGAGGGGGGGGGGGAGAATTTTCAAAAAAGGGAGCAGTTGTATCTTGTTAAATAATTTATACATATATATATATATTTAAAGTTCATTTTTCACAATAAATTTTAATATTTTCTGCGACTGATTGATTTTTTGGAGATTTTCCCAGTTCACTCATGAATTCAGCGATTTTTTCGCCTGTAATCAAATAAAGAATTTTGCTTTTTTTTTTTAGAAATGTTATTTCTGTCATTAGGCTGCCGAAAAGCTTTGCAAAATTGTCAATCGTTTTTGTGAAAAAATCGAGAAATTCACCAAACAGTTGGCTATGATGAAAAAAAATTATTCAGTCCGTCAAAAATAAATACTAGTTTTGCCAGTAAGTCGCGAGGGAAAATAGGGAAATTCACCAACTGTTTACTGGTTAAAATGAAATTTTTGGACCACCTGAGGGGGGGGGGGAGAGGAATCTGCACTTTGCCTGTCCTCATACACAATTAAAGTTATTGACCGTAATAGCCTAATGTGAAAAAAAACCCTTAAAAAGTAAAATTTTTTTAATAATAATTAAAATGCTAGCAAAATATATGTGAACACTCCCATAAGATTAGCATTAGCTTGAGTGTTTAAAATCTTAAATAGTCATGAAAAGAAATTGAACTGCTAATGTTAAAAATTGGGTTACTGTTTACTTTTCGATTTTTATTACAGATTATGTATATATAAAGCTTGTTTTACTTTCACATATCTCAAAAGGATGCTCCCATAGATTTAACATTAGCTTGTGAGATTCTTTGTATATCATAAATTTAAATATATACATTTTTGTATGATAAAAAAAAAAAACATTATTCAATCTGTCAAAAAAAATTTGCCTGATCCACTTATTGATTACATGTGAAAAGAAAACTCACGTTTATCCAGTAAGTTGTGCGGAAAAATAGGGAAATTCGGCAGCTGTTTACAAGATAAAATGAAATTTGTTGACCATCTGCATGGGAATAGGGGGGGGGGAGGAAAACTGCACCTCCCATGTCCTCATACACAATAAAATTGATCAACTGTAAGAGCCTAATGGATAAAAAATCCCCCAAAAAATAAATAATAACTAAAATGCTAGCGAAAAATATGTAAATAACTTCCCCATAAGATTAACATTAGTTTAAACATTAAAAATTGAAACTGGTCATGCAAAGAAATTGCATCACTAATGTTAAACCTATGAGAGCATTCTTTAAAAAAATTTCTCACTTGCATACTGATAATTTTAAATGTTTTTATTTCTTGCTCAGAACAGCTGATATTGAATTCTAATTGGGCTACTGTATACTTTTTGATTTTTATTACAGATTATATATATAATTACTTTCACTTTCACATACCTCAAAAGGTTGCTCCCATAGGTTTAACATTAGCTTGCGAGTTTCTTTGTATATCATAAATATATACATTTTTGTATGAAATGACTAAAATATTCTTCATTTACCCCCACCCCGCCTTTCATTTTGCCACCCTGGGCACATGTGGGAAGAAAAAAAAAATGAAAGAGTCATACAAGTGTTGGTATAATATAAATAAATAAATATAATTAATGCAATATGTAAAAAACAAAAAAGCTGAACTTTCACAGCTTTACGGACTTTTGACAAAATTAGCATTTTCTCGCAGCGTTTTAACAAAATTAGCACTTTTCTGTAATTTTTTAACGAAATTAGTGTTTTTTGTGAACATTTTACAAAAATTGCACTTTTTTCTACGATTTATTCAATGAAATTTATATTATCCATGATCCTTTAGCGATATTCACAGTTTTTCTCACCGTTTTTGACAAAATTCACATATTTTCACAATCTTTCGAGAAAATTCGAGTATTTTCTGCGATATTACACCAAAATTCGTGTATTTTCCATGATCTTTTGTCAAAATTTGCACACTTTCCAAGATCTTTCGTCAAAATCACCATATTTTCCGAGATCTTTCATCAAAATCCACATATTTTCTGAGATCTTTTGAGAAATTTTCTTTATTTTCCACGATCTTTCGATAAAATTAGTGATTTTTCTTCAATCTTTCAACAAAATTCATGATTTTCCACCGATCTTTCTTCAAAATACGTCTATTTTCCGTTATCTTTCTACAAAAAACTTCTAGTTTCCTCGATCTAACGACAAAATTCTCTTTTTCCTCGATCTTTCGGCAAAATTTGCAATTTTCTGTGATCTTTTGGAAAAATTCGTGCATTTTCCGAGATCTTTCATCAAAATTTTCATATTTCTGCTGATCTTTCAAATAAATCCACATATTTTCCTGATTTTTCGACAAAATTAGAATATTTTCTTCGATCTTTCGAAAAAGTTTGAGTATTTTCCACGATTTTTCAACAAAAATTTGAGTATTTTTCCTAATCCTTTAACAAAAGCTGCGTCTTATTACGTAATCCTTTGACCGAAATCGCATTTTTTTTTGCAATCCGTTGAAGAAAACTCCGCTAATTGACTGTTTGAAACTGACTATTTTTTTTCCGCGATCGTTAAACAAACTTATAGGTTTTTTTGCGATCCTTTAGAGAAATTTGCATTTTTTTCTACAGTCCTTTGAAGAAATTTTCTCAATTTGGTGCGGTTAGTATTCATGTTTTTGTTGTATTTACACCTTCCTCCCCTCAATAAGAAGGCCAACAAATTATAATGCATCTTTGCATCGATCCCAGGGGTGATAAAATTCATCGCCGAAAAAGGCGGAATTCAGCATTTCTGCGGAAAAGTAGCATGTATGCATAAGTCAGCCCACAAAGACAAATCCAAAAACTCACCATGTTGTAAAATGGGTTGTAAAAAACGCAAATTTTGATAAGTGGCCGCGAAAAAAATGGGAAATTTAAAACAAATTTCATCAAGATCCCGAGAAAAAGACAAATTTCAACAAGCGATGCTGAAAAAAAATCTGCAAATTTTCTAAGCAGATGGTAAATATTGTAAAAAAATTACAAAAACGACTAATTTTGTCAAAGAATTGGGAAAAAACTATAAATTTTGTTTAAAAAAATCCCCCTAAAACGGCACATTTCAACAAAAATCCAGAAAAAAAGACAATATTTGTATACAGATTGCAAAAAAGGTGAATTTCATTAAACGATCATGAGAAAACACCTCATTTTCTATAGGTATCAGAGAAAAAAATGTGAATTTCGTTAAAATATTGTGAAAAATCTCAGAAAAACAGTAAATTTTGACAAAAAATCCTAAAAGACAAAATTTGTAAGCAAATCTAAAAAAAGGCAAATTTCATTAAAAAATGATGAGAAAATGACTGTTTTGTTAAAATATTGTGAAAAAACTACTAAATTCGTCAAGAGGTCGCGAAAAAACTCAATTTTTGTGCATGTATCGCAAAAAAAAAAAAAAAAAAAATGTGAATTTCGTCAACGGATCGAGAAAAAAGAAGGCAAGTTTCGACAAAAAATCCCTAAAAAAACAAATTTTGCAAACACATCACGAAAAAAAAAAAAACAGTAAATTTCATAGAAAGAAATTCTGGAGTCTATTGCTTTTAAATATAGTGAAATTTGTTAGTCGGTTAAAGAAAAATAAAATCATAAATATGGAAATTCACTAATTCCAAAAATACAATATTTATCTTATAAAATAAATAAAAATTCACTTACCTTTATTGTAAATACATCACTTGTACAACCTTCCAAAAAATTTTACAAAATGCATTTTAAAATCTTACTTTTAGATCTTTGTCATGTAATTAACATTGTTTTCAAGTTTATTTTTATTCATTATATTATTGAACTATCAACATCTAGCACAGATATAATTTTATTTGAAAACAAACATATCAAAATCAATTAGTGTATAAAGCAGTGTTGAACTCATGGACAAGCCCGGAAGACATTCCCCATTGGAGCAATGAAATATTTCTCTCCACCCCTCCCCAAGATTTGAGACTGTGTTTTCAATTCTCTCCCCCTCGCTCTTCTCCCTTCAATTCACACACACATAAGAACTCTATAATGCCCCTGTCCACAAGCACAGAAATCCCTCCTGCAAAAAAGTATTTGAATTTAACAGTGATATACAAAGTGGAACTCTGATTACAATAATTAAAATCAACGTTTAACACACAATAAATAAAAATAGCTATTATTACTATTATTGGAATTCTGATATTGTATATGTGGATTATTCATTTGATAAATTGAATTTTTTTTCTTCTACGAATGAAACAGATACATGTTTTTCTGAAGTCTGTTTTGTGCCCGTTCCAAAATAAAAATTTTATTTCAGAATTTTTCTCACGCTGTTTTAGAAGGGTGCAGCTACTGAACGCTACCCGCCCTTTACTTTACAAAATAGTATTATTACCTTCATTTAAAAAATTTGCACGCTTGTAACCTCTCAATAAAAAATAAAAAGTTCCCTTTTGCATTAAAAAAAGGGCTTACATATTCCTTGCTGTAACAATTTTGATTAAAAAAATTAAAGTTTATATTATAGAACATATTTTTTTTAAATAATTTGCAGTCTACAAAAAAATATATTACACAGAAGGTGCAGGCAATTTCTTATATTTTATAAGCTGACTATTTACAACACAATTACTTTAAATCATTTTTTTTCAATTATCTATAAAACTATTTACAGATTAATAATTTTACCAGAAATATTTGATAATATGCATAAAAAGATTAAGATATTTTTGATAACTTGATTGACACTTATTTTTAATACATCGGAGAAGTAAAATCAATATCAATAAAAAAAAAAAAAAAAAAAAAAAAAAAAAAAAAAAAAAAAAAAAAATGCATATATACATAAAATTTTTTGCAATGAACAGGGCTAAATTACGTATGGGTTATTTGAATTCCCTGTAACTTACATTTAATTACCTCCTCTTCTATTAAAATATTAAAAAAAAAATCTAAAATTAAATAATAAGAATAAAAAATTTCATCTAAAAATTCTTCATTAATATTCTTTATATATTATATTATACATTCTTATATATAGTCTTTAATATTGAATAGCTAAAAATACACTAAATGTTCATTTCGCCAAAGGGATTTTTTTTTAAGAAACGTGGGACTTTTCATGCTTAAATTGTCGCCAAGTATTAACTTTTAACTATCTTGTCGGTTTATACATTTAAAAAGATTAATAAAAGTACAAAGAATGACTCCAATGTTAGCTAAAAAAGAATAACAAAATATTAAACAAACGAACGCATAGCGACGAGACACAAGAGCGATTATCATCCTTCATCCCGCCAAACGAGCAGTCAGTTTGTTTACAAAGTGGAGTGGAGTTGAGAAGATTTCAGTAGCGACGTTAGTCATGACATTTTGCTAGTAATCAAACAACAAACAAACAGTTACAAGGCTGTATTTTATATTTTGCTTGTATATTATAACTATATCCCGTAGCTAAGTATTTTTATGCTTTACAGGCAGTTGTAACATTTTCTATGATTTATATTTAAGAAGAAATTAAAGATAGGAATCGTCCTGACGTAGAGGTCTGCACGGGCCCGGGCCGGCGAAATCGTTCCGAATTTTCTAACGGGCCGGGCCGGGCTGACAGATTTATAATAGTTTTTTGAACGAGCCGGGCCGGGCCGATAAAAAAAATTCTGAAGATTTAAGCGGAAACGATCAAATATGAGCTATTTTCAACGAAAATGGCTTTAACGAGAATAAGTATAAATGTGGCCATACTAGTTTGACAGCATCAATATAAAAATGCACAGTGTATCGACATCGGAGATTTACATTATGTGTAACCCGTTTTAATATTTTTTAACTGACTCATGCCGGTCCGAGATCACGCTTGCATTATTTTTCTACATATAGACTGGCCGGACCGATACTAGACTTAATTATTCGCAGAAAACATGATTTGTAAAATTATTAACAGCGATAAAGAACTTATGTTAGCTTAGTCTTCGGTTATATACTGCTTGATGATTTTTAAATTAATTTCTCAATAATGCGAAAGCTTGACACATTTTCTGATTAATTTTAAATTGTAAAAGTATAAAACTGATAAGCCTAACTACTGAAAGGATGTGGAATCGAATAGCGTTTTTCATTTTTGGTAAATAAAATACTTGTATAATCTTGTTGAGATATAATAGTTTCTCAAATGACTGCAGGTTTTTCTCCCTTCCCTTGCTATTTCATGAATGCCTTATGCATGCTACTTTTACATGCATGCTGCTTTAGTATGCATGCTACTTTATAAAATCGAATCCTAAATATGTACAATTTTATAAAATAACATCCATAAGGTGTGTAGCTAAAACCGGTCACTGTTCTACAATTCGTAAAAAAGTTGCATGTCTTATTAAGTATGCAAAATTTTTTATTTTACTACTAAATATTTCACCCATTAAGCAGCGCTCGGATCCGAGTTATTAACAATAAATATACGTAAAATGAGTGCTGACTGCAGCTCTTGTTTCTTGGCCCTACTACGCTAATTATCGTATATAAAAAAAATCAGCATGATTTTAAATGTTTAAACTGAAATGGATACGCATGTTGTTTGATTTGATAAACACTTTGCCTGCTATAAAAGATACCATGCATTGGTATACACTCTCCGTCGTTTCTTTAAATTGACCTCGTGTTTGCATGATTTAACATTTATTATGCAAAAATTGTTCCAGAAGAACTGAGAAATGCCTATATAGTTACTGGGTGATTTACTTTTGGGCATTTAGATATATTTCACTTTGAAACTCGAGCAAGTGTTTCTGTAAATCGATACACATATGCACTATATTGTTATTGATATCAGGACACATGCGATTTTAGACATTTTGTAAAGTATCTAATTTACAAGAGTAAATATTTTGAATCTCCAAGTGTGCAATACCAATTCAAAATCCCATAGGAGACCTCAAGAGATTGAAAAAGAACGAGGATCTTTTGGACAATTCTCTCAAAACAATTGAAGTCAAAGCGGACAAACTGCAGATTATGATGATGTGGATAATTGTAATGAACTGTGTTGTTTTTATAAGGATAGCATGTACACTCGTAGAAAAATGAAGGTTTTTATAAAAACATTCCCAATTTTTTCCAAGTTTTTGCTTATAATTTGTAGATTTCTTAATATAAAAATAATATTTTTTGCATAAAATATGACAAAAACATTGTAAATAATACCCTTTAATCAGAATTAAAAAATACTTATTATTGTATGAAAAATGAATAGATTTACTAAATAATGTCTGAGCATGCATGAAAGCAATCAAAATAAAGTTTTAGCTAAATGTATGGAGCAACGGTTGAGAAAATCTCAAAAAAAGCTTGAAAATTTAAAAAATTATCATTGATAAAATAAGGACAAAATAATTTGTTCCCAAACAGAAGCAAAAACATGAGGGGATGTATCCGAACATAGTAGTATGTGCAATATCTTTATGCTATATTGACACTATGGAATGGATATATCAATACAGACGCTCTCTTTTTGCTTCATTTTTGGAATAATGGATTTTAATCTTATTCGACTGACGAAAATCTTCAGAATGTCCAAGCTATCTTTTTCAGATTTTCTCAAATGGTGCTCTATTCATATAGCTAACATACTAGGCAAATTCTATTTTGATTGCGTTAACGAATGCGCAGTGTAGCATTATTTAGTAAACATGCACATTTTTTATACAAATTCTAATTGCAGAGCAGTATGTTCAATGTCGTCTTTCATATTTTCTGAAAAGATTTTTTTTATCTTAAGAACTTCAAAATTATAAGAAAAAAAACTTAGCGAAACTCGGGACTGATTTTTATAAAAACCTTAATTTCTCTACTGTATACATGTTATCCTTATAAAGATGAACGAAATTTATTACAATAACCCACTTAATCATAATATTAACGTATAACATAGTAAAAAGTTTGAAATTTTTTCACATTAGTTTTAACAGGGTTATCCAAAAGACCTTCATACTTTATAGTAATGCTCTATTACGAAATTGTAGGTACAACTTGCTTATCCCATCGACCTATTTCGACATTTTATATAAATCGCCAAACTACTTGTAAACTAGAAAAATTGGTATATTTTTTATTTTAAATAACGAAAGAATAAATAAATTAATGAAAAGCTAATAAAAATACAAATAAATCGTCAAATTAAAAATCACATATAATATACAAGTAAACGTAAAGTATTCAATGTAAAGTGCATATGACATTTATGATATGCCATTATTGGCATTTAATCTTATAGTTTGGCGATAGTTTTTATTTGCAAAGTATTAATTAAGTAGTAAAAGAAACATCCATGTAAATCCAAAAATGATAAACCTATTAATTAACAGTTTACTGACTCTGGTGAAATGTCTCACTTTCAATTTAAATTTATATTTGAATTGAAATTTGAATAAAATACAGGGCTGACCACGTTTACTGACAGATGGACATACTAATGGACAGACAACCGTATATGCGTGTTTATTGTTATCAATTATTCAATTTCACTCAAAGCCGTAGCTAGAAATTCTACCACCAGATGGCAATTTTTTAAGACGTAGGGTAAGTTTACCAGTAGTGGGCCACCAGTTTTCAAGTTGAAAAACAAATTTTCTAATCACCCTTGTCAAATAACAAACTAATTGCTGATTGGCTGAAACCCTTATCTGTTATCAGGCAAAAGGACAACTTCAGTATTCTCATAGTTTTTGAGCTGGAATGGTGTTTTTATAGACTATACGAAAAAAACTAAAGAAAAGCTAAAATTATTTTACTTAATCATCAAAACTTCTAAATCTGATTTCATTATTGTGTATATTTAAGTGTAGAAATATAAAAAAATATATAACTTCTGTACAGTATGTATTAAACTCAAGAATGGAGTGGCCCACTTCTAGAGGGGCCCTACTGGAGCATCAGAAAGTTACTATGGCCCACTACTGGAGCACTGAGGAAGGTAACATTTTTTATTTTTCATTTTTTCTAGAGAATATATTTAAAAAAAATGAATGTTTATTCTTATACATAAAGGTAAGGACTAGGCTAAAAATATATATTTTTTGTAACAATCCACTAATACTTTAATAATAATTAGATAAATGTCCTTAAGTGGCCCACTACTGGTGCATTTACCTTAGTTGAAAATTACAAGAAAAATGTTTCCTATCTCGCTAAAAAAAATGTTTCATTTGTGTGTGATCACTGAAAACGATAGAAAACCACAAACTTAGCATAATAGAATCCAGCGATATACTTAGAAATGTAATAATAAATGTCAAGATATTAATACAAAATGTAATGACCGGATTGTGGTAACGTAGCATATTATCAACTTTTGCAAGCAATGTATACAATAAATTGAATTAAACTAATCTGCAAAACTAATAAGCAACCGGTGTACATTTATTTATCCATAAAATATTCTTTAAAATTATGTATACATTAATTTTAATGAAATAAAATATTTCCTGTTAAAGTTTTAAAGTTTAAATTTATTTTTGTGTAAAATATAGCATTTACATCTAAGGAAATGCAATGATGACTGTTATCATTTCCCAAAATGTGAGGTAATTGCTGCAGAATTATAAGTAAAAGGTAATATAAATGTATAGATGAAATATAATATAGATACATTAAGTAATAATATATACATTATTAAATTTAATATTATACCTTAGTCAACAAAATTAAGCATTTGTGCACATTCACCACAAATTCTCTTTTGCCACACATTCAAGGCTTTTTGACTTTCTTCTATCTTCAATAGAAGAAAGTATTGTAATCGAAATTTTTTTCGACTTCCATTTTTCGATGGATTTGCACGTTTTAGGAGTCATCGATTCCATAAAACATGTTTTTACAAAATATATGTCTGTCCCTGTGTGCGTCCGTACGTCCGTTGCCATTCTACCATGAAAAAGTACATGAAGATATGGATAGAATTAAACCAAATTATTGTGAATGCTTTTGTCTGTGGCAAGAAGGTTCTCCTTCAATTTTGAAATATTCTGACAGAAGGGGGTGCTGCAATAACGATGCATGTGTCGTTTTCATTATTTTACCATAAAAAATGCATAAATTTATGCATAGAATTGAATTAAAATTTTTGTGTATGATTATTTTTGAGTATGGCAAGTAGGTACTCCCTGAATTTGAAAAAAAATCTGCCTATCATTCTATTATCCATAGGCTAGTGCATATACGGAAACTCGTTTGTACTCCGATTAATTGACTGAAGCAGAAATTTAAGATGAAAACCAAAATTGGTATATTATTGAATTAAAATTATTAAAACATTAACATTATAAAATGAAGTGTACGTATGAGAAGAAAGTTTTGGGATTGGCACATCCAACTAGTTGGAAATGCTGGCACAGTGCAAGTAAATGTTTTTTGGATAGTATATAATGATAAGTGACAAAAAAATATGATGCACTATAAAAACCCTAACTCAGAACTACCATGGATAGATTATCGCTATCAGAGTAATTTGCTTCAAAGTTCAATATTCACTTTAAAAAGTTGCTGCTGTATGACAATGAAGGTCAGACGAAACTTTGAAAGGTAAGAGCTATAGTGAAAAAAAAATTAGAAAGTAAATATTATAGGTGAAGATTCCTAAAATTTTAAAGGACCAGTGTCTTCTAAACCTAAATATTCCATTCATCACCAGGGATTAATTTCTAAGATAAATAAGAAACAACAAGAAAAGATGAAGAAACAACGCGATTTTTTAAAGATCGCAGAAGAAAGCTAACTTCATAAAAGGATCGAAGAAAAATGCCGTGAGCTTCGTTAGAGAATCACTGAAAAGCACGAATTTTCTAAAATGATCGCGGAAAAATGTGATTTTTTTTGGAGCGGATTGCAAAAAATGCAACTTTCATCAAATGATCGAAAGAAAAAACGCAAAAAAGCAAAAGAATTGTGACTTAGATTCCGAAAATTTGTCGTGAAGTCAAAATATTTATTTGTTACATGGCAACTGGCAAACGTGAATCTGAATATAAAGTAAATATTGAGTTAGACTATAATGTGTCAGCCGAAGATATAGTTGTCGACAAAACACCTGTACGCGATATAAAACTTGCCGTATGTCACAATAGCAAAGAAGCATTCATTCTCAACAGTGTTGGCTTTCACAGTTTACAACTTGTTTCGATCCTGCCAATACAGACTTGCTGGACAATCCTTATACAAGTAAAAATCGTACATTAAATTTTTTATAAGATCCAAGCCAATTTTCAAAGCCTAAATTTTCAAAGTTTAGATAGATATGTTATCTGATAAATGACAGTAAAACATGTGTGTTAATGGCCAATATCTTTGAAGATTAAAATGTTCTCCTTTTTTGTGTTATTATAGGACCAGAAATTTAGAATACCATGCTATATGATATTTATATATGGAAGGATAAAAAACTAAGCCCTTTTTAAAACTTAATTCAAAATAAAAATTGATAAGTTTCAATTAATATTTTTGAACTTTAATTCTGAAGCTTAAACCTATTTTGCCCCTGATATTTTTCTTTCCCATCCTCCCATTTATTATTTTTTTATATTATTTTTGGACGCTCCTTAAGATTAAATGTGTTTAGCTAAGTGTATTTTGCAGGCATTTATGGTTAGAGACGTATACGTCACCGACCCGGGAATTGTGCGGGCCTGGACCACATGTCAATCAAAAGCTAATGAACCAATTAAACGTTTCTCTCAAATTCACAGCTTTGACCTATGCTGGAAAATATTACAAACCCAAATATATTACCTAAAATACGCGCGAAAAAAGAGAGATTTTTCTCTTTTGAGATGCGTGTACAACCTACGGCCATCTAACTCTACGAAATCGACGTAATTGGCTCGAGGGACCTCCGATCGGACTCGTGAATCAGTCTGTAAGCTGAGCGGCCAAATAAAAGAGTTTTATCTACCTAGAGGTTTCCGTGTCCAGTACTTATCTCCGTTCATGACACTCAAACAAGACTTTGCATATAATATTAAAATTATGAAAAAAAAATTCGGTAAAAGTTTTGGAATGGTGATGAGAATATTACAAGAAACTGTGTTAATAGTTATTTGTATTTAACATTCATATTTAAAAAAGTTTTTACGGGAGAAAAATTACAACATATTCAAAAATGAAACAAACAAACATGTGAGATTACCGAAACACTTAATTTAATTTCATTGCATAAAATTCTGATATTTTATTCTGTTTAAAAATTTGTTTGTTAACGAAAAGTATAAATTTTTACTTTCATGAAAGCGAAAACATTGAATGAGCTTCAATCACCAGTCGCCTAAGGCATTTGAAAACTTTTAGAACTTCAATGTTAAGACACTTTCATCAATATTTCAAAGCTTATTACAGTCACCGCCAAAAAAATCTTGACACTTTCAATTTTTGATGTTTTGTTAAATATCTAGAAATATACACAAGGAATCATTCTGAAACTACTGGTGTGTAAACAAAATAGTACACGTCATAAATTTTGACAAAGATTTTTCCCCGAAATCTAACAGGGGACCGTCAATAAATTAAAAAAGAACGAAGATCTTTTGGATCACCCTGTCAAAACTAATGAAACAAAACAGTTTAAACTGCAGATAATGATTAAGTGGCTTATTGTGATAAGTTGTGTCGATTTTTATGAATATAGCTTGAAAACTCATAGAGAAATTAAAGTTTTTATAAAAACTGTCCAAAATTTTTCCACGTTTTTTCCTTATAATTTTCAGAACTCTTCATAAAACACAATAATCTTTTCAGAAAATATGACAAACAACATTGCACATAACACCCTGTAATCAGAATTAAAAAATAATAAAAAATGTATGAAAAATGAACGGGTTTACTAAATAATTTTTTACTGCGCATGCGTCAACGCTAATAAAATTTCATTTGCATATTAGTTAGTTAAATGTATAGAGCAACTTTTGTGAAAGTCTCAAAAACACAGCTTAAAAACTCTAAAAATTATCGTCAATAGAATATGGTCAAAATCCGTTATTTCCAAAATAAAGCAAAAAGATAAGGAGTTGTATCCAAATATAGTAGTACGTGCAATACTGTGTAGGTACTAATCAATGGAATATGGATACAGCCCCTCATCTTTTTGCTTTATTTTGGGAATAATGGATTTTGACAACATTCTATTAACGATAATTTTCAGAGTTTTCAAGCTATGTTTTTGAGACTTTCACAAAAGTTGCTCTATACATTTATCTAACATAATATGCAAATGAAATTTTAATAGCGTTGACGCATGCGCAGTAAAAAATTATTTAGTAAACCCGTTCATTTTTCATACATTTTTTATTATTTTTTAATTCTGATTACAGGGTGTTATGTGCAATGTTGTTTGTCATATTTTCTGAAAAGATTATTGTGTTTTATGAAGAGCTCTGAAAATTATACGCAAAAAACGTGGAAAAATTTTGGACCGTTTTTATAAAAACTTTAATTTCTCTACGAGTTTTCAAGCTATATTCATAAAAATCGACACAACTTATCACAATAAGCCACTTAATCATTATCTGCAGTTTAAACTGTTTTGCTTCATTAGTTTTGATAG